>JAPEHQ010000014.1:0-1200000 GCA_027405735.1 Mucor racemosus | reverse complement strand
ATATAAATGCCATTATTGTGAAAAGACATACAGAAAGCCGAGTAAAGTGGTTGAACATGAACGCTCACACACAGGCGAGGTAAATGAAGCTATAAAACTTGTGTACATACTGTAACTGACAAACCCGATCTATTCTATAGAGACCTTTTGTATGTACACATTCTGGCTGTGACAAAGCTTATTTTCGATCCAGTCATTTAGCAGTTCACGAAAAATCACATTTGAATGCCAAAGACTTTCATTGTTCGTTTGAAAATTGTACATCATCATTTTTAACAAAGCAGCATTTACAACGGCATGAAAAGGGACATGTATCCCCAAACGTCAAGGTAAAATTTTAAAGAAAGTTGCCATGAGAAACAATGGATTGATCGAATTTCTTTGTTTTATTAGTGTGATTTTCCAGGTTGTACAGCCGAATTTCCAAAACGTTTTCAATTAAGATGGCATAGAGCATCTCATGAAAAAGGTGCTCATGTGTGTAGTAAATGTTCAACTGCTTTTGATTCATTACCAGCATTAGAAAAGCATATCAGTAGAGTTCATGAGAGTATGTACAATTTTTGTTTTTTACTTGGGGTTGGGATTTAACAAATTGTATAGATCCTATTCTATACGACTGCAGCACATGCCAAGAATCCTTCAAGAAATGGTCTGATTTACGAAAGCATGTTCAAAATGTTCATCCATTCCTTTGCTCCATCTGCAATAAAACATATACCAAATCATCCAATTTAAAAGTACACATCAAGGAAAAACATTCAGATGAAGCAACAATACCTTGCGAATGGCCAGAATGTAAATCCGTTTTACAAAATGTAAGTTTAATGCACAAAAGAAAGGTGTAATTGCGACTTATATTTGGACATGTAGAGACGAAGTTATAAAACTCATGTGGCACTAGTGCATGAACAAGATACCCGATTTAAATGCGATATTTGTGATAAAGGGTTTCCTTACAAATCCATGTTGGAAAGACATAAAGCGTCTCATACGCCTGTAAGTATTGGTAATGATCTTGGTGCTATTATTTCTAACCACCTTTTTTATACAGAAATCAAGGTCTACATCTGGATCTCCACGACCGAAAAAATCAATTGCAGAACAACTTACAGGTTACAATTATTATTCCAAGATCACTAAAAACTTGGAATGTCCTATTTCAGATTGTCAATTCAAGTTTACAAACACATATTTATTGAAACGACATTTGGAAGGAAGTAAACATAAAGAAGATGTGAAATCATTTGAACTGGCCATAAATGATCCTTCGATAAGTCCTTGATTTTACTGTTGCATTACTTCTGCTGGATTTTGAACGACAATCAACAAATATTCGTGGTCTAATAGTTATTTTAATTAGTATATATCTTTTTGTAACATTATATTATATATTCTTACCAGGAGCAATCATGATTTCATGTTTCTTGGTTCGAACTCTCATAAAAGTTAACTCATTCTATAGTATCAAACAAAAGATTAATAAAAAAGCAACTAGTAATTAAACGTGATAATAGCGTTTACTTGATCGTCTAAAGTTGCTACAGTCGTACGTGTTTGTTGAACAAGAGCAGATATTAACTGGCCATATTGCTTTGTTATTTCTTGGTCCATAGTAGATCGAATAGATTGACCTTCATTATTTAAAATAACTACTGCCTTGACTCCTTTCTTGCTAGAAATACGTTTTAAAGTTTCATCTACTTCGATAGTCTAAATTTACAAGTCATTAAATATGTTATATGCTTGGAATACAATGATATTACCATGGTTATAAGTTGGGTATAGTTTTATTTATCAGAAAGAAGAACAGAAACCCAAAGAAAGGGACTGTAGTAGGGAATAAAATATCGCAATCTGTTCGGGGTTTATGGCTTGGACAAGAAGGTAGTTGAAGCATCTGTATCCCCCTTCTTTGTTTTAATCATTCATGGGTATCACTAGCCTGTGGAAGCTAATCAACTCTAGTGAACGAAAGTTATCCTTAGAACAATTAGCACATGAAGTACACTCGAAGAATGGTTGTGGATTGAGAGTCGCCATCGATGTCGCATTATGGGTTTTCCAATCAAAATCTAGTGTTGTTGGAGAGTAAAGTATTTTTTTCAAGCTTTTTTTAAAAAAAAAATAGCTTCTATAACTGACATGATGTATTTTTTAGTCAAAGTGAGATCAGGTCTTTGTTTTTCAGATTCAATCGACTTTATGAGCTTGGCATTAGACCTGTTTTTGTATTCGATGGACCCAATAGACCAGAATATAAAAGAAATAAATTTATCAATACAAGACCTCTGGAAAGTCAATTCCGAAGCAATTTAATAGCAATGATAAAATTCTTTGGATTCTCAATATGGAATTCGTACGGAGAAGCCGAAGCTGAATGTGCTTTACTACAAAGATTAGATTTTGTAGATGCAGTTTATACAGGTGATTCTGATGTGTTTTTGTTTGGTGCTCGTCGTGTTATTCGGCAATGGCCATCAAAAAGATATGAACAAGTACCAGTTTATGATTTAACGTGGATTTATGACAGCACTAATCTTGATCGATCTGATTTAATATTGATTGCTTTATTGCATGGATCTGATTATGACACAAAAGGTACAAAAGGAATTGGGATCAATGTTGCTGCACAATTGGCAAAATGTCATTTTCATCGAGAACTCTTTGACGATATACAATTAGCTGGTAGAGTTGCATTAGACAACGAACGTGTACAACATCTTTTCGATGACTTGACCTATGAATTACAACACAATAGTGCTAGCAATATGAAGAAGAAGCACGCTGGTGTAATCCTGGATCCAAAATTTCCTGATTTCTCCATTATCATTGATTTTATTCATCCTTTAACCAATATCGAACGAACTGATGTCCAAATTCTGAAAAATGCCAAGGAACTCAAAGCTAACTTGGATTCTTGTCATGAACCAGATTGGCAAAGTCTTGCTAGTTTTACCCAAAATACATTTAAATGGCCTGGAAATTATGTTTTGAAGAGATTCTCATCACTGTTATTTCCTGCATATATGGCAAATCGTTTGCGTCGAAAAACAATCAGTAATTCTCAATGTGCTTCCTCGTCTTACACCCATCAAAGATCAAATCCTGATAGCAATAGTTCTTCCCAACAAACAGTATTACGAGATTTCTTTAGATCAACCACTCGCAGTCAACCAACTGATAGACTTGATACTATTGTTCAAATATCTGCTACAAAAGTTGTTCCTGAAGGAAATTTAAAGCTTTATCGTGTGGAATGGAATCGCTTCTGTTGGGAACATTTCATGAATTTATTGAAACCTAGCTTAGATTTTGAGTTGTATAATGCTCCTGACGATATTGCTGTATTATCTCAACGATTTGATGATGATGACGATGTCGATGAAGATACGACTGCTGATGCTGCTGCTGGTAACAAGAAAGGAATTGAAAAGAAGGACAATTTCGCCCTAGTGAAAAGACAATGGGTGAATGCTGATGATATTCACCATAAACATTCATCAAAAGCATTAGAATTTCAAGCAAAAAAACGGAAATCCACAGCAAATTCTGATGGCCAAACACAACGTGCATTATTTCTCATTCTTCCTCCTAAAAGAATCCGTAATGCCTCCCATTAATTCATATCATTTAATATCCATCATTGCATATATTACCCATTTTCTTACCCTTGTTTTTATATTGTATATCCCTATTACCAAATAAAACTTTATATATCTTTGCGATTATTTTAAAACTATAGCTTTCTTTTTACATGCAACAAAGTAGTATGCATTATGGGCATTGTCAATAATGTTGTCAACTTTCTAATGATATACTTGGTGCTTTATTGTTTAAAATATATGAAACTTTTGAGCTATAATGCAAGAACTGGTATCAAGATTATTCTGCTTATATTTAGCTTATGATATTTTTTTTCTTTAAAAAAATGCTTTCATAATATCCCTACCAGTAGAGCTCAATAATTGCTCCTTGATGGATTTTATGCTACGATTATGATCCTTCATTCTCTTGTGGACTGGTTCAAGCTTTTCTGAGATTACCTGTATATACATATCATAGACATCTCATCTAACGAACATTGCGGGCCAGTATATACTTCAAGCTCTGTTTTCAATTTTGTATATTCTGCATCCAACTCCTGCGTTGCGAATTCTATGATATTTAATCTGGTTTTGAGATCACTTAACCTTATAACTACAATTCCAAGGTTAGTGCAAGTAGTATTAATACAAGCAGTTTCTTTTTTGTTGGCGCGACTTTCAAATTCTTCTTGAGTGATATACAAAGGTGTCGAAGAAGCATTCGATTTACAATACATTTACATGTCAATGTCAAGTAAAGAAACTTTCAAGTATCAATTGTCAGATGTATTGCACATATCCTCTTGTGATCGATCAGAATTACTACGTATTACAGTGTACTCACTTTAAATTCAAACGATATTATTATTTTTTTGGATGAAATGAGAATGAGATTTGAGATCAAATGAGAGTAAGATTGGGACAAGCAGAGAATTGGCTTGAGATGAATATAAAAAAAAGCAGAAAAGGGAGATTTAGTAAAGATATTCCATATTGATAACAAATGATCGCCTACTTCTTTGGAGACCTCCATGTAACATGAACATCAACCTTCCTTCAGCCAATGTTCACCGATCTCTAATATTAAAAATCATATCATTACCACATCATTTGACCATAATATTTATCCAAAATCACAGACCATTACAATACCATTCGAGTTCATTGTGTCACAGATATGTACGTAGTAACCTCATGTAAAGTTGGAAGTTACTTGGATCGAAATTCGCCGAGATAATAGGCTTCAGATGATTCCGGATGATGTTCATATCCCTTTCAACAAAATTCGCCAAATTTTCAAAGAAGATGTATCTTTCCACTATCGGTCATTGATATCTGTCTGAAAATAAAAGGGTTAATTACTATAATATAAGTATACTGGCATAACGTTGAACACAAACGGACCTAAAATCAAGTATAAAAATTAATCACCCAAATTGAAATATTAATTTTCTATATTCGCAAGATAGATCCAACTTTAAGCTACTATGCATTCTTTGTTTCAGCAAAAAATATTGATTTTTCGTTGAGATAATCAAAATAATAATTCACATCACAGTTTATAGCCCATACTAACTGGGTTCCAAAATCGATTTATTATAAAATCAATCAAAAAATGATTCAAAAACCAAAATCGTTTAATGGCTCATGAACTGAAAATTAAGTTGAGGTAGCGTATTAAATGTTTTTTGTACATTTTTAGATTTTACATCTATCTAAAAAAAATTCAGATAAATTTTTTACATTAAATTTTGCATAAAACGCAATTAAAATTTTGAAAGTTTTCTAAAAATACACATCACTTTTCGTACAACTTTCTTTAATATAATTTAGTAAAATAATGCACATCAAAAATATCTATCGATCGAGCTATTGTTAAACCTTCTATCTGCATTTTTCGTAGAGAAAACAAGATTTTTGTCAATTTTTTTTCAGATTCAGATTTTGGGATGAGGGTATACAAGGGAAAAATGGAAGCTAGTGCAGTAAATGACGAAGTTATTTACTAAAATAAAAAAATATAAAATAAAGACAGTAGAAATACAATTATAATCAGCAAAAGTTTTTATTACAAAAGATTTCTGAAGATTTAAGATAATTGAAAAAGTATGAGGGTATTTATAGTGATTTGAAAACCTTGGATACCATCAGATTTGAATGGATGTATATTTAGTAATCTTCCAGTTTTGAGTACATTGTTATTGATTTAATATTTTAAGGGGTAAATCATGTAGAGGATTGACCATAAGGAATTGGTATCAAGTGTGACAATATCGACCTTTTGGGAAATGGTTGTTTTGTTTATTATTGTTATATATATTTTATGTAACCTTGATTTTTAAGGGGTAGTTTTAATATTCTTGAATCTTATTTATACTGATAGTGCAACTTCAATATAGATGAGCAGTTGACTAAATTGATATCTTTGTTTATTATTATTATTGATTTGGATAGAATCCTGTTTTGATATATATGTTATTTGTGTAATTGATTGCACCGTGATCAATGGTGCTATCATCTACACGACATGTATGGTTCAAAAAGGTATTTCATATTTTTAGCATGCGTTTTTTATTGTGTTCAATTGAAGCGTTTGTTTATTAGTGTTGTTCACATTTTCAGTGGCATCATATTTTATGAGTGATACTTGGGATTGAGGTTGTTTTATTATTTTCAAGGGTTTTCAGTATGTAATTCCACTGCAGTAACCATATGATCAGCTCATTATGTTGATGGCCTGATTTTATTATTATGCACAAATAGGGATAATAATATATGCTTATGGGCAATTCTACTATTATGCACACATGGGATTAATGTCGTACACATGGACAGAACCTATAATCCTGCAAATACAGGTTTAGCGTTCTGCTAGTGTTCAGTTTCTCTTGCTGCACCCATGTGCATCTTGTTATCTTTTTAGCCATATTCAGTAGGCACAACAGCTCAGGCTATAGTGTGCAGCCCACCTCGACACAACAGCTCAGGCTATAGTGTGCAGCCCACCTCGACACAACAAAATCATCTTGCGCAACACAGGTCGGCCGTAGTGCTTTTATACATAAATCCTTTAAATTTCTGACCTTATGGACTTTTTTTGAATCCGGTTATATCATCTTATACTTTTCAATTTAAATCCGTTATTAGGCTAATAATGTTGTAGGTTGTATTTATGTTTTACTTAAAATAAGCCTTTGAATAATTAATAGCACTACAATCGAACCTTAATGTTTGTATGAAATTTTGATACCTGCATCTTATAGCTGCTTGGAATATTTAAACAAGCGCTTCCGGGCTGTCCGGTGATTTTCTTTAGAAATTTAAAGCTTGGAAATATTATGAGATGGCCGCTTCCGGGGATTGTTCGGCTTTTTTTGGAAGAGTGACCATTGACAAAAATATTAAATACAGTCGTGATTTGATTTAGTGGAATTGTTGGGAGGGAGAAAAGTGTCCACTAAATCGAATTTTCCACAAGATCGAATAAATCATTTTCCGTAATATTGGATCAAAAAATGAGAATAAAAAGGCGTTACTAGTTTATAGTATTAAATGATATTGTTAATAAAGGCTTTTTATATTCGAGCAACTGAATTAAACAGTCGATAATAAGAAATTTATTAAAAAATTGAGGTAAATTAGGCACGTGATTTGATTATTCTCCATATTTCTTCTAATTTCATGGCTATCAGATCAAGCTATTACCGGCTAAATACAGTTTTATCCAATAGTATTTTATATTTTACTAATATAGTGGACTGGTAGAAACGAAATTGTCCACTATCCACTAAATCGATTCAGTGGATTTAGGCAGTAAAATTATGAAAAAAAAACGGGAGATTTCAAACTGTCCATTAAATCGAAAATCCGTGATGTATCATTCTTAAACCGGATCATGTCAAATCCAAAAAAGTAAACAATAACAGATCCGAAACCGGAAGTTCCTTAATTAAATATTAACTATACAATGCTCCTAAAAGCATGGTATAGAAGCATGGTATAGAAGCATGGTACAAAAGCATAATACGCCAGTGCGATATTCCAACATGATATACCAACATGACACATTGCTATTAAATAACATCTAAACTACCTCATCACATAATTAATTCCCCAAATCAAATAGTATATAAACCCTATTAATTTCATTCCAATAAACGATATCTCTACTTGATTAAATTTCTAATTTTATTTAACGTAAACATATTTTGATAAATCAATCCGTTATTTACGAGTCCACTAAATCGAATCACGACTGTATATTCTATGTTGTATGCCACCATCCCACCAAGTATCATATGTTATCACCTTCTACAGTATCAATTCATCTTACAATCTATTGATTAAGACATTTATTGAAGTGCAAGTCTTGATATCGGATATAAAAAACTCCTAGTGTACTAAGTTTAATCCAATAATTACCAAGAACGCTTAGACCTCGATTATGATACCATATTATTTTATCCCAGCAGTTAATTAATCAAGTAGCTATCAAATCAACATCCAAGCACATTTAGCAGCATTAAAACAAGGTAATTCACAAGCTCTGCAAGAACGGTTAAATGATGTTTGATCCATTTCAATCCTTAGATTACTATCAAACAGACCTAATGGTTCAATATTGCCTTATTAAATTACATCTCAGGATCGCAATGTCACATCAATATAAAATGCCATACTTTTATATCTAAATTAACGATATCTTGGTTTTATTATACAGTCGAAGAACTACTGATTCATTACTCATTCTTTTATAATTGTATTCTTTTTTAAGTATTATTTATCAAACCTGAAAATACATGACAAGGCTAAACCTTTTAGTATTCTGCGGATCAGCGCTAGAAGTACCTGCCATTGCAAAGGGGGGCCATTTGGATTCATATTCGTTGAGAAGAACTGAAGGGCTTCTTGCTGATCTTAGTAGGTGTAGTAAGTAGCAGGTAGCCTACTTGTTGCTCGAACTGGCTGAACGTACAATGACCCATGGATGCTGACAGTTTTGGTGTTGAGCCGGGATTTTCCAGACAAATTTACTAGTATGCATATTATATGCATTAATGAAAAAGGAAAAAATTTGCTAGACATATGCAAAACCTACTAAGAAAAAAAAAGGAGGATCATGATCTATCAGAATTAGGAATTACCGAATTTCCAATTTATAACATCTGTCAAACCATGATATTCAACATGCAAGTCAAGCAAGGTCATATTCCATGCGGCTATCATCATGCTACTATTGAATCATAGAAGCATGATTCCAATATATCCACACAATATCCAAATTCTCATTCTAATTATATTATCACTCACATTTAATACACTCATTCAATTAGTATATAAACCCCCTCTAGAAGCTCAATTAAAACGGTACTTTTTTATTTGATTAATTTTATACGATTTACCTTTCGATAAATCAGATCATATTCGATGAGAAGCAAGGTCATCGGATATTCTCTTTCGAAATTCATATCGTAATACCAAAGGGATTCTCCTTTGGCGGGTTTAAACTTACGAATATGTGTGTCGCACTCAATTTGTAGCGCATGCGCTACCCGTTAAGCTTGTAACTCTCCTTTGGTCTACAATTTCAATCCTCATACATGTGAAGATGTATTTGTCAGTTTTTCACTATTTGGGAAGTGCAGTAACTTAAGGTGTATTTTTTCTTTTTGGAAATGATAATAGAGCTTTCCAGAAATTGGTAATAGAAATTATCTGAAAAAAATGCCAATTTGTGATGGAGATATAAACAAAACTCAATGTTAGTACATTAATATTAAGCTGTATAACACAAGAATTGAATATGGATGAATGCAAAGCAATATTTGCCAAAATAGGAGTTAGTATAACATGCGCTACAACGCACAAAAACTCAAGTAGTCATATTTAACAGATGCTGTTTTACCAAAACTAATAAGAACTAGACAAGAGCAAAAAGTGGGTTTTATTCAATGTAGAGAATAATATTATATATAATAGAAGAGATTATCAAGTGATACAATAGCTATTACTGGTGTAACAATAACAATATCCTGATAATACGACTATTGTAGCGCTATATCTAGATTCTGACATAACAGATGCAGCTGTATTGGAAAATTCAGTTTTTAGGTATATTTACGCCTAGAATTACAGTATACTGGAAAACCAAAGTACGCATTATTCATCATCAAACTAAAGACAGACACCAACTTTCCAATCCACCAGTGTTAAATGCAGATATCAATTATATAATCTTTACCAATGCGAAATAGTAATATGATATACTGTATGAATCAATCAGTTTGACAATTATAATCAATGGTAATAATAATAATAATAATAATAATAATAATAATAATAATAATAATAATAGGATCACGTTTTTACAGTAATAACAAAAAACTACCAACAGTATGCTAGTTAAATTGTAATTTAATATACTATCATTCAGTATGACCGAATATTAATGAATCAGAGAAAATACAACTGGTACAAAACTGACACTCAATGTAAAACGAGGTCAAGATTGATAAAAGGTGCTTTCATTGTGTGGTCAAAATCAAGACATTTTGATGGATAGAAATTACAGGACCAAGATATTGTGTTTGCTTCAGGATTTTCAAAAAAAGGGTTCAAAAGTATTCTTCATTAAACTCAACTAGATGTTGAATACTCCCCATATGCGATTAGTATCATCTTGTCTTTTATTTAATTTTTGTATTATTAAAAATCAAGCTCTTCATAGCTTATAACAATGAGAATGGGATGTTTCTGGTTTCAGATTGGCGGCATTTATCATAAGGCGGACTGATGATACATTTGATACTACTGTTGATGGAACAAGTCAATTTAGTTTATGGAATTTGAATGAAAATACCGAGGAACCATTTGTAAGTACTTAAGTTGGTTTTGGTAAAGCATTGAATCAGTTGGCTTGGAACAAGGAGGGTAAAAAGGCGGCAATAGGTTCCAGTAATGGTCATTTTTATGTTTATGATATTGGAGGGGAAAGATTAAAACACAATTTAAATCACCTCTAGCGCAATAATCATAAAGTAAGGCTACATTATCATTAAATAAAATGTCATACAATATTAACATGTATAAAGATTTACAGTAATTAGCTTGAATCAAGTGGATACAGCATCATAAATTCTTGAAAAGGTTCTGAAGTATTATGAAATCTCTTATTTTTAAGACTCACAAGGCTTATAAGCGGAATATTAATTTAGAAAATTATTTTTGTCCAGATCATCAATTTTGACATTTTTTAATTTTTTCTTTCTGATTTTGCAAATCTAGAGTTAATTATACTACCAATTATAAAAATAAAAAATATACACATATACAGAATTTAGCGCTCTATTTTCTCAATAAAAAATAACAAACGTTTTTATTGCAAAATATTACATGAAAATCCTTTAACCAAAAAACCGTTTTTGGGACAAAAATACAAAGTTTCATTACTTAACATTTAATATTAAGCTTTTATAAAATGCGTATTAGTCATGGCTACAATTTTCTCTCATAATGTAGTACATTTAAACTTCGATTTTGGTATCAAAATTTGATTTTTCTGATTTTTGATCAAAATCATGAGTGTTAGTAAGGATAAAATGAGCCCCGAAAATGTCCGCTACAAAAACTGAATTTTCAGACCGTACATGGTTAAATATACGAAAAGTAAAAAAAAAATGCTTTTTATTTAAAATTTAGATACATACCATAATAGTATAAGAGACATAGTGGTTCAAACGTGTTATGCTCAATTATGGCGTTACTCTACGGGCTCGCTTTTGCAATTTTTTAGTGAATGTATGATATGACAGACAGTTTTTCTAGTAGAAAAATGTATGTTTTTATAAAAATAGATACTGCCTATTTTGTTTAGTTTATGGGTTGATGCGCTATAATGCTGCTTTTACACTGCTCGAAATGTGCAATTTAGCAGGGTTTTAATTGCGCTAAGTGTCATAGAACGGTAATTGTCATTATAGTAAAAGTTTATTATTTGAATCACAAATTAAATGTCAATCTCGCGTACATACAATTGACATCCTGTACAACCAAATCAAAGTGTATTCAAAGATAGAACCAAGGAACTTGTTGATAAACAAGTCCATAAATTTTTTATCATGTTTATTAAACAAGTCCATAAATTTTTACATTCATGAAGAACCAATAACTTTGCCATCTACCAATGTACATAACAACTCAACACATTTCATCAACCTTTCTAGATAATCATTGGTCAGTTACAATGATCCATTACTTTTAGATTTCCATTCCCTTTAGATTAGACAATTAATATAAATAGCAAAAGACTTTCATTAGCCATGAAGATCTGGATCTTATCTTAAAAGAATAAAACAACATCTTATATATTATTTATTACGTGTTTTATTTTCATTTTTTCACACTAAGTAATGTAAAGCCTTGCAAATCCTTTTCTATGTGCGTTGTTGTTTCTCTCTTTTTGCTTTCATATTCCAAGGGTATATTCACCGTTTGATAAGGCATATCAGACTACTATCAAGCTGGTATTCTTTTCTTGTATCTGAATACGCATGCTAACATGAGGGACTAATGTTTTTAATATAGGTAGCAGTCGTTATATTAGAGGCTGATATTTTTATTTATGATTCACTGCATTCTAAGATCAAATAGCATTATTTACTACTATATTGTTAGGCGTATTTCCTGATTACCAGATCAAATAAAAGGCAATGATATTTATATATATCTACTCAATAAAAAGCTAAAACTGGTTACAAACCCACGAAATGTTCCAGAAAAGTGATAAAATTTCAAATGATATAGAAACAAAATAAAAAGTTAATCTAATGTCTTGCTTAATAATCATAGTTATGATCGTCGCTATACTTGAAAACAAATCTTTTTATAATAGCTGACAATTGTCAATTAAAATATTAAGTTTAAAGAAGAAGGTTAATTTGTTTAAATTTCATGAGTGATGAAGTAAGATCTATAATATTGGATTTGGATTGCATATAAATTTAAGTTGTAAGTGTTATTTACGTTTATGCTAGAGCAAAAACCATTGTTGCTGTAAACATTATTATAGCTATAAAAATGTCTTCAAATGATGATAATCGTAAATATATTATTGGCTGTTGTATGTATTGCTCTACATCAACAACGAATTGAATTGTAGTGTTGTCTATAATCTATATTAATAAAAGAAGTAGAAATACAGTAGTCGCGCTATATAAGGCTAACTTTTTGGAAGGAATTTTCAGCCTTATATAGAGCATAGCCTTATATAACGCGTGTGGCTTAGGTTTATAAAACAGTCCACTTTAGGTATTGAAATTAAATGTCAAATTGTACCACTGGTACTTCCTAACTAGGAATTAACCCACGAAGATCTTTAAGGTATTATTAATATAAATTAGCAGATAGTATATAAACCTTCAGATTTTATAATAATAAATAAAACCTCTTTATTTGATTAGTTATAAATCCTTTGACTGATAATTTATTTTAATAAGTAACACACCAATGGACAAAAACAGTAATAAGAAATCAAGAAATCGCTTCTCTATTGAGCAACAACATGCTATTTGCAATCACTATTTAATGTTCAGTGGATTGTCTCAAGTTGAGCTTGGTGAATGGGCTAGAAAAGAATTTAATATTTCAGGAAGTGTTAGTCAGAAGACTATATCCAACATTTTATCCCGCAAAGATGAGATATTTCGAACCTTTAAAGACGGTAACCTCAAAGGAAAAAGCAACAGAAGCATAAAAATGCCTCAACTTGATAAAGAAATAGAAAACTATATAGATTCAATGAGTGATAAAAACATTCCAATTAATCGTGCAGCAGTTATTCTCTACGCAAAAGTAGTCGCTAACAAGAAATACAAGATGAATGAATTGCCAGCAAAAGATCAAATCAAATTTTCTGATGGATGGTTAAGTAATGTTTTTAAAAGAATTGGAGTTAAATGTCGACACATGTATGGAGAAAACAATTCCGTTAATTTAGATAGCCCTAACATAATGGAAGTGCTAAAAAAGATTGAGCAACTATTGGAACCTTATGATTTAAAAGATATAATGAATTTTGACGAAACAGGGCTCTACTATGAGCAGCAACCAACCCGAACGATCTCCAAAAAGCCAATCGGTGGTTCCAAAAAATCCAAAAACAGATTCACTGTTGGTTTTGTGACAAACTACGATGGATCATACAAAGGTCATCCTATTGTTATAGGGAGAAGGAAAACTCCAGGAGCGGCAACAAAAAAACCAGCATTATATAGAAAAACTACTTCTGTCGGTCAATCCCATTATGTAGAATATCATTCTAGCCCAAGTGCCTGGATGACTACCGAAATTTTTAAAAAGTATATCAAACATCTGAATGCTTCATTTGTCTATGCAAATAGAAAGGTAGCTCTCTTGGTCGGCAATGCTTCTGTGCACAAGCTGAAAATGGAATTCAATAACATCAAACTCGTTTTCCTTCCTGCAAATACTACCAGCAAATTGCAACCCTTGGATGACGGTAAAGTATCATTACACTTATATCATTGTATTCACATTATAAGAAAAACCATCGTCTATTAATTTTGTTTTCTATTACATAAGGTATAATTGCTAATTTCAAGGCTCAATTTCGCAGACATCAATATCTCAGAGCAGTAAATAAGTATCTTTCAGGCATTCAATTAGATCATGTTGAAGATTACAGAATGGATGAGGTAGATGCGTTGTACTTTTTGGCTGATGCCTGGATTAGAGTAAAGCCAAAATCCATCAAAAATTGTTGGGATCATACGAATATTCTTAACTTTAAAATTAATAAGGAGAGTATTGATGATGAAGCGCTTCTTCCCACAGCCGAATTACCTTTAGATGATGATTTAGTACAAGAATTGAGCGATATTATTTCTGACCTTCCAGGAAATAAGGACGATGAAGGTCGACAAATAACCACTGCACTAAGCGACAAATTCTAAAAAATTGAAAAATTTAAATTTTTATTATGTAAATACTAAAATTTTGGTCACGTGTTGTTTTATATAAGGCTAAATTTTTTTTTTAGCACAGCCTTATCTAAAATAAGGCTAATAAGGCTATTTCCCTGCTAAAAAAAAAAGTTTTCAAAAATCTTAGCCTTATAGAGAGCATAGCCTTATATAGTGTAGCCTTATATAGCGCGACTACTGTACAATTATAATCAACTAAAGTTTTTATTACAAAAGATTTCTGAAGATTTAAGATAATTGAAAAAGTATGAGGGTATTTATAGTGATTTGAAAACCTTGGATACCATCAGATTTGAATGGATGTATATTTAGTAATCTTCCAGTTTTGAGTACATTGTTATTGATTTAATATTTTAAGGGGTAAATCATGTAGAGGATTGACCATAAGGAATTGGTATCAAGTGTGACAATATCGACCTTTTGGGAAATGGTTGTTTTGTTTATTATTGTTATATATATTTTATGTAACCTTGATTTTTAAGGGGTAGTTTTAATATTCTTGAATCTTATTTATACTGATAGTGCAACTTCAATATAGATGAGCAGTTGACTAAATTGATATCTATATTTATTATTATTATTGATTTCGATAGAATCCTGTTTTGATATATATCTCATTTGTGTAATTGACTGCACCGTGATCAAGGGTGCTATCATCTACACGACATGTATGGTTCAAAAAGGTATTTCATATTTTTAGCATGCGTTTGTTATTGTATCCAGTTGAAGCGTTTGTTTATTATTAGTGTTGTTCACATTTCCAGTGGCATCATATTGTATGAGAGACACTTGGGATTTAGATTGTTTTATTATTATCAAGCGTTTTTAGTATGTAATTCCACTGCAGCTAGAAACGAGAGACGATAGTCTCCCTTTGTTCACATTTTTGAGGATATCTCCACGAAAAATCAATATTTCGAAAAAACTTAAATTAGGTCCAAGAGAGCTCAATTAGGTCAACGACATGAATGCAAGAAAACTGCTGCTCAATTTAAAGAATATTTTGAATTCTGCAACAAAAATGTCAATAAAATGAAAAAAAAATAAAAGTTCTCAGAATTTTTCATATCGAAACATATTATAGAGCGCTTCAAAATAAGTAAGTTTTATTATTAAAGAATAGTAGTATAGTTTAATTGTTTGTAGAGATATGAAGGCTCAAAGTTTTTCATTTTTTTTATAGGGAGGAGAGCGGAAGACTCCTCAGGTTTTATTTAGAATCCTCAAGCTGTCGCGCTGAGGGAACAAGAAGGCTAGTTATTAAAGTAGAAATTATTATATAGAGGGAAATGGATTAATTGGGAAGTTGATTATTCTACAAATTTTAAAGACTGCACCAAGAGCCGGCAGAAGCGTGCAAGTTTTTCATTTTTATTTTTTTTTATAGGGTGTACCGTAGTGGGTATACATTATTTTTTATTTAACGATTGGCTTAATATTTATAAAACTCCTACGTAACGTGTATAAAGCAAAGTGTAATCAAACAAGGAAAAGGGACTAAGAGGCCAATCGAGTGGACTCGAAGAGTTGAAGAATTTATCCGGGGTTCCTAACAGCGTACCCACCGGGGAATACGCCGAAGAGTGCGAGATTGGGAAAGCTAGTTCGACCGGGGAGGGCTGCGTCCAGAGCAGAGCACATGATGCGGCTTCATTGTCATCGCAGTACGTCTGATAAACAACTAAACACCAAAACGGGAAAGACAGTATCCACACACTGCATACCAAAATTCTTGCTTCCAACGAGATTCGAACAGCGGACCTTACGTTTGGTAAACGTAATTTCTACCATTCAGCCCAACCACCAGGGGCAGTTTTTCATTTTTAGTAGTAAAATACGTGTAAAAATCTGAAACATTAGCACTGAAAAATTAATACCAACCGCAAAAAATAGGATATTTTTGGATACTCATTTTTGAATTAAAGTTGAACATCTCATGTACATTGGCGTATAATTTTTTCTACGTGTTATTTAGTGAAAAAAAAAGTTGAGCAGGGATGAAAAATTGGACCCAGGTTTTAAGGAAAAAGCACCGAGCTTTACGTTTTTTTGAGTCTTTCGTGAGATATAAAATGAATTCAGTAATAGAGAGAATATTGAGGCCAACTCATATTTATTTTGCAGTGTATAAGGTATTATGTATATAATAAAAGCTGTTCATATATAATCACTCAAATCTAATAACTTTCGAAAAAAGTGAAGAAGATAACTGTGTAGTAAATGCTGTCGCTCTTCTAATACCTTTTAATCCTAGAAGAGATAAAAATCTTCTAGTCTTTCAAGATTCATACTTGTAAAAGCCCAATAGAAGAGAATATTGATGTCTATATCTTGAGATTGCAACCGTTAAAAGATCCAAATTTAAGCAGTTGATTCTGATTGTCCGATGCTTGAAGGGTTTAATATCGATAACTATGAAGCTAAATACAGTTTTCTGCTTATATAATTAACACATAGTACTAAGGTATATTTCACAATCTTATCAAGGATGTTGTATACAAAATAAATGAAGCACTCTTAAAGTTTCAACACTGGCTACTTGTTTTGAATAAGTTGACAACCATTGTATTGGCCAGGTTCAAACAAAAGCCGGACATCTAATCAAAATTGAAAACCCATTTTTTTAATAAAAAGAAAAAAAAAATTTCAATTTTTGAAGTGGGTTTTTTTTTACATTGGAATCACCATGGATTTTGCATCGATCCCATTCCAGGCGCTTCTTATAGATAATGCCGAAAATGATCAGCTTGTTCATTTTTTACAACAATTAGATCAGCAATACACACATGCCAGTGATGAAAAAGCTCGTTTCGGCACTTTGCAGATTTTGCTCCCCATCTTTAAAGCACATATGATGCGATTGGACGATGCAGAGAAAGAAAGAGAATATATTCAAAGATATTTACAACCTTGGATTCAAGCAAGTTTTTCACAAGATTCTATGGTGTCTACAGAAAGTGTAGGATTGCTGGAAAAGACAGTATCATTCTTGATGAGCCGTTCCATGATCTTGTACGATACTCCAGATTGCTTTGGTCAAACTACATTGGTCACCATGTTATCTCAGTTGATCTCTGCAATGGAAGCAGAACCCGATTTTGTTGACCTCAAGCCATTGGAATTCATCGAGGCTAGTATGACTAAAAATGATCGCACATTGTGGGATCGTGTCATTATGCAACAAACTTCTACTAGTCAATCACTTGATCTCGAATGTTGTTTGGAGACACTCAACTTATTTGTCAGAGATTTGAACGAAAATGAAGAATTGTTAGCTTTGTTGAAGGATAGTAAATTGAATTCAAATATTGAACAGTGGATGGATTTAATTTTCTCGGTCGCTGTTGGCATGATTCCTTGCACAGATGCTATAATTCGCAACAAATTGGCTCATGATTTATTACCCAATTTACTTCGTTGGCAACAGAACAGTACTCAAAAAGTTGATTCATCAAAACAAGTATATTGGTGTGAGGTATTATTATGCATATAGATGAGATCTTATTATCATCTAATAGTTGAAATGTAGTTGTTATGGAAACGTACACTCGAAATCTTTGGTCTTCCAGCAACCAATTTATTACGTTTAGAGATTTACGGTTTAATTGCAAGATTTTTCGACTACTATTTTGGATTAAATGATGCTAAAAATGAGCCAGTAGTTCATAAAGATCTTCGTTTCGATGTGGAATTTTTCAAGATTTTGCAGAGTGGTCTTCGTAGTAATGATTCATTAGCTAGAAAATACTCAACATACATTTTGAAGCGAATTATTGATTTCAGTGACAAACACTCATCTATCATTGATCCCACAACTGTTGAATGGACACCTTATTTCAAATGGGATACAACACAATCACAAGTTTATTTAGAATACTGGGATGATTGGTTTTTGCTCTACGATATTATGCATGAAAATGTCATTCATTTGGTTGACCCTGTGCTTCCCAGATTCGAGACATTATTAAAGGCTGATTTCCTCGATGCATCTTGGTGGATTTTATTACTTCACAGAGGTTTCCAAAATGACATTGCATCTGTTAGAAAGGGTTTACTCGAGTATATATTTTCCAGACAAGATCCAGACGTATTGAATAAATTAGGTGTACAACAAGCATTTATGTTTGGTGCCTTATTCAAGACTGTAGATAATACAGCTCTTTTCCAAGTACCTACTCAGGGCACTATGGTTAGTCCTTTTGGTGAACATTTTAGATTCTTTATGCTTCATTTGATTGATTCTATTCAAGACAAGCAAGAAAAGGTTCAATTTCTGAGACAACTGATTCATCATATATCACATGTGGTTAGTAGTTATGTGCCTATTTTGTATACAATGGAAGCTTTAGCAGAAGCACAGCCTGTCGATGCTTGGGGACCTGAGGAACTCAAGTCATTAAGAGTTTTGGTAGATCGTCATAGAAATTTCAAGTAGGGAAGCATGGTGGTTTTATCTATTATTCAGTACTAATTTTTACGGTTTTCTAGTATTCCCGCAACTAAACAATTCTTGCGTAAATTGGGAATTGCTGCTGTTGTTAGACTTGGTAATACAGCAACACTTTCTTTTTCGGATGTAGCAAAGTAAGTGATTCACTTTTGGATTATGTGGTTTTTTTTTTGCATTTATTTATATTTCATTGTAGAACAATTTCATCATTAGTAAATGAATACCCTATCAAGACAAATTCTACTGAATTCAAATTGATTAGGCATTGGTTAGAACACAAGATTTCCAAAGATCAGGTATAAATTTGGCCCATTTTATTGATTTACAAGCAATCTCATATTGTATTTAGTCTCTTGATAGTGTCTTGAATGGCTTGAAAGATCGTATCAAGACATATATTTATGACTTAAAATCCCAAGGTATGTTTAATAAATGGATTACAGTATAGATTTGTTCAATCAATCATCCATAGATATCCCTGAGGCTGTTTTGCGTACTCAAGCCAACGTATTAGCTCGTACTTCTGTTTTTGTTGTTTCAAATGAAGAATGTGAATTGAATCCTCAATCTGTTACAAGTCTTTTATCTGATTTTTCATCTAATTTAAAGGATACTGCCTGGTAAAATTCATTACAAACATAACAATATTGTAAACTAATTTTGTATTTAGTGATCAAATTACATTTGGTAGACTTTTAACTTTACTTAATGCTTTATGGGATAATTTTGATTACACTTTTGTAAAAGAAATTAACTTTCTTGAAGTCATTGGAATCAACAAAGAAGATACTTTACCTTTATTAAAGAGAATTGATGATAGATATCTCAATAAGGAAGACGAGGACCTTGTTGGTAAGTTATTTCTCATTCTGAATTGATAAATATAGTTTGTTTTATTCACGTATATCTTGCAAAAAATAGATGATGATATTATGGCTTTGTATATCTCACTTAGTGAAAAGATCCTTCTTGGTAAAGATACTATTGAAAGCCAAGAACGTATTAATATTATCAAACAACATTATGATACATGTCTTGATTTATTAAAATATCGTCCTACAAGTAAGTGATATTAACAATTTGAAGGCAATGAAATATTAAAATACCATGTAGCATTGAATGCCAACCATGAAATGTCGAAACCAAGTTATATTAGCTTATTGAGAATTGTATATAAAGCAGCTACAACTTTTCATATCACACAATTTGATTGTGATGATACACTTGTTACATTAGTGTATGGCCTTCCTATGAAGCGTACACAAGAAGCATTGCGTGAAAGGTAAGCTGCATTTGGTAGTGCACAATGTTTATTATATTAACATTGTCAATTTAGAACTTGGGGTGATTGTTTATCTAGATTAATCCGTAGTAAATGGGAATGTGTAGAAACAATTATTCAATATGCTATTATGGTAAGATTATTTCACATTGTTTGTTTTTCTAGTAACACCCTGATTATTTTACCTTGTGTTTATAGTTGAAAAGCAATAATACCACAGATAAAGAATTTTTCGATCCTATTGCACTTTATGAAGAAGCCGTTGAACAACTTGAAAACGCATCCGAATCTTGTGGTGAGGCTATCATTCGTAGTTTTGGACCACTTTTAGCTTTCCCATGGGAAAAGAAACCGGAAACTATTGAACGTTGTGTAGATCACGCAATTGCATTAATGAACGAAAATGCTTTTCAATCCAAGACCTATCCCTTGTTGATCAGAGCCTTTATTGATGTTATTTTCCAACGTGAATTACTCTGTGTGCCTGAATTGAATCAACAAGATGGCCCAATCAAGAAGGCCTTGAATATGGTCATTGAAACAGGTCAACTTAAACCTTTTATTATGGCACAAACTTCACATTTGTTGCATCAATATTGGTCTAAAATGACTGAAGAATCTAATCAATCCTTGATTCAATATGCTCCTGAAATTGCTAAACTGCTTGTATTTGGTCCTTTGAGAGATAGAGATGATCAAAAGATTGAAGCTGCTCTTACTACAAAACTAGCAACACCAGCAGAAATCTTGGAAGCTGAAGGGTAATATAGCATTGCTTATCGAAAAACAATAATGAAGTTACTAACATCATTTATAGAACTGCTGAAACAATGCTGAATCAAAATGATTATCTTGTTCGTGTTGACATGAATGATTTATTATTGAGATTAGATATCGATAATAAGCAACACAGAGAATTTGTTAATTTGCTTTTGGATCAATTATTCCGCATGATGAACGATGAAATTTTGTTTGAATTTACTTATACATCAACAATAGAACATAGATTAAAGGTAAAGTAAACACTCAAATATAATGCATACGTTTTTTTTTTCTAATTGTAATTGCTTTAGTTGCGTGTATGCTGTTCAACTCTTCTTATCATTGACTTTGCTGAAGAAGCAAAATTGAATGAATATTTAGAAATTATTTTTGACTTGATGCGCAAAGAAACTGTAGCATCAGTTCGTTGTTATGTTGAGTGGACTCTTGTTCGTATTTTACGTCGTTATCCTCATCTTTTACCTATTATCTATGAAAAGATTGCCGATCCAAACCACAAACCCAATTTTGTTATCTCTTTGATCACCGTTACATTCTCACTTTGTGATGTTTTACCAGAAGATGCCATTGAAAGCTATTTCGAAGAAATCTTTGTTCGTTTAATTCCATGGCTTATTACTAATCATTTCACGGTTCGTTTATTTGCTTATTGTTCTTGGAGACGCAATTACAAGAGTTGTATTGCAAGAGGTTATGGTCAACAGTTGGAAGACAACAAATACCTTAAAACACTTGGTACATTTATGGAGACTTATACTGATTGTATAAAATTCTTTGACAAGATCCAAGCTCAATTTTACATGTCAAAGTTTGATCCTATTCAAGATTTTAATGTAGAATTCATATTTCGTCAAATGATGACTGAATTCCAAGTCATTGAAAATGAAAAGATTGGTTCTAAAGCATTTATTCGTCTTAATTCCCAAGCTCCATCTCGTTGTCCATTCGAAAATCCTGCCCGTAAAGAGTACTACACTTCAGCCGATCCATCTGAAATGATTGGTATTGAAGAAGAAATCGAGAATGCACAAGAAGAAGCCAATATTACATCAACTACAGATGATGTCTACCAAAAGAAGATTATGCCTTGGGAAATGATGTTGGAAACTGACATGGATTTAACCAAAAATCTTCATAAAAAGAACCGTCGTTCTAATGATTTGATTGTGGTAGCAAGTTTAATTGATAGATTACCCAACTTGGCTGGTCTTTGTCGTACTTGCGAGATCTTTAATGCGTCTCAATTAGTCGTACCTACACTTAAAATCAAGGACGATGTTGGTTTCACTAGTATTAGTGTTTCTTCTGAACGTTGGATGCCAATGATTGAAGTTGCTGAACCTGATGTTGCAGCATTTTTACAAACCAAGAAAGAAGAAGGCTACACGTTATGTGGTTTAGAACAAACTACAACAAGTGCTACATTGGGTGAATATGAATTCCCAGAGAAATGTGTCTTGCTTTTAGGTAAAGAAAGACAAGGTGTGCCAGCAGATTTATTACAAATGTTGGATGTTACCATTGAAATTCCTCAATATGGTATTACTAGATCATTAAATGTTCATGTTAGTGGTGCAATTTGTATATATGAATACACAAAACAAATGCATTGGAGACAACAACAACAACAGCTCAGAAATTAATAAACTAAACCATGTGTATTATTGTATTTTTCAAAAATGAATTACTTTATTAAAATGTATATTGACTAATAATATTGATTCAAGACAAAAAAAAAAAAAAAAAAAAAAAAAAAAAAAAAAAAACGAGTATCTTTCTTAAGTGTTTGTTATAAAACTTTCCTAGTTAAATATTAATATCGCCCGAAAAAGCTTTGATTGCAAAGTACTTGAATATCATAAGCATCTGAACCTAATTCTGGTGATTTGTAAGGTGTAATTGGTTCAGCCATGGATAAATTGCATAAAATGGATTCAGAAACATTGCGGCGATAAATAGGTGTTAATCTTTGTTCATCTATAAGGGTAACCGTGGATACAGATCTTGCCACTAAAATCAGGGAATATTACATTAATTCAATGTAGATTTTAAATAATAGATTGTACTTACAATTAGTATCAATGTGTCCTTCTCGACCAACAGAAGCTTCCATATTCTCGGAAAAGGCAGATTTCATACGGTTTTTCTAAACATTTAAAAGAATATAAGTTTCTATACAGTAATTGTGGGGATGATTTACCTTTTTCATTTGTTTTCTTTCTTGACTAAGATGGAATTTCATACCATGGATCAACTTCATACATTTACTTTTGAGACTTCCTTCACGACTAGGTGACTTTTTAAAGTTACTCTTCATCATGAAATCAGGTTCTTGAGGTTCATCAAAAAGATCATTTTGATGTGTAGTATAGACAGCTTGAATTGGTTGAGTGAAATATTCTTCTTCTTCTTCTTCTTCTTGCTTTTGAGGCTCTTTTATTTGCCTTTTTTCAACATCTCTAGTTGCACCATATTCAACTGATTGATCAGAAATAGCAGGCTTGAAAGGATTTTCTAGGAAATCTTGTTGCTGATCCATAGTACCAATGAATTCATGCTCTTCTTCCATTAGTTGAGGAGGTGTTACAGGTGTAGTACTATCCATTGATGATGTTGCAGGTGTGATTCTTTCCTCAATCTCTTCGTCAGGTGAGATTTCAACAAGTGTTTCATTTCCACTGTCAGTCAATGAAATTGCCAATGAAGAAGAAGAGGGTCCAAAGCTTTGATAAGACGTATTGTTATTATTATTATTAGTAGTAGTAGTTGTTGTAGTTGCTGTTGTGGGGTTGGCTTCAATCCCAGGCATTGGAGTAAATTCTTTTTGTTGTTGTTCTGGTTCATCATAGGATTCAATCAAAAGATCATTATCGCACATGTCAAATGAAGTTGGCTTTTCGTGCAGAATAATTGCAGTTTCCGTTGCTGATTCTGCTGCTATCTCGACTAATGTTTCTTCTGTATCTAACCCAATCATGTTATTGTATGGATTATTAGATGATGGACTCATTGGTAATGTAGGAGACAATACAGAATCATGTTGCTTTTGTTGTAAACACTGCGATTGAGGCAATAACGGTGCCAAAATTTTAGGAAGTGGCATTTTTAAATTATGATCTAAAGAGATTTCATCAATTACGACGCATGGTTATTTATATTATGTTCATTTGTTTGTGTATAGGGAAATTAAACTTATATTTTTAAAAAAAAAGGAGAGAAAAGCTTATAATCTGAAAATGATCCGTGGAATAAACTTGTAGTTTTGAATGCAATATAACCTCATGAAATCACTCCATTATTTAGCAAACAATTATTGAAACAGGGCGAGGAACGGGAATAAATTATTTGTTTGGTACATCTCTCAATTAATCTGTATTTGGGAGGAAAATCATATCAATTCGTATTTCGACGATCATTCTATATAATGAAAAAAAAAAAGAGTTTATTGTTGTAGTAATCAAAAGATTTAAGCATCCTTGATCTTCTTGGTACCACGGAGGAGACCAGTACGACGAGCAGCAATCAAACCAACCTTTTGACCGGCAGGAGAATCACGAGCCATAGTAGAGGCCTTACCAATATGTTGATGGTTACCACCACCGTGAGGATGGTCAACGGGGTTCATGGCAACACCACGAGTCTTGGGCCAGCTGTTACGCTTAACTCTGTACTTGTGGAAAGCACGACCAGCCTTCAAGAGAGGCTTATCGATACGACCACCACCAGCAACGATACCAATGACGGCACGAGAGGTAGAGGGAATAACCTTCTTGGAACCGGAGGGAAGACGAATACGGGTCTTACCATCATCACCATGACCGATAACGGTAGCATAGTTACCAGAGGTACGGGCAATGGATCCACGATCACCAACCTTCTCCTCAACGTTACAGATAACGGTACCTTCGGGCATAGAAGCCAAAGGCATAACGTTACCAATGTTCAAGGTAGCCTTCTTACCGGCATAGATGAATTGACCAGTGTACATACCTTCAGTGGCAATGAAAGTCTCGGTACGAAGCTTGTACCTAAATCAATACATATCAATA
Source organism: Mucor racemosus (assembly GCA_027405735.1). Lineage (NCBI taxonomy): Eukaryota > Fungi > Mucoromycota > Mucoromycetes > Mucorales > Mucoraceae > Mucor > Mucor racemosus. Next base: position 1,174,849 of record JAPEHQ010000014.1, on the reverse strand, counting down.
ATTCAATTCCATAATAATGTTTCCTCTATCATTCCATATATGCAATTCCTCCCCACACATCTATCTATCTATATCTGTCATGCTAAAATCTAAAAAGTAAATACATACTTGTAGGGATCACGGAAAACAACCTATCAAGAAAACAAGACAAATCAATACAAACTGTCAAATCAATAATTGCAAATTTACTCAATTCTTACCTTGGCAAGAGGAGCACCTCTTCCGGGATCATGAACAATATCCTTGACAATACCACGGACATAACCATGACGTTCAGCAAAATCAAAGACTCTGAGCTTGGCAGCACCCTTACGACCAACGGTGTGGGAGCGGAAGATACTTCCGGCACCCTTTCTCTGAGCACGAATAACACGACCCATTGCTAGTAACTATGTATATTAATGTTAATATAATGCATCCACACTCACACACACAAAACAAAAAAAAAAAAAAGAAATCATCTATTCAATTGATTCATCCATCAACAGTTCATATTCAAAAACATCGATCAATATATCCAATATATAAGATGATTTCTTCCATGTTGTAGTAACACATACACTAGGTTGTAGAAGAAAAGAGGCTGTTCATGGAGTTTGCAGTATCTTGCTGCTTTTTTTCCTCCCCCCACAACACCACTCATTACACACCCTTTCAGTAGATAATAATATCTGAATTGCAAAAGCGCAGAATCAAAACATGTATTGTTCGAGATACATTATCGAGGTTCTCCGGGCCGAACTACTTTTGCATCCCATTACTGCTTCACTATTTCGGTAATTGTTCTCTTACTATTTTAATACATGATTTATTACATGTAAACCGTGTATTCTCTGTCGCTCCATTTAGAAACAAGAATATTTACTCTTAATTTTACAGCATTATAATGACCACCTGGAAAAATCAACTTCAAATAATGTGTATAATATATTTTTGCGCCTTATGAACTACTGCAATCATTTACACTATAATTACTGTATGCTAATTTTTACACTATTTTTATATCGTTCCCATTTGAACTTTATTTTTACATTATCTTCTTGTTTACGCTATTTTTATACCATTTTTACATTGTCTTCATATCAACTTTATTTCTGCTACATTAGTATATATGGAAGATTGTGATTTATGTTTATAGCATACAAAATATATACAATGGTTTTTGTTTCATATAATTTTCATTTACCATCATAAAGGATATCTTGTTTCTTTTTGAAGCACATAAAAAAGAAACAAAAAATTACAAATCATAATGTACTCTAATTTTTGAAAGCTTTAAATAGCCCTAAAGTGATTGATTTTTTGATCAAACGGATTTTCAAGTTGTCCATTACCCCTGAGCTGAGTTGGAATGTCAAATTATTTCCAAATTTGGAATATAAGCATCCACTCAAGAGTTTTTTACATGCTCTCTGAAGATACAGTAGTTTGGGAATACAACCAGCAAGCAGTAAAATATCCCTCTGCATTTATTTTCCGTATGAAATTTAAAACTGTATAATGTATGCTTAAAAAATGACATTTAAAAATCTAAAAAAATTGATTCAATTCGTTTATTTAAACATAAAATGCTTTAATTTCATCACCCTTTTTGATACTTTTAGCAGCAGTTGCAGTCAAAACATTTGAGTTATCCTTGAAATCAATAGAGACGTTAGATTCATCTGAATTATCTGATTTTCCGATAAAGGTTGAGATCTTGTAAAGAGAAGAACCCAATCCATTTGATTCGGTATTCAATGAGCGAGAGGGTTCAGCAGATTTCTAAATAATTTTTACATCAACACAAGAAATTACTAAATAATTAAATAATTTACCTCTGTGCTGGCATCTTCGGCAGGAATCTCAAATGTATTTTCATTTAATTTTCCTTTGAGCAACAAGTAGATCTCATCCGACAAGAATTCGTCAATGCCAGGAACCTTGGAAGCTAATAACTCTTTAATCATATTAGCTTCTTTAACTGACTCTTCGTTAGCCTCTAATTCCTGATGATTAAATCTTTCAATATGATCCCAAGCACTGTAACGAGGTGCATCCTTTCCTAATTTATTTTTTTCCATCTCTTCAGCTACCATGCTTGATAAAAATTGAGCAATCATTTGAGGATATTTCACATTATTGGATTTAGCGTAAGAATTGAATCCCGTTGCCTTATTATCTGAAGTAACCTTGGAATTAGAGCATAAGAAGGTGTGATATTGCTCATTTCCCTTGGTTTCGCATTCTTTGCTACAAAAAGCAACTTGATCGCAATTTGTGCATTCAATTTTGTTATCCTCTGATAATTTCTTCATGCAATAATTACAATAAGATCCCTCTAATTGAGGATGAAGTGCAGAAATCAAAGGTGATTCGACGTAAACAACTTCTCCTTGTTCGAAATCTCTATCAGCTACGAGTTGATGCTTTGTCTTTTCACCTTCAGTGGTTGGTGATAATTTAATATCCAATTCAGCAGGAGGGAAATGATCATAAAATTCGGATTGACGCTTTTGTTGTTCCACAGCCATCAAATTAACAATAATACGGAATACTTTTTCGGGTACAGTCTTTTGATAAATCATGATTAATTCCAAAGGTGCAGGATAAATCTTGAGTGCCTTGTAAAAAGGCAAAACTGCATCATCATCACGACCTTCTTTGCAAAGTGCTTCACCCAAAGCAACCTTTTCCATGAAATATGCTTCTTTTTCTTCGGCAGATTCAGGAAACTCTTCTTCGTCAATAGCCTGCAGGACAGAAGCAATTAATCCTTCGACGGTGGAAATTTCTTGCTCTTTCTGTAACTTTTCTTGTTTGGCAGCCTTCTTACGCTCGCGTTCTATATTTTTTGATTAAATACATTAATTAATATTTTGTTTGACGCTTTCAACTTACTCAATTGCTTTTTGAATTGAGGATCGCTTCTTCTTTTATTATCATAATAAATCAAAAATCCGAGACCGAATGAAGCAACAACTGCAGTAGAAATAAGTGCAATTGTAGATGTTTTTAATGCCATGTTTGTTTGTTTGTTGGTAATAAAGAAGAAAAAATAACTAGCTTTATATGTTGTAAGACCCTTTTTTTTTTTTTCTTTTGACGGCCCCCATGAACTTGCGGAGTCGGGTTTTATGCTAAATCATATCACATTTTGCACTAAATGAAACCAAATTTGCATTACTTAGATCAACTACGCATTTTACAAACAACAGGATCATTTTTATATATAAAAAAAATGAACATGGTATATTTCGTCTGTGGTAAATGCTCGCCCAATTGGATTTTTAATATTAGGAGTAAAAACCAATTCAAATAAATTCGAAGCATGGGTACTGAGTGTCTTTCCAATATATAAATGTTTAATCAAGAATCGTTCTTGATAGGTTATTGGCTAAATGTCTATAAAGTTTTATCGCATTTGTTTCAGCACATATACTGTATTATATTTTACTAAATACGACCGACTCGATAGGATAATCCCACCTTTTGCAGACCAATCGACACTGTATTGATCTTCATATCGTTGCATATGATTGAAAATTTTGATCCAAAGTCCTTGCAGTATTGAATCCTTTTTATATGTGAGTATACTTAATAACTATAGTGGCATTTAATAAAATAAAAAGTATCAAAAACTTCAAACAAAATTTTAGCATATGAAATCTTATTTCCCAAAAGTAGCATTGCAAACTAAAGAATGTGCACTATTCAACTTCCATTAAAGATGATTTAAAAATTAACTTTGCAAAAGCATACACCAACCTTGACATTTCTGCATAGAGTCTAAGATTCTAATTTAATGACATTTTTTTATTTGATTTTTTATAAATCTAATGTTCAGATGTAAACGGATGAAAATGTTAAAGGTAGGATTTCAATCAATAAAAGGAGATCGAAAAATAGTATGAAGTTTTTCTATATTTGATAGATCGATAAAAATTTTAATATTATTGTACATGTAAACTATACGTCTTCTTCATCGTCGTCATCGTCAATTAGAACAATTTGAGGGATGGTATTTTCATTATTTTGAGATTCTTCCGAGCTAATGACTTCATCATCTTCCTCCTCTATACCCTCATCGTCATCATCATCCTCGTCCTCGTCTTCTTCATCTTCATCTACATCATCATCATCATCTTCATTTTCATTTTCATCTTCATCTTCATCTTCATCTTCATCATCCTCATCAGCATTATCCTCTTCGTCTTCTTCTTCTTCATCATCTTCTTCGTCCTTATAATAGTTATTATTTACATCAACGTATGTGCTGCCATTATTATTGATATTTTCATATTTGAGAAAACCATTATCATTCACAACTTCATTTTGTTCCTTGTTTAGCTCCTCCTCTTCTTCTTCTTCTTTTTCTTCTTCTTCTTCTTCTTCTTCTTCTTCTTCTTCTTCTTCTTCATACTCATAAGTAACGCTTTCAGAGTCTTCTTTTACAATTTCACTGCTTATTATAAGTTCATTGTCGTCTTCTTCTTCTGTATATTCATCATGTTCAATCATTTCTCCATCATCTGATTCATTCATTGGAGTTATTTCGATTTGTTGATTTTCTGTTGTAAAAGTTTCCTCATCTGATTCATTCATTGGAGTTACTTCAATACGTTGGTCTTCTGTTGTAAAAGTCTCCTCGTCTGATTCCATAGTTGGAGTTACTTCAATTTGTTGGCTTTCTATTGTAAATGGCTCATCATCTTCTTGGCCAATATGAAGACGAGTATCTTCATCATATGGTTCCAAAACTTCATCATCCTCCACTTGATCTTCTTCCATGAAATCGGTTTCATCTTCAGGAAGAACCATTGCTTGCTGTTGTTGCTGTTGTTGTTCTTGTTTAGCATTTACATAAAACTCTTGAGCAGCAGCACTTAAAAAGGCGGGGATATTACGATCTTGAATGATATAAACTCGATATATATCTTCCAATTGTTCCATATAATGTTCTTTTTGAGAACCCACCATACGAAGCATACCTTTTTCAGATTCATCGTGAGTATCACCAATTTTGACAATAAATGCTAATTCTGTGGGATCAACGAGAATGCTTTCTAATCGAGTAACACCATCGTTACGAAAGATAACATTATAGCCCAATAATTGACGAATTTGAAGACTAGTCTCGTTAACCTTAGCTTCCCATATACTATGGAGACGTTGTATACGCTTTTCACGAGATTGTAAAGCAGATTGAAGCTCTTGGTTATTTGCTTCTAAATTAGATATAGTGGCTTTAGGCACAGTAACTAAATCAGATTCGGCAGCTGTAGATGTAATTTGGCCTAAAAGATCAGCATTCTCTTTTTTGAGACGTTCAAGTAAGCTAGTACGAACGGCAAGGTCTTTTGAGGCTGGATTATCCATAAATGTCAAAATTCTAACGTTGGATTCTTCAGGAATGGTTTCGATTTCTGATGTCTTTTGTTCGACAATAGGTAATTCTTCCCTATTAACAACTGGTGATGCTGGGTTTGCTGTAGTTGTAGGTATAACAGGAGTAAGACTATGGATCTGTTGCTCTTGATTTTCAATCGATTTAGTCATCTGTTCAATTTGTTCCTGTGCTGCATTGATTTGTCTATGTAACAATGATTCATTGATTGTTTTTTCTTGTAAATTTTTTATAAGGTTATCCTGTTTATCTACCAATTCAGATAACAATTTGGATAATCGTACACCAGATTCTAACTTTTCGTATGGGCCATTATTTACTTGTACAGGAGGCAATTCACTGGTGTTTTTAATCTTTGCTTGTGCTAATTCTTGAGCTTGCAACATGAGTTGATTTTCATGATCCCTCAATAACTCTTCCAATTGTTGATTACGTTGAGTTTTGACTTGATCGTAATTATTTGGATCCATAGCAAACATTTCTTCTTGATCGTACATGGCTAATTGTCCCTCTAAGATACTGATATGTCTCTTGAGAGAATCTGCATTCTTGATTAAAATGTCTCGAGCGGATTGATCAGTGGCATGTAAATATTCATTTTTAACAGCTGTCTTTTTCAAATCGTCCATATGATCTTCCAAACCTCGAATTACATTTAACTGATCTCTAACTTGTAATTGGTATTGCTCAATAGATTTCTTGAGGTATTTAGTTTCTTCTGCTTGCTTTGTGAGATTATATATAATGCTTTCAGGAGTTTGTGAGTTGAATTCAGGTTGTGATTCCATAAAAGATGCCCAGGCAGCTCTCTCGGCTTTTAATTTAATGTTTTCTACTTCCAATTGGAAATTTGCTTCACGAACCTCATTCACTTTTGTCAGTTGTTGTGCTAGGCTATCTTTTTGTTCTCGAAGTAATTCAATATTCTGTGAAATACCTTTATAATGCTTTAAATCACGAGCTAATTTGACATTGTCTGACTCAAGATCAAGCGCACGTTTTGATATACCTATATAAAGTTCTTGAATACAAGTTATCATAATAGAAATTTAATGATAAACTTACTTTGATATTGTGTTTCTAAATGTTGGTAAGCTTGTGGGTTGGCAGGGTATGAGGATGTGTTATTGAGTTGCTGCTCCAAATTATTGATTTTATCCGTTAATTCTTGTTCACGCTGTAATCCTTGTTGAATTTTGGTTGATTTTTCTTGTACCTATATCTATAATTTAGACAAATAATCCTTTGAAATTGCATGGAAACTTACTGCTTGTCTCAGGTTATTGACTATTGAATTCAAATTGTCGATTTGTGATGACATTTCTCTTGTTTTGTCATTCTCGGAAAACGTCGATCTACGCAATTCATCTGCCTGTTCATCCAATGCATCTTGTAATTCATCTATTTGTGCTCTATATGATTCCAATGATTCTCTTAATTCATTCTATAATCTTAATTAGTAAAGCGCTGAATGTCAACCGTAGAGAAACCTACTGCGACAGAATTGTGCTTTTCTTTCATCTTTGCTAGTGTTTTGGTTGCTTCATCATAGCGGTCTTTATGATATACAGCCCTTTTTTGGCATTCCTATTGTATGAAGATTAGTAATTCGATACATGATAATATATATATAATGAATGCACATACAGCTTTTGATTCTATAAGATTAGAAATTGTCTTTACTTTCTCCTCTAAAGCCAGGCTGTGCGATATATTTTCACACTGGATCTTTGCTTCTAAACTTGATTTTTCGAATTCGAGTTTGCTTACTAATGCTTCAATCTGCTTTAATTTGTCTACAAGATACGATGAGACATTTGTGTTGGTGGAGAGCAGCTTTTCTCTATATATTTACCATTATTATGATTGGAAACAATAACGTTGGCGTTGGTAAACGATAGTATGTCTGATGTAACTCTTTTACGTTTAACAGGAATCTAAAAATATCACAAAATAAGTATTCAGCAATGTCAAACTTTGGCTTTGTATTTACGTCTGTCATGTTCTTTCTCGTGTATTTGATTTTGTGTAAAAAGTATACACGAAAATTCAAGAATCCAACAACAATATACAGAATGTTGCAATTATAAAGGAGTCACATCAATACCACAAATGCAAGATCTTTCTTCAGCATTTGGCATTGGACAAGGAAACATCCAAGAATGAAAATTGGGCATGCTTCTGACAATGAATAACCGCTTTGTATGTAAATTACGTTAATCATGCTAATAAGTTATGTTAATATGGATATATAGATGAGTAAATGACTACATGTCTTGAAAAAAGTCGAACACTGAGTATCAACCTTATCCTGTGTAATAGGGGCCCTATGAAACAAGGTTTTTGAATGGGCTAGATTTTAGACAAATTTTGCACATTTTTGAAAAAACAAAAAAAATACAATAGTTTACTTTTTACATTGCTGCATAATATTACACAAATAAATTTATTATTTAGTGGTTTTTTCATTTGAAAAAATCCTTTGAAAATGATTTTTATAAAATTTAATGTTGATCTGATTGCTTTTCCAGTTTCCGGTTCCTATAAAACAATATACTTTGCATCCTTTAATGTGAATCTTAATGCTCACAAAGTACTAACTATGTCAATTCAATTATTACATTCCTGCTTTAAAGTTCTGCTTATTTGGGTAGAATTCTGTATTCTATTTTTTTTTCAGTACCCATTTCTTAAAAATTCATTTGCGAATATATAGTAAAAAAAATAAAAATATGAACATATCATCAATACTATTAGTAAGCATGTTTTCTGTAAAGTATTGACATCTTAACAAACCAATTTTACCATTGTACTGTAGATATATACAAAATGGAATTCATCAGATACGCTAGGATAATATATTTCACATGTCGATCTTAATCCCTGTCTACGTTGCTTTTTTTGATGAATAACGTCGAAATAAAATATGTATAAATATACTGGAAATACTTCAAATAATCACAGAAATTGTTTGTTTGTTTTTTTGAATCGATAATTGCTAAAGATAGAATGAAACTTAAAAATACTTGGCTTTGTGTTTTCACTGCTAAAATTAAAAACTTTGACCCTTCGTGTCTCTGCAAAAAATTAAGCTATACTAATGCTTTCTAATAATAAAACTTACTTGTTTTAAATTGATCTATAATATATTTCGCTTTGAAAAAATTCTGTACACTTTTATTTTTTTTTTTCATTTTTTTAACATTTCTGTAGTAGATTTTAAAATATTCAGTAGATTGAGCAGTAGTTTTTTTTTACATTCGGTTACCAAGCTCGTTGAGCTCTCTTGGATCCAATTTAGTTTTTTTCAAAATACTGATTTTTTGTGGAGATTTTCTCAAAAATGTGTACAAAGAAATACTGTCGTTTCTAGCTTCAATTTTTCCCCTACATACCCTCATCCCAAATTCTGAATTTGAAAAAAAAATTGATAAAAATCTTATTTTCTCTGCGAAAAATGCAACTAGAAGGTTTAGCAATAGCTCGATCGATATATATTTCTGTTGTGCATTATTGTAATAAATTATATTAAAGAAATTCTTATGAAAAGTGATGTGTATCTTCAAAAAACTTCCATATTTTTAATTGCATTTTACGCAACATTTAATGTAAAAAAATTGTCTGAATATTATTTAGATGCATGCAGAATCCAAAACTGTACAAAAATTATTAAATTCGCTAGTTCAACTTACTTTGCAGTTCGTAAGCCATTGAACGATTTTGTTTTTTTAATCATTTTTGGGTCATTTCGACAGCAAATCGATTTTGGAACTCAGTTAGTATAAGCTGTAAGCCGTAATGTGAACTATTCTTTTGATTATCTCGACCAAAAATCAATATTTTTTGCTGAAACAAAAGATAGAGAGTAGCTTTTAATTGGATCTATCTTGCGAATATAAAAAATAAGCACCCTAATTTAGAGATTCAATTTTTACCATCAATATTGGGTCAATTTTAGTCAGTATTAGGCTAATGCATTTATATTTTAGTATTACCTCTTTTATTTTTGAACAGATACAAATGATGCATAGAGGGAAGATACATTTTCTTTGAAAGTTCGAAGTAATTGGACTCAATATTGGGCGATAAATTCGAAAATCATCTGAAATGCATCTGTAACCTACTTTTTTACAACCGTAAAAAACCGACAACAAAAATCTTATGTTGGCGAATTTTGGTCTGAATAACTTCCAACCTTACATGAAAATAGTAGATTCACATCTTTGTCACGGTGATCTCAAAGGGCAACTTCCTTATATAACCTGTTGCATGCTACTAAGTGCCATATGTTATCACCTTCTACAGTATCAATACATCTTACAATCTATTGACTACGACATGTATTGAAGTGCAAAGTCTTGATATCGGATATAAGGAACTCCTAGCGTACTAAGTTTAATCCAATAATTACCAAGAACGCTTGGACCTCAATTATGATACCATATTATTTCATCCCAGCGGTTAATCAATCAAGTAGCTATCAAATAAACATTCAAGCATATTTAGCGCAGCATTGAAACAAGGTAATTCACAAGCTCTGCAAGAACGGTTAAATGATGATTGATCCACTTCAGTCCATAGATTACTATCAAACAGATCTAATGGTTCAATATTGCTGTTACGCCAGGAGATTATATCAATCTCAAAGCTAAAATATGTACTAAATTATTTAATAAAAATAAAGGAAAACTGTTATAAAATGAAAGAGCACACTAAAACTAAAGAACTTTATTATAAGATCGAACCATCTTCTTTTATATTCACATTCTCTAATTATATGACCTGTTTAAATGAGTCTATTTATATATATAAATATATCCAATCAAGTCTAGGTGGCACACACTAGTTCCATATTCCTGCATACACGGAGCTTCATAACATAATACACAGCAATGTAAAACTTAACATATCAAACTGTGTCGTAATCTTAACCAAGGAATGCACCCAGATCTGTGGATGCAACAATTGCCTTATTATTAAATTGAATCTCAGGATCTCAATGTCAAATCAATATAAAAGACTATACTTTTATATCTAAATAAATAGTATCTTGTTTTTATGATACAGTTGAAGAACTGATTCATTACTCATTCTCTTTTAATTGTATTATTCTTTTTTTAAGTATTACTTATCAAACCTGAAAATATACGACATAACCTACTGTCTGTCGAGAAAATCATTGCCAAAGTGAACCTATATATAGCTTACCTGGGCGCTTTTTTTTATTAAAAACAATTTAAATATGATCTTTATGGATACTAGTCAAAGCAAGCTGTCATTTTACATAATAGACATACATATGCACTACTACGGCCGAAGTACAGTATGCTTCCCATGGGCATAATAATCTGCACCAATGGGCAGAATAAAAACATTTAAAACTACAACAAAAAGACCAATATTTTTTTATAAACTGAAATCAAGTAGCAGGTGCAAGTACATGTTTTTCTTATTGTTTATTTGGAAATAAATTATTAACTGTTAATGTTAGGGCACGTTATAATATTTTTCTCGAACAAAAAAAGTATCCAAGAATTGGTCATTTTGTTCCACCATCTACGTTATAATTAATGCTTTTTTGGTTTACATTCGATATCTACCTGCAGAAAAATCGGTTATTATGAAAGCATGTATAGTGTTCACTTGATTTGAATGAATGAATAAACTTATGTTAATCTATTTAGTTTCTAAAAAATATTTGTTTCTATTTATTTAGTGGCCAACAACAGTCGTCAAGCAAGGAGAGGAAAACGAGATGTTGACTTGTATACCACTACCAACTCTCAATGGTACACCATAATTATTACTTGTTAGCTTGTTATTAATAATAATAATTGATTTTACTAATGAATCAATTTTTATAGCTCAAAAGTAAGTTTGTTCTGGTAAAAAATTAAATAAATTGGCTTCAGACAAAGAGGATAAAAAGGCGGTAATAGGTCCCAGCGATGGCCATGTTTATGTTTATAATACTGGAGAAATAAGACTTAAACTCAATGTAAATCACCTCTAGCGCAATAATTATAAAGTAAGACTACATTATCATCAAATAAACTACCACACAATATTAACATGTATAATGATTTACAGTAATAAGCTTGAATCAAGTGGGTACAGCATTGTAAATTCTTGAAAAGGTTCTCAAGTATTATAAAATCTCTTATTTTTAAGACTTACAAGGCTTATAAGCGGAATATTAATTTAGAAAATTATTTTTGTCCAGATCATCAATTTTGACATTTTTTAATTTTTTTTTTCTGATTTTGCAAATCTAGAGTTAATTATACTACCAATTGTAAGAATAAAAAATATACACATATACAGAATTTAGCGCTCTATTTGCTCAATCAAAAATAACAAACATTTCTATTGCAAAATATTACATGAAAATCCTTTAACCAAAAAACCGTTTTTAGGGCAAAAGTGCAAATTTTTGTTACTTAACATTTAATATTAAGCTTTTATAAAATGTGTATTAGCTATGGCTACAATTTTCTCTCACAATGTAGTACATTTAAACGTTGATTTCGGTATCAAAATTTGATTTTTCTGTTTTTTGATCAAAATCATGAGTGTTGGTAAGGATGCAATGAGCCCCGAAAATGTCCGCCACAAAAACTGAATTTTCAGACCGCACGTGGTTAAATATAAGAAAAATAAAAAAAAAAAGTGCATTTTCATTTAAAGCTTAGATATATACCATAGTATAAGGTATAAGAGACTTAGTCGTTCGATCGTGTTATTATGCTCAATTATGGCGTCGCTCTACGAGCTCGCTTTTGCAATTTTTTAATAAATGTATGTTTCTATGATGGTAACAGATATTGTTTATTTTGTTTAGTTTATGGGTTGATGCGCTGTAATACTGCCTTTACACTGGCTGAAATATGCAATTTAGCAGGGTTTTACTCGCACTAAATAATGTAAAGCCTTGCAAATTCTTTTCTATGTTTGTTGTTTCTCTCTTTTTGCTTTTATATTCCAAGGATATTATTCACCGTGTCATATGTTTTCAGGCTTGATTAATAATACTTAAAAAATAATACAATTAATAAAAGAGAATGAGCAATGGATCAGTTCTTCAACTACAGTATATAATAAAACCAAGATACCATTTATTTAGATATAAAAGTATGGCGTTATATATTGACGTAACATTGTGATCCTGAGATGTAACTTAATAAGACACTATTAAACCATTAGATCTGTTTGATAGCAATCTAAGGATTGAAATGGATCAATCATAATTTGACCGTTCTTGCAGAGCTTGTAAATTACCTTGTTTCAATGCTGCGCTAAATGTGTTTGGATGTTGGTTTGATAGCTACCTGTGTGGAATATGTACACATTTCCACTATATTGATCTCCATTTTATCTGATTCTCAATTAAAGTACAGCTGACATGAATAGACATTACACTACTAAATGATATACGCTGATTCATACTAATATAAATTTTCTACCAAGCTTCTATCCTAGCAACTTATAGTTAAAGACCAATCAACATAATGTGGATTTAATCACACCATTATGATCAAGGACCCATGAACTCTATGAATACACCGATTGGTTACTATCAAGATTCATGTCTGACAAGGGATATTATTGGTTATGTATGGACCTAGGAATGCTTACCTAATCTCTCTGATGAAAACTATATAAAGAGGACATTTATTTATTACAAAAGTCCTCAGGTAGAATTTAACTTTGTTGTATTCCACCTACTAGTATCATACATTATCACCTTCTACAGTATCAATACATCTTACAATCTATTGACTACGACATGTATTGAAGTGCAAGTCTTGATATCGGATATAAGAAACTCCTAGCGTACCAAGTTTAATCCAGTAATTACCAAGAACGCTTGGACCTCAATTATGACACCACATTATTTCATCCCAGCAGTTAACCAATCAAGTAGTTATCAAATCAACGTCCAAGCATATTTAGCGCAGCATTGAAACAACACAACTCACAAGCTCTGCAAGAACGGTTAAATTATGATTGATCCATTTCAATCCATAGATTACTATCAAACAGATCCAATAGTTCAATAGTGCCTTAAATTACATCTCAGGATCTCAATGTCTAATCAATATAAAAGGCCATACTTTTACATAAACGATATCTTGTTTTTATTATACAGTTGAAGAACTGATTAATTACTCATTCTTTTATAATTGTATTCTTTTTTAAGTAATATTTATCAATCCTGAAAATATACGACAAACTTGATAATAAAACCCTAATGTTATCTAGTCGAATTCCTATTGTTTTTTTATACTTTTTTCCGTGAATAGCTCTGTCTGTTCCACAACTTGATTAATTAATCGCTGGGATGAAATAATATGGTATCATAATTGAGGTCCAAGCGTTCTTGGTAATTATTGGATTAAACTTAGTACGCTAGGAGTTCCTTATATCCGATATCAAGACTTTGCACTTCAATACATGTCGTAGATCGTAGTCAATAGATTGTAAGATGTATTGATATTGTAAAAGGTGATGACGTATAATACTAGCTGAAATACAACGCATTGTTTGATACACTATGGCCGACCTGTGCTGCACAAAATGATTTGGCTGTGCCTAGGTGGGCTGCACACTATAGCCTGCTGAGCTATTGTGCCCACTAAGTATGGCTAAAAAGATAACAATATGCACATGGGCACAACAAAAAAAACTGCACACGAGCACAACGCTAAGCCTGTATGTGCAGAGTTATAGATTCTGCCCGTGTGTATAACATTAATCTCATGTGTGCATAATAGTAGAATTGCCTATAAGTATATCATTATCCCTCCTATTTGTGCATAATGATAATAAAATCTGACCATGAGCATAATGGGTTGATCCTATGGGCACAAATTGGTTTGTACATGAGCATCGTGCCTTTCTCAAAATTGCATTGTATTTTTTTTACTGGAATGGGGTTTTAAATTACATTTGCTTTTATTAATATAGATTATAGAGAATACTACAATTCAATACGTAGTTGATGTAGGGGAATACATACAAGAGCCAATATATTTACCATTATCATCATTTGTAAATATATTTATTGCTATAATGTTTACAGCAACAATGGTTTTTGATCGAGCATAAACGTAAATACCACTTACTGCTTAAATCTATATGCGAGCCAAATCTGAGATTATATATGTTACTTTATCACTTATCACTCATAAAATTTAAACAAATTAACCTTCTTTAAACTTACTATTTTAGTTTATGATTGTCAGCTATAAAAAGATTTGTTTTCAAGTATAGCGACGATCAAAACTATTGTTATTATTGTCGGTTTTCTAGGATATTAAACAGCCAATTTTGAAGCCAATTCCATTTCTAACTCATATTGAAATGTAATTCTTATTAGTAGTCTTTTAAACCAAGACCTAGAAGCTCTTGGTTCTTTCTTTTACCATTAGTTTTTCTAGTAATAAAGCCTACGTTCTCTATGATAAATGTTACTAGTAGTCTTTATTATTATTCTTTCTATAAATAAGATTGTATGTATCCATAAACTCTCAGTTATTAGACAAGTCATTATTAGATTATTCATTTTTTTTTGTTTCTATATCATTTGAAATTTTATCACTTTTCTGGAACATTTCGTGGGTTTGTAACCAGTTTTAGCTTTTTATTGAGTAGATATATATAAATATCATTGCCTTTTATTTGATCTGGTAATCAGGAAATACGCCTAACAATATAGTAGTAAATAATGCTATTTGATCTTAGAATGCAGTTAATTATAAATAAAAATATCAGCCTCTAATATAACGACTGCTACCTATATTAAAAACATTAGTTCCTCATGTTAGCATGCGTATTCAGATACAAGAAAAGAATACCAGCTTGATAGTAGTCTGATATGCCTTATCAAACGGTGAATATATCCTTGGAATATAAAAGCAAAAAGAGAGAAACAACAAACATAGAAAAGAATTTGCAAGGCTTTACATTATTTAGTGCGAGTAAAACCCTGCTAAATTGCATATTTCAGCCAGTGTAAAGGCAGTATTACAGCGCATCAACCCATAAACTAAACAAAATAAACAATATCTGTTACCATCATAGAAACATACATTTATTAAAAAATTGCAAAAGCGAGCTCGTAGAGCGACGCCATAATTGAGCATAATAACACGATCGAACGACTAAGTCTCTTATACCTTATACTATGGTATATATCTAAGCTTTAAATGAAAATGCACTTTTTTTTTTTATTTTTCTTATATTTAACCACGTGCGGTCTGAAAATTCAGTTTTTGTGGCGGACATTTTCGGGGCTCATTGCATCCTTACCAACACTCATGATTTTGATCAAAAAACAGAAAAATCAAATTTTGATACCGAAATCAACGTTTAAATGTACTACATTGTGAGAGAAAATTGTAGCCATAGCTAATACACATTTTATAAAAGCTTAATATTAAATGTTAAGTAACAAAAATTTGCACTTTTGCCCTAAAAACGGTTTTTTGGTTAAAGGATTTTCATGTAATATTTTGCAATAGAAATGTTTGTTATTTTTGATTGAGCAAATAGAGCGCTAAATTCTGTATATGTGTATATTTTTTATTCTTACAATTGGTAGTATAATTAACTCTAGATTTGCAAAATCAGAAAAAAAAATTAAAAAATGTCAAAATTGATGATCTGGACAAAAATAATTTTCTAAATTAATATTCCGCTTATAAGCCTTGTAAGTCTTAAAAATAAGAGATTTTATAATACTTGAGAACCTTTTCAAGAATTTACAATGCTGTACCCACTTGATTCAAGCTTATTACTGTAAATCATTATACATGTTAATATTGTGTGGTAGTTTATTTGATGATAATGTAGTCTTACTTTATAATTATTGCGCTAGAGGTGATTTACATTGAGTTTAAGTCTTATTTCTCCAGTATTATAAACATAAACATGGCCATCGCTGGGACCTATTACCGCCTTTTTATCCTCTTTGTCTGAAGCCAATTTATTTAATTTTTTACCAGAACAAACTTACTTTTGAGCTATAAAAATTGATTCATTAGTAAAATCAATTATTATTATTAATAACAAGCTAACAAGTAATAATTATGGTGTACCATTGAGAGTTGGTAGTGGTATACAAGTCAACATCTCGTTTTCCTCTCCTTGCTTGACGACTGTTGTTGGCCACTAAATAAATAGAAACAAATATTTTTTAGAAACTAAATAGATTAACATAAGTTTATTCATTCATTCACATCTGCTTTAAATCATTCAAATTATCTTCATCATTATTTAATTAATTATATTATTATGATTGATATACTTTAGTAAATTGATTAAAAAAACCTTGATTTCATTGCTCTGCTCATCTGGGCTACCTGATCTGCACAAATGTTTTTATTCTGCCCATCTGTGCAGATCATTATGCCCATGGGAAGCGTAGTTTGGCCGTAGTGATGTATTGCTTTCGATACTCTTTGAAAATTTTTATAAAATCAAATAATGATTCAGAATTAAATTTTGGAGTTGCATTCAATGTGTATTAAATCCACGGATAAAATATCTTGATTTCATTAGCTAACAGCTGTTTTTAAAGAAATTTAGCACAAGATTCATAAAAAAATCCCTCTTCCTCTGTTTAAATAAAATAAAGCAATTGGAAAAATACTCGCATTTAATAGATATTGATCCAAGTAAGCTGAAATTACAAAAAACAGATAGGCAAGAGTAAACAGCATTCAATAATTCAGATTGCAGCTTTCATGAGTTGTTATAAGATGTATTGACCAAGGACGTGTCCTTTTAGCTTGTTGAAAAGCTGTGTGTCACGTTTTATATAATGGAGAGTGTAATTAATGCCACGGAGCCTGATGAAATAATCAGTTGGTCCTCGAGACACCTAAATTGTTTTTTTGAGATTTATTGGTCGTCAATCTCGAGACAATAAAATTCTATACCACCATTCATAATGCAGTTATAGTGAGATAGTGAAAAAAAAGCTAGATATCTTGCGCTAGATTTTGCTACCTTCAACTTGATACATTACATATAGTCTCAAGAAAATTGAAAGTTTGTAGAAATATGAATGTTTATAAATAAAATGTTTCTGCTTTTTTTTTAACAAGATGTAATTTGGCAAACGTAATTTTGTTAGATTTTTAGTGATCCCTTTGAGGTTTCGGTCTTTGCTCACATGCTAAATGCTTTAAAGCAAGTGTATTGATATTTGTTATGGTAATATAGTCCAATAGAGAAGAGCATATACCAATGCTGATGATGAAGAAAAATCAATTATATAGATTCAGTTGATACTAATCATGACATATTTCGTTTTTATTTGTACAAAACGCAAATACATGTAATAGTATATAGGTATATGCGAAAGCTTTTACGTATAAAATTCATGATTAATATTAAGGTTAAAGCGCCATCATCTGGGATAATTGCAATGTCCACCCAAAGCTTTTCTATACAAAAACTACTATATGTAGACATTATGTTTGAATCGAGCAATGAAAATGAACGCAATGTAAATATATAAAGCTCGCTTTGTTCATTTCTACGTGTAGTCAAGTTTATCCATTAGCTTTTAACTTGATTACCAAGATACAATGTCAGGCCGATGTTGAATCCCGCTTGAGAAACATGTTACATATTTTTTAAATGTATGACAATTGAGAAGGAACTGATGCAAGTAGTAAACATGTTTTATTAGTTTAATTCAGTGTGATTACTTGTGTATATTCTATAACGTTGTAGCTGGTAAATACTCTTTTCTTGTGATTATATTTTGACTTTTGTGGATATGTAGAAATTTAGGAACAGAAAGAATACATAATGCGTTACGTAAGAAAACGCACGCACCACATTGACATCATGCTATATGTATGTATGACAACTCTAAAGCAAATCAAAAAAGACCGGTTTACTTTTATTATATCTAGGAATCATTAAATAAAATCCATTATGTTTAGTAAAGTCGCTACAATTCTGTCAGAAAATGTTATGTGTACATTCGTCGGTCATTGATGAACCAAGTTACCCAGTCCAAAAATTAATTTTCTTCCCCAGTTTGAAACATTTGGCTTTTGAATGTTAATTACTTGAACATTGTTTTGCCTGGTATCCATCTTCAAATTGATGTGCTATTTAAACCTTGTTCTGATTATTCCCTATTAGTTTCTTATGGTCCCTTATCTAATATTGAAAAAAGAAAACCGGCCGTTTATATAAATTTTGATCTGTTCATGTAACACCTGGACTTTATTTTTCTTTGTGGGTTGGGCTATCAAATCAAAATTAATTCAATTCTGGCAAACCAATATGCCTGCCCAAGGCTCGCGATTCCTCAATCTTTTGTATTTAATTTAAAGATAAACACAGTTCTTTGATTTCAGTCGTATTATAGGAATATTTGGCATGTTCTGCATACTTTATAACTGGATGCGTTTCAATCATCTCCGATGGTACGAGTTATCCATTCCTATTTGAGAGACGATCAAACCAGTGCCAGTTCCATACATTTAATACCATGAAAAATACAAATAAAAGTAATGTATAGCAAACTAGCGCAAAGATTATACAATGATTATAATTGTATGGTACTTGATCCCGAAAAATTGAACTAATCCTAGCAAGGTTGCTTTGGTAACCGGAGGGATTTTTTTTTGTTCTTGAACAAAAAAAAAAGGTCCGTCATGTTCTCGATCAGAAAATCATGGATTTTTTTCATTTGTATCATAACATACGTGATATGTGTTAAATAATGAATAATCTATTATAAACTATTTTTTTCGTGCAGAATTCAGAAGGTTATTTTTCAAGATTTTATGCAATTCGGGAAACCTGATAATGGCATCAGATATTCAGGCAAATAAACTCATGTGATACGTCAACGGATTTGATATCGAAAATTTTTTCTTGTTTTTACAGTTTTTAACAGAAATAGAACAAATTTTTCAAATTAACATGTATAGAGAAGCATCGTGAATGCCTAATTGATGTATTAGATAAAGCCAATAGCTAATATAAACACATTTTTATAACAGAAGTTAGCTATTAGATCACGTGTAGAGTACACTGCAAAGAAGCACACAATTTTTTTTTCCAATGAGGATGCTCCCTTTTTTTCTTTTTTTCCCTTTTTCTCCTCCCTCTTTCGTATTTTTTCTCTTTTCTGCCCTTAATTTTATATCCTCTTTTTATATATAGTTTTTATATATAACCTTGATTTTCTTCATTTCTTTTTTTTTATCTTTTTAACTCTCTTATATTTGCGTAAATATTGTGACCTTGTTGTTGTCATATTATTTTTTCGCGTAAAATTATCAAACAAAAAGAGAAAGAGTTCAATATAAACAAGATACATATACACATTTAACAAAAAAAAAAAAAAAAAAAAAAAAAAAGAGAGAGAGAAAATTGTATATATTCAATCAATAAAACCATTCCAAAAGAGAGATTCTACTGTATTCCAGAGAGAAAAAATCAGATAGAAAGCTTGCCAGAGTGAGTGTGCAATGTAAGTTTTTCTAAAATTTACATTTATATTAATTATTAACCTTTTTTTTTTTTTTTTTTTTTCTTTTCCAATCCATTTTACTTTCTTTTGTGTTGTGTGTTCTCCTTAAATATTAAACTTTTTAAGTCCATTTAATATGAATCAACAAAATCCAAACCTACAAACTCCAAATGGTCAACCACCACCTCAAACACCACAGCAACAACATCAAGCTCAACAACAGCAGTTGCAATTACAGCAGCAACAGCAGCAGCAGGTTAATTTAGGTCATCCAAATGATATTCCAAATGCCAATTGGAGAAATGAAGTTACCGTTCCTGATAGAACTCGTTTTGTGAGTCAATTGTAAGTACTTTGATGCGCGTTTTTTTTTTGAAAATCTTTAAATCGTTGCCATGGCTATCTTTGTTGCTCTGGTATTAAAATAAAACCTTGATTTTCGTAGATCATTAGCTCTTAAGCATCTATCACCTACAACACCAGAAAACGAAACATATAATGTTGCAAGCAACTTTGAAGCAGGTCTTTATCAACGGTGTACAAGCAAGGTAATCTTGATTTAATTAAATGTCTTTATTTTATATTAAAATTAACAAATTTATTTTAGAATCAATACATTTTAGCTTACGCTAAAAAGTTTCAACATATAAGAGATCAAATCAATCAAAGCTCGAATATGGGGAACAATATAAATGGTATGATTCAACAGCCAATGTCTCCTCTTGTTGGTAGTGTAAATGGTCAAGTAGCTTCCCCTCAATTACAACAACAACAACAACATTTACAACAGCAACAGGGCCAACGTAATAATTTTCAATCACCTTTGAATTTGAACCAACAACAACAACAACAACAACAACAACCAGTAGGTCAAAACCAAATGCGTCCTCAACAAGCAAATTATCAACAAGCCATGTTACAACAAGGAAGACCACCTCAACAACCTATTCAATCTCCCGCTGAACAAGCTCAGGCTCAAGCTCAAATGTTTGCTTATCAACGTTCTGCTGCAGCCGCTGCAATGGCCGTGTCTAATGCTCCTCAGGCCATGCAACAAATGCAACAAAGACCACCTCAACAACAATCACAGCAGCCGCAGCAACCAAATCAAATACCATTAAATTTACTTCAAAATATGAATGCATCAAATGCTGCTCAAGCAGGTCTCAACATTTCCCCTCAACAATTTCAAATGTATTTTGCACGTCAAATGGCACTTCAGCAACAGCAACAGCAACAACAACAACAACAACAGCAGCAACAACAACAACAACAACAACAGCAACAGCAACAGCAACAGCAACAGCAACAGCAACAACAGCAGCAGCAACAACCATCCCAACAGCAATCTTCTCCTCATATTCAAAATCATTTGTTGCAACAACAACAACAACCACAATCTCAATCTTCTCCTATACAACAACAAGGTTTCTTGCCTCAAGGACAACCTGGAAATATGGGTGGAATGACACAGCAGCAATTGATGAATATGGGACTGAATAAAGCTAATATGGGTAATAATGGTGGTGTTACTGGAAATGTGGGCAATGTTCCTGGTGGGCCAATGAGCAATGGTAATTTCAGACCAGGACAACAACAACAACCACAACAATTCTCACAACAATCTGATGCTGCTTCAGCTATCGGATCACCAATGCAACAAAATGCTGTTACTGCCAACTATCCTAACCCTAACCCCAATCCTATGGGAAATCCTGGTGCATTGTCAGCTTCAAGTACTCCTGTTTCAGTTCCTGCTACATTAGCTTCTGCTCAACAGCAACAACAGCAACAACAACTGCAGCAGCAAAAACTTCAACAACAACAATTTGCAAATATGAGACCTCCTCCTCAATCTCAACAACAAACTAGTCAACAGGCACAACAAATGGTAAATCAAGAAATGTTGATGCAAAGAATGCAACAGCAGCAACAACAGCAGGCACAAGCTCAACAACAGCAACAACAGAACAACATGAATGGTGGCCCAAGACCTCCTCTTCCTCAACAGACTCCGCAATTTGTACAACAGCAACAGCAACAGCAACAGCAACAGCAACAGCAACAACAACAACAACAGCAAGGTATTCATGCACAACAACAAGGTCTTCAAAGACCTATGATGCCGCAGCAACAAATGCAAATGCAACCAAACGGTGCCTTGAAGCCATTAACTTTACAACAACGAAATAGTGCTGCTGGTATTGTCAAACAAATGGATGAGAGTGTTCGTCAAGGAAGAGGTAATTACTTGTTTGTTAAATTTATAATTGAAGTTAACTCTAAATGTTTCTTAAAGTTCGCGGCCCTGTTATTGAGGACTTATCTGAAAGTGATAAAATGGCTATTCGTGATCAAATCAGTCAAATGAAATCCATGTATGACAAGATTGACAATCTACTACCCGTGTTTTTAGCCATGACGAGTAACGTTGAAGCAACGCGTCGATTGATACTAATGAAATATATGTTTGAAGATCAATTGGTTGCTTTACCTCAAAACAAGTTTTTCATTAGTTTGGAAAATTTGCATAAATTGCGTGAACAATTTAGCGGTTATTTCACTTGGGTTCGTAATGCTGTTGGTCAACAACAACAACAGCAACAACAGCAGCAGCAGCAGCAGCAACAAATGAATGCAATGACTGGCAATAATAATCCTCAACAACAACAAATTGGTTTAGGATTATTACCAATGCACATGCAACAACAGCAACAACAACAGCAGCAGCAAAATCAAGGTATGCAAGGAAGTCCTATCCTTAATTATAACCAAATGATGAGTCAACAAGGTATGCAACCTGGTATGATGCAACAAGGTGGTATGAATCAAGCTCAATCGATGAGTCAACAATCTCAGGCACAAGCAATTGCTATGCTCCGTCAACAACAACAGCAACAAGCTCAAGCTCAAGCCCAGCAACAAGCACATCAACAACAACAGCAACAAACTTCACAACAACAGGATCAACATCAACAAGATCCAGGTTCTGTTATATCAAATGCTACTGCTGCTAACGTTTCTTCGTCTGCAATTGTACCTTCCAATTCAAATGAAAACACACCTGTTATGGCGAATTCTACAGCTGTTACAACGCCTGCTGCCACGCCTACTACACCTTCCATGGGCATTAAACGTGGAAGTATTGATTTGAAACTACCCCCTTCAAAAAAGCAACGTGGATCTAGATCTTCTGCAGCATCTCAATCACCTACGTTAAGTCGGAAGAATCAAAAAGCTGCTGACAAAGAAAAGGCTCAAGCCGCTACTGCACAAGCTACATCTGCACCAAATGCTGCTGCTACTACCACTAGCAGTGTTGGTAATAATACGCCTGCCTCTGCACCGGCTTCATCTACTCTTGCTCAGCAACAACCTCCTCAATCTAATGCTGAAATTACATCTATTTCTGCTTCGAATAGTCCTGCTATGATGAATAATACCAATATTAGTTTATCACATCCTGGAAATCCTATTTTTAGTAATAACCTGGGTCAGCCACAACAGCCTAATAATGGTGGTGGTATGGATATGAATCATTTTAATAATAATGGTGGTATGATGGGAGTTGGACCAAATAACGGTGGTATTCCTGTTAAAGGAGGCATGCCTTTAAGTCAACATCAAGCGCAATCTCAAGCCTTTTATATGGCAGCTGTTACTAATGGTATTCCTCCTCAAATTGTTAATTTGTTACCTCCAAAAGCGTTGCAGTTCAATTGGATTTTACAACAAGCTGCACAAAACAAAATGACATTGATGCCTAATCAACAACAACAAATCCAAGCATTATTAAATGATCATATTGAAGCTGCTAAACAACAACTAATACATCAATCTTCTGAATCATCACCTCATCATCAACATGATCAGATGCAACATCCTCCTACTCCACAACAACAACATCAACAGCAAATGCAACAACATATGCAACAGCAAATGCAGCAACAACAAAATTCACAACAGCAACAGCAACAAACATCATCCGCTACTACTACTCCTGTATCTTTAGCTCATACACACTCTCAAGTGAATAATGCTTTTATTAAGCAAGAAGATTCCCCACAACAACAACAACAACAACAACAACAACAGTTTAATATGCAACAACAACAACAACGGCAACAACAACAACAACAACAGCATCATCATCAACAACAACAATTGCAACATTTGCAACAGCAACAACACATGCAACAAATGCGTCAAATGCAAATGCAACAACAGCAGCAACAACAACAGGGAATGTCACCTCAAGATAGTCAAATACCCGGCACACCTAATAGTCAGCAAACCAACTCAATGGTAGTGCAACCATCTCTGACACTTCATCCTGGTATGGTAGCAGGAGGTGGAGGCATTGGTAATGGAGGTGGAAATGGCGAAGATGTCATGTCATCATTGTATTTCTCTAATGGTTTAAATCATAAACAGACCCCTAATTCGGACATGTATTCATCGCCACATCAACAACAACAACAACAAACTCCTCAACAACAACAATCATCATTACCGCCTTCTCAACAACAACAGCAACAGCAAGCACCATCGCCTCAACAATCACAACAACAACAACCACCACAACAACAACAACAGCAATACGATGGTGGTTATTCTTCTGCGTTAAAAGAAGGTTATAAAGATGAGACATTTGGTACACCTGATTTAAGTTTATTAACAAAACCAACAACAGTTATCAAAGAAGAGGATGCTTTAGTAGAAAGTGGAGATTTACAATCATCTTGGTATGATTCAACTACTACAGGAATTGATTTAGGTTTAGATGGCTTTGATTGGGATAACAATGATTTTGTAAAATTGGATGATAATAATGATACTACTACAGCGACTACTGCACAAACTACTTCTACACCTACTGCAACAGCAGTAACAACATCCACTAATAATACTGCTGGTGGTGTGCCGTCATCTTCTAGTAATAACAATGATGGTTCTTCACAACAACAAGATGATAAAAAACTAATAGATGAAAGTGGGAAGCTTTGTGCAGTTAGTCTATAGTTGTTTTTTATATTTTTATTATATATCTTTTTCTTTATTTTTCTCATTACTTTATTATATTTGTATACTCTCTTTTCTCTCAATGTTTTTAAATAAAACCTCACAACGACAACAACAACAACAACCAAAAAAATATTCCTCAGCAGCAATCCCCGTAACTATTTTGTAATTTTATTATTATTATTATATATATATAAATAAAAAAATGTGTCAACTAAATTATTTAAACTGTCAAAGATCGTATATATAGAATAGTTAAAAGGATTTCATATGCAATTCTAACCTTGTGTGGAGCTAAACCAGTGAGAGGAGATGCCGTTAGTCTACAAAATCGGAGCGTGGGATGATTTGAATACAATATTTCCAAATAAAAAATGCAAGAGTATACCTAAAGTACTACTTCATGTATTCCAGAAGAAATTCTTACTTTAACGTAGTCTGTGCGCTTGAATAAATCCTTAATATCGCAAAAAATGGTCAAAAAATACCTATTTTTGGCCCTATGCCTAGAGTCGAGGATTTAAAAATATAATATTTTTGATACACCTTTTGCCAAAATGATGTCGCACAATAAAAATTTAAAGTGTCGCACTTTTTGAAAAAAAGATGTCGCATGAATTTATTTATAAATAGGATGGGAAGCAAGACAATCATCAAAACGTTTTATTGAGTAGCGTGCAAAGCCCTCAAAAGATGAAACTAAGACTCCGTTACAAGCATCGGCAATTACTTGAGGAAGGATATCTTTCTTGAGCACAAATTCTCTCTTTACAGCACTCTTAACAACTGACCAAAATTGCTCAATTGGGTTGAGTTCGGGAGAATATGGTGGTAGATAGATACAGTTATAGCCACGATCTTCAATGACTTCTCTAATTAGTTTAGATGTGTGTATAAGAGCATTATCCATAATCAAATAATGTCCTCTCATCTCGGGAAACTAGTCCATCTCAGCAAGAACATCATTGATGAAGCTCAAATAATGATTAGTAACTGTGCCTCTCGCTTGATACTGTTTTCCGTTTGCCAGCTTTCTTTTCTTCGAAGTTGCAGCAGGTTTTCTTAAACAAACTTTGATTAGGCCTTTTGCTCTAGCCGTAAGAACCTTAACGATAGCAGGTTGCCCTTTTGGCGACCAACCCTGTGACCTTCTCAAATCTGCGTTAAAACCTGCTTCATCAATAAATACACAGTTACTCATGTAATCAACGTCCGTTTTCTTCAGTTCTTCCACCCATTCTTTTCTTGCTAAGATTCTAGCTGGCGTATTTCGCTCAACTGGCTTTAGCTGAACTCCTTTTAAAGTAAAAATCCATAAATCGGCCAGGTAGCGATAAACAGCTCTCTTAGAAAGAGAAAAGTCTTCAAAATTTTTAGTCAACTGTTCCATCAATTGATTAACAATTGCAGTAGGCTGTTTAAAATAGAAGTCAGTTACCAGACCCTTTGCTGCCTCTGCCAGTTCTCCCTCAGGTTCAATTATTCTTGGCCGACCAATGGTTTTAAGAAGTGAGTCAGAATCCTTTTTCCAGCTCTTATACCATCTTTGGACAGTTCTTGGCTCTAGTTTTAACTGCAAAGCAACTGCCCTGGCACTATTTTTAGGATGAATGTCCACTAAGTTAACAGCATTAGCTTTAATCTCATTGTTAATACGATTTCCTTTGAGAGATGAGCTTTCATTAGCTACATTAAACTGTTCTTTTTTTATATTCGTTCGATTCTTTGCCTCAGGAACTAAAGCATCTTCGTTGCTTACAGCTTTATTTTTTGCAGCGAGGTATACGCTGTAAGATATTAGCTCTTCTAACTTAAATGGATTCTCTTCTTCAATAATGTCCATGGGATCGTGCCCATTTTCGTCGACAATGTTTCCTGACCCATCTTCAAAATAAAATGTAAAACTCATTGTATAATAGTTTGTAAGAAAAACGCTGATCTCAATTGCTGCGACATCTTTTTTTCAAAAAATGCGACACTCTTTTTTATATGAGGTGCACACTCTTTTTTATACGAGGTAGACTCTCTTTTTTGTACAAGGTGGACACTCTCATCGTTCGTAAAATGACCGAGCCCAAGCGAGCGCAAGCAATTTCAGCAAGCATTTGCCGAGCCTGAAATATTTGAAAGTTACTCAAGCAAGCCCAAGCCTAAGCAACGGCTCGTCGAGCTGTTGCATATCGAGCATTCTCGGTTTTAAAAGCAAGCAAGCAAGCATAAATTAAGAATTATCTAATTTTTCAAAAGGTCAAGCAAGTCGAGTACGAGCATATAAGCAAGCGAGCAAATCCGGGTGCAACCACAAGCATGGTGCTATATATTTTCTGCCTAATATTGGTTCAAAATGTGATGCATTTTGACATTTTTAAAGCTAGAATTACGTAAATTGA
Source organism: Mucor racemosus (assembly GCA_027405735.1). Classification (NCBI taxonomy): domain Eukaryota; kingdom Fungi; phylum Mucoromycota; class Mucoromycetes; order Mucorales; family Mucoraceae; genus Mucor; species Mucor racemosus. The sequence continues at coordinate 1,147,545 of JAPEHQ010000014.1, read as the reverse complement.
ATAAATTTTCCCTGTGCTACATGCTTGCTTACTTGGTTTGAAAGCAAGCAAGCAAGCAGGTTTCCATACATGCAAGCAAGCAGGTTTACATACATGCAAGCAAGCCTATTTTAATTTAAAGCATTTCGAGCAAGCATCATACAAGCAAGCTTTCAATGTTTTCGTCGAGCGCCAAGCAGGAAATTGCTTAAAAAATTTAATCAAGTAAGCCAAAGCAAGTATTAACCTGAAAAATTGCAATCATTAGATAAAATCCATAAAATCTTCCAAGAAAAATTAAACATTAATTAGTTTATATTCACTATTCTGTACTGTTATTAAATCTGCAGTAAATTACGAAGTTATTTACTAAAATAAAAAAAATATAAAAAATAAAAGCAGTAGAAATACAATTATAATCAGCTAAAGTTTTTATTACAAAAGATTTCTGAAGAGTTAAAATAATTGAAAATTATGAGGGTATTTATAGTGATTTGGAGAACTTGGATACCATCAGACTTGAATGGATGTATATTTAGTAATCTTCCAGTTTTGAGTACATTGTTATTGATTTGATATTTTAAGGGGTAAATTGTGTAGAGCATTGACCATAAGGGATTGTATGTCAAGTGTGACAATATCGACCTTTTGGGAAATGGTTGTTTTGTTTATTTCTGTTATATCTATTTTATGTACCCTTGATTTTTAAGGGGTAGTTTTTATATGATGCTTGAATCTATTTATATTGATAGTGCAACTTCGATATAGATGAGTAGTTGACTAAATTGATATCTTTGTTTATTATCATTATTGATTTGGATAGAATCCTGTTTTGATATATATGTCATTTGTGTAATTTATTGCGCCGTGATCAAGGGTGCTATCATCTACACGACATGTATGATTCAAAAAGGGTATTTCATATTTTTAGCATGCGTTTGTTATTGTGTTCAATTGAAGCGTTTGTTTATTATTGTTGTTCACATTTCAAGTGGCATCATATCTTATAAGCGACACTTGGAATTTAGGTTGTTTTATTTTTATCAAGCGTTTTTAGTATGTAATTCCACTGCAAAATCTATATATGTGCGTTATTTACCTTGAAAGTCACCACGTACATGCAAAATATTATATTTTTTAACATTGCTAGCATTTCGATCTTCAATCTTATCATCCGCATTTGCATTACAACTTGCAAACACATATTTGCATAGAAACTTTGTTTTCATTTTTGTTACTTGCAAATTGATTGACCTTTCTACTGCTTCTTTTTTTTCTATTGTTCCTGATTTTCTTACGTAACCAATGGTCACTGTTTTGTAAGAGCTTTCTCTAACTAACTTTCTAAACTCCTTGATATTCGAAATATCATTCCAAGAGAAGTCTTTGAAATATTAGTATTATTCGTTATTTATTATTCGAATATGCATGCAAGCTTCATCTACACGTAAATTTATCTTACCTCTTAACTCTTTCTTTACTACTTTAATTGTTCTGCCTCTTAATCTTTCTCCATTGGTTATTAACCTTCTCTTTGTCGAGCCCCACAATACTTCTTTCCCTAACCAATTATTTCATTGATTACATGAAAAATTTGTCTCGTCGAAATATGGTTTTACAAGCTCTTAGAGTTTTTTTTCAGTTAAAAACCCTTCATAGGTAATGTTTTCAACAATTGGGCTTGGTGATGATGCTATTATGTTCATCAATTTCACAACAGCTCTTCTAGATTGGGGTACTAAATTATATGTTATAACCAGACACTATTTGAGCTTCGCTTGGAGTGAGATTTGGACTTACCTTTAATTTCATAAGAGTCATAACTATCTTCATATTTTTTATCTAGAAACAAAGTTATTATTTTCTTTCTGTATTCACGAAGAAAAAAAAAGCTGAAAATGAGTTCTATGTATTTTATATATTTACCTTCATCACATTCATTCTCTTTATTTTTTCTATTTTCTTCTGATTTGAATTCCTGATACTTCCAAGGTCCCGTTTTAATTTTATTGATTCCTCCAGTGACAACAGCTAAGGTAGGAACTCCATTAGCTAAATATACAGGAACAAGTCCAGCTTTTTGAAGGAGGCTCATTGATTTTTCTTTGTTTTCAGTAGTTATTTCAAAACCGTAAATGCTACAGGCGGCTAATTCTTTTGTTAAAATCATTTTGTTTGTTAAAGAAGATGTAAACTTTCAGAATAAACCAAAGAAGAAAAAGAGTTTAGTGAGGTATATTAAAACATGTAAAAAGGAAAATTCTGGGGAACTCTTGATACACTACCGATTTATACTATCGATTACTTTTAAAACTCAAATATAAAAAAAAGGCACGCTCTAAGACGTTAGCTCTTCTAACAAATGGATTCTCTTCTTCAATAATGTCCATGGGATCGTGCCCATTTTCGTCGACAATGTTTCCTGACCCATCTTCAAAATAAAATGTAAAACTCATTGTATAATAGTTTGTAAGAAAAAAGCTGATCTCAATTGCTGCGATACTCTTTTTTATGAGGTAGACACTCTTTTTATACGAGGTGGACACTCTTTTTCATACGAGCATATCATTATACCAATTTGTGCATAATAAGGAATCTGACAATGAGCATAATGAGCTGATCGTATGGGCACAAAGTTATTTGTACATGAGCATTGTGCCGTTCTCAAAATTCCATTGCATTTTTTATTCGAATGGATTTTTAAATTCCATTTGCTTTTATTAATATAAACTATAGACAATACAATTCAATATGTTGTTGATGTAGAGCAATACATTTAACAGCCAATATATTTACGATTATCATCGTTTGTAAATATGTTTATAGCTGTACTATTTGCAGCAACAATGGTTTTGCTCGGGCATAAACTTAAATAGTGCTTACTGCTTAAATTTATACCGCAAGACAAATCTAAGATTATATATGTTACTTCATCGCACATAAAATTTAAACAAATTAACCTTCTTTAAACTTACTATTTTAGTTTACAATTGTCCGTTGTAAAAAGATTTGTTTTTAAATACAGTATATATACAATCAAAACTATTCTGGCAATTACGCAAGACATTAGATTGTTCTTTTTTTTTGTGTTTCTATATCATTAGAAATTTTATCACTTTCCTGGAACATTTTGTGAGCTTGTAGCCAGTTCTAGCTTTTCAATGAATAGATATATATATACATCATTGCCTTCGATTTGATCTGGTAATCATCAAGAAATACGTCCAACAATACAGTAGTAAATAATGATATTTGATCTTAGATAGAGTGCGTTTAAATGAAAATATCATCAGTCTATCTAATATAGCAACTGCTACCTATATTAAAAACATTAATCCCTCATGTTAGCATGCGTATTCAGACATTGTAGAAGAAAAGAATACCAGCTTGATAATCTGATATGCCTTATCAAACGGTGCATAATATCCTTGGAATATGAAAACAAAAAGAGAGAAACAACACACGTAGAAAAGGATTTTCAAAGCTTTACATTATTTAGCGCAATTAAAACCCTGCTAAATTGCAAATTTCATCCAATAATGTAAAAGCAGCATTACAGCGCATCAACCCATAAACTAAACAAAATAGGCAATATCTGTTATAGAAACATCCATTTTCTACTCGAAAAACCGTCTGTCATACCATAGATTCATTAAAAAATTGCAAAAGCGAGCCCGCAGAGCGACGCCGTAATTGAGCATTGTAGCAAGATCGAACGGCTAAGTCTGTTATATTATGGTATATATCTAAGTTTTAAATAAAAATGCGTTTTTTTTTACTTTTCTTATATTTAACCACGTATGGTCTGAAAATTCAGACTTTGTAGCGGACATTTTCGGGGCTCATTTTATCCTTACTACCATTCATGATTTTGATCAAAAAACAGAAAAATCAACTTTTGATACCAAAATCAACGTTCAAATATACTACATTGTGAGAGAAAATTGTAGCTATAACTAATACACATTTTATAAAAGCTTAATATTAAATGTTAAGTATTGAAACTTAGCATTTTTGGCCCAAAAATGATTTTTTGGTTAAAGGATTTTCATGTAATGTTTTGCAATAAAAATGTTTGTTATTTTTTATTGAGCAAATAGAGCGCTAAACTCTGTATATGTGTATATTTTTTATTTTTATGATTGGTAGTATAATTAACTCTAAATTTGCAAAACCAGAAATAAAAAATTAAAAAATGCTAAAATTGATGATCTGGACAAGAGTAATTTTCTAAATTAATATCCCGCTTATAAGCCTTGTAAGTCTTAAAAATAAGAGATTTTATAATGTTTGAGACTTTTTCAAGAATTTACGATTCTGTACCTACTTGACTCAAGCTTATTCTTGTAAATATTTATACACGTTAATATTGTGTGATACAGTAGTTTATTTGATGATAATATAGCCTTATTTTACAATTATTGTGCTAGAGGTGATCTACATTGAGTTTTAGTCTTACCTCTTCTCCAATATCATAAACCATAAACATGAGCATAAACATGGCCAGCTGCATCTGTTATGTCAGAATCTAGATATAGCGCTACAGTAGTCGTATTATCAGGATATTGCTATTGTTACATCATTAATAGCTATTGTATTACTTCTTGATAAACTCTTCTATATATAATCTTATCATCCTCTACAATGAATAAAACCCACCTTTTACTCTTGTCTAATTCTCTTAGTTTTGGTAAAACAGCATCTGTTGAATATCACTTGAGTTTCTGTGCGTCGTAGCTCATGTTATACTAACTCCCATTTTGGCAAATATTGCTTTACATTCATCCATATTCAATTTTTATGTTATACAGCTTTATATTAATGTATTAATAACTAATAACATTGAGTTTTGTTTATATCTCCATCTCAAATTGACATTTTTTTTGGATGATTTCTACTACCAATTTCTGGAAAGCTCTATTATCATTTCCAAAAAGAAAAAATACACCTTAATTTGATGCATTTCCCAAATAATGAAAAACTGACAAATACATGCTCACAAGTACGGGAGATAAAATTGTAGACCAAAGGAGAGTGACAAGCTTAACGGGTAGCGCCTGTGCAACAAATTGAGTGCGACACACATATTTGTGGGTTTAAATCCGCCAAAGGAGAAGCCCTTTGGTATTGGGATATGAATTTCGAAAGAGAATCTCCGATGGCTTTGCGTCTCATTGAATATGGTCCTTCTTTTTTTTCTTAGTAAGTTTTGCATATACTAGCAAATTTTTCCTTTTTCATTAATGCACATGAGTAGCATCATACTAGTAAATTTGGCTTGCAAAACCCGGCTCGACACCAAAACTATCAGCATCCATGGGTCATTGTACGTTCAGCCAGTTCAAGCAACAAGTTGGTTACTACCTGCTACTTACACCTACTAATATCAGCAAGCCCATCAGTTCTTCAACTGTATAATAAAAGCAAAATATCGTTTATTTAAATATAAAAGTATGGCATTTTATATCGATGTGACATTGAGATCCTGAGGTGTAACTTTAAAGGCACTATTGAACCATTAGATCTGTTTTATAGTAATCTAAGGATTGAAGTGGATCAATCATAATTTAACCGTTCTTGCAGAGCTTGTGAGTTGTGTTGTTTCAATGCTGCGCTAAATATGCTTGGATGTTGATTTGATAACTACTTGATTGGTTAACTGCTGGGATGAAATAATGTGGTGTCATAATTGAGGTCCAAGCGTTTTTGGTAATTACTGGATTAAACTTGGTACGCTAGGAGTTTCTTATATCCGATATCAAGACTTGCACTTCAATACATGTCGTAGTCAATAGATTGTAAGATGTATTGATACCGTAGAAGGTGATAATGTATGATACTAGTAGGTGGAATACAACACTAATTCTGTTAATAATACAGTAATAAGATCTTGATGAAGCAAGATCTTCATGGTTTAGTTCCTAGTTTGGAAGTACCAGTGGTACAATTTGACATTTTAAAGTTTTGTGTGATTTAAAGTTATTAGATCTTAGATGTTGACTAAGATCAGTTTGATTACTAAACAAATTTGGTATATGTAGTTTACTACATATCCGATATCAAGACTTTTCACTTCAATACATGACGTAATCAATAGATTGTAAGATGTATTCATACTGTAGAAGGTGATAACGTATGATACTAGGTGGTATAGTATACAACAGAAACATATATTTTTCTACCAGAAAAACCGTCTGTCATATCATACATTCATTAAAAAATTGCAAAAGCGAGCCCGTAGAGCGACGCCGTGATTGAACATAACAAGATTGAACGGCTAAGTCTCTTATACTATGGTATATCTAAATTTTAAATAAAAAAGCGTTTTTTTTAAAACAATTTCTTATATTTAACCATGTATGGTCTGAAAATTCAGACTTTGTAGCGGACATTTTTGGGACTCATTTTATCCTTACCAACACTCGTGATTTTCATCAAAAAACAGAAAAATCAACTTTTGATACCAAAATCAACGTTTAAATATACTACATGATGAGAGAAAATTGTAGCCATAGCTAATACACATTTTATAAAAGCTTAATATTAAATGTTAAGTAATGACAATTTGCACTTTTGTCCCAAAAACGGTTTTTTGATTAATGGATTTTCATGTAATATTTTGTAATAGAAATATTTGTTATTTTTTATTGAAAAAATAGAGCGCTAAATTCTGTATATGTGTATATTTTTTATTTTTACAATTGGTAGTATAATTAACTCTAAATTTGCAAATTCAGAAAAAAAAAAATTAAAAAATGCCAAAATTGATAATCTGGACAAGAATAATTTTTGAAATTAATATTCCGCTTATAAGCTTTGTGAGTCTTAAAAATAAGAGATTTTATAATATTTGCGAACTTTGTTTAGGATATTGACTAAATATTGAGCTGGATTATGTAATACTAATAATGATCGCAGAAGGTATGGTTCATCGTAAGTTCTTAATAGGTTATCTGGATATGATCATTAGAGTTAGGAACTGTAAGGGATGATGAATATCAACTTTATTTCAATTATGGAATAAGGTGGAATGATTATTATATTATATTTATACTGTATTTACCTCCAAAATTTAATTACAATCAATAACCCGTAAATATGGAGTGTAGCAAAAGTACTATATAATTTTATTAATGGAGCTTGAACATTGAATTTCAATCTACACAACTGCAAAAGAAAACAGAGATAAAGTGCTATTTAAAGAACATGAAATTTACGACTTTAGGTCTGCAAGCCAATTAGCCAACCCAGCCTTTTAACTTTTGACGCACATCAAACAACACATATACACCATATTTACAGCCATCATGTCCAAATCTGATATATAATTTCTCTTTTATTCAATTTGTTTACGGATAGACTTCAAGAAATCTGTAACACTATCCTCTGTAACGTTTGTTGGGCCTTGGTCTGTGGGTATTTGCTGATCTGGTTTTAATTGATGATGTTTTTTAGCTTTCAAAGCTGCTCTTCTAGCACGAATTTTTTCTGCATTTTGTGCCAACATTTGTTTTCGTTTAGAGGAAGCACTTGCTTGTGAATTTCGTGCATTTTCAGTTTCTGTTCTTAGACGATTCAGTTTATCCAATTGTGCTCGTCTTTCTTGCTCATCCTTAGAAAATTGATAGAAACCTACACCTTTGGTTCGAATTTCTCTATCAGCTTCAAAATGGTTCATGTCGGATCGATCTGCGGCTTGGTAACGTTGTTGTTTTTGTAAATAAGCAATATTGTCATCATCTTCAGAATCGTAATCAGAATCAGAATGTTGTTGCTGTTGATGAGTTGATGGCAGTTCGCTACGACGAACAATACGTGTACGACCAAATTCATCTTCAAATTCTACCCATGGATCATTATCATCATCATCCTTCTCGTTATGCTTTCTCTTTTTTCGCTTATTTTCTAAGGCTGCTTCTTCTTTTTGTCTTTCCAATTCACGCTATATATGTTTTCATAATGATTAATACCTCTTTATAAAACAGATGTAAAATATATACCTCTTGAAAGTATTTTCTGTCGAAATCAACTAATGGCATCTTTTCATCATCCATTTCATCCACATTAAATTCTCCTGATTGCATTGCTTCGTATAATCGTGCTTTCTTTTCGAGTTGTTCTCTACTTCTTTGCAATACATCGCCCTGCACAGCCTCCAATTGCTTCACTTTATCTCTTTGATTTCTCTCATTAACACCTTTATTTTGTTTTGTCCAGACAGTTGGTTTTTTATCTGGTCTTTTTGCTGTAGATTGTTTTCCTGAAGTTGCTCTTGTTTTTTCAAATTGTTCAACATGCTGCGCTAATTCTGCTTTCAAATCAATAGCAGTAGTTGCACTTACATTATTTATAATTTTTTTCTCTTTATTCATGTTGATATATATATATAAAATTAAAATACGAATGCAAACGAGAAAAAAAAGAAGAAAAAAAAAAAAAAAAAAAAAAAAAGAAATACGGTGTAATACAATAAAAAAAGCAGCAAGGTAAAATAAACAAATTATAATAAAAAAAAAGAAACTGGAATATGAAAAAACTTTTTGATTTTTGATTTAGCGGCGTCGTCGTTCATTTCGATCATATGGTTTTCTATCTCGGCGATGGTGATCATCATTGTTGCTTCGATGTGATGAGGAAGAACTTCTTCGGCGACGGCTATTATTGCTGCCATTATTATCATAGCTATCATTATGACGATTATTGCTGCTGCTGTTATTGTTGTTATTGCTGCTACTGTTATAATGATGACTATGGCTACTTCGGCGGCTACTGGAAGTATCTTTTCTAGCAGAAGAGGATGAAGAAGACCCATGATGTCGGTTATGATGGTCGTTATTACTACTGCGACTACGATTAGAGTGATGGTGGTCATCCTTTTCCTCTTGATTCTTGGCTTCAACAACCTTGTCATATACTACAATCAAATCCTTGTAAGTAACATTGTGTCCCGGCCAGTACTTGAGAGTGAAAAGCCATAAATCTCGCTTCATATTAGCATCACTGCGTCTGTTGTCCAAGACTTCTCGATCAATATGTTTTCCAATGCGATACAAGCAATCCTTGATGATAGCAGCCTTTTCATGGCCCTCGGCCTTTGCTGAATCATCACGCAATCTGTTCAAGAGATATTTAACAGGTCGCATGGTCGCATAAGCAGCATCTTCATCATAACTTTCATAAACTCGCTCAGGAACCTTATTTTCTTTTTCGGCTCGTTTTGCTGAGGGACGCGATATTGTATCATCAGAACGATAAGATCGTTTCCTGCTGTTGCCTTCTGATTTTATTGTTGGAGAAGAAGCAGACTTGATATTATTAGTACTTGCATGATGGTTATTATTATGGTTATCTTGTTCAAGTTTGAGCTTATGATGGTCAGTTTTAACTTTTTGTTGTTCTTGTAGTTGTTCTTCTTGCTGTTCTTTATGCTTTTGATGCTTCTCGGCTTCTTTTCGTTGCTGTTGCTTGAATCGTGGACCCTTTTTAGAAGAAGAGGAAGATGGTAATTTGCCATTTGTAGCGATCACATCCATGTTCTTTTTATCTTCTTCGGCCAATATCTTCAACATTTGATCTGCTCTACGAACCAGATGGATTGCTTTTGGAGATTTCTTTTCTTCTTCTTTTCCAGCACCTAAAAAGAACTTGCCAGAGAGCTCTAATGGAGTATCTTGTTCAATCAAAGGCCAAGAGCCAAAGCCATGTTGATGGACACCGACCAGCAGCATCGAGTCTTCTTTAGTTCCCCATTCACAAGACCAAGCTTGCACATGTTTAGCAGTAGGAGGTACACGGAAATTGTAAACATTAGACACACCATCTAAACGACGAGCCAACACCTTCATATCATGATGTCGTTGGAGGATTTGGCCTGCATTTACCATTTGAATTTCTCGCCATGTAAATAAGATTGCCTTTTGCTTGGTATGTCGAAGATCACGTAATAGCATGTCGTCTGTTGCCTCAATTCCTTTGGGAATTGTATTGTTATTTTCGGCTTGCTCTCTAACTTTGTCTTTACAAACAGATATCAAATCTTGGTATAATTCTAAAACACTTTCTCTATCTTTTTGATCCAAATCAAAGTCTGTCACCGCTTCTGTATATCTAGCTTCTAAATCACCATACTTGAGTACAGCTCGCATAATAGCACGACGATCACGATCCACAAACTCATCGGATTTGCCATTGCTCTTTTGTTTTTTTCTAGAGGCGCCATTGGAAGCACTAGCTCTACGTCGTTTCTTGGAAGTATTGTCATTGCTGCCGCCTTCAACCGCCTCATCTTCTTCTTCCTCGACATTCTCGGTATAATGAACACGGCCCTTCTTCGCAGCACGGTCATACAAAGCCGCTTGATCTTCTAGTTTCTTCTCTTCTTCAATTTTAGCGCGCTCGGATTCAGGAATAATATCATCCCAACTCAAATCCTCTGCAGTTCCTCCATAATCTGTAATTTTGAATTGTGCTAAAAAATCCTCTGAACCTAATGCACTTGCTTCTTCATCTAATGTCTCTGTTTGTTCGGCGCGAGACAGGATATCATCTAAATCGATATCTTGAATATTTTGTGATTTATCGAGGGTTTCAAACATATTTTTTGCACCAAATTTGAGAACGGCAGACATTTCAGCACGATCAAATGGAATATCACGATTTTTGCCACTGGATGTTGTCAATGTTTGTCCTTGAATAATTGACTTTCCAGAAGTATCCATTTGTTTGATAATACAATATTCTAAAATCATCTTTTGCTTGGCACGTTCGATGATATCTTCTTCCATAGTACCTTTTGTAACAAATCGATATACATTGACAGATTTGGTTTGACCGATACGATGTGCACGAGACATGGCCTGTAAATCATTTTGAGGATTCCAATCCGAATCAAAGATAATAACAGTATCTGCAGTGACTAAATTAATACCCATACCGCCAGCACGAGTAGACAGTAAAAAGGCGAAATCTGGACTTCCAGGAGAGTTATAATGCTCAATTGCCTTGTTACGATCTTCAGGTTTCATAGAGCCATCTAATCTTTGGAAAGGATGTCCACGTAATGTCATATAATCAGATAAAATGTCCAACATCATGACCAATTGAGAAAAGATCAAGACACGATGACCATTGCTCTTTAAACGAGTGAGAAGTTTATCCAACAAGACCATTTTCCCACTGTTTTCAATTAGCCCCTTGAGTTGTGTAATGCGGCTTTCAGAGGGTTCTTCTACATCAGGAAACAAGAATGGATGATTACTAGCTTTCTTGAGTTCAATAGCAATATTCAACCATTGTTTCTTGTTGTCAGAATTGGAGGTGAGTAATTCAAAGTTTTTAGCAAGAATGTGTTTGTAAAATGTTCTTTGTAATTCACTCATTTCCACACGTAGAATGAGTTCAGATTTGTTGGGTAAGGATTTTTCGACAGCTTTCTTCAATCGACGCAGCATGAGACTCTTTAAACTTTGATGTAAAGCTTTGATCTTTTCCTCTTGGTCTTTATCTTCCACATCCAAATCAAAGTAATAAGCACTTAAATCCATGTTTGGCATAAGGAATCGAACCAATGCTAAAAGTTCCTTGATATTGTTTTGCAAAGGCGTACCTGTAATCAACAAACGATTTATAGTCTGGAAGCTGGAGAGAGCATCGTATAATTGAGATTCTGAATTTTTAAGACGATGTGCTTCATCAACAGCCAAATATTGCCAACGGATACCACCCATGAAATCTTTATCCTTGAGTACAATCTCATATGTTGTGATGATGACATTGAATTTGAGTCTTTTGGTTCCTGCAAGGTAGAATTCATTGTCTCGGATTGCAGCACGGGCGGCGCGGTTACCCAAATAGCAAATGACGTTCATTTGAGGTGCCCATTGATTGAATTCTTGCATCCAATTGTCCAATGTAGAAAGCGGAACGACGATAAGGAAAGGACCATAAAGCTGACATGTGTTGTAGAGAACATTGAGTAAACTGATAGTTTGTACAGTTTTACCAAGACCCATTTCATCAGCTAGGATACCATTTTCATTTCTACACCAAAGCCAATACATCCAATTGACACCATGTAATTGGTATTCACGGAGTTCTCCTCCAGAGATATAAGAAGGTTGTGTTTTAAAAGCATTAAATTCAGGTCTATTGTTATTGGGATATGTTTTTGATCTGTGGGGAATATGTACGCTTTGTTCACGATTTAAGAAATCATCAATTTCTGTTTGATAGTCGGAAGAGATCAAATCAGCCTCTTCCCATGTACATTCATCATAGTGAAGCCGCTTCCATTTCACAAAGTATTCAATGTTGGGTGGTGATCCACGAGCAGCGATAATACGTTCTACTGTCTGCCAATCTTGAATTTCATCTCTGCGTCGAGAAATGTTGATATCTTTTTGTTCAATTTCTTCCTTTGTTGTCTCGCTGTTGGCTCTGAAGCTTTGTTCAGCATAAATATGGTTTCGAATATAATTTTCCAACTTTCGGAAACCTCTAAAGGATTTTAAATATTCATATTTATCCCAAGTATCATGCAAATGAGACCATGTCTTCCATTTAATGAGGTATTCTAAATTTTGTTCTGGCTCGTCAGGTCCCGATTCTATAGAATTGATTTAAACAAAAATAGTCATTTTTAAAACTTTTGTACCATATTTACCATAACCTTCTCGTCTACGATGATCAAGAACGGCTTCAATGACTTCGCCTTCTTCTTCTTCAGCAGCAGCAGGGGTATATGATTCAGTCATCTCTTCATCAGAGATTCCCCAAAGCTCGGAATTATCCTCATTATAGTTTGTAACTTTTTTACTTCTGGTGGAATGTCTAGCATAATCGCTTGGTGAAATTGCACCTGTCGTATAATAGAATATGTTAAAAAACTTGCTTTTTTTGATCTGCCTTATCTTGCATTGAAATCGTTTACTTACGTGATCGATTATTGCTTTTTGAAACCTTGGTATTATTCCTACGTTTCAATCTGTTTGTTCGTTTCTTTGGTGCTGCTCCCCAATTATCATCAGAACTAATATCTTGGTTCTCTTCATCGTCGTCATCATTATTATCTACAAGATCTTCCTCATCTTCGGTATCGTAAATTACTGTCAAAATTCATTGTAAATATTGAGCATTTGACTGAAAAAAAAAAAAAAACCTAATGTTTACCTTTCTTTTTCGATTGTTGGCGATTGGAAGATTTTTTCTTTCGACTATTTGATGCAGATGCTCCATAGTCATCATCTGAACTACTTTCTTGAGCTTCTTCATCAGTTGTGTATGTCATTTCTTCGGATTCTTCCTCATTCTAAAATGTTGAAAAATGTCAAATTGAGGTTAATAAATGTACAATTAAAGGATTTTTTGACATCAACACTTGCACTTTCTTTCTCTTTTCTTCGATTAGAACGACGTAAGCAATAGAGATCTGGATCATAGTAGTTATTTTGAGGCTGCTGGCGATGTTTTTGCGGTTGTTCTACTTCCTCGAATTCTTCTTCCTCTGCAGAATCGATTGGAGATAATGAGCCTTGAGGTGAAAGAATGATTTCGTCATCAGTTTCTGATTGCAATTGCAAATGATTTGGTGATGATGGTGAGATGTTGACTGAACTAGCAATAGAAGAAGATGATTGAGAAGAGGAAGACGAAGACGAAGAAGAAGAAGAAGAAGTGGAGGTGGAAGGAGATGAAGGGGCGGAATTATTCATAGCTGATTGTTGATTTTGATGATGGTCCTCTTCATGCTCTGATTCAGAACTAGTGAATATATTGTTACTATTCCTACGGTAACTCATTTTAACTTTGTTGACCTATCATTCAGACATGAATACATTGTTTATACGCGTATATAAAATTTGTTTTACCAAGGATTTAAGTTTGGATTTCTTTAAGCGAAACAATTTTTTTAACTTTTTACTATTATAAAAAAGGATTTATTCTCTCTTTTGAATAAGGCAGTAAGAGTAACTTGATATAATTTATGAATTATATCTTTATGTAATTTATGTCGATATTTTTTAATAAGAAAAATGGAAAAGAGAAACTCTAAAAAAAAAAGATTTTTTTATTATTATTTACCGGTGGCCGAACGATGATGATGAGACTTTTTTCATCAGCAACCATGTATGAAACTCAGAATTTGATTCTAATCTTGAATGATCTCCACATTATCCATGGAACCATAGTAACAACCAACATGTAGAGGGTGTTGATCAAACTAGATTGGAGATCATTTGCATATAAAGTTCTGATACTCAAATTTACTGTGCCTGTCAATATATTAGCCTATGTTTATATTACGTAAGTAAGCTTGTAATGAATTGACCTGATATAGACAAGCATACCAATAAAAATGTGAATAAACCATTGATGTTCACTGCATCCAGCATGGGGGGCCCTCTTCCTTTTACTTTGGATTTGGATTCTACCAAAACTAAACAGGACAGCAATGTTAAATTGAACGCAATCACCCAAAATACATATGGCAAATTTGCCTATAAAAGAGTATTAATAATCAAGATTATATATAGATCTACAGTTTTACCATGCGTCTAGAGACATAATACTCGGGAAATACATTGATCCATAAGCCAAATATACCCCACATCATTGCACTAAATGTAAATAAATGAAAAACCAATTGTTTGATTTGAGTTTGTTGTTCGATGCCGAATAATTTGGATATTTTGGATGTCGATAAACTATCCTGAAATATAATGGATCCACATTCAAGACCAAACAAGAAAATAGATAAATAGCCAGCAAAACTGCAGATACCTTCCTTATTATCACTCAAAATATCCACACGAGGTGCATATAAAATCCAATCTTGCAATCCCTGACATAATGCCAATTGATATCCTCCTGCAATCATTGTTGCAAGTACCGAGAATGGAGCAAATCGTCTCAAGAAACTCAAAGTAGTAACAAAAGGCGGTAAGAATCCCAATGTAAAAAAGAAATTCCAATGAAGCCCATATTCTGAGCTATGCTCCTGATAATTGACACCTTTAGTCAAGAAAAATCGAGCAAATCCCAATACCAAAATAGGAAATGCAGATCGAATAGATTTGATAAAACTCTTTACAAATGACCTCGATTGATCTTGTTGATTTACGTATGCTCTAGATGCAACTACACCTGATGAAAATACAAAAGAACCTACACCCACATCCATCTAATTGTGGAATTAATGAAAAAGATATTACAATACTATATAAGCAAAATTCAAATACCAATGATGTTCCAAATGTTTCAACCTTGGCAAATCGTCGAGGAAAAGATTGAAAATCTACAGCTAAAATAGCAATGCATGTCAAGATCATCGTGCCAGCGCGATACACAGTCAAGTAAGTTTTGTACTCTGTTTCTTTTGTTGCTCTAGTTGTTGAAGTAGGTGTTGTTGTTTTTGTGGATGAAAATATAAATATGGCGGCTGTTGCCGTGCCAATTGTAACGTATGCCGCATAATCAGATGCTATTGTTAAACAACTTAATACTGGTAATATATATATGATAAACTGTGATATAAAGGCATCTTGAATGATAATATTTCCTTGTACGAGCGAAGTCCATAACATATGTGAGGTCTAATATCAATTGAATTAGTGAAAATGCTATGTGATATAACATGATTTACTTACTACAAGTGATGCACACACTATATTAACTTCATTAATACTTCCACCTGTACAGTTGGCTACATGGGCTTCTTTGGCCAACTTGTAATCCTCTTCGCTTATGTCTATCATGGTGTTGCAAATGCGCGTAATATGAAAAGGGGGATTGATTTTATTTCTAAACCAAGAATATATTGGCCGGTAGAAGAATCTCCCGCAATGTATTTTGGGTTCTCAGCAAATCTATTACCAAATATAACAACGAGATCATGGCAGTTAAATATACAACTGTTAGTCAAAGCCCTAAATCTCTTGATATCTCATTATAAATGTTTTCAAGGCTTTCATTGAAAAAAAATATTTGCATTAAATATCAACATGTTTCATTATATTTTCATTTTAATTAATAGTTATTCTTGTACTTTATACATAACTATTGAAGACAGAAGCTTATATATCTTTGCATTTATACTTGATACTCATTTGACCATTGTTTCTGTTAGTTTTACAACTATGTAGAAAGATCTACACGATTTCCTTGAAATTTATGTTTGTTCTGGGATTCAAATCATGAATATCAAAAATCCATTCTTTGAATCAACTTGCCTTAAACTACATCAATTTATAGATTTTTTTTGAAACAAAAAACATTTAAGTGCAGTTTAACATATAAATTAATAGTAAAACTAATTTTAACATTGTAAACAACTTTAAAAACTTGTCTAAAAAATCGCTGAAACATGAGCATTATTGTAAATTTGAAGCTCCATGAAAAAAAGTAAAATATGGTTCAGTTTCTTTGTATATCAACAATTTCACTTTAAAAGGATATAATATTTAAGATAAATACAGAATCTTTATATAAACAGTAAATAAATTATATTCCAACAAAAGAGCGAACAATCAGGTTTATGACTTTGGGATCATTTAACAAAAGTTTGCTCAAATGATCTGTTCTAGGCCTCCACTTCAAGGTTAACATAGCATTGTCAATGTTCTTATCTATAATTAAATAAGTCTTGCTTTGTATACAACCAAATATAAGTCTCTAGGTTACCTTATACCGTAGTCTATTTTACTGCTATTCGAGTAAGACTTATTCTAGACGCAAAAGATGTCAATTAATTTCTCAACCGTCTAAAAGATAAGTAAGCATGCCATCTTCGTCTCAATTAGGCACGTCGGTTCCTCTCGTCCAATAATAAATTTAATTGGTTTAGAAAAATACAGTTAAAAACTGTAATTGATATCGAGAGATATATTCAATCATTGAGAACCCGAATAACATTTCATTCAAAAAAAAGACTCAAAACGTAATAAACTTCGACTTGTTTTGTATAAATTATTATATTTCATAAAGAAGTATGATGAGTATCCTCAACGTTCTTTTGTTGGGACTATTACTATTACAGGTTGTTCTACCAGCAACTGCTATATATGAAAATCAAGCTGGTTTATTTGATTGGTAAGCTCACAAAACATTAGATAGAAGAAGAAGAAAAAAAAAACGCGAAAAACTCATATATAATGAATAGGCACCATACTTGGGTAGGCCATCCTCGTGAAGCAGTAAAGATAGATGATAATCACATTGCAGTTTATTCTGAAAGAAATATTCTTGCTTCCCTCAATATTGAAACTGGTGCAGTTGGTAATAAACATGTAAACACTTCATAATTCATCATCACTCATGATTTAATACAAACCTAGAATGGAGACAAGTGCTTGATAATGAATTGGATCATTTTGCAGCAACAGAAGCAGGTAATTATCTCAAATTATATACAATTATCAACAGCATAATATACTGACAACTTTCACTAGGTATTCTTATTATTTCAAGCAATCCTGAGCGCGCACAATTTTGGAATAATACAGATGGTCAATTGATTTGGGAACATTCTCCTTCTCAAAATGAAGCTTATGGCAATGTTAAACCTGTTGTATGGGATAACGGCGATGTTGCCATATTTGTAGATAGCACAAAACTTGTTAGGTTTTCAAAAGATGGAGAGGAACTTTGGACTTGGACTAGAGAAGCAAATATAGAGTAAGTTTTCAATATATTCATACACGCATTTGATATTTATTCCAGTTTGTAGTCAAGTTTTTGAAAGATTGAGAGCATTCGAAAGAGGAGATTTGATTTATGTTGTTGTTGAACCCAACGATGAAAATATATCACCATATTTCCTTGTTAATGCCATTTACGCAACAACTGGAGAAACTTCCTCATCATTCAAGATTCCTTGTGGTGCTAATTACGAAGATGTAACATATACTGGTGATTATTTACTTTGGACAGAGGAGGATATTCTTAAATGGACACCTATCACAAAGAAAGACATTACAAGCGTTTCCATCAAATCACTCGTTAAATCACTCCCAACTGCCGATAAATTCATTCCTAGTAAAATTAGTCTTTTCGGTGGCAATGATGCTGAACTTGCTTCATTTATTCTTTCTGCCGAATTCGAAGATGCCGAGGAAACCTTGTACTCAGCATCTGTGCTCGTCAATATCCACGAAAAGGCATTGAGTTTAGACAAATATTATGGAGAGCAAACTGCTTATGGTGGTGCTGATTTCTCCAAGAAATCTGCTATCCGTGCTGTCAAATCAGCCCCTCAAGAATTAACTATTCAAATTGTACCTGAAGGCAAAGAGTTCAAAATCAAGCATGATTTCTCTTTGAGCGGTGAAATCAACTATATCAAATTAATCGATATGGAACCATTCCGCCTCTTTGTTGTTACTGATGGTTCTTCAGTTTATTTATACAATGAATCATCTATCGTTTGGTCTCGTGAAGAGTCATTGAGCGGTATTGCAGCATCCGAATTCTTGGATCTTCCTGAACAAAAGATGTGGACACAAATGGCTGATGAACTTGATGAAACACCTTCTGAACAAGCTGCTGAAAGCCCTATTTCTCGTTATATTCGTAGACTTACTACACATACATTGGAACTTCGTCGCTTGCCCAGCTGGATCGTTTCTCATTTCATTGGTATGTCTAGTTCAACATTAAAGGATGGTAACAACAAGGTCAGTAATTTGGAAGCACAATCGTGCTGGTTAAATGAGACAGAACCTGAGGTTTTGTATCGTGATAACTTTGGTTTGCGCAAGCTTTTGATTTCTGTTACCAACAGTGGTAAGATTATCGCTCAAGATACATCTCGTAATGGTAAAATTGTTTGGAGTCGTTATGTAGAAGCCTTTTCTTTCACTCAAATCCATGTTGTTCGTGCTGCTGCTGTCAAATTACCCCCTATCATTGTTGCTGTTGGTAATACTTATGATGAAGTTGGTGGTCAAGCTGTTGGCTTTGTTCGTTTAAATGCTTTGACTGGTGAAAATTACATTACTGCAATCCCTGAAATTGCTGATTTCTTTGAACCTGTTGTAGCTACCAACATTGGTATTGATAAGGTCATGCGTTTACCTATTGAAGATCCTGATGAGCGTACTCACATTTTAGCCATTTATGAATCTGGTTCTGGCCGTGTATACATCTATCCCGATACATTGGGTTCTCAAAACAAGTTTGTTACTGAATTCTTGCCCACATTCTATTTCTCTACTCAAAATGATGATGGAAGTATGCAAGGTTTCAAGGTCGTTGAAGGATATAGAGGAAGTTTGAGAGCTGAACCTGTTTGGAAATTCAATATGCCCGAAGATGAAAAGACTGTTGCTTTGAGTCATAAGCAACCTAATGAAAAGGTTGCCTCTCTTGGCCGTGCTTTGGGTAACAGAAATGTTCTCTACAAGTACTTGAACCCTCATATGTTTGCTTTGGTTACCAAGAATACTGAAAAGAAATTGATCAAGATTCGCATCATGGATTCTGTCAAGGGCTCAATCTTGTATGAAACTATTCATGAAAATGTTGACGCTGAATATAACGATGTTCATATCATTCAATCTGAAAACTGGTTCGTCTATCATTTTTGGAGCAATGATACAAAGGCCAGAGGTTATCAAACCGCTGTCTTGGAGTTATTTGAAGGCGAATATGAAAATGAACGTGTTGAAAGGTAAGATTTAAAAACTACATTTTCAAATATAAACTTAACATTCTCGATTTAATTAGTACCAATTTCTCTTCCTTTGATAACATTGAACCCCATGTTCTTTCATCAGCATTTGCTTTCCCTTACCCTATTACTACAATGGGCGTTACCATCACTAGAAACGGTATTTCTACCAAAGATATTCTCTTTGGTTTGCCTACGCATCAAATCATGGGTGTCAATAAGAGATTATTTGATCCTCGTAGACCTAGAGAGAAGCCATCAAAGGAGGATCAAGAAGAACAACTTTTCCCTTATAGCCCTATTCCCGATGAAAAGCGACTCTTTTTAACTTATGGTTTGGATGTTGCAGGTGTCAAGTCTATCATTACTAGTCCTTCTCTTTTGGAATCAACTGCACTTGTATTTGCATATGGTATCGATTCTTTCTTTACAAGATCTTCTCCTAGTAAACAATTTGATGTTTTATCCGAAGATTTCTCCAAAGTTCAATTATTATTAACCATTAGTGGTTTGGTTGTTGGTATTTTGGTTTCTGGACCTATGGTTCGTAGAAAACGTGTCAATGCTTTATGGAAATAATTGTAGTTTAGTTCTCTTTTTATATATATCATAATAAAATTTAGTATATCAATTTTATTAAAAAAGACCCTAGTTGCATCTGTCAACGAATTCATGCGAATATAAAGTACAAATATATACATATGTATATATATACAGTGTATTAATAGTCCTTTGACGTAAAGGCAGTTAGATGTCATTTGTATGCATGATACAATTACGATATGTTTTTTAATCTAATTATTCTGTGTATGAGGGGGGGGGGACCGAGGGATGTCAG
The DNA here is from genome assembly GCA_027405735.1 of Mucor racemosus. NCBI lineage: Eukaryota > Fungi > Mucoromycota > Mucoromycetes > Mucorales > Mucoraceae > Mucor > Mucor racemosus. The sequence goes on along the minus strand of JAPEHQ010000014.1, from coordinate 1,127,065 downwards.
AATCATGGTTACTGCTCTGGCGACACAAGAATTATTGAGTATAAATAAACACATATATTGTTACTATTTGTAGTGGTGATTGATCCAATGGACATTTTTCCAGCTATAATCAATTGAGATTCTTTTTGTCATATGGGTAAAGAGTATGGTAATGCTTTAAACTTTACGAAAAACCTGTACCTTAAATAGATCTTGATCTGTGCTTGATTCCCGCAAATTTTGGTATAGTCATTGTCTACGCGATATTGTTGCTGATTTGAATTCAATTGCAAATACAAATGCATTGAAGGACACAAGAATTCCTTGATTTGTAAAATCGTATATCATTGAGAAACACATACCATCCTATGATTCAGAAGACCTCTCTTTATTAAGGTTCTACGGTGTACAACTTGCTTGATACACATAATAGGTGCTACAGACGTTCTTCCCAACTTTTTGTGAACATGGTGCAACTGTGCTCAGCGCTTAGTAGGCAATCATTATTGTCATACCATACGGTATTTATCGTATATAAGTATTAAAGAAAATATAATTTTGATCACCATCTTTTCTTTCTAATCATACATTTACACACCAAATTCTCATATAAAATGTTACCTATTTTTGCAACGGTAATCTACCCAGAACTTCAATATGGCCCATTGGTTTTGTCTGCTGTGATAAGTTTGCTAATGACTACGATGTGCCTACATTCGCCTGTAAAGCCAGGATTAATTGGATATTTATGTCTATTTTCTGGAGTAGCCGGCGTTATCACAGCAGGCATTTTATTTGCTTCGTCGGGTCGCTTTCTTTTTGAAAACGCTGTCTTTCCTTTTTATGGAATTTATATTTCTTTTATGTTTATCCCTGTGCTGATCTCATTTCATCGAATTGCGAAGCAACAAAAGCTTGAAGATAACAACAAAACATCGATTCGGATGGGCACTGCGCTTGTTTATCTAGGATATATATGGTCAGCCGTTTTCTATGCCACCAACATTGCGGTTACTGTGCTTCAATCAGCCCTTAGAAATGATATGGACGAAATTGATTACCAAAAAAAAGCCTTGATGTACGCAAAAGCAACAAATTTCCTTTTCTACAGTCATTGGGGCTTTATTGCAATCAACCTCATCTTGACTGTATTATTCTACAAGTATTTTGACCATAAATCAAGCCGTCGTACATTGATCTGCTTCAATATATTTACCATTATTCCATTGATTACTATGGTAGTTTATTCTCACGTTAATTATCCCACATCAGATCGACTAAATGTAGTAAAAGCTTTAGGAATCGCTTACATTTTCCTCGTCGATTTACCCAATTCAATGGTAATCCTTGCCTGGTTTTTCATAAATGGCCATAGAGTAAATACACAAAAGACTGATCCTTTAAGCCAAAAAGAAGAAGAAGAAGAAGACTCAAAGCAGCAATCTGAAAATATACCAGTAACTCGTTTTAGAGAAGCACAAGCAACCAAAACTCCTAATATCGAGTATCAACCATGGACACAAAGTTTTGCTGTCTAGTATTCGGGCTAATTACTCAGCCTGACTATTTAATATAATCATCCAAACATAATGCATAATTACAGATAGACATTAATAAACTTCATGTATCAAATACCAATTTTAATAATATTCTTTATATGTATTTCTATCAAAATAAAAGTGCAAAATAAGCCCACTTTGATTTCTCTAAAAGTATTAAATTTAACGACCATTACAATCTGCAAGCAAGCAGTGATATGTTTGAAAACGTTATATTTCAAAAGTCAAAATGTAATTTAATTGATTTTTTTGTAGGTGTAATTTTTGAATTTTGAATTCTTCATAGTTTTCAATCTTCAAAATTGCAGCGTGGTATACTCTTTTCTACAAACGACATCTACTAAACACTTTTTAAGATATATCCAAGACACTGCTTTTTCCTTGAAGGCTGGGTCTCACTTTTCATCCCTAATCTACTTTTTTTTCCACTAAATAATAACAAGAAAATGTTATATGCCAATGTACCTGAAATGTCCAGCTTTAATCCAAAAACAAGTATCCAAAAATATCCTATTTTTTGCAGTTGGTATTCATTCTTCAATGCTAATGTTACAGGTTTTTACGCGTATTTCACTGCTAAAAATTGAAAACTTTAAGGCTTCATATTTCTACGAAAACTTAAGTTATACTAACATTTTTTAATAACAAAACTTACTCGTTTTAAAGAATTCTATAACATATTTCAGTATAAAAAAGCTCTGAGCACTTTTTTTTTTTTTTTTTTTTTTTTTTTTTGACCTTTTCGTAGTAGATTACAAAATATTTATTAAATTTATCAGTGCTTTTTTTAAATTCATGCCATCAATCTCGTTGAGCTCTCTCAGATTCAATTTAGTTTTTTTCAAAATATTGGTTTTTCGTGGAGATATCCTCAAAAATGTATATAGAGAGAGACTCTCGTTTCTAGCGTCCATTTTCCCCTTGTATACCCTCATCCCAAATTCTGAATTTGAAAAAAAATTGACAAAAACCTCATTTTCTCTGCGAAAAATGCAGCTAGAAGGTTCAGCAATAACTCAATCAATAGATAACTTTGCTGTACATTATTTGTATCACTTATATTTAAAGTATAGTTATGAAAATTGATATATATCTTCAAAAAACCTTTAAAATTTCAAAGGCATTTTGCGCAAAATTTAATGTAAAAAATTTGTCTGAATTTTATTTAGATGGATGCAGAATTTAATACTGTACAAAAGCCATTTAATTGGCTAGGTTGACTTGCTTTACAGTTCATGAGCCATTAAACGATTTTATTTTTTGAATCATTTTCGATCATTTTTTTCATCAAATCAATTTTGGAACCCAGCCATCTTCAGTTTTAAGCTGTAATATGAACCATTATTTTAATTATCTCGACAAAAAATCAATATTTTTTGCTGAAACAAAAAATGCAGAGTAGCTTGGAGTTGGGTTTATCTTGTGATTACAAAAAATTAATATCTCGCTTTAGGAGCTCAATTTCTAATTAATCAATTTTAGATCAATATTGGTCAATTTTGATCAATTTTGGTCAATGTTTGGCCAGTTCACTTATATTATGGTATTAATATTTCTACTTTCCGAGAGATATCAATGTCCTATAGAGTGAAGATGCACCTTCTTTGAATATTTTACGCACAGTAATTTGACTCAATATTGGGTAAAGGCTGATTTATCAGAATACGTTAATTTTAAATAAAACTAGAAATTTAATCAAGTAAAGAGATATCGTCGTTTATTGGAATGAAATTAATGAGAGTTTATGGATACATACAATCTTATTTATAGAAAGAATAATAATAAAGACTAGCAACATTTATCATGGAGAACGTAGGCTTTATTACTAGAAAAACTAATGGTAATAAAAGAAAGAACCATGAGCTTCTAGATCTTGGTTTAAAAGGCTATTTATAAGAATTACATTTCAATATGAGTTAGAAATGGAATTGGCTTCAAAATTGGCTGTTTAATATCCTCGATAACTGACAATTAATACGGTTTATATACTATTTGATTTGGAGAATTAATAATGTGATAAGGTAGTTTAAATGTTATTTAATAGTAATGCGTCATGCTGAAATACCATCATGTTGGAATATCACACAGGAATACCATGCTTCTATACCGAGCTTTTTGTAATTATGGTATATTTAATATTCAACTAAATAACTTCCGGTTCCGGATCTGTTATTGTTTACTTTTTTGATTTAATATGCTGATCTCCAAGAGCAACGTCCGCAGCTTACTGTGTATTGAGAAACCCATCGCAAAAGTGCACCTATAGCTTACTGTTGCGCATTTTTATTGAAAACAATTTAAATACGATCACCTCTATTAATACTGATCCAAGTAAGCTGCCACTCTTCATGGATATAGGTATGAATAGGTACTACAACTCTACAAGTATCTCGGATACCAGCTTCCATGAGTCATTAGGGATTCGGTAGGTTTGAGCAGCAAGTTAGCTACCTGCTATTTTTTTTACACCTACTGAGGTTAATAAGCTCACATGTTCTCAACAAATATGGATCCAAATAAGCTTTCGTTACAATGATAGGTACGCCTAGTAGTGTTTATTCACAGAATTGCAATGTTTTAGTCTCCCCGAGTTGCTGTGGAAATGGATAAATGAACATATTCATTTTTTTTAACTAGTTTGTATGATTGTTTCCGATATTTTTCAATTTTTTTTATAAAATCAAATAATAGCTTGAAATTAAATTTTAAAGCTGCATTTAGTGCGTAATAAATATACAAATATCATGTCTTGATTTCAATAGCTAACAGTTGTTTATGAAGAATTTTAACACAAGTTTCAAAAAAAAAGTCTCTTTCCCTGCTTGTAAAAAAAATAAAGCAACTAGAAAGATGCTTGGAATCAATTTAAATGGGCTGAAAGTTCCAAAATATATACTACAGCTATAACAGTATCCAGAATTAAATCTTTAGCACTATATTGATTTGCTAGTTAAATCATAGGATTAAAACGCGCCTTTTTTTCGATAATGGTTTTTGGCTTATTAACACATCATTTCAAAATTAGAAATAGCACTAAATCAACCAAGTCTAACATATATATATATAACAATACCAACTAGCAGAATTAATGGGTAAACACCTTTTTGTGTTTAACAAAAGTTGTTATGCAATGTGTACTGTACTACATTTATTTTTTAAGAAAACTTTGAATATTTAGTAATGATTTAAACAACTGTAAGCTAATAAATACCAGAGGATCATAAATCGTTGTTTATTGAATGAGTTGTTTTATTATTGGATAGTCAGCAGTTAATGATAAATCAAGTAAAGCATACAGTGTTATCTACTAGCTTGTTGCCAGTTCTTCAGAAAATATGGATTTTGTTGAAATCACACCGAAACTTGTATTATTACACTATCAGAAAAAATGCAAGTATAATAGAGCGAAATAGTGAAAATAAAGCCAAGCATCTTGTGCATATCATAATGCCATGAATATACATATATAATATAAAGAATGCTTCATGCAGCTTGTTGATTGATTAAAGCGACCTGTCATTTAGAAACTTTTTCATTTCTGGATAATCCTGTTGCCAGAAGAAGCTCAAAGACGCTTTTAAACGTATGAATATATAGATAAAGATTAAAATTCAATAAATTAACTAATTATTCTTGAAAGTATGAGATCAGGAAGACCTTATATGCACATGTAAATCCTTGTAAAAGTGCTCAAAAAGCGGAAAATATCAGAGAAATCTGTATATATTAACCAATATTCCAATTGTCCATATTTTTATTTCAATTCATCATTATACTACAAATGAAATCTTCGACATTAATTCACTTATTTACACTGTCTGATAATTTGTTTGATTTTATGCTGTTCATTTTCAGTTAATTCTCTATCTTCATCCAAAGCTTGTTCTATATTGGTACAGATTAATATTACCCTCTAAATGTGCATATATGGTTACTTACCGAAAAAGCCGATTACTAATTGTTGAACATCTTTGATCAATGCCAAGTTTTCTACAAGTGGTTCGACAATAGCAATCATATGACGAATAAACAAGTTACTATATGGAGCCTTGGCCATCCTCAATACTTTTTTGACGAAATGAACAATCAAACTGTCATCTAAATCACGGCCAGGACCACCGAAATATTTTAAGACAGGGATTGTATAATTTAATTGAACCAAGTAGAGCATACGATCGACCCAAGTTCTTTGTAATGCAAGCTAATAAAACTCATTAACATACTTATATACATGCATACGCATTTCATAAACTTACTTGAATTTCAGGGGCGAAAACATCGGTTTTATGCTTGATACATTTTTGAATTACACCAAACACAATTGGTTGTTGTAATTGATGTCGGCTAGCAATTTCGTCTAATATTAATAACAATACAGGTGTTTCTTTTGTACGAAAGTATGTCTCGAAATAGGCTGTATGCATGGCCATGTATTCAATCCACATCAAGACACCCATGGATCCAATTGGGAATCTGATGGCACTGATAATATACTTCATAGCACCGGTAATACTACCCACTTCTGTCTTGTTTACTAATGATGAATACAAATCCTTTAGAATTGATTGCACTTTGTGAATATCACCCTCTTGTTCAGATCGAGATCTTGTATCGTTCATTGTAGTTGCATATGCAGTTAAAAATGTGACATCGTCTACTAAATCTTGTCTTAATAATGATCCATGTTGAGGTACGTATAAAGCTTTGAGCATTTTTAAAATTAAGTCGTAATCGCATAAATGACGAGCTGCTGGTGGGTTTTCAGAAGAGTAAAGTCGTTTCAGCTATAGAAAAAATCAGTTGATTGAATTATACAATGATCTATTTCAAACTTACTGCAACAAGATCACCAGGTGTAATGTTTGGTGAATTCATGATTGATTTGATAGTTTTCGATAATTCCATAGGTGCATCTGAAATGTGTGTATGAATAACATCTACAATGGTCATATTTCCTCTCTTTTTAGCTGCAATTTCTAATTCTCTACGAAGACGAGTAAAAGGTGTAGCGCCATATTCGTCTGCTAAACGTCGAAGCAAAATCTGTGCATATAAATAAGTATCCTCTCTTTCACAACAAATCCTCTAGAATAAATAAATAAAAAGAAAAGATGTAAAAATGTCAATTTACACATTCATTTACAACAAGAGAAACACTTTACGACAAGACTTGGTAAATCATCATCGAATTCCACATTATCTTTTTGAATGAGATCTGATAATGCATCATTTAAAATAAGATTGTAAACTTTAACATAGGTTGATGCTGTTCTTAATTTAGCGATCTCTTTATCATGACCTGCCTCAGCAATACGCTAATAAAGATATACATAAATACATGAAAAAATGCAATTTTGAAATATGCAACTTACAAGAATAGCAAAATTGAGGAATACACAATTTGGATGCTTTTCTAATAATTCATAAAATGTTTGTCTCCAATGAATATCTTCAAGAATAACATCAAGCCATTCTGGTGCCATTTGATCGTTTAATTGCATGAAAAATTCATCACAACGTTGAGGATCAAATCGATTTCTTAATTGATGTCGAATAGCTTTTCGTAAAATGTCATCACTGCTTAATCCAATTGAATCAACTGATTTAGCTGTAGCATTACACATGGAAGGAATGCCAATGTATGATTCAGATAAAAGATTAACTGCATCCATAGGTGCTCCACCAAGCTTTAAATATTCTGATAAAGCATCTGTATAGATATTTTGTTCGAGAATAGCATCTGTTTGTGATAATGCTTTCTTATATTCGTCAATTGAAGCAATTCTCAATCCAGTATTTGCCTGTATTTTCATAATTAGATGTCTATTTTGATCATAAAACGCGATATTTTACCATTGTAGCTTATTAACGTGATGAAAGAATAACTTGCAATGTTCAAAGAAACATCCTAAAATGTTTTCAACATTGTGACTCTTTGGACTACTGGATACAAAAATGAAAAGGGGGAGGGGGAGGATCTCCGTATTGATTGATAAACCCCACCACCTTAAGTCTACGACATTTATATGAGATTATATGAATCTCCACCTTTACCACCGTAATAAAAATCAATAATATACATCCAAAGCTTTTATAAATCATTTTTTGTTTAGATATTCTGAAGAAAAATGCACTAACGAATTGGACCGAATCCTAAAAACATCTCCAAAAGTTGCAGTTCTTTTAAAAGGTATTCAAACATTGAATAAAAATGCTTTATCTCGAGGAATTACATGCAGGCCTTGTATAGGAACTAATCAAGAGGTAATAAATTCATACGCATTATATTGTTCAGCTATTAAATTGTTGTTTTTTAGTATCGTATGGGATACTATGATGGTCGATATAAAAGGTACACATATTATTAGTATATTTAATACTACTACATGCAATCTAAACTCCTCTTGTATATTAATTATGAAGGGTTGTGCTTTGTTGTGATCATATAAGATCTAAAGATGATTTAGAAGACACACTTGTACATGAATTAACTCATGCATTTGATTCTCTGCGGAAAGGTAAATTTAAAAGCATATGTCATCTTATAGCTTGTGGCGAAATTAGAGCAAGTGCATTAGGTAAAAAAAAAATTGTATTAATTGCACTAAATCAAAACTAATCTATAGTTTCTTTAGGCCAATGCGCTGGTATTACACCCGAAAATAAAAGAAATCAATGTATTTGGAACGATGCTGTTAGATCAACTGAAATTCATTGTGGATTAGAAAAGGCAGAAAAGACAGTTAAAGAAGTGTTTCAAAATTGTGTTCATGATGAGACACCATTTAAATAAATAAAGTCAATGTTACTCCCTAGGTACCTGAATTTTTCCAAATGTTCAAAATTGTGGTACTTTTTTTTAAAAGTATTTTAATACTAGACATATTAATAATAAGCAGCCAAAGCAAAGTGTTATCTGTTTATATAGTTTGTAGCATTATTTTTTTTATACTATTATGATAATTAATTTGAAGGATACCATATTTATTACATAACCTCCCGGAGCCTGTCCGGCGGTCCGTTTATGCCCGGAATTAACGGGGATTGAAAAAGGTACCATAAAAAGCACCATATTTTTAACCTGACCCCTTTGGATGAAAATGATTAATGAAGATTATGCCTTTTCTACGCAAAAAGATAGAGAAAAGAAAAAAGTCATTTTAGCTTTTCTTCTGTAGCCAAACTAATTTTTTTATATTTGCTAGTTTGTGTAATTTCTTGGTTATTTTATTTCTTTTTGATGGCCAACCGCCAAATTAGGTCTGGCTAGAGACAATTTAAACTTTACAATCTCGGCCAAAGCCCTCCTAAGCTAGACCATTATTTACCAGACCGACTGACCGACTGTATATAAATCACTAAATTCTTCTATTTTATTTCTTTTTAGTCCTTTTCCTTCTTTCCTTCCTTTTTTCTTTCTTTTTATACTTTTTTCTCTCCTTCAAAATGAGCGAAAGACAATCCAAATCAGTTCAAGATAGACATGAACGTATGCTAAATGAAATAGTAAAGAACCCCGGCAACGAACTCTGTGCTGATTGTGGTTCCAAAAGTAAGTTCTTCTTATTTTGAGATATTATAACAATTCCTAATGAACTCATTCAGATCCTCGATGGGCTTCTTATTCTCTCGGTGTATTCTTGTGTATTCGTTGCGCAGGTATTCATCGTAAAATGGGAACACATATTTCCAAAGTAAAATCCATTACAATGGACCAATGGAATACCGAGCAAATTGAAGTAAAGTATCTTACAATTGATTTTATTTATAAACTTCTAAAATAAACCTGTTTCTACTAATAGATGATGCGTAAATCAGGAGGAAACATTGCAGTAAATAACAAAATCAACCCTAACCCTGGTAATAATCCACGCCCTTTAGCTCAAGATGACGAACAGTAATTATATAAAAATAGCTTTTTTTTTCTACATGACATTTAGCTGATATCAATATTTTCTACATAGTGCCATGGAAAGATACATTAGAGCAAAATGGGAAAAACGTTTATTTTTAACCGAGAATAAAATGGTATGTATTTTATAGTTGAGGGTGAACGATTATTAACTTTGACTATTTCAGGTACCTTTACCTAAAACGCCTGCATCAGTTCCAGCTGTTGCTAGACTTCAAACACTTCCAAAAAGATCATCTTCTGTTCCTATGCTTGCTAGTAACACCAACAACTTATTATCTGCTTTGAATCAACTGCGTGAAATGGGATTTAATGATGAATTAAAGAACAAGCAAATCTTGGTACAAACTCAAGGAAGTATTGAAGCTGCTATTGAAATATTATCAAGATCAACCACTACTACAACCTTTAACCATGCTCCAAATACACCACCAATTACTCAACAATTCTTGACAGACGATCAAAAGATTGAACAGCTGATAAAATTGGGTTTTCTGGATAAAAATAGTAATATTGACGCTCTTCGTCGTTCTGGTGGTAATATGGATATTGCAATGACAATTTTGAATGAAACGAAAAACATTTTACAACAAAAAGGATTTGCTGGTCAAACCCAACAACATCAAGAACCATTCAGATCAAACTCTGTACCAGTTTTAAGTAATCAATTACTGATAGATGTAGATTCTACTCCTACTGCTGCTAGTTCTATTAGTAATGGTTTTAGTAATCCATTTGCAACTGTGCAAGTGCAACAACAACAACAGCAGCCTCTTCAAATTCAGTATCCAATGCAACCACAACCACAACCACAACCATTCATGTATCAACAACAACAGCAACAACCACAACCGCAACAACAACCACAGCAACAACTGCAGAATAATTTGTTTAGTAACCCATTTGGATTAGCAACTACTACTTCATCTACAACTAATACTACATCTAATTGTAAGTCTCAGTGTAACATTAACTCCTTTTTATCTAATTCTATTTTATTATAGTAGCATTTATTCAAAATGATAGTAATAATAACATGTTACAACAACAACAGTTACAACCAATGCAACAACAGCAACAAGCTAATTACTCTAATCCATTTTCTCAAATGACCCCAATGACTAGTTCACCTTATACTATTAATAACAATACCTCTTATTTTATGCCAACAACTACCCAGCCTCAACAGCAAATACATCAATATCAACAACAACAACAACAACAACAACAACAGCCCTTCTTTGCTCAGCAACCCTTTTTACAACACCAACAACAACACCAGCAGCAACAACCTCAGCATTCTCAGCAATCAATAAACCCTTGGTCATCTACTGCTACACCAAATACTTTATTTTAAGGTTATAACTAATTATCTTGTAAAAAAATATATATATAATAAAACCTGATAGATGCACAAAAAGAGGTCTACAAACTCGTGTTTTGAATTAAGATTAGAACAGGTTTTCCCGGATTTGCTTGGTTTTATTGAACAATGGATGTGCCGAGAAAAAGCGGTGGTAAATTGACATGTGCATTGATATAGGATTTCCAAACCCGAATAATTACATTCTTTCTATTACTGCATCGATCATTACAAAATTAGATCTGGGAAAACTTGATGATTAAATGAAAGCTCTCATTTTAATACATTTTTTTGTTTTTGGCTGCTTTTATGAGGTGAAACCCCACTTTAAATATTTCTTAAGCCCTCTTGTTTAGTACAACTTGCTGAATAGTTGTTTGATGATGAATACAGGCTCACGAGCTTCAAGTTTGCGTTTTTTTTCCCATAATAATCAGTCGAAATTACGTAAATTGAGACATCTGTTCAAATTGTTTGAGTATCAAAAACAGCTCTGGCGGTGATAATACATTAAAATCCCGCTACCAAATTTTCGAATTGAGATTACCAAATTTGACCATTTTTGAAAAAAAAAATCCCTTTTTTGTAAATTACTCAACAAACTCAATAATGAGTGTGTAACGTTTTATAATTCACTTATGTAGTACTTTTGCTTCTCCTTCCAATGGTGTATTTGATAAACATTTTTTGCACACAAAAATTACCGCAAATTCCCATAGAAAAAATAGCAGTTTTTCTGCATTAAGTCAATTTTTTGAATAGACAAAAGCCAAATAAACACTTCCAAATGTTGCACTGACCTTGGGGGGTTATTTTGTTCCGATATATATTATAGTAAAAAGTCTCATTTTTGAGGTAAAAAATCCGATAAACTGAATTTCTTGAATTTGGACGCATGTTTGTAAGGGTTGAGAGGTTGATTTTCGACAGATTTTTTATGATCGAAAAAAAATGAGCAAATGCAATAACAAGTAACTATGGATTCAGGGAGACGGTTCTGTGTAGTTCCGAGCTTCTAAAAGCGTCTAAATTCGACATTAAATCAACATCAAAATTATTGATTTTTGCGACATTTTCGCACTATAGTTGTAATAGCAAAAGATTTTTGTATTAAATGCTCACGTTAAATAGTTTCAATTCATTGATTTAGCTACTCGACATGAAATGCTGTCGTATTTCACTACTGTACCACCATGACGTTTGAAGCGTCTACACGAAATTGTCATATTTTGTATGTATGCAAGTGAATAATGACGATTGTAAGATCAAATATAGCAACTATTTAGATGTATTTTACATATTCTTTATAATAAAGCAACTTATACTACTATTTTGCTTATTAGTTATGCTTTCTCTTCTTTTTTGTTGTCTAAAACGGTTGAATGCAGGTCGATCCAAGCAAATTCGGTGCTTTAATTGCACTAGGACACTCATAAGTTAGATACTGAAATTCGTCCAGGTTTTCTTATTTTTTTTTTACAAAATAAAAACTTGATGATAATTATCGTATCTGTTAAATATTATTTTTAATGTTTTATATTAATACCATAATTATTGAAAGAATTAAAATCCTTTGAAGGTTTAAGCATCTGTAGGGGATTTAAATCTGTAAACCCATAAATCCGCAAATCAAGAAATAAACTACCTCAAATAATGGTGAAAAAGGGCAAATATTGTAATAAATGTTTATCAAATACAAAATTCGGCAACACATGTATATTTATACGTAATATTTAATTAAAAACTAATAGATTTAAGAGAATTAAAATCAAAACCGGGAAACTTGCGTGCAAATACAATTTATAGACATTTCAACGCCCAAAGGATTCGAGATCTTTAATTAGCATATTTCCAAGCGCTATTAATTCAAATCAAACTAATTATATATATTCAACAAAGGTAATGTATGACAATTTTAATTTTCTAGATATTCAATCTATGAGCATGAGGTATTTAGGTTTTTCAACATACTTGATGCGATATTTGCTAAATGAGATTACAAGCTGAGTCAAAATAAACAACGATAAGGCATCTTTCTTGATACACAAACTTTTTTGTTGTGTTGTTATTATATCTACAGAGGGACGAGAGATGAGGGAGTTAAAATGAAAAAGATTATATCCCTTTTATTAATTAAGTTTTCCTTCCCCCTTTTCTTGATTTCTCACACGTTTTTTTTCGCTTTTTTACTTGTTTTCCTTTTTAACATAATAAAATGTCTAATCCAATAGCTGATACAGCAGAGTATTTTGTTCGTTCTAGACAAAACGCACAAGAAATACAAGAAAATGATGAACATTTATCATCAGCAACAGCAACTCCTCGAGGCATAGCAGCTACAGGAGAATCAATTCATAATGACAGTACCATGTCTGATACTCGTTCTCAGTGGTTACGTGTATTAAATAGAATATCGTTCCTGAATCCTATAGATAATACAGCAGATGAGCAACCGCTTTCTGATGATGAATCTGCAGATATAGATCGAGATACATTTGAATTAATGAGAAGTGCAGCACGAGAGAATCGTCATCGATCTCGCCACCATAGTCTAAATGCATCTACATCAGCCACAGGTGCTGTTCGTGGTCGTGATGAGGAACCAACTGTATTGGAAGAAGAGGAAAATGAACAAGAAGAAAAATTGCCTTCCGCTTATGATTTGGAAAACGATCAAGTCTATCCCTTAAGTGATGAACCTATGGATGAAGAAAGTAATTATTTTACACATCCTTTTCAAGCAGAGGATTCTACAATAGAACAAGGTTTACCAACACCACAACAACCACACCCTATATTAAAAACTGCACGAACAACAAGAATAAACAGAAGACTTGAAACTGAAAGTAGCAGCACCCATACTAATGCAACAGGAGGCGAAGGAGAATATGACGATAGTCGCATTATTAAAGACAAATGGGATAGAACATTAGATAAATTAAAATTGATTGCAAATTTACAATCAGGGACACAACCTCCCACACCGCCTTCTCATCAAACACATGTAATGCTGGGTCCATCACACACCTTAGCCACGTACTATCCGCCTGCTTTTGATCCTATTTTTGCAGCCTTTGCAAAGGACGAATATGGAAGAAATTTGGTAGGTAACACAATCGTACAACCTGTTGTATAAGAAATGCTAATTTTAAATCCTTGTGTTTCATCATGAATGTCTATATTAGCCACCTATATTATTACAATGTATTTATGTAAGTAATATATTAAAATGTACAAATGGGCTGTACTAACACAAACAGTTTATAGTTGAATGTTACTGATTCTGAATATCTGCACGGTACTGGACAATGGGTATTTCGTATTGAATTACAATATGGTGATGTCAAATGGGTAATTCGTCGTGGTATTGCTGATTTTGTGGCTCTGCATATCAAACTTAAAGTCAAGTCTAACCTTTATGATTATGTACCTGATCCACCCGTTTTTCCGAATCAACTTGCTAATCTTCTTGATACAGCAAAATCAACAATAGGTATTTACTACCGTGGCGATGAACCTGAATCTCCTCCTACTCTATCAGCACATGGACATCAACAGCATGATGATGGTGAAAGTATTAAAAGTAAAGTCGCTCTTAATCGTAGAGTGGCATTGACCCAATATTTGAGAGCTTTACTATTGCGTGCTCATGTTACTGTCAGTTACGATATTTGTGAATTCTTGGAATTATCAGCCATTAGTATTGTACAAGATATGGGCTGGAAGGGCAAAGAAGGTTATTTGCGTAATCGCATCAATTATGTTTCCCCTAGATGTTGTCAAATTTGGAAAACCCATCGATGGAGTACAGAATGGATTATTCTAAGAGATTCGTAAGAAAGTTCTTTACATTGATTACAGGATGCTTTATTTATTGTTGTTGTATATATAGATATATGGCTTTTTGTACAGATACAGCATCATCTACACCAACAGATGTATTATTATTTGATAATGGCCTTAAAATAGATATTCAGGAACCTCGAGTTTATTTAGGAAGTTATCATATATCTATTAGCAACCAATCTCGAAAGATTGAAATCAAAGGTACAAAACGTGAAGTAGATCAATGGCTTGAAAGTATGGAAAAGGTTAGAAATGAAAGTCCATGGGTCCAAAATCATCGTTTTGGTTCATTTGCTCCAGTACGTACAAATGCCAAAGTGAAGTGGTTTGTTGATGCAGAAAGTAATTTGTTTGTTTGTTTGTTTATTTGTTTGTTTGAAAGGCGTTATATTAATTTGTATTTAATAGATCATTATAATGCTGTTGCAGAAGCTATTCTTTCTGCAAAAGTAGAAATTTATATAGCTGATTGGTGGTTAACACCAGAATTGGTATATTTAAATGTTATTACTACCATTGAGATGACTTTATATTGACATGATATTTTAGTATTTAAGAAGACCACCAGAAGAAAATGAAGATTTCAGATTAGATAGGTTGCTTCACCGTAAAGCAGTTGAAGGTGTCAAGATTTATATAGTTGTATATAAAGAAATGTCACTTGCACTAACAATCGATTCTGCGCATACAAAGCAATGGTTACAAAATCTTCATCCGAATATTATAGTACAACGCCATCCAGATCATACATTTTCAAATGATAATACAGTTTTGTTTTGGTCACATCATGAGGTACGTACACAAACACAAACATTTATAAAAAGCACATGAATTCATATTATAAATTATATAGAAAATCGTTGTAGTTGATAACCGTTTAGCATTTATTGGTGGTCTCGATTTATGCTTTGGAAGATACGATACCCATAATCATTCCCTTTCCGATTATCCTGGTGAAGGACATGATCGTGAAGTATTCCCTGGCCAAGATTATTCTAATCCTCGAGTAAAAGATTTTGTAGATGGTATATAGATAGAAACATGCATATTATAGCATTTTGTACTAACACTTTTTTTATGTATATAATAGTTGCTCAATTTGATAAAACTCTCGTGGATAGAAAAGTTACACCTAGAATGCCTTGGCATGATGTTACTCTTGGTGTAGTTGGTCCAATTGCTAGAGATATATCACGCCATTTTATTCAGAGATGGAATTTCTTGAAATCAACAAAGAGTATGCATCGTCGTAATTTACCATTTTTAATGCCAAAAGGTGAATACGTAGCTGCTCGAGATGAAAGCAATTTCACAGGTACATGCAGAGTTCAATTGTTAAGAAGTTCTTCTCGTTGGAGTTCTGATGTTGAGCGTGAGCATTCAGTTTATAATGCTTATATGGAATGTATTGCTCATTCAAAGCATTTTATTTATATTGAAAATCAATTTTTTATCAGTACAACTCAAGATGATAAACTGCTTCGCAATAAGATTGCTCAGGCTTTGGTTGAAAGAATTAGAAGAGCTCATGATAAAGGTGAAAAGTTTAAGGTATATGTTGTTATACCTCTTGTTCCTGCATTTGAAGGTGATTTAGCATCAAGTGAAGCATCCTCTGCAAGGTATATATATAATATATATATAATCATTTTTGTAATCAAATATATCTAATGCTAATAATTATTATTATGCTAGAACTGTGATGCATTTCCAATACGTAACAATCTCTCGTGGTGGAAGTTCCATCATTGAGAAACTCAAAGAATACGGTATTGATGCAGATCAATATATTGCATGGTTTAGTTTAAGAAACTATGGTAAAATCAAAATCAGTAAACCACAAACAACCCCTTTAACACAACCACCAACTAATGACAGTGGGTCTGTGTTTGGTGATGAAGCAGCTGTCAAAGATCCTTTTGATGAGAACACTCACCATCATCTTCATCCTCATTTGCATTTACATAAATTACACACAAATGAATCTACTACATCTACAGCAACAGCTAATAGTATTCCTGGTGTACAATCTTCATTGAACCCAGAAACAAGCAATAATAGTAGAAGAGGATCGGCTACTAGTAGCGCCAGTAATTTAGTAGATGATGATAGATACGATTATGTCAGTGAACTATTGTATATTCATGATAAATTAATGATTGTCGATGATCGTATTGTGCTTATGGGATCTGCAAATATCAATGATCGTTCTCAACTGGGTAATCGTGATTCTGAAATTGCCATGTTGGTTGAAGATACTGAAATGGTCTCTTCTTTTATGGATGGCAAGGAGGTAAAAAAAACACACACTTTATTATATATATTTGTGTAATTTACTAACTGTTCAAAATAGTACAAAGCAGCTAAATTTGCACACACTTTACGTATGCAACTATGGAAAGAACATTTAGGTCTACTCAATTTTGAAAAATGGTCTCAATTATTACAAGACGAAGACGAAAATCAAGTGGAAACACTTGATATACCACAATCCCTCAATACCAACATGAATTCATACCCAAGTTTAGCAAGATCTCGTAACAATGCTCAAGATATTAGAACCATTGAAGCAGATGAGCCTGTAAAGATGTTGGATAGAGCAAGTCGAACATTTAGTTTTTACGATACATTTAAAACGCATCGTCATGCCAAACGACATGATGCAGCTGCTCTTGATCCTTTATCAGATCATACATACAACAACATTTGGCTTAAACGAGCAACTACCAATACACAAATTTATAGACAATTATTTAGATGTGTTCCAGATGACACTGTACATACATATGAACAACATCGTAAATTTATGCCTGATCCAGTTAAAGTGAAAACGGGTCATATAGCAGATCCCAACTTGGCAGAAGAAGAGATTTGTGAACAATTAGATCAAATACGTGGTCATTTAGTATTGTTTCCCAAAGATTACTTAAAAGACGAAAATTTACTGCAAGGCACAATTATTGATACAATGACTCCATTGATTATTTTTACTTAGAATTATTGTATAAATCAGTTGCTGTTAATCCTTTTAAACTAAATCCATGAACATCATTTTTGCCTTCCATTCGTTGTATCGCAATTGCATTTTGTTTCATTATATCTTTTGATTCATCTATTTTTTCATCTAATAACTTTTGATCTAGACACAAAAAATAAAAATCAATAATTTATAGCATTCAAACAATTTTTTCGCCTACCTTTTTCTATCAATGCTTTGGCATTTTCTGTTGGCAATTTAATAAACATGTCTCCAAAAAATGTCCATGATTTTTTATCTGATATATGCATTATTAAAAAAAAAAAAAAAAAAAAAAAAAAAAAAAAAAAGTAGAAATAAAATCAATTTTTGCAGTGTGTACCTTTAGTATTTTTTAAATTTGATAATGCTTCTCTATTCGAATTTCTCCTTCTATCATAATCAATCACCTAGTAAATCTTGTTAATTATCGATTGTAGGTATATCTGCAAATAAGATATACTTTACTGCTTGCTTATTAATTAATATTTCCTCTGCCAAGTGCTCTTTTGCAGCAAGAGCTACAATGCTTCACGTTAATATCCTACATGGATTAAACGACATTTTGTACATACTTTGTTCGATTTGATTTGCTATATTGTTGGACATTTATATTGGTATCGTATCAATGTTAATTTCAAGAAGAAAAAAGCAACTAATGTAAGCCACCACTGATATTTGCTTAATTTTCATTTCGCCAAAAAAGTTCTCTGCGGTCATTATAAAAAGCTTCATCATCATTCTTTCTTTTCTTTATTCTCAACGCGACTCACATTATCTTATATAGCAGCAATGAGTGTATTTCCCAAGGAAACCATCAAAGTGAGTTTAATTGATTTAAAATTATTATAACATATTAAATTAGTTGTTAGAATGTTGGAGAATCTTTAGGCATTTCCAACTTGAAAGACGAAGTTGCTACAGCTTTGGCTCAAGACGTTGAATATAGAGTTCATGAATTAATTCAAGTACGTTTAATTAGTATTCAACGTTGAATCATAGCATATTAATTCACTATTAGGAAGCTGCAAAGTTCATGCGACACTCGAAAAGAACAAAATTATCTGTAGACGATATCAATGCTGCACTTCGCGTTAAAAATGTCGAGCCTCTTTACGGTTATACATGTGGAGAAGCACCCAAGTTTAGAAAAACAACTGTCAATGCCAACGATATATATTTCGATGATGACGAAGAAGTTGATTTTGATTCAGTATTAAATAAACCGCTTCCAAAAATTCCATTGGATGTTACATTCACAGCACATTGGCTTGCCATTGAAGGTGTTCAACCTGCTATTCCACAAAACCCCACACCAAGTGGTAAGATTATATGTTGTCATGCTAAAATACAAGATATTGACAAAATTACATTTAGATGCCAAAGCAGAACTTTTATCAAAACGTGCAAAAAATCATGCTTCTTCGAACGGCATTACAACAGATCAAGTCAATGTCAAACCACTTGTCAAGCATGTATTATCCAAAGAATTACAAATGTATTTTGAGAGAATTACAGAAGCTGTTTTGAGTGAAGACGAAAGATTACAATCACAAGCATTCGAAAGTTTACGATCAGATCCTGGTTTACATCAACTGTTGCCTTATTTTGTTCAACACATTCACAAAAAAGTTACTCAAAATCACAAGAATTTAGATGTCTTGGAGGCCATGTTATCGATGGCTTTTTCATTATTAAATAATAAGCATTTATTTGTGGAGCCTTATGTATGTAAACTTCACTATATCACTTAAACAACAAACTAACATGTCCTATAGCTTCATCAATTGATTCCTCCTATTCTTTCTTGTTTAGTAGGTCGTACCATTTGCGAAAACCCACAAACACAAGACCATTGGTCTACTCGTCAACGTGCCGCTACATTAATCGCCAATATTTGCCATCAATATGGTAAAGCTTATCATACATTACAACCTCGTATCACAAAAACTTTGTTGCGTGCGTTTTTGGATCCTGCAAGGCCTCTTACAACGCAATATGGTTCCATTATTGGATTAGATAAAATTGGTACTGAGGTTACTCGTGTGTTGGTTGCCCCCAACATCAAATTCTATACCGAGAATTGTTTGCAACTTGGTCTCAATACTGCAAATTCTGTTCGTGTGCAAGAAGCTTTAAAATGTAAAGAAGCATTGGTGGTAAGTTTGATTATTTCGATATTTAATAGTGATTCTAAATTCTCGATACTATAGACTGTACTGGATCATATTGCCGAACAAGATGATATTGCATTAAAAAGAGAGAAATCAGAACATGATATGGAAGAGGATGACCCAGCTCCATCAGAGGAGGAAAAGAAACAATTAATAGATTTCGTTGGAGAAGTCATTGGACAAGCATATTTGGAGAAGGAAAACAGAAAATCAAGGGTTAAAAGCTTAATCGAGTTGGCCGCTTAAATGATGATTAGTCTTTCACAGCATATACATAATAAAAACCCTAATCATTACCTTTTCTAATCACTATGTGTCGATAATTGTCAAGACTGTGCTATAATTTTAGCGGATCGCTTACCAGGATAATAGCTGATTGATACAGGAGAAATCATACCTTTTTTTTTTTTTTTTTGTTTTGTTTGAATCAAAGATACGTTTCGTTTGGTCGTTTTAGCATCAATTGTCATAAATCCTGACTACTGAAGCGATTTCTTAGCAGCTTTTAGATAGTATGGCTCTAAAAAATGATATACAAATTCCACCTAATATCGCTTATTGTTGATAATTCTGCGTACCTGTTTCATTGTTACAGTTCAGTTTTTGACATGCCCTCCGCAAGAATTAAGTCTCGAGGCCTTAAAATGTATACATAAAAATGATTTATATTTATGGCATTTCGGTATAAATCTATCATCATGTATAAATATTTACAGTAATAAGCTTGAATCAAGTGGGTACAGCATCATTAATTCTTGAAAAAGTCTCAAACATTATAAAATCTCTTATTTTTAAGACTTACAAGGCTTATAACCGGAATATTAATTTAGAAAATTATTTTTGTCCAGATCATCAATTTTGACATTTTTTAATTTTTTTTTTCTGGTTTTGCAAATTTAGAAATAATTCTACTACCAATTATAAATATAAAAATTATACACACATACAGAATTTACCGCTCTATTTGCTCAATAAAAAATAGCAAACATTTTTATTGCAAAATATTACATGAAAACCTTTTAATCAAAAAACCGTTTTTGGGCCAAAACTACAAATTTTTATTACTAAATATTTGATATTAAGCTTTTATAAAATGTGTATTAGTTATGGCTACAAGTTTCTCTCACAATGTAGTATATTTAAACGTTGATTTTGGTATCAAAATTTGATTTTTCTGTTTTTTGATCAAAATCATGAGTGTTGGTAAGGATAAAATGAGCCCCGAAAATGTCCGCTACAAAAACTGAATTTTCAGACTGTGCATGGGTAAATATAAGAAAAGTTAAAAAAAAACGTATTTTCATTTAAAGCTTAGATATACCATAGTATAAGAGACTTAGCCGTTCGATCGTGTTATGCTCAATTATGGCGTCGCTCTACGGACTTGCTTTTGCAAGTTTTTAACGAATGTATGATATGGCAGACGGTTTTTCTAGTAGCAAAATGCATGTTTCTTTGATAGCAGATATTGCCTATTTTATTTAGTTTATGGGTTGATGCGCTGTAATGTTGCTTTTACATTGACTGAAATGTGTAATTTAGCAGGGTTTTAAATGAGCTAAATAATGTAGAGTCTTGAGAATCCTTTTATGCGTGTGTTGTTTCTCTCTTTTTGTTTTCATATTCCAAGGATATACTCACAGTTTGATAAGGCATATCAGACTATCAAGCTGGTATTCTTTTCTTGTATCTGAATACGCATTCTAATATAAGGGACTAATTTTTTAATATAGTAGGTAGCAGTCGTTATATTAGAGACTGATATTTTTATTTAACCGCATTTTAGGATCAAATATCATTATTTACTACTGTATTGTTGGACTTATTTCTTGATTACCAGATCAAATCTAAGGCAATGATATTTATATCTATTCAATCAAAAGCTAGAACTGGCTACAAACCCACGAAATGTTTCAGAAAAGTGATAAAATTTCAAATGATCTAGAAACAAAAAAAAAGAATAATCTAATGTTTTGTCTAATAACCATAGTTTTGATCGTAGCTACTGTGTACTTGAAAACATATATTTTTACAGTTGACAACCGTAGAATAAAATAGTAAGTATAAAGAAGGTTAATTTGTTTAAATTTTATGTGTGATAAAGTGACATATATAATCTTAGATCTGGCTTGCATATAAATTTAAGCAGTAAGCGTTATTTAAGTTTATGCTCGAGCAAAAACCATTTTTACTGTAAACATTATAGCTATAAACATACTTACAGATGATGATAATCGTAAATATATTGGTTCTTGCATCTATTGTTTTACATCAACAACGTATTGAATTGTATTGTCTATATAATGTATAACAATAAAAGCAAATGTAATTTAAAAATCCATTCCAGTAAAAAAATGTAATGGAATTTTGAGAACGGCACAATGCTCATGTACAAACCAATTTGTGCCCATACAATTAGTTCATTATGCTCATGGTCAGATTTTATGATTATGTACACATAGAATTAATGTTATGCACACGGACAGAATATATCACTATGAACTACAGTATAAGCTATGAAGCAAAAATCTCTTAATTTTCTTAATCGTACCATATTAAGACAAAATTCAAAAAATTAAGCAGTAAAATTTTTCTCATTTTCCTTAATGTGGCACAATTAAGAGAATTAAGAGACTTTTTCTACATAGTGTATAATTCTGCACATACAGGGTTAGCGTTGTGCTCGTGTGCAGTTTCTTTTATTTGTTGTGCCCATGTGCATATTGTTATCTTTTTAATGATATTCAGTGGGCACAACAGCTCAGGCTATAGTGTGCAGCCCACCTCCTGCTGGGCACAACGAAACCATCTTGTGCAGTACAGGCCGGCCGTAGTGCATATTTGGATTTCTATCAGTTCCTGCTTCAGTCATCATTAGTTAGAAATTGGTTTGTTACCAAGTTTAACTTATCCTTAAAAAAGGACTTCAGGATAATTATTACTGCATGAACAATACTATTTAAGGCATATCACTCTTCACTCAAGAAACACTTTATATGTAAAAGCTTGAGAATAATGCCCAAAGGTATGTATATGCTTCCGTCAATTTATTATTTATCATCATGCATGTTGTAATGCCACCAAATACCATACTTTATCACCTTCTACAGTATAAATAATACATCTTACAATATATTGACTACGACATGCATTGAAGTGCAAAGTCTTGATATCGGATATAAGAAACTCCTAGCGTACCAAGTTTAATCTAATAATTACCTAGAACGTTTGGACCTCAATTATGACACCATATTATTTCATCCCAGCGGTTAATCAATCAAATAGCTATCAAAACAACATCCAAGCACATTTAGCGCAGCATTGAAACAAGACAACTCACAAGCTCTGCAAGCACAGTTAGATTATGATTGATTTATTTCAATCCATAGGTTACTATCGAACAGATCTAATGCTTCGATAGTACTACCACCTTAAATTACATCTCAGGACCTCAATGTCAAATCAATATACAGTACAGTAAAAGGCCATACTTTTATATCTAAATAAACGATATCTTGTTTTTATTATACAGTTGCTGAAGAACTGATTCATTACTCATTTTTCTTTAACTGTATTCTTTTTTTTTAAGTATTATTTATCAAACATAAAAATATAGGACACAACAGGTGGTTTTATTGGACAGAAGTATCATGTTTTGCTGATGGTTTTTTCAATTTACAGTGATTTGTAAAAATAGAAAATATAAACTTTTATGCAGTATATATTGAATCAACCATCATGTATAATTGAAGATTAATTATATCAATATTCACAAGGGGGGGTTTTCTTTGTTTTCTGCAACTAAAAGCATTAGTTTATTATTTTGTAAAACTTAAAACTCATTATTCAGTGATGTATCATTGTTAACCGGATGTCAAATCCAAAAGTAAAACAATAGTTCAGGAACCGAAATTCAAGTCAATTAAACATCAACGGAACCACAGTTCCAGCATAATATTACAGCATGATACATGATATTACAGCGTGATATTACAGCATGACATTAAAGCATGATGTTCCACCATCATACCACATTTAGTATAATAGATAATAATAACACCTATACAGTAATCCTTATCACATCATCATTTCCCTCGCCTCAATTAGTATATAAACCCTCTTTATTTCCTTTTAATAAACGACAATATCTTTACTTGACTAAACTTTCTAGTTTTATTTAACATAAACATATTTTGATAAATCATCCAGGGCTTAATTTTTGTATTCACAAGATAGGTCTAATTGATTGCTACTCTGCATTTTTTGTTCTAGCAAAAAATATTGGTTTTTCGTCGAGATAATCAAAATAATAGGGACTTATCTTCAAGTTCGCATACTGAGTCCCGGACTCAAGTCCCACCCTAATGAGGAACTTCAAATCAATAAATGTCTTATGATCAGCTTTCTGCATGAAATGTTTCACAAATAAATATTACTGAGAGCTGTCATCGAAGAGAATATTCTTAATTTTAACAAATAAATAATAAACAAACCATTTGAAAAAGAATAATCCACTTATACAATGACTAAGAAAACTGCAACTGCATCTATTGATAGTAGAATGTCCGCTTCATCTTCTACCTTGATTGATAATGATATTGATATGATCAATATGATTGTCACTAATGATATTGATACGGTCAATACTGATATGGTTGACAACAACCAAAATGATGGTTCCAATGTAATATATGACATGGCAAGGAGTCTTGAAATTACTGCTGAACAAGCTCAAGATAATAGACCCATGAACACTAAAAAAGCATATTCAGCGAAAGCTAAAGAGTTTCTTACATGGGCAGAGAAAACCTTTGTACATGAAGATAAATTGCAAAGAGGAATTGTTTCTGGGGAAAAATTAAATTATTTTCTACACAAGGAGGTGAAAGCAAAGAATATTGCTAATGAATTTAGCTTTTGATACTAACTGTCTTGTACGCCCTTATTATCCCAGGTTTTAAATCGTTTCTCTCGCAGAAAGACGAAAACAAAAGCAGCTCAAAGAATCAAATTTTCAACTGTCGAACAATACATAGCAGCAATTACAGATCTATACAAGACACAAGTTATAAAGAAAATAAATTGTAATAAAAATCCAAGAAAAGTAATTGCAAGCGTATTGAAAAGTGCTAAAGAACGAGAATTCTAGACCAAGAGATCTAATTGCGAAGACCGTGGAGAAGGAACACTTGCCGATGGTTATACTTCATTAGATCAAGTAGCAAATGTCATACAGTTCTATTTGAATAGCCAAAGAAATCATGGAGAAAACTTGAGAGATGCTGCCGCATTTCTTTTCTCCCATTATTTTCTACTACGAGGACAATCTATCAGGCATGCTGAATTGACAGATTTTCAAACAGTTAATTTAGATAATGAGAGTATCAGGCCTGACATAGAATGTCCTGCTCTGGTGATGGTGTTGCGACAGGGAAAAACAAACAAAAATAACCGCTTGGAACTTGGTGGCTGCATCCGTAACACTCGCGTTGAAATTTGCCCTATAATGTCTCTTGGCCTATATTTGTTTTGGCGTTTTCATGTTGAGAATGAGCCGTTTCCCGACTTCACTACTTCTCATAATTGGTATTTTATAAAGCTTTTTAAATCTGATAACCAGGATTTAAAGAAAATCTGGAGCTACAACAGCCATCGTGATGCCGTTATAAGAGGATTATATGGAGCAAAAATTTTCTCTAAAACAAAAACATATATAAACAGTGGCTCTTCTGCGAGGATGGCTGATCTTGCTGGTGTTCACGAAGACCAAATTCGTCGTCTCGGTCGTTGGAATAACACAACAATGAATGGTGCTTACCTTACTGGTTTGCCCAGGGAAGCAATGCGAGCAATCGCGGGTTTTACTATTCAGTAAGGACAATTTTACATTCCCAGGGCCTCACTGGATCCTCCTGAAGATTTGACCAAGTTGATTTTTCCTCTACTGGATGAATGGAACGATCGATTACTAGCTAAGAATGTTGGTAAGAATAATGGTGACCCTATGGAAGTTACCGTGGCTGCAAAAGCTTGCTTTCAACTGTTTTTTATGTTGAGAAAAATTATTATTCAAGATTCAATTGTGATGATGGAGAAATTCCCCAATCATCCATTATGGCAAAATGAATTGTTTTCTAATCCTATGTTTTTAGAATATAAAGAGTAAGCACTTGTTTGTGTTTTATATAGTATAAACAAATAAATCTTCTTCAAAGACGCATGACAGTGATAATGAAAGATAACAATGACCCTGCAAACATTTTGCTCCAACGTTGTGCTCCAATTTTAGAGGAAAAGATACGCATAATGCATAATGACCTTTCTTCAAAATTGAATGATCATCTCACTACTCAAGAAACAACTAATGATTATATAACCCGTCTAATTACAGGTCAAGCAAGTATAAACCTCAGCGTGAACTTATCAGATTTAAAAAATGGCCAATCTCACATCTCAGCAACCACAAAACCACAACAAAACTTGATGTCAAACTCCAATCCACCACCACCAACATTATCCCCATCATCATCAAATTCTCTTGAAATTACAGAAAAGGTACCACATTACCAAATGAGTCGAGGAATTGTGTCCATCAAAGACTTGTGGAGAGAGTGGAAACATGGTTTGTGCGGTGGATATGCGGTACAAGATTTGGAAGAAAAGTTTGGAACAAGATGGAGACGAGCAGAGAAGGAAAAGAAGTTCTTCAATAGAAGAAAACTTATCATCAAGGCAATCGAGGATTACGCCATGAAAAGGAGCATTAGTTTAGAAACTGCAGTAAATATTGCAGAACGAAGAAGATCACAGAAAGGATACTCGTTGCATTGGTTGGCGAATAACAAAATTGAAATCTTTGGAGTCAATGATGGCTCATTGTAATAGCTTTTTTTATTCTTTCTTTGCATTTCTTTATATTTTATTATTATTTCTATATATATACATATATATTCAATAAATAAACATCATTCAGTTTACTGTAAATACAACAAGTATCATAATATCATATTGAAGTCTAAGCATAACATTTTACAAAATGAAGTCGATCTTGCCATGATTGTATTGACATAAATTTATTATTTTTTCCCCGGGGACTTGATCCGTAAATAAGTGCACTTATTTACGGTTGTTTCTCAAATAAGTGAGCTTATTAGCATACTGGGTTCTAATCGTGTAGGGGACTTCCGGGACTTCCGAGGACTTCGACACAAAATAATAGTTTTTATCACAGCTTAAAAACTATCATAACGGGATTCCAAAATTTATTTTAAAAATGAACGAAAAATGATTAAAAAAAAACAAAATCGTTTAATGGCTCATGAGCTGCAAAGTAAGTTGACCTAGTGTTTTAAATGGTTTTTGTACAGTTTTAAATTCTGCATACATCTACACAAAAATCAAAAAAACATTTCATATTAAATTTTGCTTAAAATGCAATTGAAATTTTGGAGGTTTTTTGAAGATACACATCACTTTTTATAAGTATATTTAAAATATAACTACGTAAGATGATGCGCAACAACATTATCAATCGATCAAGCTATTGTAAAATCTTCTAGCTGCATTTTTCGTAGAGAAAACGAGATTTTTGTCCAAATTTTTTTGAAATTCAGAATTTGGGATGAGGGTATATAAGGGAAAAATGGAAGCTAGAAATGTAGGTACCTTTTTGTACACATTTTTGAGGACATCTCCACAAAAAATCAATATTTTGAAAAACTCTAAATTGGATCTAAGAGAGCTCAACGAGCTTGATAACATGAATGTAAAAAAAACGCTGCTTAATTTATTGAATATATTGAAATCTACTACAAAAATGTCAAAAAAAATGAAAAAAATAAAAGTGCTCAAAAATTTTTTATACTAAAATATGTTATAAAGCACGTCAAAACAAGTAAGTTTTATTATTAAAAAATGTTAGTGTAGCTTATTTTTTTGTAGAGATATGAAGCCTCAAAGTTTTCAATTCGTTAGCAGTGAAATACGCGTAAAAACCTGAAACATTAGTACTGAAAAATTAATACCAACTGCAAAAAGTAGGATATTTCCGGATACTCATTTTTGGATTAAAGCTGAACATTTTAGGTACATTGACATATAAATTTTTTATGGTGCTATTTAGTGAAAGAAAAAGTAGAGCAGGAATGAAAAGAGAGACCCAGTTTTTAAGAAAAAAGCAGTGGATTTTACGTGTTTTTGAGTCTTTCATGTGATATAACATGAATTCAGGAATAGCTAGCATAATGCGACTAATTTATATCTATTCAGCATTAAATATGAATAAAAAAATGCAAAAATAATCATAATTAAAAAAAAAAGTTGCCACGAGCATCCTCTATTCATAAATTTAATTTCATGTAAAATAGAAAATGACTAAATATGTCTCAATACGGCACGCCATCATAATGACGCATAGAAGAGGTTTCATTTTTGAGTTGCAGTACGTACAGTAAATAAAAGTTTCAATGTAGGTGAGGTTTTGCTTTTAGTTACAAATTGCTAATAGTATTCATATTTTGATGATAGCTTTGTAGATAAATTGCTGAAACTGATCAATAATTGTGGCAGCAGCAATAATAAATTCCACAAAATTCGATAATGGTTTCAAAATGAGAGCTCTTATAATTGGAATATATGTATTATGCTTTGTATACATTTGATAATTATATATGAAACGTAAGTTTCATTCAGTTGCCCTTGATTCAAAATGAAATGGTTTTAGGGACCCAATGTGTCGTGTGCTACACACGTGCCCGCATGTGTTTCTGCAGTATAAAGTAAGTTGTCGATTTATTTTTGATTGCTACATACATGTAATTATATGGAATTATTTGAGAAAAGATTATATTAAATACCGCCCTCAATGGCGAGAAATTGATTTAACAAATAACCAATGCCATACATATATTACATCGAATAAATATTGAATTAAGGGGGGAGGGTATAAAGACCTTTGCACTCTCTCTTTTTTTTTTACCTAGAAATGATATATATAAATTCAAAAATAAATATGGGGAGATACATAAATTTGAAAATAGGCTATGTGTACTACACCTTATCGTTCATGCATATATATACATGTATTAGCTGTCATCCTGAAGAATTTGACAATATATGTATACCGTTATTGAAAAAAGAGGTTTGATGTTATACGATAAACTCAAAGGAGTACATATTTACGCAAGGAGTAAATGTGACGATAACCTCCTCGGTACAAATCAGGAATGCATCGATGATTATTACCCTACGATTTTAGAAAGAAAGTCAAATTGCTTTGTTCCACATTGTGGCATAAAATGATACATTCAAAAAGGCATAAATATATAGAAAATTCGATTTTTTCGGTTAAACGTAATAAAATGTCTATGTTTTTGATGTTGTGTTTTCAAATAAAAAAATACAATGTACAAATTAAAAGCTATAAAAATATTATCTGATGATGTTGATTCCTTTAACATGTATTTGATTATCTGAAAAACAATTCGTTGAAGAGAAGATTACAGTATCTATTCCGGCTTTTTCTGTACAATCAATGTAAATACAATTTGCCGTAGCATCTGTCAATATTAAATTTAGACATTTTTTAAAAAGGAAAAAGCTAAAATGCGTAATCTTTCGGGGAAATCTGCAATATATGCCAAGACCTGCATACATAACATATGCCTAACAGAAAAAAACAAATTGGATCTAACTAATAATTCTTGTAAATTTAGACCCGCTATCAACTTTTTAATAGATTAGCTGCTATGAATTATATGAAATTATTCTATTTAGCAATTGCGAATGTGCGTAAAGTTTTCTAATGTAGCTCAAACAATGTATGATTCATTGAAATCTGTAAATTATGCATTTTGCGAACGTTCAAACATTGCGCTCTTTTTTGTCAAATGCTCCTTATTGCTATTATATTGTCAAATTACATATTTTATGTTCTAGAATTAAATGTAAATCGAGTTCAAGATGTCATTTTACATGTGGCTCTCATATCTTAACTATATAAAATATGACACTAGGCCAATACCTATAAAGAGTTTTATTTATAGATTTTAAAAAAGATTTATTTCATGTGCAAACCCAGATTTGTATTGAACAGCTTCATCGTATAGCCATCTTCTATGTGTATACAAAAACCTGTATGGTAAATGAGTACAAAGCGAAACGAGCAAACTTGCTGATCTCGACTTGACCAACCGAAAAGAGTATCATTTAATTTA
Source organism: Mucor racemosus (assembly GCA_027405735.1). Classification (NCBI taxonomy): domain Eukaryota; kingdom Fungi; phylum Mucoromycota; class Mucoromycetes; order Mucorales; family Mucoraceae; genus Mucor; species Mucor racemosus. The sequence goes on along the minus strand of JAPEHQ010000014.1, from coordinate 1,097,002 downwards.
TGCTAATGATCAATTACAATGTGTTACCATGAAATACATTTTAGGCTTTTACTAAAAATTCTTTGACCTCGAGGAAAATAATAATAAGCCTCTTGCTTCTTCTAAATGCGCAGAATATAGACAAAAATGGACACTATTTGCAATGCATCCTCCCTTTTTCTTTTTTATATTACGCCTCATTCAGGCTATATTACTCAATTATGAATACTTTTGCAATTGGCAACATTATCAGCACATAATCTTTTTTCTAAAAAATTTGATGATATCATTTTTTACTAACAATAGAAAATTTTGTTTGTAACCAGGTAAAAAAAGCGACTACTGTGTTTCAACTAAAGAGTTGAAGATCTCTTTTTACAATTCCCGGTCAATCGGGTACAGACGACACACATGTTTATGAAATGGCTTTTTTAGATTCATTCCTATAATACGATGATAATACCCCAGAACAAGTCAGTGTAATTGATTAAATGTCCCTGGTTCCACTGCATTTAGAGGCAAGAGAAAGCTCCCCCCTTGATGGATCCTCGTGGCAAACAAAGTGTAAGAAATGAACGGTATGCACATCAAATGTTGTTTTTTTTAAAAAAAAAGAGCTAGTGAAAAAGCATCGTTTTCAATCACTATATTCACAAATTACTGCTTAATGTGTATAATCAGAGGGACTAGAACAGTAATTTATTTGCTATTAATGACCTTAATAAATTGGAAAAGTTTTACTAGGCTGAAAGGTTACTATTTTTTGTTGGTTACGCAATACTATTGGTTTATTTTAGCTTGATTTGAGGTCGATTTTATAATGGCAAAAATAGAAGCAGACGCTGAATATATACATTATGGATTAGTGAGTACAGCAAGTGATTGATATGATTTAAGGAGTCGCTTTTAAATGATTTTTGCAAAGAGTTCTATATCAATTATCTTGCACATAAACTGAAATATGTTTAAGGGCTTAAATAAAATAATGTAAAATATAATAAGCAATGTTTATTTGTATTTTTTTTTGTCTAATTTTAGATGATTAGCTGTAATATAAGCCCAATTTTAGATCTTTTATCCACACACACACACATATATTTACAGCAAAAGCGTCTATAATAGTTTAGGTTGCGAAGATCCCCTAAACTATACTAGTAAAAGAAACTCCTCGCTCCCAAACTAGTATAAATAAGCATATTTTTATTTTTATTGTTCTTTTTATTTATTTGATTTTTCATCTTTCTTTTTTTCTTACTCTTTACAAAAATGTGGAAGTACCAAGCCCTTCTTGTATCATTGGCAAGTACAGCTGCCTTAGCTGCTGTTGACCTATCAAAGTTTGTCTCAAAGACAGATCCTACACAGGTCACCATCCCTGAAATTCCTCAAACAACATCTCACGATGTTGCAACTGAATGTCAATATTATCAATCAAACTTTACTATTGATAAGGCTGAATGGCCTACTATTTGGGATATCGCTACTAGTAACAACATGAATTCTTCTGCTGAATTTATGGGTATTTATAATGCTATTGATTGGACAAAAGCTCCCACCGCTCCCGTTCGTAAACTTACTGCCGCAGGAGGTCTCGATTTGACTGGTTACGATACTGTAAACGATCCCGATTGTTGGTGGTCAGCATCTCAATGTGTTAAACCAAAGGTTGCTAATATAAATGCTGATATTTCTGCTTGTCCTGAACCAGAAACATGGGGTCTTGTAAGTTGATTATAAAACTACATATTGAATCGTTATTAATAATTGTTTCTCCTTAATCCTTGCTATTACTCCTACACCTCTATCAAATCTCCTTACATATTCTCATTTAGACCTTTGATGATGGACCTAATTGTTCTCATAATGCCTTCTATGATTATCTTGAAACCAACAAACAAAGAGCTTCCATGTTCTACATTGGCTCAAATGTACTCAACTGGCCTTATGGTGCTCTTCGTGGTCTCAAGGATGGACATCATCTTTGTGGTCACACATGGTCTCACAAAATGATGACAACTTTAACTAATCAAGAAGTTCTTGCTGAACTCTATTATACTGCAAAGGCAATCAAGTATGTTACAGGTGTAACTCCTTTACACTGGCGTCCCGTAAGTAATTTTTTTATATGGAATCATTCAATTTTTTTCGTTGTGTGTGTCTAATTAGTTAATTCATTAGGCTCTTGGTGATCTCGATGATCGTGTTCGTTGGATTGCTTCTCAATTAAATATGACCGCTATTCTTTGGAACCTTGATACTGATGATTGGGCTGCTGGTTCAACTCCTGGCATCACTGCAGATACTGTTAACCAAAGATATCTTGATTTTATTCAAATGGGTTCTAATGGTACATTTAAGGATTCCGGTAACATTGTTCTCTCCCATGAAATCAATAATATGACTATGGATTTCTTTGTCGACCATTTCCCTGCCATCCAAAAGAACTACAAGCATGTGACCGATGTAGCTACTTGTATGAACATTGCTCACCCTTACCTCGAAGAGGTCATTACTTTCCCTAGTTTTGATGCAAGTGTTAACAGCAATGCTAGTACAGCTACAGGTTCAGGTGTTATCCCAGGTGCTTCCAGTGCTCCTAGTTCCGGTAATTTAGTTACACCATCTACTAACTTTTATAATGGTCCACTTTTTATTGCTGCACTTTTTGGGTTACTTTTGGTTGCTGTATAAACAAAATTTACTGCGTTTTTTTTTATTTTTTTAACCCACCCAAAATCAATTATTATTGCTATAATTTATACTATATATATTTTTTTATACTTGATACACAGTATAAGAGCCTCTTTTTTCCTTTTAATTCCATTTTACAAGCACACAAACACATTTACATGTTCATCCCCCCCTTCTTCTTTTTTTTATACACATAGAAAAAACTTGGAATATTACTCTTTTTTTTTTTTTTTACAAAAACGCTAGACTTTTTACTATATTTTTTGATTGATTTGTGTTTTATATTTTGAGTTGTATCACTTCATTCTTTTATTTTAGAAACAGGACGATTATATTAGTGAGATTCTTCAATTTACTAACTGTGTATAAATTCAGATCGTAATGATAGACTCCAAAAGACAAGAAGAAGAAAAGGATCCAATAGATACAATGACAGATACAACAACTAAAATAATCAACATAATATTTATACGTAATCTACAAAACGCATTAACGTTGCATTACACATCATTCTTGCATTCTACATACATTTATATTTACAAAGTAATAAAAACTTTAATTCTCAATGCTAAATTTGACATTTAGCAGAAAATACAGCCTGAAGGGATTCGATTTCCCTTTTATATATATATATATAATTAAAGGATATTTCTACGAATTAATGTCATCTTTGGAGCATTGTGTATGTTTTCAAATATGTATTGCTTAGTAAAATATCTTCATTTTTACGATATTTTGATGGAAATTGGTGTTTTGAGCCATTTTTCGAGAGGACATTATTATAAAGAAAATGGAGCTTTCCTTCGGTTAAACTTTCTTGGATTGAAAAAAAAAAAGGTTTTCCATGTTCCGCCGCTATGTTGCACTAAAGTATCTTTCGAAAATAGCATAAGGATTTCCTTCTTTCTTTTTCTTTATCTTGTCGAAATTGTATTTAGAAAACCACAATGGAAAAAGACGATCAAGAGAAGCAACAACAGCAAAGAATATCCGAGTCTGGTAATATTTATATTCTTCATTGCAAGTCTTTATGGTGTCTAAAATGTTGATAGAGGAATATCCCATATTTGATAAGCTATTGACGATTAAACAGCGGCTCATGGTATTGAAAAAGCAAGAAAAGATGGCGCCTCAGAATATTTTAGTTCTCCAAGAAGAATTTGAAAATACAATTACAAAATTGGTTCAAATTAGAGGTGGTGTTTTGTTTAAAGAGAACCATGTCAATAATAGAACTGATGATGAGCTGCATAAAGTATGTCAACTAATGAGTCTGTGCTTTATGACTATTGGAAAATGGCATGAAAGTAAGTAAAGCTTTTATAAATATGTATAGCAAGTATATCTAATATATATAAAGGTCCTGCTATTTTTTGTCAGGTCATTGCCATTAAAAATTGCTTTTATCAGTTGGAACAAATCGGCATTTACGACGAGAATACCCTTCAACCTTACGGTAAAAAGCTAAAACAATTGGAGAGCCTTTTGACCGAAGATGAACAGAATTGTGCTTTACCACCGCCCATTTTGGAGTTGATTCGATATAATTATTCAGTATGCAGTAAGTTTTTGATTCTAATATATCATTATTGTGCTTATTTTTTTGTATAATTGTAGAACGTATCTATGAAAAACTATCTTCCTCGATTCGTGACATGTCACCCACCCTGTAAGTTCATGTCAAGTTACACTGCATATGGGTATTCACCGCCTGATTTTGCGTTTATTATAGGGTTCCTATTAGAGATAAACTTTTAGAGATTCATAGTGAGTTGCTCAAAGTCGCATTTCAACCAAAATACAACGAAGAAGACATTTTAAAAATTCAAGAAGAACTATTGAAGATCGATAATGTACGAGGTAAAACTGGCATCTTTTTAAAAAACAATGTAGAGCAAGATGTGTTACCGTTCCTGGGTCAAGGTACTCTAGTCGATATGCTTGAAAAGAGCTTTAATGCTTGTCGTTATTTATTGGATGCAGAGAATCAACCCATTGTAGAATCAATTCGTCAACGTTTAATCAATATTCGATCTGATTTAGAAGGTATTGAATTGATCAGCAAATGGAGTTTAAGGCAGACTGATTTGTTCTCTTATCAATTGCAGTTGCATGATGTGGCACACATGTTGTATAAAGAAGATGAATTTGAGGGTGAAGAAGGTCATAGCATGTTGTCTTATTTATTGGCTGCTTGCTATAATATCATTTTACATTTGCTGGGTGATGGCCCTTCTGTGGCAGAGTCATTGCTACCGATTTATCATCAATTGAATACATTACGTGATTGCTTAAAAAGATTACAATCACTTCACTGTAACCTTTCGGAAGAAGAAAAGATGTTGTAAGTTGAAATTTATTGAGGTTTGCCAATGGTTAATCAAGCTTTACATGAATTTAGGTATGCGTTAAAGCTGAGAAGTATAGATATGATGCGTGAAAATGGTAGTTTTCATGATGAGGATGGGCTAATACCAGAAGGTATGCTGTAGATTATACAATATCATCCTCACTCACTTAATTGTATCTATATACAGGTCAAAGTAAATGCGTATTTGCTTTAGAAGAATGCTACAGATTACTTCAAGAATTGAGTAAATATGACAAAGAAGACGACAATAATGACAATGATAGTAATAGTTCAAGTAGCTATGAGGAGGACGATGATGAAGATAAAGAAGACCAATCTAATTATAATATTTAATAAACCTGTACATCACTATTGATATTAAACATTTAAATCTCTGTAGCAATGGTATAAGACATTCCTCGATATTCTCGCAATTTTCTAGAAATTACTTTGGTATAACATCATGATCACAATGTTCATGCAAAACTCAAACCTGTGCAATAGAATTTACTCGAATTTTCGCATTCGAGAAATTTCCTTTGATAAATCAATTTAAAAAAAAACATATAAATATAACTCATATCCCTCGAAACGTCTCCTCTTCATTAATTCAAAAACAATCAAAAAGTAAAATGTCTCTTTCTACTCGTATTTTCTCTGACGCTCTCCGTGATATGCAACGTGCTATGGCTGCTATTGAACAACCATTATTTAATACACCGGCTATAATTCCATCTTTCTTTAACCGCGTTGGTCCTCATTATCCAGTTACTGACATGGTTGAAACTACAGATTCCTTTGAATTACATGCCGAAGTTCCTGGTTTCGACAAGAATGATATCAAGATTGAAATGCCTAATGGTCATACAATTGTCTTGAAAGGTAAGGTAGAAAAGGAGCACAAGATTGAATCTCCTTCTTCTCCTTCTGATACAACTACTGCCTCAGAAGGTAGTGTTACTGAAAAGACTGATAGTCAACAAGTAACTACTACCGCTACTAACAATGATAAACAAGTTGTTGATGCTGCTAACGACGGTCGCAAATGGTGGATTCAAGAACGTGTCTCTGACTCCTTTTTCAGATCTTTCCAATTACCCATTACCGTTGATCCAGAAACTATCAAGGCTTCGTATAATAATGGTGTTCTCAAGATTGTTATTCCAAAGAATGAAGACAAGGAAGCTACACAAATCAATATTGATTAATTTATTTTAAGCTTTACTTCATTCCTTTCCAACTTTACATACATGCATCATCTAAAAAAGAGTGATGAATGTAAAAATTACTATATCCATTTTCCATAATATTTCCAATAAAAAATTCATTCTACCATATAAATTTACTGTTTACATTATTCTTTTATATTTATAGACTATAAACAGTGACCAGTACTTATAAATGTCAACTGAATATTTGACATTGGGTGAAAACTAGTAGCTCATTTTGATTTAAGGAGTGGTTACTTGATGTCATTGATTAGAAAGGCAGGCACTAATACCCATACCTAGAGTTGAGGATTTAAAATGTAATAGTTTTGGTAGGGACTTTACAAAGAAATACATACGCACTTGCGAATGAAAAAAAATACGAGCATGATTCAAAAATAGTTTTAAACAGCTTTCTACTATTAGGTAATATATATTTCCCCACATAATAGATTAAATAGCCATCTCATTCGAAACTGTGCCATGAAATTCGAATGAGAGCTTATGAATATAAATCATAAATAACCAAGGGTATTCATAATGTGTTGCATCATAAATACAAAAACCTAAAAATTTCATGCAAATTAAATAGAACAAGCAAGGGCTGTTTTGAACGCATGATTGACAACTAAGGTTATCAAAATCAATTTAAGAGCCGTCCTTGATCAGGTAAATCAAGAACTGAACAACCCAACAATATATTCAAAATCATGGAATAACTGACAGTCGACAGAACAACTGACAGTCGACGAAACAACTGACAGTCGACGAAACAGCTGACAGTTGACGAAACAACTGACAGTTGACGAAACAACTACCAAATGATATCAATAACCAAATAAACTAAGTAGAGAAATAGAAGTAGTATTTTATTGTACACTATCTATCATTTAATAAAGAAGGATTTAAGTATATATCTCTTTTAAAGCTTTCTTTTTATAAAATTAACCCCTTTTTACTGCACACATATAGTACTTCTTTCTTAATAGCTCAAATTATTACAAGACCATTGTACTCTTTACATTAAAGTGCTTTTTTTTTTTTTTTTTTTTTTTTTCACCCAATATATATATTGAGTTGAATTAGGTCAAACTTTCAAAAATATACCTTTCCTCTATGGGGCCATTAATATCTATCCGAATATAAAAGAGTTGTTAATACCGGAATATAAGTGCATCAGCCTAACATTGACTTGAAATTGGCCTAATATCGATTGTAAAAATTAAGCATCAAAATTAAGTTTTTAACTCTTTGCATTCATAAGAGAGATCCAACTGAAAACTACTTTGTATTTTTTGTGGCAGCAAAAAATATTGGTTTTTCGTCGAGATAAACTAAATAATATTTTTTATCACAGCGTAAAACCTATCATAACGGGATTCCAAAATTTATTTTAAAAAATGAACGAAAAATGATTCAAAAAAACAAAATCCTTTTATGCTCATGAACTGCAAAGTAAGTTGACCTCGTGTATTAAATAGTTTTTGTAGAGTTTTGAATTTTGCATCCATCTAAATAAAAATCAGAAAAACATTTCACATTAAATTTTGCGTAAAATCCGATTGAAAATTTGGAGGTTTTTTGAAGATGTACATCACTTTTAATAAGCATATTTAAAATATAATAAATTGCAATGATGAGCAAAAAAATTATCTATCAATCGAGCTATTGCAAAATCTTCTAGCTACATTTTTTGTAGAGAAAACAAGATTTTTGTCCAAATTTTTTTCAGATTCAGAATTTGGGATGAGGGTATATAAGGGAAAAATGGAAGCTAGAAACGAAGGTATCTTTCTGTACACATTTTTGAGGTTATCTCGACGAAAAATTAATATTTTGAAAAAAACTAAATTGGGTCCGAGAGAGCCCAACGAGCTCCATAATATAAATGTAAAAATAATGCTGTTCAATTTAACCAATCTTTTGAAATCTACTGCAGAAATGTTAAAAAAATGAGAAAAAAATAAAAGTGCTCAGAATTTTTTTATACTGAAATATGTTATATAGTACTTTAAAATGAGCAAGTTTTATTATTAAAAAGTATTAGTATAGCTTAATTTTTTGTAGAGATATGAAGGCTTGAATTTTTTAATTTTAGCAGTGAAATACGCGTAAAAAATCTGAAACATTAGCACTGAAAAATGAATACCAACTGTAAAAAGTAAGATATTTTTGAATACTTGGTTCTGAATTAAAGGTGAGCATCTCAGGTACATTGGCATATATTTGTTTCTTGGCGTTATTTAGTGAAAAAAAAAGCAGAACAAGGATGAAAAATGAGATACATTTTTCAAGAAAAAAGCAGTGAATTTTAAATATAAAATAAATTTAGGAGCAGGTAGCTTAGTACAACCAATTCATATCTATTTAAAATTGTCTAGAGTATATCCCAAAAAGTGTATAGTATTTAGTGTGAGATTAAGTATTAAGAAAATTGAGGCTCTCTGATTTATGCGCGGATTCATAGTTTTTATTATACACTAATTGAGCTGAGGGAAATTACGAGGTGAAAAGAATTGTAAATGTTATCTATATATTTATAATAATGTGTCATGATGATGGAGCATAATACTCTAATATCATGTTGGAACATCATGCTGGAACTGTGGTTCCGTTGATGTTAATGTATATATAAATTGATCTGACTTTCCAATCTTAAACTATATCCTGAATATTATTTTACTTTTGGATTTTATATCCGGTTAAGAATGATGCATCTATGAAGCTTTGAATTGAAGAAAACTTCAACAAAATATCAAAGCATTTTACAGATTTTACAGTTACATATTTATGTACAACTCGCAATTCTGCATTTAATTGCATTAATTTTAGCAAAAACCTTCACTCAAAATCTTTCATAAACTGTAGATTTATTTTTAGATGTCTTTGGAGAACAAACCTATGTTTTTTTTACTAAATATAAAATATTTGCTTGTCAAATTATAGCCCGTAAAATTATCTACGTGGCAAGTGGCAAGCCATTTTTGATTGTTGTATCTGCTTTTTTCGTTGAGAAATCAAAGAATTTGAGCAAATTTTGAAGAATTTTAAAATCTGAGACGAGTGTTTGCTCTTGAATAAATAAGATTGAAATGATCCATCCAAAATTTTTACCTTTTTTTTTTTATTTTTTTCTCCATTAAAAATTAATATTTTGGGGAGAAACAAAAACCTATAGATAACCATCGATGAGGGATATAACGTGAATACTAAAATAGCACTAAGATATATGTTGTATATTTTGTTATAAAAGAAAATATGGCAAAAAAATGTTAGAAAAAAATGTTTTGATACTCAAATATATTAAAAAGCATTACAAAATAGAAAGTTTTGTTATAATAAAATTGCTGTAGCGTTATTTTTCATTGAGATATCGTACATTAAAATTTGGCTTTTAAGCATTGAAAAACAAAACACAGATGTTTCAACGATTTATTCCAGCGTATGGTATATGGAAGATTAAAATTGTAAAAACTATATTTAATGTGATAACTTCAAGTATATTATAGTATTTTTTTATTTCGTTTTTATTTACGAAAAAACAAAGTAAGCAATGATCACAAACAGGCCCTATTTTTATTTTCAAATTCAGTGTAATTCTCTACTTTTCTACTTCTTTTTTAAGGAATAATATTGATTTCAATAGATAATTTACTGTAATTAGCTTTTATGCATTTTGTAACTTCTATGTGTATGTAGTTGAAATACAGAAATACAAAAAAATACTTGTGCAGAAAGTTGCAATAAACAAATTATAACAAAATATGCGATGTAAATAAAAAAGCAGCGAATAGTTCTGATATATATATATTCTTTTTGATTGTAAATGTGAAGCATATTCAATTGATGAAAAAAAGATAAAAAGAAATGGGGATACTTATCTGAAATTTACTGCTAACAAATGGTTAAATTTTTCGATCTTGCTCTCCAAATGTTCCTTAATCAAGTTAAAAAAAAAACAAGCAAGCTTACTTTGAGTGTCGTGATAATAATAATGTAATGAGACAAATATAGTTATAAGTTAAAAGGCGATGTTTATTAAGTTTGACATTTAAGATCTAATATTTATACTATTATTACTGTGTAACAAAAGAGTTAAAACTTCTACGACATGAGAAAGCAGAACTTCGGCCAAGATCCTTTCTTTATCAGATCTTCAATTGACAAGCAAAAAAAAAAAAAAAAGCAAAAAGAGGAAGTTCCCATCCGTAGTGGTAGTATACTTAAATGCTTCTCCAACGTGCGATCTCACAGCCGAACCAGTGCTCTAGGTTTTCCCTGCTGTATTGCTACCCTCGGGCGTTTCCCCAGTATTGAACAACCTCCCAATTCAAGCCTACGCTCGAACTCGAATGTTGACACCGGACTCTCTAAGACACTGTTTTCGACAAAGCACAAAGCAGACCGTGAGCCCACCAACGAATGAATTCATCTCTTTATAGACCGCAACTCTGCTTACAGAAAGCTGTGAAACTTTCCGGTCGATTATAATATGGATTTCAATCTTTATATATCCAGTACAAATTGGGATTTGACAAGTTGTGGGTTGTTGACATGTCGCAATTGAAATGATGCATTTGTAGACATTTCACTTTATGATTTTTTTTCAAATTCTCGATGGATTTTTGTTGACATCTATTGAATGTTTTTTTCAAATTTATTATAAATTTGTAATATTTTATATCATTTTATATCCATTTTATATTCATGATGAGCTTGTGTATATCGACAACCCCGAGTAGACTATATATTAAAGGTGACGTAGAACGAAAATAGTATAATAACAAGCGGGGGAGCCAATGGTTCCCGATAATGGAGGAAGGGGGGGATTTCGAAAAAAATGCCTTGTTGAATTGAAAAAAATAATTCCTTCTCTTTTTTAACATAACCCCCCTCTCCCCACTCTAAAATAGACACATACATAGAGACAAAATATTAATAATGGCTTCATTAGCACGTACTTTTGCCTCTTCTATTTCTAACCGTACTTATACCTCTGCATCTGCTTCTGCTCCTGCTTTAAAGAGATTTTATAGTATCGCTACTGGCAATAATAATAAAGAAGAAGAACAAAAATCCAGAAATGCCACTGGTATCATGAATAAGGCCACTTTAAATGCCATTTCTTCTCAATCATCCATGCAATTGCGCCACAACACTACAAACATTCCTGACTTTTCAAAGTACAAGAAGACTAAGAACAGTGGTGAGGCCAGTCGTGCTTTTACTTATATGATGATTGGTGGTACTGGTTTAGTTTCTGCTGCTGGTGCTCAAGCTACTGTTACAGATTTCTTGGCCAATATGTCTGCTTCTGCTGATGTTTTGGCTTTGGCCAAGGCCGAAGTTGAAATGGCTGCTATCCCTGAGGGTAAGAATGTTACCATCAAGTGGAGAGGAAAGCCTGTCTTCATTCGTCATCGTACTGATGCTGAGATTGCTGAAGCTAATGAAGTTAAGGTTTCTTCTTTGCGTGATCCTCAAACTGATGCTGAGCGTGTCAAGGATCCTCACTGGCTTGTCATGTTGGGTGTCTGTACTCATTTGTAAGTTGATTTTGTATACATTTTAGACATTTATATACTAATATTTATCGTTTATTGTAGGGGTTGTGTACCTATTGGTGAAGCTGGTGATTTCGGTGGTTGGTACTGTCCTTGTCACGGTTCTCATTATGATATCTCTGGTCGTATTCGTCAAGGTCCTGCTCCTCTCAATCTTGAAGTTCCCGGTAAGATTAATCTAAATTCTTGAATCTATTATATATTCATAATTTTTTTCTTTTGCAGAATACACCTTCCAAGATGATTTGCTTATCATCGGTTAGACATTTTGATTTTTTAATTATACAACTCGCAACAATACAGAACAACACCAAATTTATACAGTCATTTTTATCCTCTATTTATAAAAAAAAAATTATATATTTATATCGAGAATTTATTAATTTTTGTAAATCAAAAAAATATAAAATTCTTTAAATGGTTCAAATGTGATGGTTAAAGTTTGACAGCTGAAGATATTATAATGCTGATAGGCGAAATATGTGGAAAGCGAGGGGAGAGGTTTTATATCATTAGCAGATGATTGATTATTTGTTAAATTGAAGTTTGACAGCGGCATTGGTACCTTGTCAAAACAGTGAATGTGTAAATGTGAAAAATTTGAGCTATAAAATCATAATGGAAAAACACACAATATACCTCAAGATGTTTGGTTAAGGATATCCAATCTCACTACTACATTCCGTACATTTAATCGCTTGATGCAGTGACAGAAAATCAAGTTTTTGTACCTTGCAATTTCTCGTTTCCTTTTGTTTTTTAGATCTCAGTTTTACACAAAAGATGATAAAAGGCCGGTAATCTTTGGCCCCATATTCGAAAAAAAAACTTTCCTTTTTCCAATACTTGACCTCCCCCCCCCACTCTTTTTATAAAAATGTCAAATTTAGGCACAACACCCAGACCTTTCTTATCTCTTTCAAAAGCATATGGGCTACTCACAAAAGTTCAAACTACATCTGCAGTAGTTTTCTCTACGTTTGCAGTTATTCATGGTGCTCAATTATTAGCAGCAAACGTAGGAGGAGCATATTTAGCCAACCACTGGCTCATGGTTGGCAGACCCTTTTATCAAGATGAACACATGGAGGGGATTTTAGTTACTGGATCAGCTGTGACACATGTCCTTGCTGGCCTTGCAAAACTTGGTATTCGTCTTTATTGGAATAGAAACAACAGTTTGAGTGCTGCTATAACACAACCCAACGAAAACAATGTATTGCGTTACCACGGATTGACAGGTTATCTGCTTATTCCCTTAGCAGGCCTTCATTATTATTTAATTCGTGCATTACCTATCGATTATTATGGAGATTCTGCATTTATAGATTTTGGATATATCGCATGGGGATTACAAAATAAGCCTATTTTTTCATATGGTTTGCATACAGCTCTCGTTGTAGCTGCTTCTTATCATATGGTAAGTGGCATCAAGTATGTGTTTCAAAGAAAATCTCGCTCCACCAAATCTATTGATTCATCAAAGGTTCCCCAAAATGACAGCTCAGCAAATGAAAAAATCATCAAACAGAAACAAAACCATTGGGTTCAAAAGGGTATAATTACTGGTCTTAGTTTAGCTCTCATCTCAAGTTTAGTGATTATCGGTAGAGATACAAAGAAAATACCCTTACGTCTTGATTTTGCAAAGATGTATGCTCGCATTATTTAATAAAATTATTTATTTCAGTTTTTTTTATGGGATACCTCTTTTTTCAAAGAATTTTTAAGCCTACTCAGAAGCAGTTAATTGAATGATTTGGCTCTACAACAGTATTTCTGATATGTAGTGCATACCCCAGGATTTATTGTTTTAGATTATTGTATTTAATGTTTGAATTACAAACATATGAATAGGTGCTGCAAAATCAAAGAAAATCAAAAAACCAAAAAATTAACTAGCGCCAAAAACTATTTTTAGTGAGATCTATTACAAAATCGTTTTACAAATGTGATTTATTACACTGTTATTAAAAAATAAGGCTCATTACACTATTGTTTTAGAGTGAGGTTCATTTAAAAATAGTAGTTATACAGCAAAATTTATTTGACTTACAATGAAATCTATTACAAAATCATTTTTAGTGAGGTTCATTGAAATATTAGCTGCATTTTTCTTTTCTCAAAACTTCATTTTAAAATCAAATAATTTTTTATACAATATGACACAATTGAGACAGTTAAGAACTTTTTCCTTCATAGTGTTAGAATCTATAAGTTCTGAACAATGAGAACCTATCTATGATTTCAACCTTACGAATTTCGTTGAGAAAACAAGAAATTTGGTAAATGGTCATGAGCTGAATCCACGGCAAGAACGAGTGGTACAAGATTTACAAATCAATGACTTCAAGCACAGAGAGGTAATTGTGTATATCAACATTTATAGCACTTGATATGTATAAAAATAACATTGTTCATTCATTAGCCTTTTATCTTTTGTTCAGTGATGGGTCGTAATAAGGCATATGCCGCTAGACAAAGGTTGAACATCCATGTATATAATCGACATGTGAGTTGTTTACATTGTAAATATCAGTTTAATTTAGCCCGACTAATGATCTGCATCTTCATATTATAGAGAGATGACTTTATTTGTAACGTGGATAACTGTTTGGAAACTTTTGCAAGTAATGAAGTTATCAATTACAGATTGGTTGTTCATAATACAGAGATATATGAAAGAAGCTATGATAGTGTAAGAAATCGATTTCGAAGGATTACAGGCGAATGTTAATTTTATCATCTTATTGGATAGTTAACATGCGATCAATACAATGAGAGATTTATTGCCCAAGATACATTAAACAGCCATGTATAAAGAATTCATGGTCGAGTAATCAAATTGAAATATTTTAACTGATTCAAACAGCTTTAACTAATCACTTACGTAATGCAGGTTATTCTTCTTTGTGATAGAGAAAGGTGCGCCTGAGTGTATGGAACTGAAAATAGGCTTCGAGAGCACCAAAGGCTCAACCATGTCCGAATACGTTCTCTATATACAATTATAATGAAACAATGGCCAACATGTACTAGATTCCTCGTCAATTATGCGCTCAAGTATTTACATATTTTGAATCATTAAATTGCCGTGTCGATCCTCGGCATCGCCCTGCAAGTTTATTCATGATTCAGTAGTGTTATATGATCTTGACATTAGTCACTGTTTTCCTTAGAACCGATACGTAGCATACTACGATTTCCTTGGGTACTATCGACCTTATTTGACAGATGCGAATCTTTGCAACCATCAAGAGACGCAATATGATTGCTCCCCGCATTCATATGGGCCGCGGAAGACGTATACTTCAAAGAAGTCGACTATAATTAGTTTCAAAATCATTTTATTATACTGTTTTAATTAATTTTTATTAAATAAAGCCATCGTTTGAAGTTGAGAAATGTACAGGGCAAGTTGATTTTATTTAATAGTGATTTCCGGAGATCGAAATTTACATGGCCATCATTTCGCTCATGCCGCCTGCTTCCATTTGCTCCTTTGCAAACATTTCAAAGTATTGATAGATGATAGTAACACACAATAAGATACCAGTTCCTGATCCAATGGCTCCCATCATATCTGATAGAACACTTACCATACCCAAGCAAGCACCACCAAAGGAGCTTGCCACGGGGATAACACGCTTCAATTCTTTATACATTGAAGTATCACGATAACCAGCAATAACGAGTTGTTGATCCTTGAGTTGACGAGCAACATCACGAGGAGAAGAGCCAGAGATCTCGATCCAAGTTCTGGAGAGAAGAGCACAAGTAGTCAACATCAAACCAACATAAACAACAGTGTGGATAGGATCCAAGAGAGCGGCGGTGAAACTACGAGGAGCAGAGAGATAGTAAGCAATACCACCAACAGCATTTAATTGAGAAGTACCATCCAAAGCTTCCCATGTACCCAAAAGACGAACCAAGAAATTATCAGTAAAACGCTTGTAAAGCATTTGAGAGATCATGAAAATATTGGAGGTCAAAGTAGATTGAAGCATGATGGGCATGTTGGAGGTATAGAAAAGCTTGACGGGGTAAGATCCACGTTGACCACGAAGACGGTTAGACTTGACAGGTAATTCAACACGGAAACCTTGAAGATAAATGACGAGCAAGAAAATAGAAGCAGTAGACAATAAACTCATGACATTGGGCATATTGGTACGATAAAAAGCTTCTTTCAAAGCACGAGTTTTATCTTTACGGGTCAATAAAAGATGAACTAAAGCAATAAGAGCACCCTCGAATTCATCACCACGACCACTATCCATTGTAGTAGGAGAAAGTGCCTTCCAGAAAATAGTTTCACAAATGTTGGTGGCAATGAAAAGGTTAATACCAGAACCAAGACCATAACCCTTTTGTAATAATTCATCCAACAACAAGGTAATAAATGAAGCAACAACAAGTTGAATAATCAAAATCAAACAAACACCAGCTCCAATGTCGCTGGGATTACCGTAAAGACCAGTCAAAACGGATACAGTAGCATGACCAAAAGCAATAAGCATGGCAAACACTACAAAAGAAAATTAGATTCCATGTAAAAAATTACAATAATTCTGCTTACATTTTTGTGCGCCACTAAATAAAGCTCTATCTTCCTTTAAACTGTAATCGACTTCAATAATATTGGCACCAGACAAAAGTTGCATAATCATGCCTGAAGTAATAATGGGAGTAATACCCAATTCCATAAGAGTACCACGATTAGAAGCAAGAATAACTCTCATCCAAAAGAGAGGATCTGCGGAATCAGAGGACATGATACCGTAAAGAGGAACTTGTGACATGACTAAGAAAATGAAAAGGGTAACTGCTGTCCACATAACCTTTTGGTTAAAGGGAACCTAAGATGAGATACGCGTTAACATTCATACAATTCCAATTATAATATCCCTTTCATTTGTATATCTCAATTCCCAATTTCCCCTGCATTGTCTATATATATATACCACTCTTTATTTTCTGTTTTTATCCCAGCACAATCCATTTGAATAGTTAAATTACCTTGCGATCAGGTGAAGCGATCTCTGGAAGAATAGCCATGAATGGCTGAACAAGATGTAGAATCCTGACTATAAATTCATGTCAAAAATTAAACGATGAGTAAATTTGACATTCCCCAATTATTTCTCAATTTGAAATTTGATTATACTTACAACCCATTCTGTATTATATATAAAAAAAAAAGTGGTGTGGTGGTGAGTGTTGTAGGTAAAGAAAAAAGAAAAAAGAAGAAAAAAGGAATGAATACGTTTGTGCTTTATTATTAAACGTGTAAATTTGATATAACTAAGCTGAGATGTAGGGCCAATCAATAAATAATACATTATATCACCCAATCAAAAATCTACACCTTTGATTGAATTTCAATTAAAAGGGAGTCAAGGCATGCTTTGATGTGTACGTGTGTTCGTGTGTGTACGTGTGTAAAAAAAAAACCAGCGATCTCTAAATTGATCAGGGTTTCAATTCGTAAGGCAATCCTTAAATCAGGTTGTATTTTGCAAGGTTCCAATGCAATGATAATTTGTTAAAAATTTGATTGAGATTTTGTTCATTGGAATATGACATGCTCTTTTGCCTAACATTAACCACAGGTAGCAGGCAACGTATCTTGACTATCTATTTTTAACATTTGCAATAGCTCGGTATAATTTGTCATAAATATGTCTATTTATACACTGCACTGCAATTGATAAATTAATTTCAATTATTTACTATTATAAAAACACTTGCATCTGTATAATTTGTAATTCAAACATGTGTACATGATTACTATCATTGTTCCTGATTATCTTTGATCGACAGAATGTTCCTGACCAAGAAAAATCAAACATAAGCAGCTCTCGATATTCAAGTTCAGATATCGTTTCTTAGCTTTCAAAGATTTTTCACAGCCGTTCAAATTAAAGCAAAAGCTTGATATTAATAAGCAAATTAAAAACCATGTTGAAGTAAACTGCCTATTTTTTTTTCGTATAAAGCAATGGGTTATGTGTAATATAGTCAAAATACTAGTGGTTGTCAAACACAAAATCTGAAAACCGGTGTTTCAATCGAGAATGCACATTCCTCAAAATGATACTGAATAGACATAAAAATTTGATTACAAAGCAATTATATTATAGACGCCCAAAAAACTTTCGATTTGTACTTATTCTCCTCATGCTCATTTTATTAATTTATGAATTTAGCACCTACTGGGTTTGATAAATTTGTCAATTTGTCAATTTTTTATTTTTTGACGATAAATATATGGGCTACTTATCATAATGGGGGCAGTTTCAGCTAATTGGGTACCCAATTTTTGTTATTTGTAATTGAAATAAAATACCTTAAATCCCATTATTTGACTTTGACCCATATTCTAAGCAAATGCAATGTCTTGAAATTCATTATTTAATATTCAATCTATTCAACGAGCCTTATAATACTTATCCGGTGAAACTGGGGGCATATCAGGCTCCTAGCTATATATTTAAAAGGTTCAAGCGCATTATGCAACTTTATCATAAAATTATTCTATATATATCTTATGAAAAAAACTCAACAACGCGTAAAATTCACTGCTTTTTCCTTGAAAACTGGGTCTCATTTTTCATTCCTGCTCTACTTTTTGTTTTCATTAAATAACACCAAGAAAAATTTATATGCCAATGTACCTGAGATGTTCAGCCTTAATCCAAGAACGAGTATCCGGAAATATCCTATTTTTTGCAGTTGGTATTAATTTTTCAGTGCTAATGTTTCAGATTTTTTACGCGTATTTCACTGCTAATGGATTGAAAACTTTGAGGCTTCATATCTCTAGAAAAAATTAAGATATACTAACACTTTTTAATAATAAAACTTACTTGTTTTGAAGTGCTTTATAACATATTTAAACATAAAAAAATTCTGAGCACCTTTATTATTTTTTTCTTTTTTTGACATTTCTATAGTAGATTTCAAAATTTTGGTTAAACTGAGCAACATTTTTTTACATTCATGTCATCAAGCTCGTTGAGCTCTCTCAGACTCAATTTAGAGTCTTTCAAAATATTGATTTTTCGTGGAGATATCCTCAAAAATGTGTACAAAAAGGTATCTTCATCTCTAGCCTCCATTTTTCCCTTATATACCCTCATCCCAAATTCTGAATCTGAAAAAAATTTGGACAAAAACCTTGTTTTCTCTATCAAAAATGTAGCTAAAAGATTTTGCAATAGCTCGATCGATAGATAATTTGTTTGCGCATTGCTTCCGTTTATTACATTTTAAATATGCTTATATAAAGTAATGTGTATCTTCAAAAAACCTTCAAAATTTCAATTACATTTTACGCATAATTTAATGCAGAATGTTTGTCTAATTTTTATTTAGATAGATGCAAAATCCAAAACTGTACAAAAACTATTTAATAGGCTAGGTTGACTTACTTTGCAGTTAATGAGCATTTAAACAATTTTGTTTTTTGAACCATTTTTTGTTTATTTTTTTGAAATCGATTTTGGGACCCCGTTATTATAGGTTTTAAGCTATGATAAAAACTGTTATTTTAATTTTCTCGACGAAAAATTAATATTTTTTGCTAAAACAAAAAATGAACAGTAGTAATCAATTAGACCTATCCCGCGAATACAGAAATTAAGCCCTGGATAATAATAAGTTTTAAGTTTTACAAAATAATAAACTATTATCCACAACTGCAGAAAACAAAAAACAAAAAACACCATCCTTGTGAATATTGATCCAATAAAACTACCTGTTACGTCCTATATTTTCATGTTTGATAAATAATACTTAAAAAAGAATACAATAATAATTAAAGGAAAATGAGTAATGAACCAGTTCTTCAACTGTATAATAAAAACAAGATATCGTTTATTTAGATATAAAAGTATGGCCTTTTACTGTATATTGATTCGACATTGCGATCCTGAGATGTAATTTAAGGCACCATTGAACCATTAGATCTGTTTGATAGTAATCTATGGATTGAAATGGATCAATCATAATTTAATAGTTCTTGCAAAGATTGTGAGTCGCCTTGTTTCAATGCTGCGCTAAATGTGCTTGGATGTTCATTTGATAGCTACTTGATTGGGTAACCGCTGGGATGAAATAATATGGTGTCATAATTGAGGTCCAAGCGTTCTTGGTAATTATTGGATTAAACATAGTACGCTAGGAGTTTCTTATATCCGATATCAAGACTTTGCACTTCTATACATGTTGTAATCATCAATAGACTGTAAGATGTATTGGTACTGTAGAAGGTAATAACATATGGTACTTGGTGGCATATAACATACTGTAGTATATGATTCACATTTTTACCAATGGTCACTCTTCCAAAAAAAAAGCCGAACAATCTCCGGAAGCGGCCATCTAATGATATTTCCAAGCTTTAAATCTCTAGAAAAATCACCGAATAGCCCGAACGTGGTTGTTTAAATATTCCAAGCAGCTACAGTATAAGATGCAGCAGGTATCGAAATCTCATACAAAAATTAAGATTCGACTGTATTGCTATTAATAATTCAAAGGCTTATTTTAAGTAAAACATAAATACAACCTACAACGTTATTAGCCTAATAACGCGTTTAACTTGAAAAGTATAGTATGATACAACCATACAACCGGATTCAAAAAAAGCTCATAAAATCACAAATTTAAAGTATTTATATATATAAGCATTACGGCCGACCTGTGCTGCACAAGATAATTTTGTTGTGTCCAGGTGGGCTACACACTATAGCCTGATGAGTTGTTGCGCCCACTGAATAATGGCTAAAAAGATAACAAGATGCACATGATGAGCACAACAAAAGAAATTGCACACGAGCATAACGAAAAGCCTGTATGTGTAGAATTATAGATTCTGTCCGTGTGCATGACATTAATCCCATGTGTGCATAATAATAGAGTTTCCCATAAGCATATAATTATTCCAATTTGTGCATAACGATAAAATCTGACCATGAGCATAATGAGCTGATTGTATGGGCACAAATTGGTTTATACATGAGCATCGTGCCGTTCTCAAAATCCCATTGCATTTTTTTTTACTGGAATGGGGTTTAAATTACATTTGATTTTATTATTAATATATATTATAGACAATACAATTCAATAAGTTGTTAATATAGAGCAATGCATGCAACAGCCAATACAGTATATTTACTATTTTCATCATCTGTAAATATGTTTATAGCTATAATGTTTACAGCAACAATGGTTTTTGGTCGAGCATAAACTTAAACAACACTTACTGCTTAAATTTATATGCAAGCCATATTTAAAGCTATAAATGTTACTTTATCACTCATAAAATTTAAACAAGTTAACCTACAGTACTTTAAACTTATTATTTTGGTTTACGATTGTCAGATATAAAAAGATTTGTTTTCAAGTATAGCTACGATCAAAACTATGGCTATTAGACAAGACATTAGGTATTTTTTTTGTATTTCTATATCATTTGAAATTTTACCACTTTTCTGAAACATTTCGTGGGTTTTTTGTAGTCAGTTCTAGCTTTTCATTGAATAGATATAAATATCATTGCCTTCGATTTGATCTGGTAATCAAGAAATACGTCCAACAATACAGTAGTAAATAATGATATTTGATCTTAGAATGAGGTTAAATGAAAATATCAGTCTCTAACATACAGTAGACTGCTACCTAGCTATATTAAAAACATTAGTCCCTTATGTTAGCATGCGTATTATAATAAAGAAAAGAATACCAGTTTGATAGTCTGATATGCCTTATCAAACGGTGAATATAATCTTGAAATATGAAAACAAAAAGAGAGAAACAACGCACGTAGAAAAGGATTATTTTCAAGGCTTTACATTATTTAGCGCAATTAAAACCCTGCTAAATTGCACATTTCAGCCAATTTAAAAGCAGCATTACAGCGCATCAACCATCAACCCATAGACTAAACAAAATAGGCAATATCTGTTATCATAGAAACATACATTTTCTACCAGAAAAACTCTCTGTCATATTATACATTCATTAAAAAATTGCAAAAGCGTGTTCGTAGAGCGACGCCGTAATTGCGCATAGCAAGATCGAACGGTTAAGTCTCTTATACTCTTATACTACTATGGTATACTGTATATCTAAGTTTTAAATAAAAATGCGTTTCTTTTTTTTTAACTTTTTTTATATTTAACCATGTACGGTCTGAAAATTCAGTTTTTGTAGCGGACATTTTCGAAGCTCATTTTATCCTTACCAACACTCATGATTTTGATCAAAAAATAGAAAAATCAAATTTTGATACCAAAATCAACGTTTAAATATACCACATTGTGAGAGAAAATTGTAGCTATAGATAATACAAATTTCATTAAAGCTTAATATTAAATGTTAAGTAATGAAAATTTGTAGTTTTGTCCCAAAAACGGTTTTTTGATTAAAGGATTTTCATGTAATATTTTGCAATAAAAATGTTTGTTATTTTTGTTTGAACAAATAGAGCGCTAAATTCTGCATATGTGTATATTTTTTGTTTTTATAATTGGTAGTATAATTAACTCTAGATTTGCAAAATCAGAAAAAAAAATTTAAAAAATGTCAAAATTGATGATCTGGACAAAAATAATTTTCGAAATTAATATTCCGCTTATAAGCCTTGTAAGTCTTAAAAATAAGAGATTTTATAATACTTCAAAACTTTTTCAAGAATTTATGATGCTGTACCTACTTGATTCAAGCTTATTACTGTAAATCTTTATACATGCTAATTTTGTGTGGTAGTTTATTTGATGATAATATAGTCTTATTTGATAATTATTGCGCTAGAGGTGATTTACATTAATTTTTTTTTACTCTTATCTCTCCAATATCATAAACGTAAACATGGCCATCACTGGAACCTATTGCCGCCTTTTTATCCTCTTTGTCCCAAGCCAATTTATCCAATGCTTTACCAGAACAAACTTACTTTTGACCTATAAAAATTGATTTATTAGTAAAATCAATTATTAATAACAAGCTAATAATTAATAATAATTGATTATGGTGTACCTTTGATAGTTAGTAGTGATATACAAGACAACAACTGGTTTTCCTCTTCTTCACTGTTGGCCACTAAATAGAAATACAGTAAATGCTTTTCAGAAACTAAATAGACTAACATGAGTTTATTTATTCCTTCAAATCAAGTCAATACTATACATACTTTTATAATCGCCAGTTTTTCTCTAGATAGATATCGACTTTAGACCAAAAAAGCATTGATTATAACGTAGATAATGGAACAAAACGATTAAGTCCTGGACGCTTTTTTTGTTCGAGAAAGATATTATAACGTGCCCTAATATTAACAGTTAATAATTTATTTCCAAAGAAACAATAGGAAAAACATGTACTTGTACCTGCTACTTGATTCCAGTTTATAAAGAAACATTAGTCTTTTTGTTGTAGTTTTAAACGTAAATAAAAGAGCTGAGAAAAGAGTAGGAAAGAAAAACGGTTTTGTGTGTTATAAAAAGAAATTTACACAGGTATAAATACTTTTAGCGTTGCGAAACAGGTTGTTGTCGTTGTTCCCATTTGGTCCCCGAAAGAAGAACATGGGTAGAACTCTTTCAAACCTCAAATTTCAAATTGACATACCTCGTCAATAAGGCAACTACTCTGTTGAATCAGGGTAACTCACATCTGGTTTAAACCATTCAAATTTCAATTTATTAATTTTATTATGATTGACATGCTTTAGTACATGGACTAAAAAACCTTGATCTCATTGCTCTGCTCATCTGGGCTACCTGATCTGCACAAAATGCTTTATTCTGCCCATCTGTGTAGATCATTATGCCCATGAAAAGCATAGTTCGGCCGTAGTGATGATTAACAATGATGCTATTTGCTGAGCTCTTTTCAAGTTTTTCTGAAATATAACTAAATATATTCCATTATGTATGCCTTTATGTTACAATTAGTAACACTCTATTTGTTACTTATTACTGTTATATCAGAATTTATATATGGCATTACCGATATCCATTTACATAATCTCAGTCTTGGTTGTACCCATTTTATCATTGTATTACCCGAGATTGCCGTCTATGACATATACAGTACCTTCATATTGTATATTGAATAAACTCCACCTTTTACTCTTGTTCAATTCTTATTATTATTAATAAAATACTTACTGGATGAAAACCAAAATCAAAATATACAGACAGTAGTAGGCCTACAATACAGTTTACATTATTAAGTTATTGCGTGCAGAATGTCTCTCTCTTGTGCTTGTGAAATAAGATATTCATAAAGAAAATGGATTTCCGAAATAGCACTAAAAATACTGGCATAGAGAAAAGAAGAAAACAATTGGTAGTCTTTTGAAATGTTGTAAATGTAGATAATAAAGGAATATAAGTACGTGAGAATTGGCCAATCTTTATTAAATATAAAAACGAGATGTGAAAATCAAATGAAGGGTGAATGTCTACTGCTATTTATATTTGATTAAAGGATTGCTTACACACCTGTCTAGAACAGTGTTCTCATACTGAAATTTAGTGACAACCCTCACTTATGCTAATGTAATTATATTCAGATATAGATAATCAGTCTAAAGTCTTTAGTTGCTCTTGGCAACACTAATTATTAATATTCTTTATTTTCTATCTTTCATTGTAAGTCTAGATTATCAGAACTTTGCTTATGTGATTATCAGGGTAATCATTTACAGTGTTTATATGACACATATGCTAAATATGTTAAGGCATAGTTTATTGTCATATTTAAACTACGATTTCAGGTATATTTATATATGGAAATACAACATGAAAGCTGCGCATTGAAATGTAAAACTAAAAAAAAAGCCAGGGGGTGATTAGCTGCACTTCTAGCCCGGCAAACACAAGTTTTGAAGAAAATCCACTTACACGAGTTTCGAACCCACAACCTCTCCGTTTGAACTACTGTATCTGTAAAGCGCATAAGTCTAGCACCTAGGACAAACGTCCCCTCTATGTTTGCTTTTTTTAATTGCCGTTCTTCTACTTATCTGTTATTTGTTTTTCTCAATTTGTGCAATATTGAGTAATTTGCCCATATTTTTTTTCTTTGGTATATAATACTTCTATTTTCTGAGTATCAGCAGCAATTTGGTTTACAAAAAAATCTTCCAAATATAAAGAGAAATCTGTTATTTTTGCCCTATATCATCATATAATTATGCTAGGTACATTAATGCAGAAGCTGATTTTTCATTAGAAAATACAAATCAAGTTTTCAGTGAGTATATAATCAATAGATGCAAAATAGTGCTACGTATATATACAAAAATTTAGTAGTAGATAAAGCGTGTATACTGTATATACGTATACTATATAATAACAAAATTTTTATAATCTATAAAAGTTACGGTCATCAATGTTGAAAATACCAGATCTCGTCCGATCTCTACAAGAAAACAATATCTGCTAATACAGTATACATAATAAAGTTGATTCTTTGATTTTTTTCTATGTAAAAGCTAAACTATCACACTCTATGACATTTGTGTAATTATTTTCTTACTAATTAATCATAAACTACAGTAAATTACAATTTATTTTGTTCGTTCTATCCTTCTTCACAATCTATTTGGATTTGCTGTAGTACACGAAGAAACTACGCTCGATAAGTTAAATGAATTTTAATATTAATTTTGAATTTTCAAAAAAAAAATTCCGTAGTTTCATTCTTCAAAATCAGAGTATGCCTTCTTTCTATAGCTAACCTCATAATAAACATTTGTTAGGATATACCTCAAAGAATAAAAAATAGATATGAATTAGTCGCATTATGCTAGCTATTCCTGAATTCATTTTATATCTCATGAAAGGCTCAAAGACACGTAAAATTCACTGCTTTTTCCTTGAAAACTGGATTTCACTTTTCATCGCTGCTCTACTTTTTTTTTCACTAAATAGCACCATAAAAAATTTATATGTCAATGTACCTAAAATGTTCAGCTTTAATCCAAAAATAAGTATCCGGAAATATCCTACTTTTTGCAGTTGGTATTAATTTTTCCGTGCTAATGTTTCAGGTTTTTACGCGTATTTCACTGCTAAAGAATTGAAAACTTTGAGGCTTCATATCTCTACAAAAAATTAAGCTACACTAACATTTTTTAATAATAAAACTTACTTGTTTTGACGTGCTTTATAACATATATTAGCATAAAAAAATTTTGAGCACTTTTATTTTTTTTCATTTTTTTTGACATTTCTATAGTAGGTTTCAAAATATTGGTTAAATTGAGCAACAATTTTTTTGCATTCATGTTATTAAGCTCGTTAAGTTCTCTCGGACCCAATTTAGAGTTTTTCAAAATATTGATTTTTTGTGGAGATATCCTCAAAAATGTGTACAAAAAGGTACCTCCATTTCTAGCCTCCATTTTTCCCTTATATACCCTCATCCCAAATTCTGAATCTGAAAAAAAATTGTACAAAAATCTTGTTTTCTCTATCAAAAATGCAGCTAGAAAGTTCATCAATAGCTTGATCGATAGACAATGTTTTTGTGCATTAACGTGCCACCAGCTTTAAACCTGCACAAATTTTAACTTTTTTTAAGAGCTATCAACTCACCCAAAACTAACGATACAATAAAAAAAATCCATAACAATCATTATTTAAACCTTTGTAAACAATTGTTATGGCTCGAATACTTAATTTTACTATAAAATCATTCTGTTGATAGCCCTTGAAAATAGACGGTATTTCAAAATTTAAGCTGTGTGCTCTTAGGTGAGGGTAACTTTTGAAACAAGGATACTCTGTGACACATAACCTCCTTACCTTAAACCCAGCTTACGTAAGCAATGCGTGAAATCAGCATTTTCGCTATCAACTTTCCGAAAAATAAAGATATAATAAATCAGAGCCATAACAATCATTATTTAAACCTTTGTGAACAATTGTTATGACTTTAATAGTTATTTTTATTATAAAATCATTTTACTGATACCCAAAGTACCATTGCGAATGCAATTGGATCAAAATGTACTGTGGTGCTGCCAAGAGGGAAGCTCGTTTGCGATGTGACTATACATTCAAGTCTCTGGAGAAAAACATCCATTCTTTTCTGGATACCTCTGGTAACCTGACTCAAATCAGACATTATTTCAGAAGGTCGATGGACTACATCGAAGCTTATAGCAAATGTAGAGAAGTTGTCCAAGAAGTTAAGAAATTTGTCAAAAAAAATATTTATCTCATAGAAAACTTAGAATTCCTAAAGATTTGTTATAAAAATAAAATGTTTGTTTAAACTTATTATACTTCTCAATCTCCCAAATAACAAATGAGCTACATTATCTGCCATGAGATGCCTCCAAAAAAAATATATATATTGAAATAGCGGAGTTCCAAAATAAATAAAAATTGAAACAAAATTAAAGTTTACACAGATTTAAAGCTGGTGGCACGTTATATCCATTACTTATATGATAAAGATGTTTATAAAAAATGATGTATATCGTCAAAAAACCTCCAAAATTTCAATTGTATTTTACGCAAAATTTAATATGGAATGTTTTTTTGATTTTTGTTTAGATGTATGCAGAATTTAAAACTGTACAAAAACCATTTAGTATACTAGGTCAACTTATTTTGCAGTTCATGAGCTATTAGACGATTGTTTTCTTTTAATCCTTTTTGGTCCTTTTTTTTCAAACCAATTTTGGAACCCAGTTACTATAGGCTTTAGGCTGTAATAAAAACTATTATTTTAATTATCTTGACAAAAAATCAATATTTTTCGCTGAAAAAAAAAAAGCAGAATAGCTTAGATTTGGATCTATCTTGTGATATCAAAAATGCAATACTTCAGTTTCGGTAGTTAATTTTTTATAGCCGATTTTAAGTAAATCTTGGTTAATTTTGGTCAAAGTTTGGCCAGTGCACTTATATCCTGGTACTAATATTTCTATTTTTCGAGTGATATCAATGGCGTATAGATTGTAAAGATACATTTCGTTTAAAGAAGAATTTACGTGATTCGACTCAATATTGAGTGAAAGCATTCGAAAACGATTTAAAAACTATCTGAAGCCTACTTTTTATAGTCGCAAAAAATCATTCACAAAAACTCTATCTCAGCGAATTTTGATTCTAATAACTTCAAACTTTACGTGAGAGTAGGGGCACATTTTCAATACGCTGATATAAAAAGGCAACATCCAGCAACCAACTGTGTGTCGAGAAAATTATTGCCAAAGTGCATCTGTAGCTTACCGTGCATCTTTATTGAAAGCAATTAATATACGATTTCATTATGTGTTATATCAGAAGATGCTATAACGAAAAATACTTTGCTAAAAGATACGTTTTATTAATTTACAGATACTTTCTATTTATATGTTTTCTAAATGGTTATATGACTATTAACATAATTATATAGATATTATAAGTTGG
The DNA here is from genome assembly GCA_027405735.1 of Mucor racemosus. Lineage (NCBI taxonomy): Eukaryota > Fungi > Mucoromycota > Mucoromycetes > Mucorales > Mucoraceae > Mucor > Mucor racemosus. The sequence goes on along the minus strand of JAPEHQ010000014.1, from coordinate 1,068,768 downwards.
GGTATAAATATGGATTGGGGAGAGAATATATCATATGTAATATATGAGATTCGGGTAATTCGTGAGTTGGTATATATCTGATTTAGATGTTGGGATTGGCATTTTTGTTTTGTTTTTTCCTATAATGGTTGTGTCTATTGATATTTGTTGTTAATGTTGATGGTTTGGTATGATATTTAGTATTAGTTACTGAATACCACCTCATGTTGAATTTCAATGGTCGACGTCGGGTTTTAATAATTATCCCTGAATCTATAGTTGTTAGATTTTTAACATATCATCACTATGAATACTGGTTTAAGTAAGCAGCTACTCTATATGGACATTGTGGAATATGTACACATTTATCCACTATATTGATCTCCATTTCATCTGATTCTCAATTAAAGTACAGCTGACATGAATAGACATTTCACTACTAAATGATATATGCTGATTCATACTAATATAAATTTTCTACCAAGCTTCTATCCTAGCAACTTATAGTTAAAGACCAATCAACCTACTGTGGATTTAATCACACCATTATGATCAAGGACCCATGAATTCTATGAATACACCGATTGGTTACTATCAAGATTTATATCTGACAAGGGGTGTTATTGGCTATGTATGGACCTAGGAATGCTTACCTAATCTCTCTGATGAAAACTATATAAAGAGGACATTTATTTATTACAAAAGTCCTCAAGTAGAATTTAACTTGATAATAAAACCCTAATGTTATCTAGTCGAATTCCTATTGTCTTTTTATACTTTTTTCCGTGAATAGCTCTGTCTGTTCCACAGACATAAGTATGAAAAGACACCAGAAGCGTTTCAAATATCAGTTTAAATGCGTCATTTTGCATTCGGTATATTTGAACAACAAGTTGGTTACTACCTGCTATTTGAAAACCAACTAAGGTCAGCAAGCGCCCCAGCTATCGACAAATATGGGTCCAAATGAGCTCCCTGTAATGAATGATATGTAATTTTGGACGAATAACAAATGTGGATAATATACTTATAGTTATTATTCTTGTTATTATAAATTGGTGGTCACTGGATTGATGAAGGTTGGTGTTCTTATTTGTAAATTAGATATTTATTAGTGAATAAATAAAAGTAAAGGGAGTATAATAATACAGATGGATCTATAAGATATCATGTAATGATTTCCTTATAGTATTTATATAAGGAATGAGGCAAGGTTTAGCATGAATGAAACTGAAATGTTTGACTCATTAAACTCCCATTGTAGTAGTAGATACTTCTAGCGTTGATCTACAGAATTGCAAAAGGCTCAGCTTCCCCAAGTTGCTGTGGAAATGTGGAAATGAAAATGCGTACTTGTTTAAACTATTTTGTGTGGAATGCTTCAGATATTTTTTGAAAGTTTTTATAAAATCAAATAATGCCTCAAAATTGAATTTGGAAGTTGTACTTAACTTACAATAGATTTAAAAAAAAACATATCTTGATTGCATTAGCTAATAGTTGTTTTGAAGGATTTTAGAACAAGCTTCCAAATGAAATCTCTCTTCCTCTGCCTAAAAAAAAATAAAGCGACTGGAAAAATGCTTGAAATCAATGAATATTGATCCAAATGGGCTGCAAATTTCAAAATATATACTACAACTGTAATGGTACCCAGATTTAAAATTCTATTGTACCATTAGTTTGCTGGTTAAACCATAGAAATCAAGTGCCCATTTTTCCCTAGTGGATTCTCTGACTCAGCAGATCATTTCAAATTAGAATTAGCCCTGAATCGGCCAAAACCAGAAAATATGGCAATAACAACCGCAGAAATTAATAAGTAAACAAGTTCTTATGAATAATCAAAGTTGTAATGCAATGTGTTTTACATCCATTTTTCATAAAAAAAAAAGTCAGTTTTCAAACATCAATTTAAATGATTGCAAACAAATGAATGCGAGAAAAATACCAGAAAATCATAAGCCTTTGTCTCTGATATACTGATGAGCCGCAGCTAATAGTCAAACGAATAGTAGAAAACGTCATATACTGGATGCTTTTTAAGTTCAAAATATATAAACTTTTCATGGAGTCAATTACTGATAAAACAAGATTTTATGATAGATAATTGACTCAGATGTAAACCTAAGTTGCATAAAAGTCTATATTTATGAAACAATGCAAGAGCAATTTTTATTTGAAATTACAGATCGTTTAAGAATTAGATGGGATGTATACAAAAAATTGGATTGACAAATGCTGGCATCTATGTGGTTTGGTTCCAAATTTCAAAAGCATTCTTGCTTGAGCATTTTCTGACTCATTGTTGATAAAAAGAATGCAAAAATACATCCTATCGCCAGCAACTATACTTTATTTAGTCGTATGTTTAAGTATATATATGATATAAAGCTTATCAATGGGTTATACGTGTACGCTGTATGAAAGATTTCCCGTATTTTCTCATATGTTTGGCATATTTTACAAGGTGAATTTTAAGAATTTTTTACTCAGTAATTATCGAAAAGTTTAGTTCATTCTTGCGTTGTAATATGCTGAAAAGTATATATAAATACTGCAGTATATATATATATATATTTATTTGCACAATCATATGTACCTCTTTGTAAGCCCCTTATCAAAACATTACATATTCAAACCCTCAATTCCAGGTACGGATATAGTGCCTCTTGTGCTACAATTTAAGGTTAATACTGCAGATCAGATATAATTTATGTCGCAGTATTTGGATTTTATCCTCAAATTGAAATCCTGAGAAAGAAAATCTCGAATCGATGATGTAAAGTGTCCCAAAACGTTTGCAAATTGATACTGTTTTTTCAACAAAACCCCATTTTCTCAATCATTGCACCACTTTTACAATGCGTTCAAGTTCCGAATAAACTATCCTTCCAACATTTGGCTTGAAATAAAACATGAATAAAGTCGTTGTCGCTGGACAAAATTTGAATATCTTCATTCATATTGATTGATAACAGCAAATTTAAGTTATATATGGGAGGACGGTACTAGTTTAAATACTAAATGCTAGCATTTGTAAGCAGCTGTGAGCATTATATTACTATAATTCATGGTTTTGTACCTCGGTTGACTTTAAAAATGTTTTAATTTACATTAAATCGTATGTCAATTAAGGAAGTTGATCACAAATTAGAATACGCTTTGTGATTAAAAATCCTTTCAATTAAATATTGGATACTATACATCTATCAGTAGACTTATATATTATATATATATATACGCATATATCCATTGTTAATTTCATATTATTTTATTATGTTTTATGTTGTAATGACACAGATCATAATAATCGGTTTTTTAATGCTTATGCCAAATGTTTCTCAATTTTTTTTTTTTGAATTTGTGTTGTCGTTTCTGTCAACTTTTGGGGAGTAACTGAGCCCATTTTTGGTTTCTGTTTTGTTTATAACAAGAATCAAGGTATAGACGCTTGTTCTGCTTCTTTAGACATTTAGTTTGAATATATTGTTAAAGTTTATCATTCTTTTATTGGGGGGAATAAAAGCTTGTCAAACGATTTCATTTAATACATATTAGACATTAGACATATCAAAATCTACCAATCATACCATATTTACTACATAATACAAACTCATTTTTAAGGTACAAAAGAAATACAAATGTTGAAAAATTGTAATTAAACAAAACTGTAGAAATTTAGATTTGTCATACAATATGAATCAAATCCAACAATCACTTCGTCCTTTAACTCTCAAGAAGGGTTCCGTCGAGATTTCTGTTCTTGTTTCTGCACACATCTGGGGATTTGCCGAGCAGTTAAAAGAAGAGTTTCCTACCATTGACAATACTGAGAATCTTAGCGAGATTGAACTAGCTGCTAGTTTCTTGAAATTCACTTCTGATCGTGCTAGTAAAGAACAGGTTTATTCTCCAGTAGCCAAGGCTCTCTTTGTCAATTTCAATAATGTATATTTAAAAGAAAATAATATTCATGCTATTATCAAAGATCTTCCTCTCGATGTCAAGAAATCTGTAATCAAAAGCTATTATTCTTCTCGTGCTCAGCTTCAAAAGAGTGATGCATTGTCTGCTCAAGATTTAGAGCCCACTAAATCTGCATTGTTTGAAGCTGCCAAATCTGGTGATGCTAAATTATTTGCTATTTTCGGTGGACAAGGCAACATTGAAGAGTATTTTGATGAGCTTGTTGATATTTGGGAAACATACAAAGGCATTATTCAGCCTTTTGTTTGTCGCATGGCTGTAGTTTTGGCCGATTATGCTCATGGTTCAGAATCTAAGGTTCTCCATTCTAAAGGGTTGGATATATTGCGTTGGCTAGATGATGCAGATGTTAGACCTGATAACCAATATTTGATATCTGCTCCTGTTAGTTTTCCTTTAATTGGTCTTATTCAACTTCTTCATTATTATGTAATGCTTCATGTTCTTGGTCGTAATCCCGCGGAAATTCGTGATTTACTCCAAGGTAAATTTAACAAATCAAATATTTTATACATAAATGCTCAATATTAAAATGTAAATCATAGGTACCACCGGTCATAGTCAAGGTATCATTAGTTCTATCGTTATATCTGCCTCATCTACCGAAGAGGAATTCTTTAAAAACACTGAAAAGGCCTTGGGATTGCTTTTCTGGATTGGTACCAGAGCACAACAAGAGTTTCCCTCATTTACTTTGAATCCAGCTATCATTGAAGATTCCATCAGCAATGGTGAAGGCAATCCTACTCCAATGTTAGCAGTTACAGGCCTTAGAGAAGCTCAATTGATAAAGTATATCAAGCAAACCAATACTCATCTTGCTCCTAAACGTCAAATTGAGCTTACATTGTTCAATGGTCCTCGCTCTTTTGTTTGTACTGGTCCACCTCAATCTTTATATGGTTTAAATCTCGGTTTACGTAAACTCAAAGCACCATCCGGCCTTGATCAGTCTCGTATTCCATATTCTCAACGTAAAATCAAGTTTTCTTCTCGTTTCTTGCCCATTACAGCTAGATTTCATAGTTCATATTTGAAGCCTACCGTTGATACAATCTTGAATGATGCTAAAAATAATAATCTCTTATTCAATGCTAATGATTTGAAAATTCCAGTATTCGCAACTGATTCAGGTAGGAGAGTTAATTATACCCTTTTTAGTGGGGCGTTGGGGGGAGGGGAAAGAAATTTCATATAAACATCTGATATTAACCATAAATCATCTACCAATAGGTAAAGATCTTGGTGCTGAAACAGATCTTACAAGATCATTACTTGAGCTTATTTGTGAGCGTCCTTTACATTGGGAAACGTCTATTGCCAAGAAAAATCTAACTCATATCATTGATTTTGGACCTGGTAGTACATCAGGTATTGGTGGATTGACTTACCGTAATAAAGAAGGTACTGGTGTCGAGGTTATTTTAGCTGATTCATTTGAAGGTACCAACAAAGACTTGTCTTACAAGGCTGATCTCTTCAATTCTGATATCAAATCTGTCAAATATTCCCAAAATTGGGCAAAGCTTTTCCAACCTAAACTTGTTGAAACTGCAAGGTAAGCTTATTTAACATTAGAAAAATGTAACAATCCAATACTTATTTCGTCAAATATAGTGGCCGCATTGATGTCGACACTAAAATGTCTCGTTTATTGGGAAAGCCTCCACTCATGGTTGCTGGTATGACTCCAGCTACTGTCAATGAGAAATTTGTAGCTGCTGTCATGAACGCTGGTTATCATATTGAAGTTGCAGGTGGTGGGCATTTCAGTGAGGCTGTTCTTCGTGAAAAGGTAAATAAAATCATGGATCTTACTCGACCTGGAGAAGGTATTACCCTCAATATTATCTTTTTGAACGTGCTTCAATGGGGTTTTCAATATCCTCTTGTTCAAGTGATGCGCAAAGAAGGTTTACCCATGGAAGGCCTTTGCATTGCTGCTGGTGTTCCCAGTATCGATAATGCTAATGAAATCATCGCTAATTTGCAAGCTGCTGGTCTTCGTCATCTTGCCTTCAAACCTGGAAGCGTTGATACTATTCGTCAAGTAGTTGCAATTGCTGCTGCTAACCCTACTATGCCTATTATTTTACAATGGACTGGTGGTCGGGCTGGTGGTCATCATGGTTTTGAAGATGTTCATCAACCTATCCTCAAGACTTATGCTGCTATTCGACGTCAACCCAATATTGTTCTTGTTGCTGGGTCAGGTTTTGGTGGTGCTGATGATACATTGCCTTATATTACTGGTGATTGGTCTCTTCAATTTGATTATCCATCTATGCCCTTTGATGGCATCCTCTTTGGCTCACGTATGATGGTTGCAAAGGAAGGTTTAGCTTCTCCCAATGCTAAGCAAGCTATGGTAGATGCCCCTGGTTTGGCTGACAATGAATGGGAAAGGACTTATAAAGGGCCCGCTGGTGGAATTATCACTGTATTTTCTGAAATGGGTGAGCCTATTCACAAGATTGCTACTCGTGGTGTTTGTCTTTGGAAAGAACTTGATGATAGTATCTTTACTTTAACCAAAGATAAGCGTTTGCCTGCATTATTAGCTAAAAAGGATTATATTATTAAACGTTTAAATGCTGATTTCCAAAAGGTTTGGTTTGGTGAAAACAAGCAGGGCAAGGTTGTAGATCTTCAAGATATGACCTATTCTGAGGTTGTTCATCGTTTGATTGCTTTGCTCTTTGTCAAGCTTGAAAACCGTTGGATCGACATCTCCCTTCGTGATTTGGTTGGTGACTTCATGCGTCGTGTTGAAGAACGTTTCGTTCAAAAAGCTAGACCATCTATGTTGCAAAATTACAATCAATTGGATAAACCTATATCTTTTGTCGAGGAATTTATGGCTCAATTTCCTAAAGCAGAAATCCAGCTTCTTACATCTGAAGATGTGCTTCATTTTCTTTCTCTCTGCAAGAGACCTAATCAAAAACCTGTTCCGTTTATTCCCATCATGGATAAAGAATTTGATATTTGGTTCAAGAAGGACTCCCTCTGGCAATCAGAAGACCTCGGCGCTGTTGTAGATCAAGATGTTCAACGTACATGTATTCTTCATGGTCCTGTTGCTGCCAAATATGCTACTCGTACGGATCAACCTGTTGCTGAGATTCTTGGAGATATTTACCATAGCCATATTGATAGTTTAAAGGAACGTTACTACAAGGATTCTGATATTCCCAAAGTTGAATATCTCGGTGGTCTCCCAATTCAAGAGACTCATATTAAAGAGATTTCTTCTAATACTACTGAAGATATCTTTGAAATTGATGCGGAGAACATTCCTTCTGAGGAAGATTGGATTCAAACCATCGCAGGTTCATCCTACAGTTGGCTTCGTGCTCTTTTGACATCTCCTTTCATTGTTCAAGGAAAAGAGTTCTCTGAAAACACTGTCAAGTGTATTTTCCGTCCTCGCGCTAATCAAAAGGTTACCAGCTCTCGTGATACTAATGGAAATATCAAATCTATCAAGATTCAAGATAAACGTGAATGGAGTGCTAATAAAAGTGTTGGCGAATATATTACATCTGTTCAACTCGAGGCCAAAAATAACAAAATTTTCATGACAATGTATGAAAAGAGAGCCAATGATTACATCCCTCTAAACTTGGAATTTGAATACAATCCCCAGTTTGGTTATGCTCCCATTCGTGAGGTTATGGATGGCCGTAATAATCGCATTAAAGAATTCTACTTTAAACTTTGGTATGGTGTTCATAACAAGGAGGATTTCTTGAATTTGAACATTGAAGAAACTATGGCTGACAAGGGAGAAGTTGTCAAATTCGATGAAATTATTGAATTCTGTCAAGCTGTTGGTAATCAGGCTGAAATTTTTGGTGATCGTGATCAAAAAATTATAAGTGCTCCTATGGATTTTGCCATTGTAGTTGGTTGGAAAGCTATTATGAAGGGTATCTTCCCCAAGATTGCTGATGGAGATCTCTTGAGACTTGTTCATTTGGGCATTAGTTTCCGCATGATTGAAGGTGCTGGGCTTCTCAAGGTTGGAGATGTCGTCGATACACTTGCCAAGATCAATGCTATTATCAATACCAAATCTGGAAAGATGATTGAAGTCAAGGGCATGATTATTCGTGATGGTAAACCAGTAATGGAAGTTACTAGTCAATCTTTGTATCGTGGCAAATTTACCGATTTTGAGAATACATTCGAGAATAAGATTGAGACTCCCATGGAATACAAGATTCTTAGTAACAAGGAAATTGCTATTCTCAAGTCTAAAGATTGGATTCATTGGTCTGATGCTTCTGAAGAACATCAAGTAGTTGCTGGTAAATCATTGGTTTTCCGTTTGAAAACCGAGATCAAATACAAAAACAACAATGTCTATTCTTCTGTCAAGACTTCTGGCACAGTTAAAATGCAAGTTTCTACTAAAGAGTTTGTTGAAGTTGCTACTATTGAATATGAGGCTGGTGAAAGCCATGGTAATCCTGTTACTGATTTTTTGAAACGTCATGCTCAGGAAATCGAACAAGCTTATTTCTTCGATAATGGAGGTTACTCTATCATGCCAAGCCAATCAACCTATCCTTCTGTTGTACATGCTCCTGCATCTAATGAGCCTTATGCCAACATTTCTGGCGATTTCAATCCTATTCATGTCAATCCATACTTTGCAGATCTTGCTCGTTTGCCCGGAACTATTACTCATGGTATGTGGACTAGCGCATCTACTCGTAAATTTGTCGAAGTCTTTGCTGCTGATAATGTTCCCCGTCGTGTCGTCGCTTATGATGTTAAATTTGTTGGTATGGTTTTACCTTCTGATAGACTCGAAACCAAACTTTATCATACTGGTATGAAAAACGGTCGTAAGATTATCAAAATTGAAACTATCAATCAAAACAATGAAAAGGTTGTTGTAGGCACTGCTGAAGTTGAGCAACCCATTACTGCTTATGTCTTTACTGGTCAAGGTTCTCAAGAAAGGGGAATGGGCATGGATCTTTACGATAGCTCTTCTGTTGCTAAATCTATTTGGGATCAAGCTGATCAACATTTCATGGAAAATTATGGCTTCTCAATTATTGATATCGTTCGTAATAATCCTAAAGAGAAAGTAATTCATTTTGGTGGCCCCAAGGGTGATAGGATTCGTCAAAATTACATGAGTTTACTTTATGATGTAGTTGATTCTGATGGTACTATCAATACATTACCATTATTCCCTACTATTGATGAATATACATCTTTTTATAAATTTGTTTCTCCTAATGGTCTTCTCTCTGCTACTCAATTCACTCAACCTGCTTTAACTTTAATGGAAAAGGCTGCATTTGAAGATATGCGCTCAAAAGAATTGATTCAGTCAAACTGTGCGTTTGCTGGTCATTCTCTTGGTGAATATTCTGCTCTAGCTGCTGTAGGTGACATTTTACCATTAAGCTCTTTGGTTGATGTTGTATTCTATCGTGGTATGTCTATGCAATCGGCTGTTAAACGTGATAACCTTGGTAGATCTGATTATAGTATGATTGCTGTTAATCCTTCTCGTGTTTCCAAAACATTCAGCGATGCTGCTCTTCGTTATGTCGTTGATTCCATTGCTCGTCGCAATGGAAAAGTATTAGAAATCGTGAATTTTAATGTTGAAAACTGGCAATATGTTGCTGCTGGTGCTCTTGAAAATCTCGATATTCTTGCTAATGCTTTGAATTATATCAATGTTGCAAATGTTGATCTTCAAAAACTTACTGAATCCGAATCTTTTGAGGGCGTTAAAGATACGCTACGCAAGATTATTGATGTCGCATTTGAAAAGACAGAAACTAAGCAAGTTAATGGTCGTATTCATCTTGAACGCGGTAAAGCTACCATTCCTCTTTCTGGTATTGATGTACCTTTCCATTCTTCCTTCTTGCTCAGTGGTGTTACTCCATTCCGTACTTTCTTGGCCAAAAAGTTCAACCCATCAGATATTGATGTTGCTCAATTAAAGAAGAAATACATTCCAAATTTGGTTGCTGAACCATTTAGTACTGAAAGAAGTTTCATTGAAAATGTTTATCGTACCACATCTAGCCCTCGTTTAGCCAATGTCCTTAAAACATGGACTGATGATAAATATGCTAGCCCAGCTCAACAACAACGTCTTGGCTATATCCTTTTGATTGAACTTCTAGCTTATCAATTTGCATCTCCTGTTCGTTGGATCGAAACTCAAGATCAATTATTCAAGAATTACAAGATCGAACGTCTTATTGAAGTCGGTCCATCTCCCACTCTTACCGGTATGGCTCTTCGCACATTGGCTCTCAAATATCAATCTTATGATAATGCTTTGAGTAATCGTCGTCAAACATTGTGTATTTCCAAGGATTCCAAAGAGATTTACTATGAGCTTGATGGCGCTCCAGAAGAAGTTGCTGCTCCTATTGCTATTGAAGCTGCTCCAGTTGTAATTGCTCCAGTTGCTATTCCAATTGCTACTCCAGTTGTTTCATCCACAGCTCCTGTTGCTGTTGTATCAGATGTTCCTGTTACTGCCGCTGAGGTTATCCATGCAGTAATCGCTCAAAAACTCAAGAAATCTATCAATGAAGTCTCTTTAACATCTTCTATCAAGGATTTAGTTAGTGGTAAATCAACTCTTCAAAACGAAATTCTCGGGGATTTGCAAAAGGAGTTCAATAATGCTGTTCCTGAAAAGGCTGAAGAATCATCATTGCAAGATGTTGGCGCTGCATTGAATGATATTTTTCCCGGCACTCTTGGTAAACATACAAGCACTTTGGTCGCCAAGTTAATTAGTGCAAAAATGCCCGGTGGATTTACCTTAAATTCTGCTAAAACATATCTCAATACTACTTATGGCTTGGGCGCTGGTCGTGTTGAGGGTGCTCTTTTGGTCGCTATTACTATGGAGCCTGTTACTCGTATTGGTACTGATACTGATGCCAAGGCTTGGTTAGATTCTGTTGCAGAGACATATGCTAGCAAGATGGGTATTAGTTTATCTTCTGGTAGTGCTACTGCTGCTACTATTTCTCCAATTGTACAACAAAGTATGCCTATTGTTTCTAATTCCCTAGCTTCTTCTGGACCTGCTGCTGCCATCAGCGATATTCCTGTCAGTGCTACTGAGATTATTTACGCTGTTATTTCCCAAAAGCTCAAAAAGACTGTTGGAGAGATTCCATTATCCAAATCTATTAAAGATTTAGTCAGCGGAAAATCAACCCTTCAAAATGAGATTCTTGGTGATTTACAAAAGGAATTCAATAATACTGTTCCTGAAAAAGCCGAGGAAAACTCTCTTGAAGAAGTCGGATCTGCATTAAATAGTACATTTACTGGAACTCTTGGTAAACATACTGGCACTTTGATTGCTAAATTGATAGGCTCCAAGATGCCTGGTGGATTCACATTAAATGCTGCAAAGACATATCTTAATAATTCATATGGCTTGGGCTCTGGTCGTACGGATGGAGTCCTTCTTGTTGCAATTACTATGGAACCAACTACTCGTTTCAACACTGAAACCGAAGCTAAATTATGGTTAGATACAGTTGCTCGTGCCTACGCTGGTAATGCGGGTATTTCTCTTTCTAGTGGAGCTAGTTTATCTTCTTCTGGAAACGCTATTGCATCTACTGGCGCTGTTGCTATGATAAATAATGCTGAATTTGATGCTTTCAAAGCCAAACAAGATGCACTTATTTACCAACAACTCAACTTGTATGCTAAATATCTTCAAAAGGATATCCGTGAAGGTGCCAAAAAATATGAAGATGAAAAGATTGTTACCAAGAAATTGCAAGCAGAACTTGATTTATGGCTCGCTGAACATGGTGATACCTATGCTGATGGTATTAAACCTGCATTTTCTCCTCTCAAGGCTCGTCGTTATGATTCTTATTGGAATTGGGTTCGTCAAGATGCTTTGGAAATGTGGTACAAAATTATATTTGGTAAATTAGCTATTGTTGATCGTGAGGTTACTGCCAAATGCTTGAGCATTATGAATCGTGCCCATCCTAAATTGATTGATTACATGCGCTATAATGTTGAGAAATGTGCTGGTGATAAGGGAGAAACCTACAAACTTGCAAAGGAATTCGGTCAAGCTTTAATTGAAAACTGTGTTGGTGTTCTTGCTGAAAAGCCTTATTATAAGAATGTCGCTATTCCCAAGGGTCCTACAACAACTGTATCCGAAAAGGGTGACATTAAATACTCTGAAGTTCCTCGACCTGGATGCCGTAAATTTGCTGATTATGTTCAAGATATGACTGCAGGATCTGAAGTATCCGAATATTCTAGTCGTCTCAAGGTTCAACATGATCTCGGTCGTATTTATGAAATTATTCGCAACCAAAATGATGCTTCCAATACTGAGAAGTCTGCCATGGAAGAATATTATACCGATATTTTGCGTGCAATGTCAATGTCCAACACTGTTATCAGAGAGCAAAGATCTCGTTCTAATGTTGCAGGTTCTACTGATTGCAAGCAAACATCTTTCAACAAATTCAAGGAAATTATTCCATTTTTACATTTGAAGAGAAGAAGCATGCTTGATCCTAGTACTGGTTGGGAATTTAATAGTAAACTTACTACAACTTATCTCAATGCATTGACTGAAATGACTGAAAAGGGTATTACATTTGCTGACAAATGTGTTCTTTTAACCGGTGCTGGTAGAGATTCAATTGGTTCTGAAATCATGAAGGGTTTAATTGCTGGTGGTGCCAAGGTTATTGTAACTACATCTCGTTTTAGTCGTCAAGTAACCGAGTATTTCCAAGATATTTACAAGACATATGGTGCCAAAGGATCTGAACTTATTCTTGTTCCTTTTAATCAAGGTGCAAAACAAGACGTTGATGCTTTGATTGAATACATTTATAGTCCTGAAGGTTTGAATTGGGATCTTGATTATGTTATTCCTTTTGCTGCTATTCCTGAGAATGGCCGTGAACTTGATAGTATTGATTCCAAGGCTGAGCTTGCTCACCGTATCATGTTGACTAATCTTCTTCGTATGTTGGGTAATGTCAAGCTTCAGAAAGAAAATATTGGGTCGGATACTCGTCCTGCTCAAGTAATTCTTCCTTTATCTCCTAACCATGGCATGTTTGGTGGTGATGGTCTATATGGTGAATCCAAGATTTCTTTGGAAACATTATTTGATCGTTGGTATTCTGAAAGTTGGGCTAGTTATTTAGTCATTACAGGTGCTGTTATCGGTTGGACTCGTGGTACTGGTTTGATGAGTACAAGTAACATTGTTGCTGAAGGTGTTGAAGCTCTTGGTGTAAGAACTTTCTCTACTCTTGAAATGTCTTTCAATTTGCTTGGCCTTTTACATCCTTCAATCACCAAACTTTGTCAAAAGGAGCCAGTTTATGCTGATCTCAATGGTGGTCTTCAATTTATTCCTAGATTACAAGAGGTTACTAATAAATTGCGTAAGGAAATTCGCGAAACTGCTGATATTCGCAAAGCTATCGATTTTGAAAATGCACTTGATTACAAGACTATATTTGGCGAAGAAGCTGAACATAACTACAAGCCTCACACTGTTACTCCTCGAGCCAATATGAAGTTTGATTTCCCTACTCTCAAACCTTATGATACCCTCAAACATCTTGGTTATCTCAAAGGCATGATTGACTTGGATAAGGTTATTGTAGTTGCTGGTATGGGTGAGGTTTCTCCTTGGGGTAATCACAGAACGCGTTGGGAAATGGAAGCTTATGGCAAATTCTCTCTTGAAGGTTGCATTGAACTCGCATGGATGATGGGTTATATTAAGCATCACGATGGTAGACTAAAGAATGGGAATGTTTATTCTGGCTGGGTCGATGCTAAATCTAACGAGCCTGTTGATGATAAAGATGTAAAAGCTAGATATGAAAAAAGAATATTGGATCATACTGGTATTCGTTTTATTGGTAAGTTTCAAGGGGGGGGTTGGTGACATTATAAGGAAATATATCACTCATATTGTTGATTTTAGAACCTGAAATTATGGGTGGTTACGATCCAGAAAAGAAGATGCTTATGCAAGAAGTTGTAATTGATCATGATCTTGAGCCTTTTGAATGTTCCAAGGAAGAGGCTGAACATTTCAAGCATCAACAAGGTGAAAAAGCAGACATTTATGAATCTGGAAATGGCAGTTGGTTTGTTGTAATTCGCAAGGGCGCTGCTTTATATGTACCAAAGGCTCTTCGATTTGATCGCCTTGTTGCTGGTCAAATTCCAACTGGTTGGGATGCTACTCGATATGGTGTTCCACAAGATATCATTGATCAAGTTGATCCTGTAACCGTCTTCAACATTGTTTCTACTGTCGAAGCATTTATTTCAGCTGGTATCACTGATCCTTATGAATTTTTCAAATATATTCATGTCTCTGAAATGGGTAATACAACTGGTTCTGGTGTAGGTGGTCAAGCTGCTCAAAGAGGCCTTTATCGTGAGAGATTCCTTGATCAACCTGTTCAAAAAGATATTTTGCAAGAATCTGAAATCAACACTATGCCTGCTTGGATCAACATGTTGCTTCTTTCATCTTCTGGTCCTATCAAAACACCTGTAAATGCATGTGCTACTGCTGCTGTTTCAATTGAAATGGCTTGCGAATCTCTTTTGTCTGGTAAAGCAAAGATTATGATTGCTGGTTCATCAGAAGAAACAACAGAAGAATCTAGTTATGAATTTGCCAATATGAAGGCTACATCTAGTGCTATTGAAGAAATGGCAAAAGGTCGTACTCCATCTGAAATGTCTCGTCCTACTACAAGCACTAGAAACGGTTTTACTGAATCTCATGGATCTGCTAGTCATATCCTCATGACTGCATCAACCGCTATTGAAATTGGTTCTCCCATCTATGGTATCATTGCTCTTAGTAACACTGCTACAGATAAAGAAGGCCGCTCTGTTCCAGCTCCTGGTGCTGGTATCTTGACTACTGCTCGTGAAACCCAATCCAAGAGAGCATCTCCTTTGATGAACTTCAAGTATCGAGCAAAGCAAATCAAGTCTCGTCGTGCTCAAATCAAGGCTTGGGTAGAAAGTGAATACAAAGATTTGCAAGAAGAGTTAGAAGAACTCAAGATATCTGGTGAACTTGCTGAACAAGATGTTCAATCATGGCTTCAAGAGCGTACTACATTTATTGAACAACAAGCCAAGCGTCAAGAAAAAGAAGCATTAACTACTTTTCAACATCAATTCTTTCAAAACGACCCCGCAATTGCTCCTATTCGTGGTGCTCTTGCTGTCTATGGTTTAACTATTGATGACATTGGTGTCGCATCATTTCATGGTACATCTACTAAAGCTAACGATAAAAATGAATCTCGTGTTGTTAATACTCAAATGAAACATCTCGGGCGATCCAAGGGTAATGCTCTTTTAGCTATTACTCAAAAATATTTGACTGGACATCCCAAGGGACCAGCTGCATCTTGGATGGCTAATGGCATGATGCAATGCTTGCTTAGTGGTATTGTCCCTGGTAATCGTAATGCTGATAATATTGATATTTTAATGAGCGAATTTGACTATATCGTCTATCCTTGTCGTAGTATTCAAACTGATGGTTTAAAGGCTGGTATTCTCAAATCTTTTGGTTTTGGACAAGCTGGTGGTGAAATTTTAATCATTCATCCTGATTATGTTCTCGGTGCTCTTGAAGAAACTCAATATAATGAATATGTAGCCAAGAATTCTCAACGTTATTCTAAGGCTTATCGTTATCTTCATGATTCTATCACTGGTGTATCAGATTTTGTTAAAGTTAAAACTGAAGCTCCTTACTCTGAGGATCTTGAGTACACCGTCTATTTGAACCCCAATGCTCGTACTGAATTCTCAAAGGAAAAGAACTCATGGCACTTTACTGACAAGTCTGCTAATCTTGCTTCCCCAAAAACTGGTGATGCGCAGGTTACTAAAAGTATTCTTGAGTCTCTTACTGAACAACAGGCAGGTAAAAGAGGTGTAGGTGTAGATGTTGAATTAACAAATGCCGTTAATATTGAAAACTCCATTTTTGTTGAACGTAATTTTACTGCTGCCGAGATTGAGTATTGTCAAGCTCGCCCTGACCCCCAAGCTAGCTTCACAGGTCGTTGGTCTGCTAAGGAAGCTGTTTTTAAGGCTATTTCTTCGTATGGTAATATTCCCTCAGATGGTGCTGGTGCTCCTTTAAACGAAATTGAAATCAAGAGTAATCAAGTTGGTGCTCCTGAAGTTGTTTTGGCTGGTAAAGCCAAAAAAGCGGCTCATTCTGCTGGAATCAAACATATCAATGTTTCTATTAGTCATAGTGGTGCATACAGTGTTGCTGTTGCATTAGCTCAATAACTGAAATCTTGAAACATCATTCAAATCAAAGCTTACAAATACAAAAACCAAACACAATCTTAGAATTATTCCCCATTATAAATTCAATTATCATAGTTCATTTTACTATTATAAATTGATATTTAATGAAAAATAATAAAAATAATACAGATTTATTAATCACATAAAATTATAAGCATTGCGAAATTTGAGTGCTACTAAAAGAGTGCCCTTAATCAAGGGCGAATTCACACTCTATTCTGCATTCTTCATGACTGAGGTTACCGAGGGGGGATTTAGTATAAGATTGCCACCATTGCCCCCTTTTTCTTATGCTGATTTCTTTTTTCTTTTTTACTTATTTTTACTTTGTTTTATGAGGTTTATGAGGTTTATAGGTAACTATGTTCTTTAATTGAGAAATTATTTATGGTTTTGCTGCTCTAATCCAAGATATCATCTCTGGCGGACTTCCTGAGAATGTAAAATCCTTTCATCAGGCAAGAAATTAGACGTATTCTACACAATTCATAATACCTTGGCGCGCTTTTTAAAGGGCATTTTGCTACTTTATTATTGTATATACTTGAATATAGACGTTGGTTATCGTTTGATACGGTATATTTTATATCAATAACAAGTGGACTCAAACGGTGAGAGCATTTTGCCACAAACAAAACCTTTCCACCAATCCCCCCCATGGCTAAGTTAACAACTAATCTGTTTCAAATACGTGGGGAGATTATTTGCAAAGTAAATAAATAATTTCATTCCTGTTTGACCAGAATATGCATAGAGAAAGTCTATCAAGATATTTTGTACCTGATTGCAAATAATCCATAAATGGTTACAGTGGCCATTTTATTTTGATAGAAAAATATAATTGCTTATTTAAAAAATAAAAATATATTGTTGATGGTATGTTTATTATAAAAGATGAAGAGATTTCGAAAGACTGATGATCACTGAGTAGAGATAATAAAAACCTAGCGTTTCCTTATATCTATTAAAATCAGTTTCGGCTAAAAAGTAGATGAAAAGGTTTCCTTTTATTCATGCAGCAATGTCTTATCTTTGGAGAGCCAGGTTTATTAGAATTGAGGGTAGCATGAATCCAACTGGAATACTTGAAATGGTGGCAGCAGATTTCTTAAAACAGGCACCAATATAGTAATAAAAATCAGGAAGGTATTTGCTATTTACCCCTCAACCAGAACATATAATGGTCGTTAAAAATAGGTCCCATCACAGAAATTGATCTCCAAATATGCAGTTAGTTGATGAGCCTTCATAATAAGAAATGTAACTATGTTGAGCATTATTTTTCTAATAATACACGGCATTTGAGCAATCCCCAAAAGAGGCCCAGCAAGACAAAATTTCTCGACAAATTCAGGACAGTATATAATAGACAATCTTGGAGAGTTGATAGTGCCTGCTGCCAGTGATAAACATTAGATTGTGCAATAACATGTATATGAGTCCAAGTCTAAGGAACTCCTTTTCTTTTCACAAAGAGATCAAGTAATATTAGTAGCTTTATTTCAAGTAACTTTCCTACAAAAGGGTCATATTGAAAGGCAAGTTTCTTCTCTCAATGCAGTAGTTCTGTGTGGACAAAATTATAGGATTCACAGGCGTGTGCTTCGCTAACAAAGAATTGAAGGTTTCTACTCTTGGCTGCATGGATGTTAAACAGTTATTATATTTAATAAAGGCATCTATAAATTGGGTAAGTTAAAAGCTAGATGGTGTACGTAAAAATAATTAACCAGACAAAGTTAATACCTAGGTTTGATCTTGAATAGAAATTATTGATAGAAAAAGAATGCCATTTCTTGGTTTTTTTAAAACAGTACACTATTTGATAGCACTTTTCAGTTCAAGATAACATGTTTAGATACTAAACACTATATAAACATTACCTTATTTATGTATAATTCATGAGAAAACTATCAGTGGAGGCAAGAAAAAAATGAAAATGAGAAGAAATTGAAGAAAAGGAAGAAGTAAAGGAAAAAATGGTATAAAGCAGTTAAAAAAAAGGGTTTTTTAGAGAGACAAATATGTTGGTATGTAGATATTGAAGTGTTCATTGGGGGAGAGGGGAGGTTAAGTACAAATACAAAATTTCAATTGCTTGAAATGGACTAAATATAAACAGCTGCATGCATTTTTGTACATGTGCATGTTTATCCCTCAAATATCTCATGTTTCCGAAAATGTTATTTGTGTATGATACATATTGAATGTATCTATAACAGTTCCTGTAAAAAAAGATAAAACAAATACATTCTACTGTACATTCTTCAAATAAACATATTAATCCGAATAAAAAAGGCAACGAAAAAAGTACCCATAAACAAACTATAGCGCAATGTCTAGCCTACCCGGAAAGTTAAAAGTTAACGTTCCATACATTCCCCTATTTACACATATGCATGCCATTTATTAATGCGTCCAAATTTGGAACTAGGCTTATCATTCCTTGCACAATTAAAGTTATTTGGTAATTCTGTTTACACATACATTATAGAATTAAGGGCATTTTGATATATAATTTTAAATGCCAAGTCTAGTTTCAACAATTTCAGAGGGCAAAATAAGCTAAAAAAGGAGAATATTTGTACTGGTGATCAATTTCAGGCGAAACTTTTTTTCAAAAACAGTACGGATCCATTCAAGATTGTCCCGACTACAAACTTTATTAAACAAAGCAAGGATGGTCACTATAGTGATTGTTTCATAAATTTGAATGATGCAGAAATGACCAGCTTAAAATTGAGAAGGCGCATTTGAAATGAAAATAATTCGAGAAAATACTAAGGTATTGTAATGATGGGTATTAAGTAAAGTCTAGATTATTTTTCATTCTCTATCAGAATATCCAGGTTTTGGATTGTTGTGAAGACTTTTTTATTTTTTTATAAATTTTGTGAGAGCACTTTTTCTGTTATAGAGATCCATGAAGGGATAACAGGTATGCAAAACTAAAACCATAGGATAGTACTCATTAGTATCTATCTAACGAATTTTACCTCGTCAAAAAATATTGATTTTTCATCGAGAAAATTGAGATTGAATGATTGATTTTTGGTGATAAAAAAAAAGGATTCATTTTGGACGAGGATATACAAGGAAAAATTTTCGGTTTTACAAAAAAAAGATTAAAAAAATGTATATCCCCACGAAAAATAGGGCTACAGCTACGTATAAATACTCATTCTGTAGATAATTTTGTTGCGCATAACGTGAAAATAAAATATTTTTGGGTTGCATTTGAATGAAGGGTACTTTTTAATCAAAAACCGTTAAAATTTGATACTAAATTTACTAGAGATTTTATGAGAAAAACATTTTCAAAACCTACACAGATAGATTCAGAATTAAAAACTGAACCCAGGATATTTAATACGCTAGTCTAACTTACTATGCATTTTTGTGAGTAATTAAACATACAAGGATTTTTTTGGATTTTTTTGGATTTTTTTTCCATTTGAACACTTTTTTGAATTGAAGCTCAGTCACATGTGCATATCTGATTATACAATTTTATATGGTGATATTCAAAATTGGAGCGTGCCCCCATTTCAATAGATAATCAGGAAATAAAAAATGTAAGATATACTTGAGATGCTACAGAATATTGACAAAAAAGTTATTTCTATTCATCTTGATTTTTCAGCGAGTATAAATGCTTCAAAAGTGAAACACTTGTTTTTCCCCCCGCTTAAAATCTCAATCTAAGACGTCAAATATCTCGAGATTTTATAAGCTTGCAAATAATAGTTTCTAATCCTATTTTTCAATGTTTTATTATATATTAAAGTTTCAGGGGTGGTTTTTTTGGATGAATTTTGGAAACCCAAACCTTGTAATCGTAAATCCGGTTTTTTTTTTGTTTTTTGCTCTTTCTGAAAACCACTTTTCAATGAGTTATTACAACGGTTATGATAGTAAGTTCTGGCTATGGAAAACAATCTTTAGTTGCTAATGAACGTTTATAGTTGCGAAAACATACGTGAAAAATCTCCAGAATCTCTCCCTCGCCAGGTTTATGACAGAAAACGAAGAAGTGATTCCTAGTTTGAGCTCTTCTGTCACCATGAATAACGATAGGGAATTAGCTGATATTTGACGGGAAAGAATAAATCAAGAGATTGGAAGCAGTAATCGACTTATATGTTTACTGAAACTGTAAAGGAACCAATTGTTTGTTTACTATACCATTTTCTAATGACTCAATATATCTTTAGTCCAAAAGTAGTACATAGTGATTGGGATCGGGCATACGAGTTGACTTCGGGATATGTGTGTAGAATATAATTTAGCTGAATTCCTTCTTATTGTTCATTTTTTTTAAATAGAAACTGGTAGAACATCAGCTCAAAAAGGATTCTTTGAACGCGTTCAAGAGTGCAAGCTCACAAGTAGCAAGAAATATGATTAATATCTCCGAATCAAATACCAACAAACGTAAAAAGTAGATGATACAGAGGAGGTGTTTGTAATTTATTATGAGAATGTTATGCATTGATTTAACTTCTGTTATTTATAGTTGTCTACTTCTTTATTATCAGATGTTGTACTACAATTTGCACATGGTAAATTCAATTGGATCGAAGAAGCTGTATTCCCCTCTAAATACATGGTGTTGTTGGAAGAGCATGCAAAAGAGTCTTGAAATTCCGGTTATTTCTGTATGCGGTTGAAACATTCAACGAATCACCCCTGACGGATGAAGATGCCCATACTGTTAAGTAGGTCTTTATTATGGGTGCGTAAATACTTCTGATAAATTAAAATTGGTCTGTGAGTAGACTCTGCTTGGCACGTGTTATTAGTCTACTCAAAAAAAATGTAAGATATACTTGAAATGCTACAGAATATTGGCAAAAGACTTATTTCTATCCATGTTGATTTCTCAGCGAGTATAAAGGCTTCAAAAGTGAAACACTTGTTTTCTCCCCGCTTAAAAGCTCAACCTAAAATGCCATGTATCTCGAGATTTTATAAGCTTGCACTTGATAGTTTCTAAGCTAAATTTTTTTGTTTTTCAATGTTTTATTATATATTAAAGTTTCAGGGGTGGGTTTTTTTGGATGATTTTTGGATGATTTTTGGACCCCTAAACCTTGTAATTGTAAATCCTGTTTTGTTTTATTTCTTCTTTTTGTAGTTTTAACAATATGGAGAATTTTCACATTTTTTTTACAAAAGTATTGCTAGGAATTATGCAACCAAGTTTTCTGGGGTAAAATTGGCTGCTGAAAACGAATCTGCAATTCATTTTATTGTATCTATTAATTTCACCGAGATTTTTGTGGTATAAACTTTGCTGGATTCTAGTATATACGCCTATGGCAACCCTGAAATATCATTATACAGTCTTATTTGAACACATAATAAAAGTTATCGAACAAATTATTCCACACATTTTGATATATAATTTTAAATGCCAAGTCTAGTTTCAGCAATTTTAGAGGGAAAAAACTAGCCAAAAAGCGTGAATATTTATACCGGTGATCAATTTCAGGCGAGACTTTTTTTCAAAAACAGTACGGATCCATTCAAGATTGTCCCGATGTAATGAGTCAAACATTTCAGTTTCATTCATGCAAAACCTTGCCTCATTCCTTATATAAACACTACAAGGAAATCATTACATGATCCCTTGTAGATTTATCTGTCTTGTTACACTCCCTTTACTTTTATTTATTCACTAATAAATATCGAATTTACAAATAAGAACACCAACCTTCATCAATCCAGTGATCACCAATTTATAATAGCAAGAATAATATCTATAAGCATATTATCCACCTTTGTTGTTAGTCCAAAATTATAGATCATACACCCGACTACAAACTTTATTAAATAAAGCAAGGATGGTTACTATAATGATTGTTTCATAAATTTGAATGATGCAGAAATGGCCAGCTTAAAATTGAGAAACCGCATTTGAAATGCAAATAAGTCGAGAAAATACTAAGGTATTGCAAGAATGGTTATTAAGTAAAGTCTAGATTATTTTTCATTCTCTATCAGAATAGTTAGGTTTTGGATGGCTGTAAAGATTTTTTTATTTTTTTATAAATTTTGTGAGAGCACTTTTTCTGTTATAGAGATCCATGAAGGGATGGCAGGTATGCAAAACTAAAACCATAGGATAGTACTCATCAGCGCCTATCTAACGAATTTTACTTCGTCAAAAAATATTGATTTTTCATCGAGAAAATTGAGATTGAATGATTGATTTTTGGTGATACAAAAAAGGATTCATTTTGGACGAGGATATACAAGGAAAAATTTTCGGTTTTACAAAAAAAAAGATTAAAAAAATGTATATCCCCACGAAAAATAGGGCTACAGCTACGTATAAATACTCATTCTGTAGATAATTTTGTTGCGCATAACGTGAAAATAAAATATTTTTGGGTTGCATTTGAATGAAGGGTACTTTTTAATCAAAAACCGTTAAAATTTGATACTAAATTTACTAGAGATTTTATGAGAAAAACATTTTCAAAATCTACACAGATAGATTCAGAATTAAAAACTGAACCCAAGATATTTAATACGCTAGTTCAACTTACTATGCATTTTTGTGAGTAATTAAACATACAAGGATTTTTTTGGATTTTTTTGGATTTTTTTTCCATTTGAACACTTTTTGGATTCAAGCTCAGATTAGTGTGAATATCTAGTGTATACCATATTGGTAATCTAATTATAATTATTATTCTTATTATAAATAGGTGTTCATTGGGTTGACAAAGGTTGGTGCTCTTATTTGTAAATTAGATATTTATTAGTAAATAAATAAAAATAAAGGGAGAGTAGAAAGACAGATAAATTTACAAGGGATCATGTAGTGATCCTTTATAGTACCGTATTTGTATGAGAAATGAGGCAAGGTTTTGCATGATGGAAACTGAATATGTTTAACTCATTACAAATCAGTGTTACATTAAATCAATATGGGTCCGCATTGGTTTACACTATACTCTTGGATAGTAAGCTTTCGTAATAGCTGTAATAAACTTGTATATATCATTTTAAGGATGTAACGTTATATAATAAAATGTAATATTTTGGCAAAATTATTTCTACAGACCCTTTTGATATTTCAAAAAAGTTTCTGGTAAATTGATCACCGATAGAGATATTCATGTTATTTTGTTCGTTCCGTGCTATAAAATTGTTAAAGCTTGATTTACCATTTAAAATTATGTATCAAAATGCGTGGAATAACTTGCCAAACAACTTTGGTTACGCATCCAAATAATACTTTATAATGTAATTTAAGAATTACCATCGGCATATGATCTTTTGACCCTATACAATTTGTAAAAATATACCAATAAGTATTAAATAATTTTTTTTTGCTGCATAAAGTTCATAAAATATCTGTTACATTTACCAAAAGTCATATGTCATATACCAATGGAGAATACTGTGCAATTTAAGATTGAAATATGTATAATTTGCTGTTCAATTTGGGTTTGATTGTTTATTGTTATGCTATAAAAGTGTATCTACTAGTGCAAATCTGGTTGTATTGTTCCAAATGGGCACTCTTTGTTTACAAAGCATGATTACTTAATAAAGGATGGTTCTGCAAAGCAATCGAAAGCAAATGCTGATTGAAATCGGCAAGAAAAATGTGTAGATGCGGTTATTTATCACTTGAATCCGAATTGTTCGTTTCTATCTGTAAAATTCATCCTGAAAAACATGGATTTAGCTTAAATTGCTAATATCTGAGATGCATATGATATCTATATTCAACATGTATCTGAATTGCTGATAAAAATCGAGGATTGAATGCAATATGTACGTTTCTTATTTTCAAAACAATTGAGAAAAAAGATATCAAATTCTCAACATCAAAACTTGGTATGAGTTGTAAGACTGATGCAACACATTTGTTGTATGTATAGATCTTATTTGCCTAGCGACATATAATTCTGACATCTGGAACCTGACAATGAGGCGCATAAACTTCAATTTGCCTACTAATCAGGTACAAAAGATCCAAGTTGCATAGCAACAATGTGAATGTTAAAAGTCGAGCTTCTAAATCACCAAACAATTTATAAAAAGAACCTATTTTTTTTATTCAACAACCCCTAAAAGCACATTCATAAAATGCTATACATGCGAGGTAAATTTCTGTATGTACAATATAGACATGTCAATGATTATCTACTAATTCTTCTTTTTCATCATGGTTTTCTGTGGGGTAACACCTGCCCTAAACAACCCAATTGGTGTTGGTGTTGCTCCTGGTCGTCTTATTGATCTTGGACTATTAATTCCTAATGGTGAGCCACCATATGAATTTCTTAAAGCCTCTCCAAATCCACTTTGAGCTCTCGGTGTAGTATGACTTTTTCGTAATAAATGCTGTGCAGCAGGAGACATCAATCCAGCACTATTTATGTGGTAAAATTAAATACAAGATTATCGACACAACAAGAGAAAAAAAATTACCCTATTCTCGGTGTACCTTGTGTACTTCTTTGACGTTCATTTGTCTTTTTTCTATATGCTTTTGATGCCTTTTCCGATAATTTCATGCCCAATTCTTCTCGTTTAGAAACTTGTGGTAACGAGAACTGCGGTCCAGGTGTTTGTGATCCACCAGAAATCAATAAAGGAGTGCCTTCAATGGAACCCCAAGTCATCTGTGGTGTTCCCACTCGATCTGGGCTCAATGTAGGAGTAGCATCCACTAAATTATAACCTCGAATATTTGGTGAAGATGACAAATTATCACTGTTTAATCCATTCATTTGACTCCAAGGAGTGAGTGATCCATTGCCTGCTGCAATATCAGATGGAGCTTGTGTTGCTGCATTGTATTTGGAAATGGAATTATTATTTGTAACGTCCATGGCGGTTATATGGGTATTATGGTGTTCAATTGATTTAGGCAAACCTCGGGCACTGTTTTCATTAATCCAAGATTCACTTTTACCTTGGGGAAAATACATGAGTGCATTTCTTGCCTTATATTTCCAACCTGAAGGTGCTTTATCGTTTGCTTCTATCAGTTTTATAGGGCTTTCTTCGTTGGGATGATCAGCGATTCGTAATTGTTTCGATTCTCGGTCAAAAAACCACTTGTTTTGTTCTTTTACTTTGATATTTGCTTTCTCCAAAAGATCTGTGAAAGACGCATTGTCCTCGCTATAGCAAAAATTAGCACATTTGGTTGCCATGGTTACCAAAAAAATTCGTACCTGGTATATAGTGTTTGAAATTGATCGAGGGATAAATTGAGATTTACTCGCTTCTCGATGCTAGGTTCGTCTTCAATATAATAATTTATGGGCAAATCTGAACCTCTGGATTCAGCTAATGACAATAAACCCAGTTAATATTGCCTTTGTTTTGATTTTTATTTTATTATATATATATATATATATATACCTTTTTTCGGTAAAGATACATTATGTAATGCCTTTCCAGCTTCATGTAATTCATTTAATGAACCATGATTTTGAGCTTGAAGATAGTTTTGTTGAGCTCTCATTTTTGCCAAGTTTGGAAAGAAATCTCTCTCGATAATCAAGCTAATAGCTTCAGTATAAGTATCTTCATCTAGAATCACAGGCGTAGCCATTTATGCGGTTAATTGAAAGAAAAGTTTTATTGTGATACATGTTTGTATCGAGCTGATAGACATGCAGATATTCAGACAGACGTCACTACAAATTCCAGATGATTATGTATTCTGGATACAGTGTAACGTTTTGATTCATTGGCTGAATATGCTGTGTGTGAGCTGTTTAATTTATTTGTGTAGGCAATATTTTTAAGTTTTTGTGCGTATCCCAAATGTGCTAATTGATTCTATTTCTTCTTTCTTTTCTCTCTCCCTCTCTCTTTTTCCCTCACTCTTTTAATTAACAAAAAAAAAGACAAAAAACAAAAAAGCGACTCACAAAAATATACCTATACATGTCACTTACATCAACATTGAATAGTAGCAAGATGAATAGTTTAGCTCAATCTCATCAGGATTTTTTTCCAAAAGTTCAACCTCGTTCTTCAGCTGAAAGAGATAATAGCATTTTGTTACATTCAGCATTGAAAGCGGCTTCAACTGAGATGGCACACAAATTATTAGATTATGCTTCTTTGGATAAAACTGATTGTGAAGCAAGTTGTATTTTAATTGCTTTAGCTAATCATGAACCATTTACATCTCGGTCAAATAAGGTTTGTGATATATAACATTTAGGGAAATGGGGAGGTGTATGTGAGTGAGATCATTATAAGATACTGATAAATGAGCCAACCTGCTTATATTATATGTATCTACATATATATAAATGAAATCATACATGTAATTTGTGTGTGTGTGAACGGGACGGGGGGGGCATCAAAAGGGGGAGCACATATGAAATACAAAGAAAAAAGGGGATCAAAAAAGCCTTGAAAGTCAGATGACTGATAAACTTTATGTACATGATTAGACAAACGAACCAGAACTAGAAACAAAAAAGCCTGAACAACAAGATCAAGAAAAGGTAGGAAATCACTATATCATACATCTGTGTGTACCGACCAATGTATACTAGATAAATCAAGAAAAACCAGCTGTAAAGCAACCAACTCAAAGTATGTTGATATGTTGTCAAAATAAATTGAGAAATTCTCACATCATTATTTCTATCATGGACTAAATAGGAGTGACACAAACAAACGACAAGAAATCTCAACCGAAAAATGATCCAATTATGCTTCTCATGGCAGCAGCGGAAGTAGTAAACCGTCAATCTAACACTGGTAAAAATTATTAAAAAAAGTATAGAATCAACCCTAACCCTATTTTTATTTATATTTTCCAGAAGAGAAAAGAAAAAGATATAGCTATCCCAGTAGATATTATCATCGTAAATCTGATGAGTTGATTCATCAAAATAAACGTCTGCGCACTAGTCCTCCAACTACTCCTGCTCCAAGTTACAAACCTGACACGTGGCGTAAAAATTCTTCCAGATCCCACAACAAAAACGATCATCGTAGTAGTACAAAAGTTACGGTATGTTTGTGTATTTTGTACTTGAAATTGACACACAAACTCAAACTATTTTTATAGGCAAACAACAGTTTTTCAAGACAATATCATTCGATGGTAAGGATTTGGCACTACCTTTGTTTTTAAAGAAAAAAAGACGATAACAATACAAAATAGAGACAAAACCCAAAAATCAAACAAAATGCTTTGCACACTTATATCACTTATATGATTTATAATGATTTGGCTCATGGCGGTGGCACTAATCACAACGGAAAAATAAATGCCATGACTACGCCTACTTTAACACATAGTGTAATCGAGAAAACTTATGTAGGTATTCCGATCTATATTGTTTACATTTAAAATCTGACATTTTGCACATTTATATAGCAATCAAATGTATTTGAGCCAGTGAATAATAATAGCACCAATAACCATACCAACTTGCCTTCTTCTTCTTCTTCTTCTTCAGTATCACCAACTTATTACAAGCAATCGAAACCAAGAAATGAACATATTCATCATCGTTCTTATGCAGGAGACGCAATACAGAACAGCCCAGGCAGTAGTAGCAGTATGCGATCAGTATCCACACCTGCAGATGTCAACAATCATTCCCAGCTGACGACATCAGGTGTTAATGATAATAAAAATGCTGTAAGCAATTTATCATCTCCATGGTATCCTCCTCCAAATCATTCACCTTTAAATGCTCGCTCTGCCGTTGCTCCTCCTCCACCACCACCACTTCGTGATGAGAGGTCCATTTTGTCTCGCCCATTAACCGCCTTTCTTTGGGATAATAGCAGTAAAGATGACAAATCTCCTATTTCAACACCTAAAAAAGACATGGTGATTTTGCCTCCTCTCTCTTCAAAATCATCCTCACCAAATAACTTTGATCGATTACCACCTGTATAAAGTAAAAAGTTTCACCCTCCAAAACAAAACAAAAAAAGAAAAAATACATTCCATTGATTTACTATACACCTAAAAAAAATCCCCTTGTTGCTTACATTATATAGCAGAAAATGAATTCATACCAAATAATGTATATATACAAAACTGATGTTCCGCCTTGAGATAAAAATAAATGATTTTTTGATTTTTTTTTTGCGTAAATTTGTATTACATCCCTATTAAAAGATTTTTTTCACAACTTTTTTATAGAGCATAATCATTTAAAAAAAAGCAGGAAACAATCCTTGACATGTCATTTTCGACGTTCTATTTTTAGTTTTGCAAAAAAAGCATTTCTTTCCTTTCATTATTGCATTAAAAAGACTAGTATATTTCCTGGTTTTGAAATTAACAGTCTGCTGTTGCCAAAGGAAAGAGTTTATATTAAATGTGTACAATGAAAAACAAAGAAGCATATTTAGAGGCGTTCACTTATAATGTAAGTATATTAAGTTTGTGCGTAATTTATAGCATCTGTATTCTTGGTATTTCCTTTCAAACGTACAAAAAAGATCATTGAACTAATTGATCAGCCGTCTCAAACCAATATATGGAAGAACCATTAGAGCTCCGTTATTGTAATTCAACTAAATTTGTTTTAGACATTCCCCTGGAACTGGGTATTTTATAGCATGTTTGTTCGATTAAAGATTAGACAATGAAAGTATTTATATAATATTGCCAAGAAGTTGGCCATCAACATAATAACTTCTGAATATAAATAGCAAAAAACATGTGCAATGTGTACGTACGTATGAAGTAAAAACTTGGCCATTATTTGCCGTTGAGGATTATTTTTAGTTCATATCGTAAGTCTGAAACCTTGTTGAGCGGATTCATGATATTAGAGCTTGACAAACACATTTTATTGTGACAAAAAGATCAATGCACGGCCCGTAAAATTCTCGGAAGCATGCTAGCAATCTCTCTTGTAACCCGCCAAACAAAGGCGATCTCCTAGTATCATTTCAATACGAAACATTTAAAAATATCTCCACATATATATCTTTAGCGCACCATCAATCCAAATTTATCGACCTAATAATAAAGATGATTTGTTTACAATAAATGTCAAAACGTCGATCTCTATAAATGCTGGGAGTTTTTCAGGTAAACTTTCTTTCTTGTCCTAACATTTCCGTTTCTATTATTATAATCAAACATGGCTACTCGTTCTCTTTTCATTGTTGCTATTATCGCTGCTTTGGCTGTTATGACTATGGCTGCCCCTGCCAGTGCAACTGAAATTGCTCAAATTTCTGATGTTAAGACTACCGAAGTTTCTTTAAAAACTAGTCAAGTTTCTGCTTCAAAAACTGTTCAATCCTCTGCTAAGGCTTCCGCTTCTGGTAAAGCTTCTGATCCAAAGATTGCCATCAAAGCTTCTGTCTATTCTACTCAAGGTCTTCCTGCTAGCATCTTTCCTACCAATTCTTATTCTTTCTCCGATAGCAAACCTCTTGATGATGGTCTCGAGACTCTTAGTCTTCAGCCCGTTGCTACCGACTCCAGCTAGATGCATGCTTATGAAAAATTCTTGAAAAAGCATTTTCTCCTTTGTTTTCATCCTAGTATATATGCAACATTATCAGAATTCATATAATAAACATTTTATATACTGTATGTTTCAATATTATGAATAAATTTCATTTAGTTTTTCTACATGTGATTTAGAATCCTTGTATATGTAAATAGAGGTTAAAAATAAGACTCAAATCAATTTAAAGTATGTACGTGTATCTATAAATAATATTTGTTGATCTTTGAGCTTTTCATCAAATTTCAAGGTTTGAGTGGCTCCAACAGACCAACAAATGGATATGATAACGTTGACATTTGGTCGTTCCTTGAGTTTTGTGTGCGAGAGACACAATACTATACAAACCAAAAATCAGTAATAAAACGCATCTGTAGGTATCAATGTTATAGTTTCAAAAAACGAAAAATGCATAAATTCTACGCTTCAAAGATTCTTCTTGGATATTAAATACATTTATAGGAGTCATAATAAAGCAATAAACCAAAAAGGTGGCAATTTTGATTTCATTCACCTACAGAGACTTGTTGCCCTGATTTTTCTTGTATATTTTAATACAAAAATAAAATAAAATAAAAATGTATATCTGACATCTCATAAAGTATGCTTACATTTTATTATATGTTCTTAACTATTTTTGACACCAGAAAAATCTTCAAGGGTTATATGTATACATCTAGCACGTTTTGTTGATTTTTGAAAGTTAAAACGTACGTTTTTGAGATAGCTACCATCTTTAGATCTAAGAATAACGTATATTTGCAAATAATGAAACGATAATTGACGAAAATAAAATATCGAAAGAGACACTAAAGATAACGCAAATGTGTGAAAAGATAGGCATTTTACATGCTTACGTTCAATTGCTTTGTTCTTTTTATGATAACTCCTGGATATGACTTAATTTCATTCTCTTGGCGGTTTGAGTGAAGATTCAGCTGTCTATTATTATCGTAATCTGACGGCATATATCAAACTCATCAAAATATTCTGGAAAAAGAAAGTGTTATGAGCTAATTTTCTTAATCCGGCTAATTTGTCTATTTTAAGGATTTCTAAATTTATTTCTAAATCGTTTTTTAAAAAAGTAGAATGGGTTTCTGCTTTTTCATAATAGCCACATAATTGATGTGGGATACAATCTTGAACGGAAAAAAAGGATTAATTTTGATGGCTGACATTTATTAAAGAAGAAAACCATATAAATAGACATTCTGTTTTTTTAGAATGATTTGTATTTTTTCTTCTTTATATATACATACACATTACAGAATGGCTTCTTTTACTCGTTCTCTCTCCTTGTTTACTGTTCTCGCTGCATTAGCTTGTGTCACTATGGCTGCACCTGCTACTGATAGTGTTGTTGCTACTGCTACCACAGATTTTTCTTATACAGAAGCTACCCCTGCTCCTTCTTACAATGAAGAAGGTCTTCCTGCTAGCATCTTCCCTGTTCTCACTGGATATGCTGATGAGTACGAAAGTACTACTGAATTAGATGATGGTATTCTCTATATGAGTGAACAAGATGAAGGCACTAAATTCTAACTGGAGTGTTTTTACTTGATTTACTATAACAAATTCCACTTTTTCATCATGTCCATTTTACTGCATTCACGTTACATATTCTTAATCATACTATTAATAAAGAAAACTGCCATTAGGTATGGTTGAATAATTTTAATGTTTATTTATTGTAAATGTCGGTTTTCCTTTCTTCCAAAGTAAGGGGAAAAAAACTGTCATTTTTCGTTGCCATATTCTCTGTTTTTTTATGAAGTTTTATTTTTAGAAAATATATCTCATTTTGTATCAACACAGATACGAATTGGATGGAGTTTGATTCACTGGAAACGCCAAGCTAAATGTCTAAATTTGTATAAAATAAAATACTCCATATAGAAACATTTTTGCAGACAAGCTCATGTAGCTGGGAACTGAAAGGAAAGGAAAGAACGGTGATGATGGTTAATACCCTCCGAAAGAACACCAGCTGACTTCAGCTTCATCATAGCTAATTTATCGGTTTCTCATGAATTACTTTATTAATTGGCTTTCACAATCACAAACCTCTAAATATGTTATCAAATGTACTCATTCGACAAAACAGAATAAGTTAAGATTTACTAAGAGGGTGTTCGAAATGAACCTTGGGAAAAGATAAATTGTGAAAAGATTGGAGTTTTCGAAACCAGAACATGTCATTTTTTCTATAAGTAACCTCATAATTCATACAATACGCTTTTTAAGATATACTTTAGACACTGTTAAAGAAATATGGATATGTTGCATTATGCTACTTCTTCCTAAATTCATTCTATATCTCACGAAAGACAGAAAAGCAGGTAAAATTCATTGCTTTTTCCTTGAAAACTGGGTCTCACTTTTCACCCCTGAGCCATTTTTCTTTTCACTAAATAACACCAAGAAACAATTATATACCAATGTACCTGAGATATTCAACTTTAATCTGAAAATAAGTATCTGAAAATATCCTATTTTTTGCAGATGATATAATTTTTTTAGTGTTAATGTTTCAGATTTTTACATGTATTTCACTACTAAAAATTGAAATTTTGAGCCTTCATATCTCTATGAAAAACTAAGCTATATTAAAACTTTTTAATAATAAAACATACTTGTTTAGAAGTGCTCTATAACATATTGAGGTATAAAAATCTTCTCACCACTTTTTTTTTATCCCATTTTTTTGACATTTTTATAGTAGATTTCAAAATACCCATTAAATTGAGCTACATTTTTTTTACATTCATGTCATCAACCTGGTTGAGATTCTTGGGTCCAAGTTAGTTTTTTTAAAATAGTAACTTTTAGTGGAGATATCCTCAAAAATGTGTCCAAAGAGATAATTTTATTTTTAGCTTCAACTTTTCCCTTTGATGCATCATTCTTAACCGGACGCCAAATATAAAAGTAAAACAATAGTTCAGAAACCGAAATCCAAGTCAATCAAATACCAACGGAACCACGGTTCCAGCATGGTATTCCAGCATGATATTTTGCTATCATTGTTTTATACTGCTACCAAGTACAATACGTAATCACCTTCTACAGTATCAATACATGGTACAAGCTATTGACTACGACATGTATTGAAGTGCAAAGCCTTGATATCGGATATAAGTAGTGATATTAAACGATCCGAGCCTTTTTTATGCAGCCGAGCTTTTCTCAAGGCTCGTTAAAGTTAGACGAGCTTACAAAAAAGCTCGTTCAACCTCGACGAGCTTTTTTTTGCGCGTGACTAGAGCTCGTTTACCCCAAACGAGCTTTTTTATGCAGCGACTAAAACTCATCATCTCAATGCGAGCTTTATTTTACCTTTCCAGTGACAAATATCTAAAGTAAAGCAAACTTATGAATGTCAATTGACAATTATCTAAAGTAATAATGTCATAGCATTTACTAATTATTATTTAAATTTAAACTTTTTGAAAAGAAGTCAAAAGCTCGTCTTTCTCAAACGAGCTTTTTAAAAAAAAGTCAAAAACTCGTCTTTGTCAAACGAGCTTTTATTAAAGCTCGGCTCGAGCTCGAGTGATACAAAGCTCGGCTCGTTGTGGCGAGCTTTGGTCAAGCTCGTCCTAGGCTCGGCTCGTCTTTTATACTTAGATATAAGAAACTCCTAGCATACTAAGTTTAATCCAGTAATTAACAAGAACGCTTAGACCTCAATTATGACACCATATTATTTTATCCCAGCGGTTAATCAATCAAGTAGCTATCAAATCAACATCCAAGCATATTTAGCGCAGCATTGAAACAAGACAACTCACAAGCTCTGCAAGAACGGTCAAATTATGATTGATCCATTTCAATCCATAGATTACTATCAAACAGATCTAATAATTCAATAGTGCCTTAAATTACATCTCAGGATCTCAATGTTAAATTAATATAAAAGGTCATACTTTTATATCTAAATAAACAATATCTTGTTTTTATTATACAGTTGAAGAACTGATTCATTACTAGCGTTCGCAAAATGACTGAGCCTAAGCGAGCGCAAGCAGTTTCAGCAAGCATTTGCCGAGTCTAAAATATTTGAAGATTACTCAAGCAAGCCCGAGCCTAAGCAACGGCTCGTTGAACAGTTGTATATTGAACATTTTAGTTTTGAAAGCAAGCAAGCAAGCATAAATCAAGCAAGAAGTCGAGCACGAGCATATAAGCAAGCAAGCGAGCAAATCCGAGTGTAAATGCAAGCATTGTACTATATATTTTCAGCCTGATATTGGTTCAAAATGTAATGCATTTTGTCATTCTTTTAAAGCTTAAATTGCGTAAATTGAATAAAATTGCCCTATGTTACGTGTTTGCTTACTTGACTTGAAAGCAGACAAGCAAGCAGGTCTACACGCAAGCAAGCCTATTTTAATTTGAAGCGATTCGAGCAAGCATACAAGCAAGCTTTCAATGTTTTCATCGAGCGCCAAGCAGTAAATTGCTAAAAAAAAATTAATCAAGCAAGCCAAAGCAAGTAATGCCCTGAAAAAAGCGCAATTCAAGCGAGCCCAAGCATAGGGCTCGCTCGCTTGCTTATGCTCGCACTGCTCGATTGCTTATGCTCGCACTGCTCGATTGCAATCACTATTACCTATTAATTACTAATTCAATTTTGATGCGTGAAAGACTGTCAGTAGTTCAAGTTAGGATTTCACACCCAACGTATCGTATTATGGTCAACCGAGTTTGACTGTTATAACGGGCCGTTTTTTATGCAGACTCGGATGGGGGTATTCGAGTTTTTTTTTTCGTGTCACCTAAACTCGAAAGTGGGATTCGAGTTTTGGCTTTCAAAAAATATGTGAAATTGTGAAATAATCAAATATACGTACATTAACGTATAATTTGACGAAGGGTGATTTAAAAATGCTCTGATTTATTGAAATTTGAAAGATAAACGTATGAAATCATGCAAAAAATAAAAAAAAATACTGTTTAATTATGAGCTTATAAAGAGAGTTTATGTACTAATTGAATGAGTGTATTGAATTTGAATGGTAATGTAATTAGAATAAACATATGAATATCGTATGAATATACTGTAATTGAACCATGCTTTTATACTTTAATTGTAGCGTGATGATAGAAGCATGGAATGTAGCATTGTCTGATTTGCGCTATTAAACATCATGGTTTGACAAAGGTTCTAAATAGGTAATTTGGTAATTTCTGATTCTGATAGATCATGCTTGCTTGTCTTTATTTCATGTATACTTTATACATATACTCGTTATTTTGAATGAAAACGTGCTTCTGTAACAACATTATTACCGCGCAAGTCATTACCATTTATAAATTGTATGCCATGAGTGAGAGTGATTTTTTGACGTAATGTTTACATACAATAAAGTAAAAGTTTTCTAATTTTTTGTATATATAAGCTACTCTATCTTTGAGGTTGAGTTCCTTAATTTTTTGTTCATCTAAACATTTTTATTATAAATAAAAGAAATGAGTGAACAGCCTCATGATAGCCATGATCCTTTTTCAATTCCAAGCCTTATCCAACGTGTTTCTTCCTATTCATCTATGGGAACTTCTTCAACTACTGCATCTTTAACTGACAGATTTAGAGGTAGTTTACCTTTTGAAGGGCTAGAAAAAATTAGGCGGCATAATAGGACAAGCAGAATATCGATAAGGTCAGAAGTAACAGGAAAGGAGCATGATATACCATGGTGTGGAAGTGACAGGAGGGAGGCAGCAAATTATGACAACAAAGTGCACCGGGCTTGGAAATGGTGGAATATATATGGTTATGGAATGAGAGTTGATGATTTTATACATTGTACTGTAAAGAGAAGAAAAGGAGAATGCTTCGAAAAATTTTCTAGTTCAAAAGGATCAAGTACAAGCTTTCGAAAACATCTTGAAAACAAACATTTTAATCTTACTGAATCCAGACGTGAGTATTATTTTATCAATCAATCATAAATTCGCATTCATTAACATGTTACATTGCACGTTAGATAATATAATTCTTAAATTATTGACGTTTTCGAAAGAACAAATTACTGATTGGGAAGATAAAACAGACAGAGAAAAAGAGATTTATAACTATGATTTTGTTCAAAGCTGTCTCACGCAAGAAAATAAGCCTCATCTGGACAGATATCAAAAAGAACAAGACGAAATTGATACAATCGATGAGGAGCCCCATACAAGAGAAGCTTTTCTTAAACTATTTACTGATTTCATTATAGCTAATAGATTGACAATAAATTTTTCTGAAAAAAACATTACTTTGGAAAAGCTTATTCAATTCAGCAGCAGAAATAGTGGAAATGATGGCTCAAAATTGTACGATCCAATACTGATACCTCCCAAGAAAAATAAATTGAAGGATTTGCTTATTCAAAAATACTTGGATCAAAAGGAAATAATTAAAACCACTCTGCAAGAGCAAGAATTCTTAAATTTTACAACTGATTTGTGGAAGAGTGATACTAGTGAGTAAAAAGTACTACATATACTTTCTTCATTACTGACTTTATTTAATGATGCAACGTAGACAAGTATTTCATGGGAATAACAGCACATTACATCGACAAAAATTGGAAGCCGCAACAAATAACAATTGCTATTAAATACATGAAAAATGCTTCTCATTCGGGTATGCACCAATTTATACAATTCATAAATGTTGATTTGTTTTGATACTGACATTCATAAAAAGGAAAAGATCTTGGAAAATTATTCCTTGCAGTGTTGGATGACTATGGCATCAAAAACAAATTATTCTGCATAACAACCGATAATGCATCAAATAATGGATCAATGGGAGAATATATTGAAAAGGTAGCAGAAGATGATGAGTCTTTCAATTTCAAAAAGAAGGAAAACATGATTTCCTGTTTTGCGCACGTAATCAACATTGTATGTCACGATTTAATTGAAAAAGGGCTAAAAGCAAAAGCACCAAATGATAGCGCAAACATGGAAGCTGTTATGGAAGATGTAAGTATTTGATTAATTACATGAAATTATTTATTAAATTAATTGGATCTAAAACCATCCAGATAAACAAAAGTGGTGCCGAGGGTAATAATCCCATTGATAGGCTTCGTAAAGGTTGCGCTAAAATCAAACTTTCTAACCAATTGACATGTGTCTTTGAATCAAATAAGAAGATATTAAAACTGCCTGATTTAGCAATAATAGTCGACTGTTCTACGAGATGGCACTCTACAAAACATATGATAGATCGGTTCTTGGTGGTAAGAGAAGCATATAGACTGACAGTGAATTCAGACGACGATATACGTGAAAACTGTAGTTTAAATGATGAGCAAATCCAGTATATTACTATTGTTAACGAAGTATTGACAAAATTCGAAAAAATAACAGTTTGGCTCTCAAGTCAGCAGTAAGTAGCAATATTACAGCTTTTATAAAAATAGTATACCATACAGTACTAATTAACTTCTCCAGGTATACAACTATTAATAAAACAATCGTTTTATTTAACCGTTTATTTGACCAATTGGACGCATTTCAAGAAAAAAACCCACATTTGGCAGACGCTATTCAGTGTTGCAAGGATAAGCTATCGAAGTACTATTCTAAGACTGATTTAACAAGTGTTTATGCAAATTCCACCTTGGTTGACCCGAGTCTGAAGTTTTCATACTGGTACTACTTTTATCTTTCTTGTAGCTGATGATGCTTATTATTTTTATTATTTTAGGAAAGATCAAAAATGGGAGAAAAATATAATTGATGAACAAATAGCTGTTTGCAAGGAATCATTTTCCTCATTTTTAGAAAAGTATTATGCTAGAGAACTAGATGGTAGTAGTAGTAGCAAAACAGTGATGTACAGAATGATCTATGGAAATGAAGCAGGTAATTCATATCTGTTCTGTATTTTGATTTACATTACTGATATATAACATTTTTTGCATCAGGCCCATCGACATCAACAATTATGGACATTGATAGTATTGACTCTTCCGATTCTTCTTATAATACTTCTGATAATGAAGATATAGTTGGCTCAACTCGACCATCTAGATCACAAGAAGATGAAAGATATAAAAAGGTTCAGTTGTACGAAGGAAATGTTGACATAATCAAACATTATGTTGAAACAAATGCTGATTTGAAAAGGTACCTTGACATTGACCACAGAAAAGAGTACAAGTCGAAGTTGAAATTGCGCAGATATAAATTGCAAAATGGTAAAGCTGTCATTTATGTAATTTTGATAACATTTACTAATGGAGCATTTATATAAAACACAATAGATGATGATGACGATGACACTAACGATGAAGACGAAGTTGCCATAACCAACATGGAACTTGGAAAAAAATATGCGACCTTGCCCCTAAAATTTTGGAAGCAGCATGAAAATCTTTTTCCAACACTATCATTATTTGCTAAAAAATATTTATCTATTCCTGCTACAAGCGTCCCTGCCGAAAGGCTATTCTCACAAGCGAAATATGTCATAAATAATACAAGAGCCAAGCTGCATCCAGATACTGGAGAAAAAATTGTGTTGCTAACTTGTTGGCAAAGTGAATTATTTACCAAGGTGTAATGTAAAATCATGTGCCTTAATTAGTTTTTTTAGTTGTTAAATTCATGAAATAAATATCGATGCATGATTTCATATATGTATATTAATTTGTCAAAGCTGATATTATAACGGTCTGCTCAAGACGACCCGATACTTGCTTCCACCCCGTTATTTATCTGAGTTACAAAAAAAACGGACCGTTTTCCAACTCGAATCGAATAGCCGTTTCCGTTAAAACTCGATTCAAACTCGAATCGAAGCCCATTCCTAGTTCAAGTCATGGCAGTAAACATTCATCCTTCATTTGATTTCCCCATCCGTTTTTATATTTAATAAAGGTTGACCAATTCTCACGTATTTATCTTTCTTTATTATTTACATTTACAAAATACTAAGGTCAGTAAGCTCACCAGTTCTTGCCGAATATGTATGATCCAAATGAGAAATGACCTCTCGTTGCAATAGCAGGTACTTTTAGTGTTAATCCACAGAATTACAAAGAGTTTAGCCTCTCCGAGTTGTTGTGGAAATGAATAAATGAAAACTCGTACTTGCCTAAACTACTTTGTATGAATTGTTTCAGATATTTTTGAAAATTTTTATAAAAACAAATAATGATTCAAAATTGAATTTTAAAATTGCAGTTAATGTGCAGTAAATATACGAATAACATACCTTGATTTCATTTAATAACTACTGTTTTTGAAAGATTTTAGTACAAGTTTCCAAATGAAACCATTT
Organism: Mucor racemosus; assembly: GCA_027405735.1. Lineage (NCBI taxonomy): Eukaryota > Fungi > Mucoromycota > Mucoromycetes > Mucorales > Mucoraceae > Mucor > Mucor racemosus. Next base: position 1,029,630 of record JAPEHQ010000014.1, on the reverse strand, counting down.
CTTCCTCTGCCTAAAAAAAATAAATCGACTGGAAAAATACTCGAAATCAATAAAGATTGATTTAAATGGGCTGAAAGTTTCAAAATATGTACTACAGCTGTAACAGTATTCAAAATTAAAGATCTATCGCCCCATTGGTTTACTAGTTAAATTGTAAGGAGCAAACGCCCACTTTTTTTCGAGTGGGGATTTGTCGCTTGGTAGATTATTTAAAATTAGAAATAGCACTAAATCAGCCAAGCAAAATCAGCCAAGCAAAATCAGCATATATGACAATGACATGAACCGAAATTAATACGTAAGCATCCTATTTATATATGTATAATCAAAGTTGTAGTACAATGCAATGTGTTGTGTATATATTTATTTTCTAAGAAATTGTCGGGTCTCAATACCTATTTAAATAACTGTCAGCAAATAAATATCAGAAAAAAATGCTAGAAAATCGCAAACCTTTGTTTCTTGAATGATTTGCTTTATTAGTAATGTAACTGTCAGCCAGATTTTGCCAGCCAAATCTACTAGTACAAATTCGACTCAAGAACACCCCTATTTATTAGATGATCGAAAGTCGGTTGTAAAACAAATAGCAGACAGCTTTATACTGAATATTTTTTAAAAATGTAAATTTTTGTTGGAGTTAATGATAAAGCAAAATTCAATATAAATTATTGGCCTATATGTAAAACTCAGTAGCAAAAAAATTATATATGGTTTGCTGTCAAATTTGAAAATCATGCAAAGCATGATTTTCTAAACCATTGCTAATAAAATGGATGCAGAAATACATACTATTTCCTGCAACTTTACTTTTTCAGCCATATATTTGTGTATATAATGACAGAGTGCTTGTCAACTAATTATATACACTCTAGAAGAATTTTTTCGTATTTATTCATATTTTAGCATATTTTGCACGGTAAATTCAAAGGATTTTTACTTAATATTTCAGCGAACAGTTTAGTACACCTTGGATTATAATAAGTTAAGAATTATTTTTAGGCCGTGTACATATTTTTTTTTTATTTGCACAATCGTATGTATTTCTTTGAGAAATCCTCATGGTATCTAGTTATCATCAAAAGTTAAAGGAATGGAAATTCAGTATAGATTATCTTACACGTTAGCGATTTTCGTTCATAAAGAAGCACTAAGGCCAAAAATTCCAATCGTGACCTTAAGGAGAAGATACCAAATTCTCTGAGAATAAAGAAAATGAGATGTGTTGTATGATAAAAGAGTTTTATTTATAATAATAGAAAAATCAACAATTGTTGATTTAAGTGATAATATGATAAAAAGATAATGAAATAAAATATATGTGAAATTGAATAAAAATTAAAAGGGAAGAAAGAGGAAGGACCAAAAATGACAGAAATGCATATTTTTAATGCAGAACACAACACATGTCATTTTTTCTTTAGTTAGAGAAAAGAAACATGCCATATACTAAGTGATACATATTCTTTGCAAAGACATCACAACAACGTTGCTGATTATGTTGCCACTTTTTAAGTATACGTGAGAAAACGGGCTTTTCAATGTACAAACAAAGAGGCAATAATAAACAAAGGTCTCTTTCAAGTCCCAGCATATGAAAATGCAGCTTTATGGTATCTGCATCAAATAGATAGCACAGTGATAATTTTGATTTAGTTGCATGATATCAGAAAAAAAGGGAATCGATTTATTCAATACTAACTCAAATAGATTCTATTCTTCAAACATTAAAAAAGGGAGACAAGTTTTAAAAAAGAATAAGCGAAAGAGATAGAAGGGGTAAGGGGGGGAGGGGTTGGTTATTTTTTTTTTTTTTTTTTTTTGATTTTAGTGATGAATATGAGATATAATAAGCCAAAGATTGCAATCTCCCGGTGTACCATATCTTTTTATTTACCAGTCTTTCTTGATATCGAAAGACCAGTTCCACTCCATGTGTGAAACACCATCATCATCAACAAATTTACTCTAAATAAGGAGTATTAGTAAAAAAAAAAAAAAAAAAAAGAGATCGAGATAAATGTCGGATTACCTTTGCTTCGTAGTGGCCCTTGGCGAACATACCAGAAGGTGCTTCCTCAGATTGGAACTTCTTCTCATAAGATTCAGCAGAAGGACCATAACTACCGATCATTTCTTCGGTCTTATCAACTAAAGAAGGAAAATGATTTAAAACCTAGATCGTATACTGAATCGATAATAAAATTTACCTCTGATACCCTTTCTCTTAACAACTTGCAAATATTTCAAACCAGAGACAACATCATGTTGGACTCTACAAAGACGTTTAATAAAGAGATATCACGCGAGATTTTAGCGTATTTACCTGAATTTAACCTTCATACGATACTCGACACCTTCCTTAATGGTGAAGGGTGCATTTTTGGCTTGTTCAAGAGCCTCTGTTAATATAAAAATTAAATGTCAGATTCATAATGAAATGTAAACGCAAAAGCCATTGATAAGAAACTTACGAGGAGTAGATAAATCTACCAAAACATCAGGACGACCTTCAACTTCAAGAGCGATATATTCAACGATAACCTAAAGAAAGAAAAAGAAAAGAAAACTGTGTAAGAAAATGCTGTTCGTTCTCCTGTTGTCCCCTTTAGCTCCCACACACACACACACACATACACTCACACTCACACACACACACAAACCCCCTCCCTCTCCCCGCGCCTTCTAATAATAAACTTACTCTACGAGGATCATCATGAGGGCCACCTTTGAAAAAGCATTAAAAAATGAAAAAAGACGCAAGTAAAGTCATTTTAAAAAACTTACTTGCACCAGTAGACTTGTTTAAACCGAGAGATTCCTTCCATTTGTTCAAAGATTCATCTTGGGCATCCAAAGTTTGGTATTCTTGAAGAGATTTCTTCTCTCCTGGCTTGTAACCAGTAGTTTGGGTAGGTGCAAGATCATCTTCTTCGTGGTGTTCACTCATTTTGTATTTTTGTATTTATAAATAAAGAAAAAAGAAAGAGAAAAGAAAAAGAAAAAAAGAAGAAATTATAAATTGGCTGTAAAATAAATAAGAACCTTAAAGAAGCAAGCAAATGAAGAAAGTGAGAAAGAGTACATTTCGGATGTTAAATTTAGTAAAAAGAGGACAAAATAAAACGTGTTTTTTTAATGAATATGTGTACACAAAGAAATAAAAATAGCTTGCAATAATAGTAATAGTAATAATAAGTAAAATAGTAGTAATAATAGTAAAAAGTAGTAGTAGCGGTAAAAAAAAAAAAAAAGGTTAAATAGTAACAGATGCTCAAGAAGCTACAACTGTCAATTTACCTAATTTGACAGCTGCTTCAAATGTCTCAGTATTTAAATCTGTTAAATGATCTCCAGATTTATACATGAGGTTGACATCAAATCCAAGTCTGTCAACTACTTTTCCTCTTAAAAATTCAACTGAACTTGGTACTGGTACTTTGATTGCAAATATTTCATCTTTATACATGATTTTAACCTTGATAGTACTCTTATTATTACTGTTTGCTGTGGCAGCTGGTGGTTGTTGTAGTGGTGCTGGTGCTGGTGCTGGTGCTGGTTCTGATGTTGTTTCCATGGCAACAGATGGCTGAGTTACATCATATGTAGTTGATACAGGTCTACCGACTCCCGGGTCAATATCTGTTTCAATATCCCCTTCATGAATACCAAATAGTTGATCTTGTACCCAATTACTTTCAGATAAATATCTGGGTAATCTCAATAAATCATCGCAATATTTTGATAAATCCCTAGCTCGATCCGCTATAATAATTCATAATATGAAACACGTGAATTAATTATTCATTTCAACAGCAGCTTTTATTACCTGTAATATCATCATTTACTGCATCCAATGGTCCAGGCATATAGGGTAAAATTCTTGTTTTCTCTTGTTTTCCTGCCTCTGCTGGGAATTCTTGCAAAAAGTTTATTTGAAAGTCGTAGAAATCTAAGTAGACCTATTTTCAATATCCTCTTTTTTTTTTTTTTAGAATTCGATCACTGTATCTCACCTTCGTAAAGTCTGTATAATACTCTATGTTTACCATTGGCTAACTTTGCAAATACAATGAACCAATATTGATCACCTTCCAATATATGTGAATCAATATATGCAGAAACGACAATAGCGCCTTCTTCCTGAGCGGCTCTTCTAGACGATGTTGATGATGCCGGAGCAGGAGAATCCAAAATGGAAGTAGATGATGTACTGACTAAATGTGTCATGCCATAATTATCCAGTAAAGTATCAGGGTTTTGATGATGGTCTTTCATATCGTAATAATCATCAACTGGGTCAATTTCCTCCTCTTCGATAGATATATCTTGCATTTGTCTTTCCATTCTACCAATAGATATACTAGAAGCTTCGTAACCTTGTGTTTTCTTTTTCCAGTCTTCAACATTTGGGAAAACAGAAGATGAGGGAGCCTGTATTAAATCATTTTTTACTGTGCGCCCTGTTGAAGCATCTCGAATGTCGACAAAGGAGACAGGGATCAATCCTGGTCCACCCAAGCGACCAATAGGTTTTGCTACAAACCATTCTGCATTAGATTGAGCAATAATTATAATGGGTTCCCCTGCTTTTGCATCCAACTCATCTGATCTTTCTGCTTGGAAATCATATAAAACTATACCATATAATGGTTGAGGTTTTGCTTGTTGAGCTATAATATAATAAATGAGACAAATATATTACATGCATTGTGTTAGTTTATAGTACCTTCAGTATATTGGTCTTTCTTTTGAACTGAGTCTACCATTACCCGTTCATGTTTCTCCAATACTTGAAAATAGGGTACAGGTACAATACCACGTGAATTAGTAATTGGATTAAATGCTTCATAAAAGCTTGTATCTCCCTCACGACCCGCCACTAGAAAGAAATCACCTCTAGCAAACGACAATTCGTTTGGACTTTGTGCATTATAATCATACAAAGCTTTGATTACTTTTTTAGGTGCATTCGTTGATGTTTGGATGACTGGTGTTGATATTTGATTTTTTACTACTGAAAGTCGAGCAGATCGTAAACTACGGGGTGGTTTAACTTTTTCTTTATGTAAAAACATGATTGAAAGAAAAGCGAAAAAGAAAAACTATGTAAACTTTATTGTTGGGATAAAAACCAAAAATATAAAAAAGGAGAGTTGGTAAATAGTGAAAAAAAGGGGGGGGGAGGAGAGGCTCTCTTCTTGAAGAAAAGAAAAAGATAGAAGCTAATGAGAAATCTCCTCTTCGTGTAACTCTTTGTTAATAGGTTTATTACAATATAAAGAAGGTTTGTGAAATATTGTTGCAAATTGACGTTTTGTGGCTTTTTGTATTTTTGTTTATGTGTTTATGGGTGGCATCAAATAACGATTTCTTGTAACTATACGCAATGTTTATACTAATATTCCAAACAAGGAGAGGGAAAAGTATACCTCTTTAATTTGTTTTAGTATACAGATATTAGTACTACTTTTTCATTGGATCGAGGGCTTGCACAAGATTTGTTTCATCTTTGAATTTCTGATGAAAACACTATCAATTATAGAGCATGAAAATAAAAACTATACCTAACTGTATCACATCAAGTATGCTTTCTTGTTTTTACCTTCCGGTTGCTCATTGAAACAAATGGTGGTAGCAATCATAAATCATCACTTTTTTTAAACTTAGAAATGCAGTGAAACCGTATTTAAATATTTATTTTTCAAATTTAGGTATATATGCATCAATCTGCAAAAAAAACCAAACTCTGCACTCGAAAATAATGCATTGGAGTAACCTATAAATTACGTCAAAAGTAAACGGCATTAATGATTTCATGCTCTATGCTTATTTACTTATTGTGGGTAGCTGAGAGGAATTTTGCTATAAATATAGCAAAATTGGCCTTAGGAGTATTTTAAATGCTGTATTTTGATAAGTTGCGTCCATTTCTACTCATTCAAAATCTGCATAATAAATCGTATTATTCAATACCTAGATGTTTTCTAGAGCATCTTTCGTGAACTTTTATTAGAACACTATACATTTCAACTCGGTTTTTACTTCATGATACCTCATTTAAAATGTTTTCATCAAGATTTCACGACCAAGTAATGCGAAGAAGCTTGATTTCTGTCCATTAATTAGATTTCCATTATCAGATATATATGATAAATGCTTACTTGATCATTTATATTTTTTTAAAAAAAAAAGTAACCAGGCTTTTGCGTATACTAAAATATCTAAAAATGGTTCTTATTTATACCATAAAGAGTCTTTTACTTGAATAAACTACAGACTCATAAATGGATACTAAATGGCACAGTAGGAAGTAAATTTAATCTTTGACCTTCAGCTTTAATATAAGAAGCAATGTTATATACCGTTAAAAATGCAGTAGCACTAAAAATACAAGTTCATTTCTCGTGAAGCGTTTATAGACATCCGTCCAGCGATGAGTGATGGGTATTTGCTGAATCGATTCAATAGCATTATGAATTGGTACTGATTTGGTCAATATATCCAAGTAATACATTTTACTTTATCTTAATTTAAAACATAACAAAGTAGAAGAAAGCGAGAAGATGTTCAAGGCTTTATAATATATGAAAAAAAGTTATACAATAGACCAAGGACAAATAAACAGAATTGCCATCTGCAAAGGATTTTGAGTAGCTCTTTTATATACTCAAGTTTTTGACGGAGCAATGCTGCCGAATATATTAAAGAGATATCGATATTTTAGAGTCGATTACATTTTTTATCATTTTACTGCTTTGAATAAGCTAAAAGGAAATTTGAAAATATATCATGAATAGTTTTTGCGGGTTGTTCCCCAGGATATCAGATTAAGCAATATAACACTTTGTTTCTTTACTAATATCTAGGGTAGATTTTTAATAAATAAAAAGCTATATATAATTTACTCAGGTTCCTCTTTCGTCGTTCTACATTTCTTTTTGTTGGTGATATATTGCTCAGTTACTGATGAAACATTGGCATTATAAATAGTTTTCAAATCACCATATTTATATTGATCCTTAATATTCAAAACAACAGAGAAGGTCTGCTTTTTATCAAGCTAAACTTGTGCCAGCCCTTGTTTTTATTATTTCCATATCTTGAAACTAAAATAAGTCATTGATACAATAGTTTATTACAATGTTTTTCAAACATGTAGTTGAAAAAGTCTTAATTTCAAGCTTTTTTTCGCTAAACATGACAAAAATTGGCGCTTAAATTGAAAATCGCAGGTTTTCCAGAAAAAATGAATTTAGCAATTCTGAAGAAAATGTCGATGGTTTTTGCATATTTTAGAGACAAAACTTTTAGTGATTATAAAATAAAAAAACGTGTGCATATGTAAAATTTTATTATTTATACAAATATATAAACAGTTTAACTATTTTACACTTAAAATAGTTTATAAAAACTCTTTAATTAAAAAAACAGGGTTTTGAGTAAATGTCAAACATTTTAGAATTCAACGTATATATCACTTTGATCGTTTTGAATAATGGATCAATGGATATAGTAGAATTGTGAAAACATTAATAAAAGAAAGTACGTTCGAATTGATTCAAATATTTTATTATATTTATATCTATGGTTGTAAAAAGCGCACCAAATGAAAATACTCAAAAGGCAATTTTCCGTTTTATTTACATTATCAAAGAGCTGGCACCACAAAAATTGATAGCAAACTACATTAATTTCACTATTCGCATACTGAATTATAGCTGTGCTGCAAAATTTATGAGTGGGGATAAAAAAAGGGATACTAATGTTAGGGGTTACTTTCATGGATAAATAGACTATCCATCGGACAGATCAGCTTTAGGTTTGCCGAGGGAGGGAGGATACTACTTAGCCACCCCTGATTATAGTTGCCAAATGAAGATTGAAAGCTTATTGAACCTTATTTGCCCTTATAGCCTCTCACATACATAAAACATTACATATATTATAAGTAAATAAATGCCAAAAATCACAGTTTTTGAAGAACAATTTCCATCTGAAACGGTTATTGAAATTTCTGCTGCAAACTATAATAATAAACTTCATAGATTTGTCGACTTCAAATTGGATATTGGATGGGCAATGAAAACCATTAATAACTATCATCCAATTAGAAAAAGAATAAAAAACAATAAATGTGGTTTTACTCTTGGTGACTATGAGCATTCGGATGATTATCGCATTACAAAACGGCGTGCAGGTGTACTCGTTTGTCCTGTTGAAAACTCGATGGAAGAAGACGAATGTTCTCGCAAAGGTCGTGCTGTCCGACCATAAATGGATAAAAAGGGAATATGATTAAGAATATCCTGTATAGCTTATGCAACAAACCTTTGCAATAAAAGGAATGTGAAGTTGTGGTCAAGCGTTATTTCCATGTTCTTTGAGAGAGTGGGAGTACTATCATATTAACTTATAATGCTGATAGTCCTAGAAAAGCGATACATTCGATGGAAGATATCTTCCTACCCATTTAAAGCGCAATGAAAATATGAAGCTTGATAACGATCTGTATGTTACTCCAAGTGCTGAAACTACTAGCATTATATCTAATGGTAGAGTAATTGATAATACAGCAAGCATCAATGCCATACTGAGTAATAAGGACAGAACCAAGTACGAGCTGAAAGTATCTCGGATCCGACAATGTCTTGATAGTGTCTCAAATAATGTAGTCAAAGAGTTCTATGAACTTGAAGAGACGTACACAAATTACTTTCTATCTGCTCACATGTTGTCATCAGCATTTTTTATCTCATTTTATTCTTCAGACATAGAAGCGTTCAGATTGCCTTTCGATATTTTCCCAATTGTAACAGATGTTACATATAAAACGGCACCTAAAGGATATCACTTATGCTCTGCGGTGATACATGCACCAAAATTTAAACGAAGCGTGGTATTTTACCAAGCTATCCTGAGAAACACAACATTGAAAGATTTTGCTACATAATTCGTAGCTTTGTTCAAGAAATTTGGTATAACTAAGTCGAGTAATTTCCTTGGGACCATCATGGATTTTTCTGCATCCCAACATGCCGAATTTATTACACCTTACGAGGCTGAGTTGAATATGCTATTGAAGAAAGCACTATCGTACATTAAAGGATGTTATATGCATTGGATGCAATTTTGTATTCGTGTATCCCGCAATCATCGACTGGTACCATTCGACAAATTAGAAAAGTTCAAAAACTTTGTATCTCAATTGAGAACCCCTGATGAGAAAGTCTTTTTAAAAACGGCCAGTGTCATATCATCCGGATTCCCCAATGTAAAACATTGCTTGATTGGTGGCTATAGTCTCATATTTGTAATGCAATCTTTTCTTGCCTATCTGTCATGAAAACTAATCTGAAATGATACAAATTCCGTACAACAAAATTAAAAAATTAAAAGAATTAAAAAAATCATGCAGGTTATGCGTAATATCACATAATAATGGCCTCCTTTCCTCAATACCCCCTTCGGCAAACCTAAAGCCAATTGATCCGATGGATAGTTTATTTATCGGTAAAAGTATGTAACTTAGTACCGCTTTTTTATCCACATTCTCTTGAAAGCAGCTATTCTCGAATGTAATTTTACAGATTTGTAATCATTCATTGGAATCAATCGAGTATATGCAATATAGAGCAGCTTTTTAGAACAGGCCACTCCTGAGTAGATAAGATTATAGCTGTACTAGAAAATTGCTAGATTTGGATAAGAGTAATACGTATATCGTTTAGATATTAATGAATTAGAGAAAATACAACTGGTAAAAGCTGATACCCAAGAATGCAAATCGAGGTCAAGATAGATAAAAGGTGCATTCATTGTGTAGTGGGAACCGCAACATTTTGATGGATAGACATTACAGGACCAAGACGTTGTGTTTGCTTCAGGATTTTTAAAAGGGTTTGAAAGCATACTTCATCAAATTTACGTAGATGTTAAATACTCATCATATGCTATTATTAGTATCATCTTGTTTTTTATTCAATTGCTGTATTATTAAAAATCAAACTTTTTATAGTTTACAGCTGTATAACAATGATAGTGGAATATTTCTAAGTTTAGATTGACATTTATCATAAGGCGTGCTGATGATACGTTTGATACTACTGTAAATGAAACCAGTTAATTTAATTTATGGAATTTGAATGCAAATACCGAGAAACCATTTGTAAGTACTACTTAAGTTGATTCTGGTAAAGCATTGAATAAATAGGTTTGGGATAAAGAGAGTAAAAAGGCGGTAATAGGTTCCAGTGGCGGCCACGTTTATGTTTGTGTTTATGATATTGGAGAGGTAAGATTAAAACTTAATGTAAATTACCTCTAGCGCAATGATTATAAAGTAAGATTATATTATCATTAGATAGACTACCACACAATATTAACATGTACAAAGATTTACAGTAATAAGCTCGGATCAAGTGGGTACAGCATCGTAAATTCTTGAAAAAGTTCTCAAGTATTATAAAATCTCTTATTTTTAAGACTTACAAGGCTTATAAACGGAATATTAACATCAAAAGTCATTCTTGTCCAGATCTTCAATTTTAGCATTTTTTAATTTTTTTTTTCTGATTTTGCAAATCTAGAGTTAATTATACTACCAATTATAAAAACAAAAAATATACACATATGCAGAATTTAGCGCTCTATTTGCTCAATAAAAAATATCAAACATTTTTATTGAAAATATTACATGAAAATCCTTTAATCAAAAAACCGTTTTTGGGGCAAAAGTACAAAGTTTCATTACTTAACATTTAATATTAAGCTTTTATAAAATGTGTATTAGTCATGGCTACAATTTTCTCTCACAATGTAGTATATTTAAACGTTGCTTTTGGTATCAAAATTTGATTTTTCTATTTTTTGATCAAAATCATGAGTGTTGGTAAGGATAAAATGAGTCCCGAAAATGTTCGCTACAAAAACTGAATTTTCAGACCGTACGTGGTTAAATATAAGAAAAGTTAAAAAAAAGAAACGCTTTTTTATTTAAAACTTAGATATACCATAATATAAGAGACTTAGCCGTTCGATCATGTTATGCTCAATTATGGCGTCGCTCTACGGGCTAGCTTTTGCAATTTTTTAATGGATGTATGGTATGACAGACGGTTTTTCTAGTAGAAAAATGTATGTTTCTATGATAGCAGATATTGCCTGCAATAAAATTGAAGTAATTTTATAAAAATGAAAAATAAAATAAAAAATAAAAGCGTTGATAAATACAATTATAGTCTTTCCACGGTTTTATTGTGATTAAAAGAAATCTGAAGAAAAAAGAATGATATTTTTCATAAAGTATGCTATATTTATAAGAATTGTAAAATAGTGGATGTTTGTGTGTTGATGCCTATTTTACAGGTGTTCAATTATAATGTCTTTTGTTGACATTCTTTTATAAGATACTTGGTTGAGATATTGATACTTTGTGCAGTAAAATATGGGTGTAAAAAGCAATAAAGAATACTGTTAAAATCCTTTATTAAAATATGGATAATGTGCAATAAAATGGTTATTCTACGTCTCTATTTATATTATTTGGTGATTATTTACTATCTTGCAATTGCATTGCAATTGTCAACGATTCCATTAATTTTGAGTATAAATGTTGGGTTGTTTGGTTATTGATTTGGTGGATCAAGAACGGTGTTCTAAATATAATTTGTCGATCATGCTTTCAGAACAGCCCTTACTTGTTCTACTTGATAAGCATGTACTTTTTGTATCTTTTATTTGGGATATCCCATATTACTTTAGTATTTTAGCATCTCTTATTTGAGTATTATACCCTTGCTATCTTTATGCAATTGTCTATTTACTATATAGTCTTATCTTTGATAGTATGGTTTCAAATGAGATGACATTTAATTTAGGTAGTATTTTATGAAGGGAATCTAGCTTAGTTCACTTCTTCACTTTGTTTGAAATGAATGAATATCATTAGATGGATGTTGATCTTTCAACATTCCAGTTATAATTTAAAATGCAACTGAGCTTATTTTTATGAGATGTGATTCCTTTTCTATAATTACTGCAACTGCGATTTTATGAGCAGGAGTTTTGGAATATATTAATAATGCAAAATAAGTACAGCTTTATATCATAGGTTTCGTGCTGTAGAAGGTTGTATTTTGATCAGGAACACTTCCTTTTATAGGCACCAGCAATATAGAGTTTTCTCGTTATGCTTATTGAAATGTGATTGAAACTCAGTCCTTATGGAGCGAGATTCAGGTACGAATCAAGATCAGTTATTTTTCCGAAATGACAATGGCGACTTTGGTCTATAAAAGGTGTCATTTCATTGCATTGCCTATTTTGTTTAGTTCATGGGTTGATGCGCTGTAATGCTGCTTTTACATTGGCTGAAATGTGCAATTTAGCAGGGTTTTAATTGTACTAAATAATGTAAAATTTTGAAAATCCTTTTCTATGTATTATGTTGTTTCTCTCTTTTTGTTTTCATATTCCAAGGATATATTCATCGTTTGATAAGGCATATCAGACTATTAAGCTGGTATTCTTTTCTTGTATCTGAATACGCATTCTAACATAAGGGACTAATTTTTAATATAGGTAGCAGTCTATATTAGAGACTGATATTTTCATTTAACCGTATTCTAAGATCAAATATCGTTATTTACTACTGTATTTTTGGACGTATTTCTTGGTGATTACCAGATCAAATCGAAGGCAATGATATTTATATCTACTCAATGAAAAGCTACAACTGGCTACAAACCCAGGAAATGTTTCAGAAAAGTGATAAAATTTCAAATGATAGAGAAATAAAAAAAAAAGGATAATCTAATGTCTTGCCTAATAACCATAGTTATGATCGTCGCTATACTTAAAAACAAATTTTTTTATAGCTGATAATCGTAAATTAAAATAGGAAGTTCAAAGAAGGTTAATTTGTTTAAATTTTATGTGTGATAAGTAACATCGTAACATCTATAATCTTAGATTTGGCTTGCATATAAATTTAAGCAGTAAGTGTATTTAGGAGCTGTAATTAGCATTGACAATGCATGAAGCATTAGATGTCTTATCTTTAAACAAACCGAAGCTTAGGGTTAATTTTCGTCAGACGACGGCAATAACCAAAAAAGCCACGTCTTTTACGTCACTCAACCTTGACCTCCAACAATAAAAACTATTTATAAGGGCCAATCCATCCAATATCAGTAGAAACTCTTTGTTTCTTTCCAGGAATTTTTAAGATGGGCAAATGCATAGGCTGTCGGGTGTTGGAATACTTGCCAATCCTTGCTACCCTCCCTCTTTGTCTGCTTAATGTTTTCCAATCGTTCAGGTAAATAGATGCATAGACAAGTCGGGTGTTGGGACAGTTTCTCAATCCTTGCTTCTAGTCGGGCGTTGGGACAATTCTCAATCCTTGCTTCTCTCCCTCTCTATATACTTGATACGACTTTTTTACTTTTTTACTTTTTTTCTTCTTCTTTCCCCTTTATTTTTTGGGATCTGTAAAGCTTTACCTTCACGTGGTAGATCCTGTTAATCAACTGCTTTTAAAAATAGTGGAGAACTGAAAAAGCTTTTACTTGTTACTATCATATACAGTATATGTCTAACAAAAAAATAAACAAAATGTGTCTACTATTACTATAACACGCAGTAACTCAGAATTCCAATGTAAAATATAAAGATTGAAATCATGGATCTCTTTCCAAGAAGACTCGGCTAAAAGTCTCTTGTGTGTTTGATATCAATTTGCTCTTTAAAACGCTAAACGAACATTCATTTTTTACAATTTCCATTGTTTATACATAATCGTTTGAGCTTTTATAACTCTTGTTTTTTTTTCTATTCTAACAAGTGTTCAGTCCAAACACAAGATTAATTAAAGGACATGCTTTTAATTTAAAAGATAATTTGTAATGCTGAAGTATTTTTTAAGTTTTATCGTGTGGTGCTTAATCTATAGAATCTGATTTGCGTATGATAAACCCCTCTGATATACTGGCTTCTACATAAGACGACCATTTGTAAAATACTATCTACAACCTTAAGATAGTGTTGAAATCTTAAAATTGATATTTTAACAGTGAATTCAAACACCTCCAACAGAAAACTATGACAACTAAAGTAGGATATTTATTGTTTCAATAGAGGTATAAAATAAAATGAAAGGCATAAACTAAAACAAAGGTATACACATAAAAGATACTAATAAAAGAGTAAAAAAAAAGTTGAAAAAGAAAAGAGTAGTAAAAGAACAGTAAAAGAAGGGAAGCAGAGGAAAATAAAGAATAGTAAAAGAAAGGCAGTAAAGGAGAAAGAAGAAGAAGAAAGGAAAATCATACTTCAGAAGTCTTTCTCTTCTTATTACTTTTTGTTACAGGAACAAAACAAGGAGGAAAGAAAGCTAAATTAGCAGCAGGATTATGATTTAAAGAGAAGCTTGACGAAACATCATCAATATAATTAACAGTACTTTTAATCACTTTTGTACAGTTGTACACGAGGGCGAGTACTGGAGGTAATAAGGCTGGTGTTTGCTTGATTGATTCAGGCATTTTGAGACGCTCTGAACTTGAGATTAAAGCAACAGACCCTTTCTTGAATGACATTTCTAATGCAGTGATATACATACTTTTTGAAAAGAAATCGAACAGTAAATCATACGCTTGTTTAGCGTAAAGAGCTACTTGTTACTGGTAGATTTGCTCATACCCAAAGTCTGTATTTGGTCAGTTCGATTTCCTTTCTTGTATTGCATTTTATGCGCAGTATGACAAATTATCGCACGTACCTTATTATCCAAATTGAGCTCAGTCATCACGGAAGTTATTCTTGTGACCCAAGCAGATTCAAAAGAATTCAAGTCGAAATTTGAGTCAACTAGCGAATGACTCAATTCTTCGATGATCACTTCTTTTAATTCAATGAATATCTTCTCGGGGCTACTAGACCCTCGTTTCTCTCCCTCTAAATGTGCAATCGTGTTGAAGATATCTTCAAAATTCGTTAATAAGAGTATTTTGCATAATCTGAAAGCTTTTCTACTATACCTTGTTTATATTTAACGTTAGATATTGCAGACATAATAGTTATTTTCAATGCAGAAAGAAAACGCCACTGCTATAATAATTTGATTTAGAGTTAATATTTTTGCTGTTGTCATGGTAACTACGAGTCGTTGTCACAATATTAAAACTCCGACGAACAAAGTTAAAGCTACAGCACTTAGTTTGAGCTCTCATTTTCAAATAAAAATTCTTTATGCTTTGTTTTTTTTCCAGGAGTCTATAAGATGGGCAAGTGGATACATTATCGTGAGATCGGGAACTCGGATGTACGATAAAAACTACCTTATTTGTACCTGATAAAGATACCATCTATAACTCCTCTTAGATTACAATGAAAGAACAATAAGGATACACTTACATTTATTAGTTTAAAACCAGCTTTTGTAATAATATAAATAGGTAGATTACTTCATCATTTAATAAAGACATTAGAATACTTTTTGCCTGCTGATTTACTTGATAGTTTTTTTACGTATCACATTTTTTTGTATTGTTGATTTTCCTATTTATAGCCAAATCACATCAGTGCTTCCAATATTTTGGCTTTCTTGCTACCAGTGTTATTCTTTCAGGTAAGAGATCCGAGCAGAAAGAAATATCATATACACACAATAGTTGAACTCGTCGTCTCACAAGTTATTAAAATTCAAAATACAGTATAATGATACTTCACCTTTACATGTTGAAAAGTACACAAAAAACTAAAAGATATTAGATTTTCAGTTACGAGAAATATGCGATTTGTTTATGTAATGTAAATGTAACTGGATCATTAAACTTTTATTTCTTTCATTTTTTGACATTTTTGTAATAGATTTCAAAATATCCATTATATTGAGCAATACTTTTTTTTTACATTCGTGGCATCAACATCGTTGAGCTCTCTTGTACCCAATTTAGTTTTTTTGAAAATATTAATTTTTCATGGAGATATTCTCAAAAATGTGTACGAAGAGATACTTTTGTTTCTAGCTTCAATTTTTTCTCTGCATACCCTCATCCCAAGTTCTGAATTTCAAAAAAAACATTGAACGTAAATCTTATTTTCTCTACGAGAAACACAGCTAGAAGGTTCATCAATGGCTCAATCGATAGATAATTGTTTTGCACATTATTTCGTTACTTATACATAAAAAAAACTCCAAAATTGCAATTGCATTTTGCGCAAACTTTAATGAGAAACATTTGTCTGAACTTTGTTTCAATAGATGCAGAATTGAAAACTGCATAAAAACTATTTACTACTCTAGGTTCACTTACTTTCAGTTCATGAGCTATTAAACAATTTTATTTTTTTAATCATTTTTAATCATTTTTTTCAAATCAATTTTGGAGCCCCGTTACTATAGGGTTTAAGCTGTGATATGAACCATTATTTTGATTATCTCGATGAAAAACCAATATTTTTTGCTGAAACAAAAATTGAAGAGTAGATTTGAGCTGGATCTATTTTGTGGTTTGTTAATACAGAAAAATAATGTCTTAGACAATTTAGGTGTTTAATTTTTCATAATCAATTTTGATCAATAATGCTTGGCCAGCGCGTTATGTCTGCAGTAAATGACAAAGTTATTTACTAAAATAAAAAAAATATAAAAATAAAAGCAGTAGAAGAAATACAATTATAATCAGCTAAAGTTTTTATTACAAAAGATTTCTGAAGAGTTAAAATAATTGAAAAGTATGAGGGTATTTATAGTGATTTGGAGAACTTGGATACCATCAGACTTGAATGGATGTATATTTAGTAATCTTCCAGTTTTGAGTACATTGTTATTGATTTGATATTTTAAGGGGTAAATTGTGTAGAGCATTGACCATACGGGATTGTATGTCAAGTGTGACAATATCGACCTTTTGGGAAATGGTTGTTTTGTTTATTTCTGTTATATCTATTTTATGTAATCGTGATTTTTAAGGGGTAGTTTTTATATGCTTGAATCTTATTTATATTGATAGTGCAACTTCAATATAGATGAGTAGTTGACTAAATTGATATCTTTGTTTATTATCATTATTGATTTACATAAAATTCTGTTTTGATATATATGTTATTTGTGTAATTGATTGCGCCGTGATCAAGGGTGCTATCATCTACACGACATGTATGGTTCAAAAAAGGGTATTTCATATTTTTAGCATGCATTTGTTATTGTGTTCAATTGAAGCGTTTGTTTATTATTGTTGTTCATACTGTATTTCAAGTGGCATCATATCTTATGAGCGACACTTGGAATTTAGGTTGTTTTATTTTTATCAAGCGTTTTTAGTATGTAATTCCACTGCAATGTCAATGTTCATCATACATATTTACGCCTACTAACTAAGGTCAGTAAGCTCACCAGTTCTCACCGAATATGGATCCAAATAACCTCTCGTTACAACGAGAGGTACTTCTAGTGCTTATCTACAAAATTGAAATTATTTAGCCTTCCAAGGCTGCTGTAAGAAGGGGGAAATGCAAACTCACACTCTTTTAAACTATTTTGTTGCATGGGTTGTTTCAGATATTCTTTGAAAATTTCTAAAAGATCAAATAATGGTTTGTAATTGAATTTTAAAGTTCCCGTTAATGTGCATTTAATATAAGAGTAACATATCTTGATTTCATTTGATAACAACTGTTTTTGAAGGATTTTAGTACAAGTTTTCAAATGAAACCTCTCTTCCTCTGCCTAAAAAAAATAAAGGAATTAGAAAAATGCTCGCAACCAATGAATATTGATCCAAATGGGCTGCAAATTTCAAATAGTATGCTACAGCTGTAATAATATCCAGAGTTATAATTTCACGTCCCATTATCTTGCTAGTTAAATCATGGGAATCAAGAGCCCACTTTTCCAAGTGGATTTGTAACTCATCAGCGGCCCATTTCAAATTGGAAATAACTGAATCAGTCAAAAACAGCATATATGACAGTAATAACTACCCCATTTAATAAGCATACTTTCTGTTTTTGTACAATCAAAGTTGTAATGCAATGCGTTTTACTTTTATCTTTCAAAAAAAAAAAAAAAATATCGGGTTTCAATAAATATCTAGAAAATCGCAAATCTTTATTCCTTGAAAGAGTTGCTTTATTAAATGGCTGGCAGTTAATAGTCAAACAAATAGTCGACGACGTAATCTACATGATTGTATTCTATTTTCGAACAATGTAAATTTTTTATAAAGTTATATATTGATAAAACAAGATTTCAAGAGTCTTAGAAGCGAAAAAAAAAAAAAAAACTCGAAGATTATAAAATCGATTCAGAATCAGATAGACTCCAAAAAACATTCAATTGAGAAATGCTGGTATCTATATAGTTTGCCGTCAAATTCCAAAAACATTTTACTTGAGCAATCTCTAAATTATTATCGATAAAATGCATCTTATGGCCGGTAATTATACTTTCTTTAGCCGTTTATATATCCTTGTATTTATATGATTTGAAGCTTATCGAAACGATTACATTTTCAAATCTTCAGCTCCAGGTATATATGGGTATATTGCCTGCTTTTGAGCGGTGGAAACGTTCCCAAAATCATTAACATCTAATATATACAGTACTAAAATATTGTATATTATCTTTGTTTTTATTTCTTTTTTGATAATTTATTTATAAATAGCATATATGAATATGTATTTTTTATTTACTCGTCATCAGAATCGGATTCAGTGACATAATTAGCATCATTTTCTCCTTCGTCAGAGGAAGAGTCAGAGTCAGAATCGTCCTTTTCCTTCTTTTCTTTTCCTCCACCACCAGCTAATGCAGTAGCAAAACCTTGTTCTCTCATCATCTTCATCTGGCCAGCAATAGAATCTTCCTCGGGTTCAGAGATGCTATCGTCAACGTCATCTTCATCAGGAAGGTCAGCAGGATCTTGAACCTTCAATTTAATATCTTGAAGGATATCAGTGCCAACATAGGTATCAGATTTAACAAAAAGGGAGAAAGTATATACACCGGGCTTGGGAGGTCCAGGGAAGGGAATTTTGATGGTTTGTTCGTCTATAATGTCAGTAACCTTCTTATGAGGGACTAAAATACGGTTAACCTTGGGGTCACCCAAAAAGATCCACCAACAAGGCTTCTTTTCTCCAGGATAGAAAGGAACATGTGCCATAGGTAAAACTCTACCGTCCTTCTTCTTTTCATCTTCAGGGGAAACAATAGCTTCATCTTCTTCTTCCTCTTCTGCCTTCTTTTCTACAGCCTTTTCATTAGTGGCCTCAATGCTGGTAACTTCACCGTTTCTTAATTTCAAAATAAAAGTAATGATAGCGCCAGTAGTAACAATCTTATCACCAATAACCTTGAAAACAGCCTTTTCGATAGTCAATTTGGGGATACGGTTAGCAACTTCCATAACATCGAGATATTCTTCATCGGTAAGTGATTTGAGCAAGCTCTTGCGTTCATCTTCAGTCATGGCACATAATTGTTGGACAGTGCTAATCTTGTTCTTCTTGTGATTACGGTTATAACGACGCAACATTGTGTTGGTAATGTAAGGCAATTGCTTGATAGTATCATCTCCGGGGTAAGTAGCTTGCAATAAATGTTGTTGAAGTTCCATAATGGCACAAGTGGTGCTTAACCATTGCTTTACAGTAGTGATTTGCAAGAGACCTTGGAGAAGATGAATAGATCTATCGACAATGAATTGTTGATCTTTAATTAATAATGTAGAAGCGCCCTTGGCTACAATGTCAATACGAAGGAAATAAGCATAAAGCAAAGTACGGGCCTTGCGACGGTAAGCAGGAATAGTATCAGTCAAACGATCAAACTTTTCTCCAAATCTATTCTCCAATTCTTCATTAATAGCACCATTAATGGCGTTTAGTGTCTTTTCTTCGCCACTGCGAACATCGGCTTCTTCTTTAAATTCGATGGCACCAGCCAATACATCAACAATATCTGCATAAGCATGTCAGTTATCGACTCAATTAACAAAAACAGAAAGCGTAATTTACCTTTGAAGCCATTGGTTTCCTTCAAACCCTTAACAAAAATGCCCATAGTCTTATTCAAAATCTTATCCTTGGTCAAACGACGGGATTTATACCACCATTGAGCCTAATTGGAGTAAATTTTAGTTTGATTTCATCATAGATATTTAATATACTTACAATGAAATAAGGTAAACCTAAACCAAATGCAAGAGCATAGAAACCCAAAACAAACATGCCATTACCCTCAACAAGGCCCTTGGGAAGAGCAACGCCCATAGTAAAAGATTGCTTACCATCAGGGTGACCAAATTCTTCATAGTTTTTGCGAGTATCATCATCAGTCAAACTAAAAACAGGAATTACAATTAATAAATTACAATAAAGGGGGGGCTATAAGTAATAAAAAGAAACTTACACTTTGTAAGCTTTAGTGATATCAATGAAGCGCTCTTCATTCTTCTCTTCCTCTCCAGCTGCTGCCTTATCAGGATGGTAAATTAAAGATAACTTTTTGTAATGCTTTTTGATTTCAGATACAGTAGCACCCTATAATTGACTATGTTTAGTACATTTAATTATGTATGTATAGGCTAATTGATGTTTTACCTCTGTGATGCCTAAAATTTCATATGGATCCCAAGTGACAGACTTGATTTCAGCATTGGCAACTTGCATTGTTAAAAGTACAACGCCAACCCAACCAATAACCAAAAAAAGGAACCTATTTGAGTGAAAATCACAATTAAATACACGTCTAATAACATTTTCAATTGAAATCATACTTTGGGCTTGTGATCAACTTCTTTACAATGCTAGGTTTAGCAACGCTAGCCTTTTTTCTTTCTTTCTGGCAGACACTACATAAGCAAATCTTGCTACTTTGGCCACCTAATTTTCAAGAAATGCACATGTTAAAGCAAGTCTCTAAACGTTGCGTTTTCCACTTACTTTTTGACTTGTATAGTGAATAGAATGTTTGAATTGTCACAGGAACAAGTGCCAATGACAATACTGAAATAAGAAAGTAATAAAAATTAAAACCTTGCTCGTCGTATGTATACTGAGCCATATTTTCGTTAAACAAAGGTTCGTGAAGAAGGAAAAAGAAGGAGAACTTTTAGCTGTAATTTCGTATTTTTAATTATTTTTCATTCATCTTCTTTCTCATGTCAACTTATTATTGGTTGATTAGTTACGATGCGTCACTTGGATTAATATATAAATGCCATTGCCGTCAGCGGAGCTCCCTTAACGCAACATTGGGCGCATCTTTCCACTGCTTGGAGAAAACCCTAATCCTAAACCTACCCTCGCCCTCTCACCCTCTTCAAAACAACAACAAAAAGATACCAGCATAACTTCACTCTAAATCCTATATTATCATATTGTCTCTTATTTTATTTTTTTCATTTTTATTTTAATTAAAAAGGTTTATAAATAAATAAAACATTTCGAACGGCTTTGGTCAATGTTACTCATAAGAACAAGTCCTCGTTACAAAGGTTTTACACCGCATGCATTTATCTTGAAGCCCTATATAAACGCATACCAGATTGAAGCTGATACACATTGTTTTAAGCCACTTTTTGAGAAATTTTATTTCTCGTCGTTGTGAGATAAAGAACTAAATCAGTTTCAAAAGATGAAAGCCTTTTTATAGTTTTTTCTGAGAGTGAAACAGGAGGAAAAAACCATAATTTACAGACTGCTTTTCCTTTATGGTTTACTAATTAATTTAAGCGGTATTTTGTAGCATATCTAACTTTAAAGGATTTTAAAAGATGGAGCGAGGTATGGTAGACCATATTGTTACATATTATAGTGGTTTTTAGAATCATAACTTTATATTCAATTTTTTTATTTAGCAGAAAAAGCTTTTAAATCAGTTGAAATAGATGTCCATTTATCATCTCATGCGCTATCATTGTATTTGAGTCAAAATGTCTCTGATTTTCAACGTTTTCATTGTTTATGCCTTTATATCTGGTGGAAAGTATATTAAGCATGTATTTAGTGTCCCCTAGTATGGAATTCAGATATTAGTTGATTTGAGAGGTGCGGCAGATGCTAGCCAACTGTTGATTTGGTAAATTTTCCTTTTCTGAGATTTACCACATTCATCATGGCTTAGTGAGGCAGAAATTTACTCTAGAGTAAATCGCTCCGAGAAAAATATAAACAACTACCTATTCTTGCATTCGCCCGGTGGAATCATGTGGGATTCGTTGTGGTCTTGAGAAAAATGCAATGCAACCCATAGGTTTCATAAAAATTGATTTGACTTTTTTTTTTTAAAAAAAAATTAGGTTTGGCATTAATGTAACTTTTCTCATAAATTTAATTATCAAATACGGACAGTTCGCTTGAACTGATAGTAGTGGCTTTCGTTCAATACTGCTGTCCCTGAAGTAAGAAGCTTTCCTCCAAAATCTATGCATCTCCGAAGGTCTGTCTTGACCCTCCTTGGACTGTCGAAAATCAAACGATTATATAAAATGAAAAATTTTCAATAAAATTTTTTTCTTTCTTTTTATTAAAATAAATATATTGCACTGATGAAAGCTTTGGTAAACGTTTGAATTTAATATTCAATAGAGTATTATACCACAACCTTCCCAAGGGAAAGGTTCGAGGTATGACGACAAAAAGGCGATGTCTGAGCATATATTGATTTATAAAGGTAATTATTGTTTAACAAGGTAAAAAGTAATCTCATTAAAAAAAAATGGATTTGACTTGATGATAAGTGTATTTTTGATCAACATTCTGTGTTGCCTGATTTTTTAAATTATACACCTGTTACATATCTCTAAGAAGCACTGATCTCTTCCACTTTTTATATAATGAAATTACTTTTTATTATTTTTTCCTACGAATAATTCATTAACATTTATTTATTTGTAGTTAAGTACTGAAATATTTCTTGGTTCCTGTATATATTGTATTTTATTTGTATTTAATAAACCTTAATTTATACTCCAAAATGTTGAAAATCCTTTTTACGTGATGTTTTAAATTAACCCATTAGACGAACATCTGTTAACGCAGCTTTTATCTTGTAATGAAAGTGTGATCTTTTCTTGATTATCGACAAAGGAAACATTCGATGTAGGCTAAAATTGAAACGAAATCAATAAGAGCAGTGTAAATAGGATTTAAAAATAAAATTTCAAACCTGTCAAATTCAATGAAAATCAGAAAAAACTCATAAAATAGCACTCCAAATATCATCTTTTTTTCGAAACAAAAAATACTCACATCGACTACAGATGCAAAAAAAATATACAGAAAGTCTAAAAACCTTTTCTTGATAACTCCTTGCTAAAGAAAAAAATGTTCGAAATTTTTAAGGACTTGCATTTTCTGAAGGATCATGATATCATCATTATTATAATTGTTTGCTACATAGATACTTATTTTTAAAGTAGACACATACAACAAGATATCATTCTGAGAATTCTTCACGTTCAAGTATTTCATTGTTTTGAACAATATTCTGTTCTTTTGCCATTACCATTTGTCGGACGTTATAGTGCTAACTTTCAAGATTTTGAAATATTTTGAGCAATCGGTAGTATTTTGAGATTTATAAAGCCAAATCTTTATTGATATATAATAATTTCTTGATAGTTAGATAGTCAATGTTTTTATAAACCGTGGAGATACTTAATTACAGCACTGAATAACATGAAAACTGTCAAATGAAGACCACAATTCGGCTGAATCAGATATCTCCCGTAACCCTGGTATCCGACCCCAGGACTATGAAAATCTTTACCTACTAAAAACTATAATATATGACATTTGGACTTACCAGTGGGTATTTTACACTCGATAAATATTATACAAAATGACCAATGTCTGAGCAAAGCCGTGCAATGTGTATAGGAAATGGATTCTCTTTGAAATTTCCTCCGATTGGCACGAGATATTTTATTTACACTCTTAAAAAAATTAAAATGAAAAATTTCCTTAAAGTCTGAGCCAAATGTGGCGTAAAGCATGTTTAGTTCTGCGCAAAATGTTTTATTTGCCCACTGAGATAAGTCCCCTGTATTTTCATTTGATCAATGGTAGCGTTTGCTTTAATATTGAGTCATATGCAAAATTTCAAAGCGGGATAATCCGTGAAGATCATAATGTTCTTTATTCAATATTTGCAATATTCTGCCAATCGAGAGGTTAAATCTTAACCAAGTCAACTTGTATACAAATTATGATATTTGTAGCCAATAAGATGTTATATTAACTAAGTGTTTTACTGAACACAACACTAAATTTTACTAATTTTAGCCAGACAAATCTCTCGGCATCAATTTTTCCGTTGATTTGATGCTATTTGTTGAAACCTTGACATCCGTCATACGGCGGTTTCATAGCCGGATTGTCGCAATATTTGTATACAAAATTTAGTCCACTTTCTGCGCTCCGTTCCCGCATCTTCCTATGGCGACACAAGATCATGTTTAAAATATTAATATAAATTTAATCTGATTCAGCTTGATCCTTTTTGTTTTTTTATAACTTAGATAGTCAAAATGAAATTTAATACTACAAAATCTAAAGCTTTTTCAGTCTTATTGGCCGCAGGTTTGCTTATTCCCTCTACTCATGCTCAATCAACCTTGAATCTGCAGTCTACTTTTCAAAATGACAACCATAAAAATATTGCATTTTTTGCTGTCATTGGTGGTGCATCTCATTATAATTGGGTTATTAACATTGGTGATGAATTGGGTTCAAGAGGACATAATTTTACATTTTTAACTTCTGTAAGTTTCCATGTAGATTATCTTTAATATTCTCAAACTAATATAAATGCAGGATGAAGATATGCGTTTTGGTAAACCTTATCAACATATTCAAACTGTGTCTACAGGTCCAGGTCTCGACTGGAATCCCGCTGATTTTTTCAATGATGAATTAAAGGAAATAACAAACAAAAACCCAGCTTTATTTATGTCTCAAATAATGGATTTGATGTTTTTTAATTACGAAAGAGGTAAAATTATCTAAAATCGATCTTTATTCAAAAGCTAATCACAAGGTTACTTTTGTAGATTACAAATTCACTAGACAATTTTTCATCGATAATCAAATTGATGTAGCTTTATGTGATCATTTTGCAGATGCTTGTGTGGATGCTGCTACAAATTTAAGTATTCCTTATATCATTACAGCTGCTTTAGATGTTACAAAAGATACTTCCGCTCCTTATATCAACAATGATATTACATCAATGAACTTTCCCACTACCGAAACCCAATCATTTGTCGACCGATTCCGTAATAAGTTTATTAACCCAATCATGAATATCAGAGCTATCCTACCCGTGCTCAAAAAGATTCAAGCTAAAAAGGTTGCCCTTGGACTTGAAGCAAAGTTGGAAGATCCTAGTTCTAAATGGAGACATTCAATCAAATTAAGTAACTCTGTATTTGGCTTCACCCCTGCTCGCCCCCTTGGACCTATGTCGGAATTTATTGGTCCTATCATCCCACAACAATACAAGCCATTGACTGGAGAGCTTGAAAATTATCTCAATGCTCATGAACGCGTTGCTTATATTGCCTTTGGTCATGCAGCCACTCCATCCGAGAGAGATATTCGATTGATTTTAACAGGATTATTGGAAAGTATTGAACGTGGAGATTTAGACGGTTTCATTTGGGCCACTGTTCATGCTGCTGGTCGATTCCCTGACTCAGTTACAACTTCTTCTGGTACTGTATATAACGTCCGAGATATGTTTGATCATGTCAATCCTCATGCACGTATGGTGAAATGGGCTCCTCAAACAGCTATTCTTCATCATCCATCTACTGCTTTATTTGTCTCTCATGGCGGTTTAGGTTCTTGGTACGAATCAATGTACAGTGGAACTCGCATGATTGTGTTCCCCTTCTTTGGAGATCAAATCGGAAATGCAGTTACCGTAGAAACCAGCAAATTGGGCGGTATCTTGAAGAACGAATATAGCATTGAGGAAGCCGTAGAGTTATTTAGAAATGTTATAGTCGATGAAACTGGTGAAATTGCAGAAAGTGTCAAGCGTATGCAAGCTCTTACTCAAATTCACTCCCGTCATGGCATCATTCGTGGCGCTGATATCGTGGAAGAAGTAGCTTATACCAACAAGAACGGTAGACTTCCTCATCGTGAAAGCGCTGACCATCGTATGTCTTATTTCAAGAGCCATAATTTGGATTTATACAGTGCATTGGCATTGATTATTGCATTTAGTTTGTGGGTGGTTGCTTTTATCGGCATCAAAGGTTACAAGTTGATTTTGAAATCTTCAACAACTGAAAAAGTCAAAAAATTATAAATTTAGCAGCACATATTTTCTTCTTTCTTCAATAAACGCATTTTGTTTTATATCATCCTTATTAATAGAAGGGCCCTGCATTAATTAAATTTGTATCTGCTATTTATATACTATGCAAAACTGGACGTACCAGCTTAGGATGGTTAGAATTACCTGAAAATCACACATTTTAAAGGATTTTTTCAAACACTTTTAGCCATCTTGGAAGACCCCAAATTAGTCAGGACTGTTTTTAGAGTTGTGCATTTGCTTGCTATATTTTTTTCCTGCGTTTTTGGGGTGATAAAAATTTCCCTGAAATTTGGACCTCGAAGCCCTTGCAAATACAAGGGAAAATCGCTCAAAAATGCTAAATCCGATTTTAAACCTTTAAAACGGAACTTTTTTATATGGTATTTTAAGTCCAAAATGATTGAAATTTTTTTCTTTTTTCACTCAAATGGTTTATTTTGATAAAGTCTATTCAAAATATTGACTTTTGCACAGAAAACCTTTTTTTTTATTCGCGCACTTTTCATAAAAATTTTGCACAAAAGTTTGTCAGAAAATAACATCATTAGATGCACAATAAAAAGTTCTACTGATGTCTATTAATAAACTAAGGACACTAAATATACTAGTTTTTGAGATATTCGCCAAAATGTTTAAATTTTTTCAAAATTTTGTCAAAAATCGACAAATGGAAACCAAAAACTGTAAGCGGAATTTAAATATTTTTTGGCTTGTAATAAACCGTTAAACATACTTTGAAGAGTTTTCATAGCTGTACTAATGCGTATAATCTATTGATGAAACATGAAATCGTTTTTGAAAACATTTGAAATATATGCTTATATTTTTTTTTCTAAAAAAAAATGATTAAAATCAATAAAAATAGACGTTCTTTTAGAGAAAGACGACTTTTTTTCTTAATATAAATCTTTCTCTTTTTGAAGATTTAACCTAAGAATTGCTGATTTCGCCTTGTGTTATACATATCTATGAAGAAAGTATATACACTAGTTGCTAATTCTATTCTTAAATTGGACTTTTATCCAGAAAAAATTGGTTGTATTTAGCTCGGCAGCAGCTTTAGTCAGCAATGTCTAGCGTAAATAATAACAATATTTAATGATATAATCTTTTAACTTAATACCATTTGTATTACCAAACATATATTGAAACAAATCTACATACATGAGTTTATTACTGTGTATGTGCAACTAGATAAAATTTAAGTTTATACGCATTTTTATTACAAACAAATGACCTTTTTTTTTTTTTTTTTTTTTTTTTTTTTTACATTTTGTTGGGGGGGAACAGCGGGTCAATGAATGGAAAAGCATATTATACAATCAGCAAGATAATGATTTCATGGTAAAGAAGTTTTTAGAACATTTTAGCAAGCTGTTTTGAAGAAACGCTATTATAAACATGTGTGTATTCGGCCTACCACGTTAGCAGATTAACTAATGATCTTCTGTACTCCCACATTTCTAAGATTTTAATTTTCAGATCCTCGTGGAAAATAATAGATTTTAGATTTAATATTGTATATACTGTATATTCAGGTACGTTTAGAAAAAGAGTATCCCAAACACCTGGATTTGATGGTACCATCACCAAGAACATTGTAAATTCAATACAAAAAAACATGATTTTAAGCTAAATGACATCATGCTAACAAAGAATATCTTTTCCTTTGTTTTCTCTTGTTAACTTATATTAAATTAATAAATTATCACACATATAAGCACACCATTTCATTGTGTTGATAAACACAATCAATGCTAAAATGTTCTTGTTCTTTTTCTTGATGTAAAAATAGAAGCTTTCCGATTCTTTTTGAAAAGAGTCACCGTTTCTACTACATTTCCTTCTACCAAGGGAGTCACTTTTTTTTTTCCAACATCAAAAAGGGGCGTTTCACGAGCTCTATATCTTTTTACCATTCTTTTATCTATAATCTACAAACTCAATTACAAAAAAATATGGGCTTACCAATGTACAAACCAAGAGACGAAGGACATGTCTCCGAGAAGCATCACGCAAAAGATATCATGGAAGATGAATTTTGGTCTATTCTCCCTCATCAATTGCATGGCTCCGGTATTAATCATAGACGGCCAGCCAGCTCTAGAATCCAAAACAACAACAATTATCAACATAATTTAGTTAATAGAAACTCTTCCAATTCTCAACCTAGAGTCAATCGTATAGCGAGAAGACGTAGTATGTTGACATCGTCATTACTGGATAGACGTAGAGACTCTCGTATTCATCAATTACCTAGTACATTTACAACAGTAACCTTATCTTCTTCTTCTTCTTCCCCTTCATCTGAAAATACAGCAACATCAGCATCCTCAACATCAACATCACCGCCAATGAGAAGTGAATTAGATCGTCGTCTTCATCAAAGAATAACTGAAAAAGAAGATTTATTAGAACAACTTCGAGTTACTGTATCTTTATTAGATCAATTTCTCTCGGCTAGAGCGGCTTTAGGCCGTGATATGAGCTTACCGTCTTTTATAACAGAAGGTAAGATATCATGTGATGGATATTTATTAAACTAGAAAACTTATATATATATATATCTATATCTATATCTAGATCTACCTGCTGTTTTAGAATCAGCGTCTTCATTAGCAGCAATGTCTCCTTCATCATTGACATCTTCCTCTTCAACAGTAACAGATGCAACAGCAAACAATGAAGTAACTACTTTACAGGAAATGGTTGATCGATTATTACAAATTCCACCTTATTCTGTTCGAATTCAATACATTGAGCAAAGTATTATTTCAGCTCATCGTCGAATTAGAGAGCAATTGAGTGTTCTGGGCTCATCAGTTGGTTTACCACAAAACGTTGTTACACCAAGTGAAAGAGTTATTAATCATATGCATGTCCGCCCTGTTGAAAGAGGAGCAGGAGGAGGAGGAGGAGGAGGAGCACAATCAAGAGAAGAAACATTAGCAGCGTACAGAAGGATGAGGTTAGTTCGCGCAAATGCCGTTTCTGAGGAGAATAATAGTAGACACAATTTCATTCCTGGTTCGCATTCATAATTATTGTAAATAAATTCACAACACGTATATACCTTGATGTAAAGATCATATTTTAAACTGATACACTGCTGGGAATTCATCTAAATTTGGAAAAAGAAAAAAGTTTAATTTTAAACTATAGATAACAAAAATATGGAAAGAAAGAGTAATATCTGATGATTATTTTGTAATATAATGTAGTATAATGAAATATGTCTACTTTAGTCTCTAAAATCCTTTGAAATCAATCAATATGGTATATCGCCCAACTGATGCGCGGAATAACTCTCCATTTTATTCAACACCCGCTAAATTGATTTTTGTTTGATTTACATAAAAAAAAAAGATTTTATTTTAGATGATACAAAATAAAAATATAAAGGGAAAAGGAGGAGATTTAGAGAGAGAGAGAGAGAAATTGAATTCTAATAGAGAATAATAAAGTTTATGGTAACAAAATATGAATATGGGGGAGGGTTATTTTGAGTGAGTTGTTGGTGTCAAAATAATAAAACACAAAATAATCGAATGATCAAAAAATGGTTATTAAATCTTTTTAGAAACCAATCCATTCATTGCTATGTTGATCAGCATTTGATGATTCATCTTGCCATTCATTGCTATGGGTATTTTCATTAATGTTGTTGGTATTATCGCCTTGAAGAAGTTCTAATTCATCTTGATTCCAATCATTAGAATTGATGTGTTCATCATCATTTTCAATATCTTCGGATACCCAGTTATCATTGGCGGCATTAACATGTTCTTCTTCTTCTTCTTGAGAAACCCATTCAGCATCATTAGAGTGATCGTTGCTTAATTCAACATCTTCGGATTCCCAACCAGCAGCATTGTTGTGTTCTTCTTCTTGAGAAACCCATTCAGCATCATTAGAATGATCGTTGCTTAATTCAACATCTTCAGATTCCCAACCAGCAGCATTGTTGTGTTCTTCTTCTTGAGAAACCCATTCAGCATCGTTGCTATGGTCGTTATTGGAGAGTTCAATATCTTCAGATTCCCAGCCATTGTTATGTTCGGAAGCATGGATGTCGTCAGATTCCCATTCAGCAGCGTTAGAGTGATCGTTTGAAAGCTCAATATCTTCAGATTCCCAGCCATTGTTATGTTCGGAAGCATGCATATCTTCAGAAACCCATTCAGCAGCGTTAGAGTGATCATTTGAAAGCTCGATATCTTCAGATTCCCAGCCATTGTTATGTTCGGAAGCATGGATGTCGTCAGATTCCCATTCAGCAGCATTGGAATGATCATTTGAGAGTTCAATATCTTCAGATTGCCATTCAGAGGCATTATTATGTTCTTGTTCATTGTCATCAGAGACCCATTCGGCATCATTAGCATGGTAATTGGAGTGTTCATCATCGTTAAGCTCGATATCTTCAGATTCCCAACCATTGTTGTGTTCAGTAGCGTGTTGATCTTCAGAAACCCATTCAGCAGCGTTAGAATGGTCATTGGAAAGTTCAGCATCTTCAGATTCCCATTCAGCAGCATTTGTATGATTATCAGAGATTTCAACATCTTCAGATTGCCATTCAGAGGCGTTAATATGTTGTTCATCATCTTCAGAAGAAACCCATTCAGAATCATTAGCATGGTAATTGGAATGTTCATCATCGTTAAGCTCGATATCTTCAGATTCCCAACCATTGTTGTGTTCAGTAGCGTGTTGATCTTCAGAAACCCATTCAGCAGCGTTAGAATGGTCATTGGAAAGTTCAGCATCTTCAGATTCCCATTCAGCAGCATTTGTATGATTATCAGAGATTTCAACATCTTCAGATTGCCATTCAGAGGCGTTAATATGTTGTTCATCATCTTCAGAAGAAACCCATTCAGAATCATTAGCATGGTAATTGGAATGTTCATCATCGTTAAGCTCGATATCTTCAGATTCCCAACCATTGTTGTGTTCAGTAGCGTGTTGATCTTCAGAAACCCATTCAGCAGCGTTAGAATGGTCATTGGAAAGTTCAGCATCTTCAGATTCCCATTCAGCAGCATTTGTATGATTATCAGAGATTTCAACATCTTCAGATTGCCATTCAGAGGCGTTAATATGTTGTTCATCATCTTCAGAAGAAACCCATTCAGAATCATTAGCATGGTAATTGGAATGTTCATCATCGTTAAGCTCGATATCTTCAGATTCCCAACCATTGTTGTGTTCAGTAGCGTGTTGATCTTCAGAAACCCATTCAGCAGCGTTAGAATGGTCATTGGAAAGTTCAGCATCTTCAGATTCCCATTCAGCAGCATTTGTGTGATCATCAGAGATCTCAACATCTTCAGATTGCCATTCAGAGGCGTTAATATGTTGTTCATCATCTTCAGAAGAAACCCATTCAGAATCATTAGCATGATAATTGGAATGTTCATCATCATTGACTTGAATATCTTCAGATTCCCAACCGTTGTTGTGTTCGGTAGCGTGTTGATCTTCAGAAACCCATTCAGAGTCATTAGAATGGTAGTTGGAATGGTCATCGCCAGAGGCAATTTCAACGTCTTCAGACTCCCAATTGGAAGCATTGCTGTGCTGTTGTTGTTCTTCGTTGTCATCTTGAGATGTCCATTCAGAATCGTTTGCATGGTAATTGACATGATCATCAGCAAGAAGTTCAATTTCTTCAGATTCCCAACCATTGTTATGATCAGAAGAAGCATGATTATCTTCAGTGACCCATTCGGCATCATTGACATGATAATTAGTATGATCATCATCAGCTTCAATGTCTTCAGAAACCCAATTGTCGCTGGCTTCATCGACATGTGGTTGAGAATTTTGAGATACATATTCATTGGCATGAGCAACATCGATATCTTCAGAAGACCAACCATTTTCATGAGTATTATCTTCAGAGTCCCATTCATTCAAGTGAGAAGCAGTGGAATCTTCATCTGCCCATTCAGCATCATTGACATGATCATTGCTATCTAAGTCAATATCTTCAGAGGACCAGCCATTTTCATGACTAGCAGAAGCAGGTGCATCTTCTTCTTCTTCATTAACCCATTCACTATCATTTTGATGAGAGGTGGAGGCACCAGTAGATTGATCTTCATTAGTGAAATAAGCATTAACATCATTGGAATGCCAAGATTTAGTAGAAGCATCATTACTATGAGTAGATTGATCTTCATTAGTGAAATAGGGGTTTGAAGAAACATCATCTTCATGCCATGCCTTATCAGAAGAAACAGCATTACTATGAGAAGCAGAAGTAGACCTGTCTTCATTAGTGAAATAAGGGTTAGCATCATTAGAATGCCATGTTTTTTCAGCATTATTACTGTGAGTAGATTTATCTTCATTTGTGAACCAGGCATTATTGCTAGTTTCATCAGAAGCAATATCATTTTTATGAGTAACAGCTTCAGTTTCTGTTTCTTTGTTTTTCTGAATATAGTCTTCATAATCTAGATCTAAACTGTTGATATAATCACTGAAACTTTGATCTTTGTTGGCGGTGGTACTGTCAGATTCAGTTGCTGCGTTGTTATGAGCTTGCTTGGTTTTATCTTTGGTGATATTAGTAATATCATTGAGAGTAGAATCCCAATCAGATGAATCATTAGCATGTGTGCTAGAAGTTGTTTGACTATTGCCGTTATTTTGAATTTCTTCGAGAATCTTGTTGATTTCTTCCTTGTTAATTGTGTTTGCGGCAGTAGTTGTTTGTGTAGTTGCAGTTGCAGTTGCAGTTACATTAGCATCAGATGTAGTTGCAGCAGTTGCAGCATTTGAGGATGCTGTAGTTTGAGCAGCTGTAATATTATTAGCATCTGCAGTTGTAGTTGTAGGTGTAGATGTTGTAGTGGTTGCTGTAGCTTCTTGTTGACGTTTTTGAATATGAAAAGCAACTGAATCAGTTTCACAAAATTCATTTTCACCTTGGCCGGAAATGTGAAAATGAAAATCGCCTTCAGTTTGGCTTGGAAGTTGTAAAGAAATTTCATCAGTAGCGCCACGGTCAGCATCTTGAATTTATTATTAGATCATTAATTAATTTAAATTTTATATAAAGAAAACTTACCAAAAGTACCAATGTAAACTGGGTTACTTGGTGATGAAGATGCGTTATCAATCATTGTGATGTTGACTTGTTTCATACCGCTTGGTGCCTGCCATGCAACAATATGTTTGCTTGCTTCTTCAAATGAAAGACCTAAATAATGTTGTCAATTTCGTTGTGTAATTTAGTGGTAGCTTTGTTTGTTTATTTACCACTTGTATATGGGTAAGTGATTTTGAAGCCTTCACAACTGGATTCGAGTGATGCATCGTTATTATGATTAGCAACTGTTGGTATATTAAAGAATGGTGTAGCAGATACAAAACTACCACTTTGAAGTAATAAACTTGCTGCAATAGACAAAGTAGCCAAGTTTGAGATCAACTTCATTTTGTTGGATAGTTATAGTAAAAGAGAGAGAGAGAAAAAGAAAAAATCTAACAAAGGAAAAAAAACAAAAAAACAAAAAAAAAAAAAAAGAGGAAAAAGGAAAGGAAAAGAGGGATGTATTGTGTATAACAACATGCTTCCAACTAACAAACTAATAAGGCGGGGATAAATAGCCCAAGAGACACAAGTTTAATGTTCTTCATTAATCTTTAAAGTCTTGTCATAATTATATCTATTTTTGTATTTGTTACACATCTATAAATTGGTATTGCATTTTATACTTGATTTGATGAGCCGACAATTAAAAGAAAAATATTTTGTGTTCTCCTTGGTCATAATGAAAGAGAGAGAGAAAAAAGAAGCAGGTTGATTAAGCAATGTACGCTAAATATTCATTACCACAACAACTACACATCACAAAACAAATTTAAAAAAAAAAAAAACAAGATTCAATTATCGATATTTTCATACATTTATCGAGATGTCCTACAAAAATCTAGAACTCTCCAATCAACAATAAATATTTAAAAAAAGTGCACATTTTGAACAAAAAAGAAAGCGGATCGGGTCTAATATCTGTGCTTCTCCCCCCCTCTATTCTTCTTTTTTTATCCCCTTTTTATGGTATACGAGGGTAATATTACTGTTATTTTTAGCCTAAATCCTATTCCAAGTTGTATCATTATAACCAACGTTACTCAAATTAAAAATTAGCCTTGTATTTCTATTGGTATAAAACAAGTACTTTTGGTTATTGTTATATTTTATATATATATATATGTATATCACGGATTACCTATGCTAATTATATAGATATAACGTGTATAAGCAACTGGTGCAATAGCCAAGAAAATAGATACGTCTCAGTATATATTGTAATAAATTAGCTGTATTTTATCGAGCTACTTCATTTTGTGTTATTTATAGTAATTCTGGGATATTTGAAACCATAACAATTTGATTCCATTGATATATTTTTGCATTGCTCAATTTACAAAATGCGAAATATATGTTTAATTGCCTTTCTTTCTTTGTTTTTTTCAGCTTAAAACATGTAATTCCTACTCTAATTTATAGATGTTTAATCTGTATAATATCACAAATGAAATTTTCCATTTGTTCTATTTCCATAATCATAAAAAAAACCTTCCCTTTTATGGTATTTCGACATACTTATTTCGAGAAAATTCAATCAGAAATTTCATCAAATTTATCTATCAAATGAACACAACGCAATATTTAACTTTATTTTCTGCTTTCTGTTGATATACACATATACACATTACAAGAATACACCTTCTTCTTCCTTGTCTTTTTCGTTTTGCAGTTGTTGTTCGGTTTTTAATTCTTGTGCGTGTATTTCTCTAAACTCTTTCACATTACTTCCCATTTCTCTCCAAGCAGCTTCACCAAGTCGCTCTCTAATCACCTGAAGTGTAATATCCACTTGCTTCTGTTTACGAGTAATGAGATCTGTGTTTTCTTTGATAGCCTGAATAAAATCAGGGTCTTTATTGTCTGGGTCAAATTCACGCATTTCTTGGTTTGATTTCAGTAAATGTGCAATGGCGTTTAATACTTCTGGGATCTCTGTAATAAGAGTAACTGGAGGCATTTCATTGAGAGCCCTTTCAAGTTGTGTTGGATTCATATCTTGTGAGAATATACTACGTAAATAAGTTTGTATAATGCAAGAAAGAAAGCTTTCGACTTGATAACATGGTCACGAAATTAGCAAATCATTTCGGAGGCTAAACGTTTCATACCAGTTGGTTGCCTGAAAAAAGTGCGCAATTCAAGAGATCAGTTGCATTGTAATGATATTACTTCATACTGTGTTAAAATACCAGATAATAGCAAAATTGCTATATATCGATGATACAAAATGGTCTCTACTAATTCGTTTCTATATTCTTGTATATAAAATGCGAAATTTCTGTTAAATAGTGATCATGACATCCTGTAAACCATTTTTTAATCCATTAATGCATTATCTTGGACGCTGCAAAATAGATATAAATTGGTTGCATTATCCTACATGTTTCCAAATTTACATTATATCACATAAAAGACTTGAAAAACGCGTAAAATACACACTTTTTCCTTAAAAACTGGATCCTACTTTTTTATTCCTATTCTACTTTTTTTTTAACTAAATAACACCAAGAAAAAATTATATGCCAATGTACCAGAGATGCTCACCTTTAATTCAAAAACAGGTATCCGGAAATATTCTACTTTTTACAGTTGGTATTAATTTTTCAGTGCTAATGTTTCAGATGTTTTACGCGTATTTCACTGCTAAAGGATTGAAAACTTTGAGGCTTCATATCTCCAGAAAAAATTAAGCTATACTACCACTATTTAATAATGAAACTTACTTGTTTTAAAGTGCTCTGTAACATATTTTAGTATAAAAAAATTCTGAGCATCTTTATTTTTTTTCATTTTTTTTTGACATTTCTATAGTAGGTTTCAAAATATTGGCTAAATTGAGCAACATTTTTTTTGCATTCATGCCATTAAGCTTGTTAAGCTCTCTCGGAGCAAATTTAGAGTTTTTTAAAATATTGATTTTTCGTGGAGATATCCTCAAAAATGTGTACAAAAAGGTACCTCCATTTTTGGCGTCCATTTTTCCCTTGTATACCCTCATCCCAAATTCTGAAACAGAAAAAAATTTGGACAAAAATCTGGTTTTCTCTACGAATAATGCAGCTAGAAAATTTTGCAATAGCTCAATCGATAGATAATATTTTTGCGCATTATTTCAGTTTATTATATTGTAAATATGCTTATAAAAAGTGACGTGTATTTTCAAAAAACCTCCAAAATTTCAATTGCATTTTGCGCACAATTTAATGTGGAATGTTTGTCTAATTTTTATTTGGATGGATGCAGAATCTAAAACAGTACAAAAACTATTTAATACGCTAGGTCGACTTACTTTGCAGCTCACCAGCCATTAAGCAATTTTGTTTTTTTGA
This sequence comes from Mucor racemosus, assembly GCA_027405735.1. Taxonomy (NCBI): domain Eukaryota; kingdom Fungi; phylum Mucoromycota; class Mucoromycetes; order Mucorales; family Mucoraceae; genus Mucor; species Mucor racemosus. Next base: position 992,849 of record JAPEHQ010000014.1, on the reverse strand, counting down.
ATCATTTTTCGTTCATTTCAGCAAATAAATTTTGGAATCCCGGTATGATAGGTTTTAAGCTGTGATAAAAACCATTATTTTGGTTATCTCGACGAAAAATCAATATTTTTTGTTGAAGCAAGAAATACAGAGTAGCAACCAATTATACCTATCTTGTGAATACAGAAATTAAGCTCTGGATAATGAGTTTTAAGTTTTACAAAATAATAAACTATTATTTGCAACTGTAGAAAATAAAGAAAAAAATTCCATCCTTGTGAATATTGATCCAATTAATCTTCGATTATACATGATGATGGATTTAAATATATCTTGCATAAACGTTTATACTTCTACTTTCACAAATGACTGTGAATTGAGAAAACCATCAGCAAAGCATGATATTTCTACCCTATAAAACTACTAGAGTTGCGTCCTATATTTCCATGTTTGATAAATAATACTTAAAAAAAGAATAAAAGTAAAAGAGAATGAGTAATGAATCAGTTCTTCAACAACTGTATAATAAAAACAAGATATCGTTTATTTAAATGTAAAAGTGTAATGAGTCAAACATTTCAGTTTCATTCATGCAAAACCTTGCCTCATTCCTTATATAAATACTACAAGGAAATCATTACATGATCCCTTGTAGATTTATCTGTCTTGTTAAACTCCCTTTACCTTTATTTATTCACTTAATAAATAACTAATTTACAAATAAGAACACCAACCTTCATCAATCCAGTGATTACCAATAATTTATAATAACAAGAATAATATCTATAAGCATATTATCTACCTTTGTTGTTATTAGTCCAAAATTACAGATCATTACAAAAAATATGATGGCCTTTTATATTGATTTGAGATTGAGATCCTGAGTTGTAATTTAAGGTAGTACTATCAAACCATTAGATCTGTTTGATAGTAATCTATGGATTGAAATGGATGAGTTATAATCTAGTTAACCGTACTTGTAGAGCTTGTAATTTGTCTTGTTTCAATGCTGCGCTAAATTTGTTTCTTGGATGTTGATTTGACAGCTGCTACTTGATTGATTAACCGCTGGGATAAAATAATATGGTGTTATAATTGAGGTCCAAGCGTTCGTTCTTGATAATTGCTGGATAAACTTAGTACGCTAGGAGTTTCTGATATCCGATATCAAGACTTTGCACTTCAATACATGTCATAGTCAATAGATTGTAAGATGTATTGATTATGTAGAAGGTGATAAAGGACGGTGTTATATCAGAATCTATATATGGCATTACCGATGTCTATTTTCATAGTCTCAGTCCTGGGTGTACCCATATCGTCATTGTATTACCCGAGATTGCCGTATATTACATATATCCTCACATTGTATATTGAATAAACTCCACCTTTTACTCTTGTTCGATTCTTATTTTTATTGATAAAACAGATGGTACTTGGTGGCATACAACATGCATGATGATAAATAATAAATTGACGGAAGCTACATACCTTTGGGCATCATTTTTAAGCTTTTACATATAAAGTGCTTCTTAATTGAAGAGTCATGTATACAGATAGTAGTAGGCTTACAATACAGTTTACATTATTAAATTATTGCATGCAAAATGCGTCTACTTTTGTAAAATCTCTTGTGTTTGTAAAATAAGATATTCATAAAGAAAATGGTTTCCCGAAATAACACTAAAAATACTGGAGTAGAGGAAAGAAGAAAACAATTGGTAGTCTTTTGAAAGCTGTGCATAGAAAGGTAAAACAAAAAAAAGGTAAGGGGGTGATTAGCTGCGCTTCTAGCCCGGCAAACACAAGTTCCGAAAAAAAATCCGTTTACACGAGTTTCGAACTCACAACCTCTCCGTTCGAACTAGCTGTAAAGCGCATAAGTCTACTAGCAACTAGGACAAACGTCCCCCCTCTATATTTGCTTTTTTTAATTGCCATCCTTCTACTTGTCTTTTATTTTGTTTTTCTTGGTTTGTGCAATATTGAGTAATTTGACCATATTTTTTTCTTTGGTATATAATACTGCTATTTGCTGAGTATCAGTAGCAATTTGGTTTACAAAAAAATCTTTATCTCTGATCGAAATATAAAGAAGAATCTGTTATTTTTGCCCTACATCATGTAATTATGCTAGGTACACCAATAATGCAAAAGCTGACCTTATTTCATTTAAATACATAACTGAAGTTTCCAGTGAACATATAATCAGTAAATACAAAATTGCGCTACGTATATATACAAAAATTTGGTCAGTAATTAATACAATTCAATGCGTTGTTGATGTAATAGAGCAATACATGCAAGAGCCAATATATTTACGATTATCATCATTTGTAAATATGTTAATACCGTAGCTATTATAATGTTTACAGCAACAATGTTTTTTGCTCGAGCATGAACTTAAATACTACTTATTGCTTAAATTTGTATGCAAGCCAAATCTAAGATTATAGATGTTGTTACTTTATCACACATAAAACTTAATAAACAAATTAACCTTCTTTAAACTTACTATTTTATTTTACGATTGTTAGCTGTAAAAAGGTTTGTTTCCAAGCATAGCTACAATCAAAACTATAGTTATTATACAAGACATTAGATTATTCTTTTTTTATTTTTGTTTCTATATCATTTGAAATTTTATCACTTTTCTGGAACATTTCGTGAGTTTGTAGACAGTTGTAGCTTTTTATTGAGTAGATATAAATATTATTTATTGCCTTCGATTTGATCTGGTAATCAAGAAATACGTCCAACAGTACAGTAGTAAATAATGGTATTTGATCTTAGAATGCGGTTAAATGGAAATATCAGTCTCTAATATAAAGACTGCTATCTACTGTATATTAAAAATATTAGTCCTTTATGTTAGTATGTGTATTCAGATGAAAGAAAAGGATATCAGCTTGATAGTCTGATATATCTTATCAAATGGTGAACATATCCTTGGAATATGAAAACAAAAAGAGAGAAACAACACACGTAGAAAAGGATTATTTTCAAGGTTTTACATTATTTAGTAGCACAATCAAAACCCTTATAAATTGCGCATTTCAGCCAACGCAAAAGCAGCATTACAGTGCATTAACCCATAAGCTAAACAAAATACGCAACATCTGTTACTACTATAATAGAAACATAAAATTTTCTACCAGAAAAACCGTCTGTCATATCATACATTCATTAAAAAATTGCAAAAACGAGCCCGCAGAGCGACGCCGTAATTCAACATAATAGCAAGATTGGACGGCTATGTCTCTTATACTATGGTATATCTAAATTTTAAGTAAAAAAGCGTTTTTTTTTTTACTTTTCTTATATTTAACTACGTACGGTCTGAAAATTCAGACTTTGTAGCGGACATTTTCGGGGCTCATTTTATCCTTACTAACACTCATGATTTTCATCAAAATATAGAAAAATCAAATTTTGGTACCAAAATCAACGTTTAAATATGCTACATTGTGAGAGAAAATTGTAGCCATAGCTAATACACATTTTATAAAAGCTTAAAACTAAATGTTAAGTAATGAAACTTTGTACTTTTGCCCCAAAAACGGTTTTTTGATTAAAGGATTTTCATGTAATATTTTGCAATAAAAATGTTTAATATTTTTTATTGAGCAAATAGAGCGCTAAATTCTGCATATGTGTATATTTTTTGTTTTTATAATTGGTAGTATAATTAACTCTAGATTTGCAAAACCAAAAAAAAAAAATTAAAAAATGTCAAAATTGATGATCTGGACAAGAATAATTTTCTAAATTAATATTCCGCTGATAAGCCTTGTAAGTCTTAAAAATAAGAGATTTCATAATACTTGAGAACTTTTTCAAGAATATACGATGCTGTACCCCCTTGATTCAAGCTTATTACTGTGAACCTTTATACATGTTAATATTGTGTGGTAGTTTATTTGATGATGATATAGTCTTACTTTATAATTACTGCGCTAAAGGTGATTTACATTGAGTTTTAATCTTACCTCTTCAATATCATAAAAATAAACATAGCCATCACTGGAACCTATTTGATTTATCAAAATATGTTTAGGTTAAATAAAATTAGAAATTTAATCAAGTAAAGAGATATAGTTTATTGGAATGAAATTAATAGGGTTTATATACTATTTGATTTGGGGAATTAATGATGTGATAAGGTAGTTTAGATATTATTTAATAGTAATATGTTATGTTGGTATATCATGTTGGAATATCGCACTGGCGTATCATGCTTTACACCATGCTTCTATACCATGCTTCTATACCATGCTTTTAGGAGCATTGTATAGTTAATATTTAATTAAGGAACTTCCGGTTCCGGATATGTTGTTGTTTACTTTTTTGGATTTGACATGATCCGGTTTAAGAATGATACATCACTATTATTGCCGCCTTTTTAATCTCTTTGTCCCAACAAGCTAATTTATTCAATGCTCTTACCAGAACCAACCTAAGTACTAACAAATGGTTCCTCGGTATTTGTATTCGAACTCCATAAATTAAATTGACTGGCTCCATCTACAGTTGTTAGTACCAAACGTATCATTAGCCCGCCTTATGATAAATGTCAATCTAAAATCAGAAACATCCCATTGTCATTGTTATAAGCTATGAAAAGCTTGATTTTTAATAATACAGCAATTAAATAAAAACCAAGATGATACTAACAGTTTATGGTGAGTATTTAGCATCTAAGTAGGTTTGATGAAGTATGCGTTTAAATTCTTTTGAAAACCCTGAGGCAAACACAGCATCTTGGTCTTGTAATTTCTATCCATCAAAATGTTGCGATTTCAACTACTACAACACGATGAATGCACTTTTCATCAATCTTGACCTCGATATAAATTGGGTATCAGTTTTTAGCATTGTATTTTCTCTGATTCATTAATATCCGATCAAATTGAACGATAGTAAATTAAACTACGATTTACTATTATATTGTTGGTGATTTTTTGTTATTGTTACTTTAAAAACTTGATCATATTATCATTATCATTGATTATAGTCGTCAATCAAACTAATTTGTACAGTATATCATGCTATCGTTTCGCATTATTGCTGGAATTTATACAACTGATATTTGCATTTAACACTGGTAGATTGGAAAGTTGGTGTCTGTTTTTAGTTTGATGAACAATGCTAAATTTGATTTTCCAGTATAATTATAATAGGTGTTTATTATACTTCTAAAAACTGAATTTCCGACTGCAACTGCATCTGTTGAATATCACTTGCGTTTCTATGCGTTGTAGCTGATGTTATACTACTAACTCCCATTTTAGTAAAGATTTCTTTTTTATATTCATCCATATTCAATTTTTCTGTTATACAGCTTAATTTTAATGTACTAACGTTGAGTTTCGTTTATATCTCCATAAAAAAAATACACATTCTCTAGACAAAGTCGGCTATTAATTTCTGGAAAGCTCTACTATTATTTCCAAAAAGAAAAGATACACCTTAATTTGCTGCATTTCCCAGAACAGTAAAACAATGTAGCTAATTTTTACTGAATACGCAGGGAATACGCATGGTAAAACGAACATATTACCTTACAGCAAAATACGGTGTAATAATACGCTCATATTACAGTGGTGAAACTCGCATTCTGCATGCATACTCCAATGTTTTATTCCAGATTCTTCTATACTTTCTATGGGCTCTCTATATTCCTCAATCCTTTTTTATTTGCTTATTTGGAAAATATTACCATTATATTACAATGTTCTCAAATTTTTTTCATTGCTTACATAATTTTCTCTACACTGAAAAAAATATGGACGTATTAACTGCAGGGAAAACGATGTCATACGAACTTTATTAATTGCAGTGAAAAACTAACAAAGACATGTTCACAAGTATGGGAGTTAAAATTATAGACCAAAGGAGAGTGACAAGCTTAACGGGTAGCGCATGCGCTACAAATTGAGTGCGACACACATATTTGTGAGTTCAAACCCGCCAAAGGGGAAGCCCTTTGGTATTAGGATATGAATTTCGAAAGCGAATCTCCAATGACCTTGCTTCTCATCGAATATGATCCTCCTTTTTTTTTCTTAGTAAGTTTTGCATATGGATAGCAATTTTTTTCCTTTTTCATTAATGCATATGATATGCATATTAGTGTAGTAGTAAATTTGGCTGGCAAAACCCGGTTCGGCACCAAAACTATCAGCATCAGTGGGTCATTGTACGTTCAGCCAGTTTGAGCAACAAATTGGTTACCTGCTACTTACACCTACTAATATCAGCAAGCTCATCAGTTCTTCTCAACGAATATGAATTCAAATGACCTCCCGTTGCAATGGTAGGTACTTCTAGCGCTGATCCGCAGAATTGCAAAAGGTTTAGCCTTGTTATGTATTTCCAAGTTTGATAAATAATACTTAAAAAAAATACAATTAAAAGAGAATGAGTAATGAATCAGTTCTTCAACTATATAATAAAAACAAGATATCGTTTATTTAGATATAAAAGTATGCTCTTTTATATTGATGTGACATTGAGATCCTGGGGTGTAATTTATGGCACTATTGAGCTATTAGATCTGTTTGATAGTAATCTATGTAATTTATCAGAATTACAACATTCGATATACAGAAGAGCTCCGACAAATCTAGCAGATCTTATCTATCCAGTAAATGGTTCCTGTCACCCAGGAACTAATAATGAAACATAACTTATATATAGCAATATTACCACTGAGACATAACATGTTATATCTATACACATTAATAATAATATCTATTATCACATCTAATGGATCCTTATCCACTAGATCTTATCACACAATTCCAATAACTATATAAACCCATATTTAATTCATTTTAATAAACGGCACTTTTTACGTTGGTTTTAATTTACAAAAGTCTCGATAAATCACTATGGATTGAAATGGATCAATCATAATTTAATCGTTCTTGCGGAGCTTGTGAGTTTCCTTGTTTCAATGCTGCGCTAAATGTGCTTGAATGTTGATTTGATAGCTATTCAATTAATTAACTGATGGGATAAATTTATATGGTATCATAATTGAGGTTCAAACGTTCTTGATAATTACTGGATTAAACTTAGTACTCTAGGAGTTTCTTATATTTGATATCAAGACTTTGGTTTTCAATGCATATTGTAGTCAATAGATTGTAAGATGTATTGATACTGTAGAAGGTGATAACATATGGTGCTTGGTGGCATACAACATAATATATGATTCATATTTTTGCCAATGGTCACTCTTCTAAAAAAAGCCGAAGAATCTCCGGAAGCGGCCATCAAATAATATTTCCAGGCTTTAAATTTCTAGAAAAAATTACCGGACAGCCCGGACGCGGTTGCTTAAATATTCCAAGCAGCTATAAGATGCAGGTATCGAAATTTCATACAAAAATTAAGGTTCGACTGTATTGCTATTAATTATTCAAAGGCTTATTTTAAGTAAAACATAAATACAACCTACAACATTATTAATCTAATAACAGATATAACTTGAAAAGTGTAAAATAATATAACCGGATTCAAAAAAAGTCCATAAAATCACAAATTTAAAGGGTTTATATTAATATATCAGAAGTTTACCCAGCAGTTGTAGAAATCCAGGAACAAATATTGAAATCCAACATGGCATGCCATTTAGTAACTCATACTAAATGTCATACATAACCACTAGCATTAACAGCGACTATCAGGAACATTCAGGAACACTTGGCAACAATGAAGTATAAGCAATCCTAAATCTTATCCAAATGATACAATCACAGATTCCCAATTCCACAAATTCCATTGTATATGATTTGTTCCCAAATCATATCAAGTAGATTAAAATGAGTTCCCATTGCAATAAATATATACCTTAGACATTGTTAATTAGATATAAATTGGTTGCATTATGCTACCTGTTTCCAAAATTTACATTATATCACATTGTTTTACCAAAACTAATAAGAGTTAGACAAGAGTAAAAGGTATCGTGTGGAATATGTACACATTTATCCACTATATTGATCTCCATTTCATCTGAGTCTCAATTAAAGTACAGCTGACATGAATAGACATTTCACTACTAAATGATATATGCTGATTCATACTAATATAAATTTTCTACCAAGCTTCGATCCTAGCAACTTATAGTTAAAGACCAATCAACATACTGTGGATTTAATCACATCATTATGATTAAGGACCCATGAATTCTATGAATACACCGATTGGTTACTATCAAGATTTATGTCTGACAAAGGATATTATTGGCTATGTATGGACCTAGGAATGCTTACCTAATCTCTCTGATGAAACTATATAAAGAGGACATTTATTTATTACAAAAGTCCTCAAGTAGAATTTAACTTGATAATAAAACCTTAATGTTATCTAGTCGAATTCCTATTGTTTTTTTATACTTTTTTCCGTGAATAGCTCTGTCTGTTCCACATATCGTTTTATTCAATGTAGAGAATGAGATTATATATAGAAGAGATTATCAAGTGATACAATAGCTATTGATGGTGTAACAATAATAACAATATCCTGATAATACAACTACTGTAGCGCTATAACTAGATTCTGATATAACACACATAAAATACTTGAAAAACGCGTAAAATACATACTTTTTCTTTAAAGACTGGTGGGTCCAACTTTTTATTCCTGTTCTATTTTTTTCCCTAAATAACACCAAGAAAAAATTATATGCCAATGTACCTGAGATGTTCAACTCTAATCCAAAAATGAGTATCCAAAAATATCCTATCTTTTGCAGTTGGTATAAATTTTTCAGTGCTAATGTTTCAGATTTTTACACGTATTTCACTGCCAAAAATTAAAACTTTGAACCTTCATATCTCTACGAAAAATTAAGCTATACTAACATTTTTAACAATAAAATTTACTTGTTTTGAAGTGCTTTATAACATATTTCAATATGAAAAAATTTGGGCACTTTTATTTTTTTTTCATTTTTTTGACTTTTTTTGTAGCCGGTTTCAAAATATACGTTAAACTGAACAGCATTTTTTTTACACTCATGCCATCGACCTCAATGAGCTCTCTAAGACCCAATTTAGGTTTTTTTAAAGTATTGATTTTTCGTGGAGATATTTTCAAAAATGTGTACAAACAGATGCTTTCGTTTTTAGCCTCCAGTTTTCCCTTATATACCCTCATCCCAAATTCTGAATCTAAAAAAAATTTGGACAAAAATCTGGTTTTCTCTACGAAAAGTGCAGCTAAAAAATTTTGCAATAGCTCGATCGATAGATAATTTTTTCGGGCATAATTTCCGTTTATCATATCTTAAATATGCTTATAAAAAGTGATATGTATCTTCAAAAAACCTCCAAAATTTCAATTGCATTTTATGCAAAATTTAATGTGAAACATTTATTTAAATTTTATTTAGATGGATGCAGAATTCAAAACTGGACAGAAAACATTTAATACGCTAGATCTACTTGCTTTTCAGTTTATGAGTTTTTAAACAAATTTGATTTTTGGATCATTTTCAGATCAATTTTACAAGAAATCGATTTTGGAACTCAGACTACATAGGGTTTAAGTTAATGCGAACTATTATTTTGATTTCTCGATGAAAAATCAATATTTTTCACAGAAACGAAAAATGCATAGTAGCTTTCAACTGGATTCATCTGGTGAATACAAAACAGTAGTACCTTATTGATGGGTTTTACATTTTAAAATCGGTTTTAAGTTAGTATTAGGTTATTAATAAGTAATAATGTTAAGCCATATCACTATAACACTTATATCCTGGTGTATTAATTTTTTTATTTTAGGACATGTGTGTATCCCAACCCAGATGATATTATATACATAAGATATAAAATTAAACAATAAGCAATTAAAAGACACATACTGCGTTATTTATTCATACTGAAAAAAGTATAAAGCATTCTCAACTCGAGAAATTTTTATATAATCTTCTTTGGATTTGCTTGTTTATCAGTAGGAGAAATTTCTTGTAGGCTAATATCAGATCTGTTATTGAAATCGTTATTTATTGGAAATCGTCTATATATGTCTTTTTATACAAGACTTAGAGCTCGAATAATCTGTATTATTTTTCTAGAAATTGTTTTACTGTATGGACACTTTAGGCAATGCTTTTATAATATAGATAAAGCCATGTTACATATATACAACATTTTCGTAACTAAACCTAAAACTTGATATGAGTTTCACTTTTTGTTTTACTTTATAATAATGACGATAGATTTTATTACGCATTAACTGTTTCTGATTTGTCTTGAAAGGAGATTGACGGGATATTCTTCTGAAATCGGTGCCTGACAGACTAATTAATGGAAGACTAATTAAGATACGCATCAAGTCTGCAGCCTGTTGCTAGGGTTTACGGGTCCTGTCTTTAGAGAGTTTTGTAGATAAATGGTACGATAATGGTAAAAGGGATTCATAATAACATTAGACGCTATAAAGTAAATAATATTCCCATGCAAATAAAAGATAGTTGAGATGTATATCATACTATTTGAAACCCTCTAGGATCGTCGGATATAAACCATTTATCTCCACAATCTGTACAGATATAATCATAATCTGTGCTTGAATAAAGCAGGAGAAATTAATGCTAGGTCCAGAATCCTGGATTACGCACGATAAAAACATATGATGATATACTAGACAACAAAAAGGAGAAAGTAAATATATATTGACATACCTTAGGTACGCACACTTAATTACACAATCAAACTTTAAATTTTTGAGCTGCATCCGTAATAAGAAGATAACAAAAACAAAGATTAGCATCTGTATTTATAGAACATTAAGACTAAAATCGGGTATTTTTTTTTTTTTTTTACATATAACATGACATGCTGAAAATATCGCCACTTCATGCGCATGATTTTATTTATTTGTGTTCTTTATGAGGATGATGATGCGAGCAACAGTTATTTTCTTTGAAAGGCGTATCGTAATTTGCATTGTTTTCTTTAGGGCTAGGATCATTAGCCTTTTCAGATCTCTCCAACTCTTGGTACGTATTCTGTGTTGATTTCATTCTTAAATCTAGCCAGATACTATCTTGAATTTGCTTGGTCAAAGTAATAATTATCTTGTTATCTTTCAACTATAATATTTCGAGTTAGCAACTGTATTAATTAAGATGCATCATAACTTGCTTTGAAACTAGATTTCTCTGGATTAATAAACGTGTACAATTGATTAATTTTGAATTTATGATGAGCGCTATTATGATTAAACTGTGTGTAGAATCTGATTTAGACACAAGGCACTGTATAATTAAAAAAAAAATAAAGATACTTGCAATATTGAATTCAAGGCTTCTTGCAGTTGTATTCATCGAGCAATTATCCTTGGATAGTTTGCCCGCATCTTTGAAATTGACGTATATACTATGTTGCCTTTTAGTCAAATATTAACTTGCGGTTTTACTAGAGACATACCTGATATATGATGAGGTTTGGCTCCAGGCATAACCTGTTGTAATATAAATAGTTTGTATTTGTGCCTGTTGGGTATATACGTTGTTTAACATCTTCATTGGCACTTTTTCTCAATGAATAAAATGTACCTTTGACCGTTTTATGGGCTCTCGCATTTTACGATTTTCGTTGATCAAATTTTCCAGTACTTTTTGGACAGAAGGCACAGTAGATAGATCCTTTAATCTTCTCAATTCTTGAATATGTTCTTCCTTGGTATCCATTTCATTATACATGAGAGTGAAAAAGGATGGTATGCAAACAAACAAAAAAAAAAACAATATCCTTAACATTATATATGTACTACAAAAATAGGGGCTATGGTATTTTTTCGGTTTTATACTGATTGCAGTTGTATTTACCTGTATTTTCTTGTGATCCCGTACACCCCTTTCCAAGATTGTCACTCCCTTGGAAACCCATTTCATTGGCTTGAACATCCCTTTTTTTTACCTTTTACAATACATTATATACCATGATCACATAAATAATATGCAATCATGAATTTTATATGTTTTAGACGTGCGAGTCAGTTTTGTTAGTGAAAAATCGACATACCCTTGAGGAATAACCGGGAAACAGTGTAATGTTGTTCAAGATCCGCTTTGCGATAAAATGATGAAATGTTTTTACATTATGAAACATGTCAGTTTTGAAGATATAATCGAGATATTTGACGACATTTTATATCACTTTTTTTTATTTTTTATTATGCCCTTTGAGCAAATTTCCTTTATTAATTTATGTAACATTTTTTCCTACAATAAATTTTATCAATAAAGGAACTTTAAATTCTACTGTGAGAAAGTGTAAATCTGATTAATTGCAGCGATTGGATACGATGTAAAGATCAGAAAAAAAAAAAGGTTTATCACTCTTATTATCTTTTTTATCGCGCGATATTAAATTTAATAATTTCAAAATCATATTGGCAAAATTTTTTTCGTCTTTTTTTTTTTTTTTTTTTTTTTTTTTTTCTTCTTCTTCTTCTTGATACAAAATAATTAGATTACAATACAAAGCAGCTTTTAATGACTATACAATCATTGGAAAAAATGAACATCAAAGAGGAAGAACCCATGTTAACATCCCCTACACCACCTTGGACAGATGAAGATAAGGAAGATGGCAAAAAATTAATGTCAGAAACAGAAGATACAGATCCACAACGACAACAACATCAACAGCAAGAAGAAGAGCCAACAGGAGTTACAGTATGTGCTAATTGTGAAACAACTACAACTCCATTATGGAGAAGAGATGCCAGTGGAAGAACCATTTGTAATGCTTGTGGATTGTACTATAAATTACATCTGGTTCATAGACCAGCCACAATGATGAGAACTGTCATCAAAAGAAGAAAAAGATGTTCTGCAAATGAGAAAGCTGCACAAGAAAAGTTAAATCAAGATAACAATAGGAGGTCAAGTATGGTTGGAGCTGAAGAAGATTTTGATTTACAAGACATGACAAGAAGAAGACGAAGAAGATCCTTATCGCCTAGTTATAGACATGTTAGTTATCATAGCAATAACATTCATAGCAACACTACGCAAAATAATCATATATCATCATCATTATCGACGTCTCCTCAACACAATGTAAATAATTCTAATTCAACTTCATCAACTTCATCTCCATCTCAACATCCACATCAACCATTTGTACTACCCCCTCTTTATCCTCCTTCATCTACTTCTCCAGCTTCTTATGCTCATAATGTTCGTTTTAAACAAGACCCTGCTTCAAATGATATCCATGTATGTGCAAATACAATCGATGCTCAAAGAGAATATCGAAGTAGTCTGCAAAGAGAAGTTACCCGTTTAACTGCTCAATTATCAAATACTGTTGCAATGTTACAAAATGTAGATAACGCTATCGCAAATCCCGTTCCACCAGACCAATTTTGTCATAGATGTAATAATTATCCCGGTAGTGAGCAACATCAACAACATCAACAACAACAACAACAACAACAACAACAACAACAGCAACCTCAGGAACACCAAGTAGCTAGATCTTTGTTATCTTTAGCCCATTCTCCAACGCTGTCAAATCCTTCGCCCGTATCAACGCCTCCTCCGTTAGGTGTTCTATCTCCTTTTTCGAATCGCTCTCATCGTTTACCTCCTATATCATTCTGTCCTTCGCCAAGAACATTACCTCCTGTTTCTGCTGTGCCTTCATTTTTACCTTAGCATTCCCTTATCAAATCGCATTGTATTTTTATATATCGCCAATTTTGGCTTGAAATTCTCTGGCATCTTACTCTTTAATTCTTGATTTACTAGCTAATAAAATATAACAAAATAAAAAGGTCTATTTATTATATTGACATTGTTTTTTTTTTTTTTTTTTATGAATGCAATGATGGAAACAAGGCTCAATGTGGTGAATTGTATTGTTTGTTAAAACAAATGTCGTGATTTGAATTTTATTACCTGTTTCAAAAACTTGAATATCCATTTCAAATTAAGCATTTTTCATACTAAATGGACGCCTTTCATAAAAACAAAAAATTCATAGCTAACATTGACATGCATGACCATTATTTGCTCGGCGGAAAACATCATGCGATACTTTGGAGTGCCTTAAAAAACTCTTTACAATATTGTAAAAATTTAGAAAATGCATACTGAGTTTGAAAACTCATTTTCTCCTCCGGATCTCCCTTTTCTTTTTCTGCAACGTTAAAGAATACAAACGTTAAAATTAGAGCATTGCTATTTAAATTTATACGAAAATGTCAGGATTAATTAATTAATTAATTATTACAACAAAATAGTTCTTATTTTTATTTTTGAAAAAAAGGAGGGAAATCTATGTTACAGTTTTGAGTTTTGTACAGTGAAGAAAAGAAATTTATTTCTTGACTTCATAAGCTTGTTCATGAACCTTTTGAGCACGACCAGAAGGATCTTCAGGACAACCCCAATCAGCTCTAGGAATCCATCTCACAACAGAAGCAGTACAAGCCTGTTGAGGATACCATTGGTCAAACATAACACGGTACATGTAAGCTTCCTTTGTTGTAGGAATATCCTTAACCCACTTGCTTGATGCTTGAGCGAAATCCTCATCAGAAACCTTGTTTTCACTTACTTGCTTGAGACTATCAATCCAACTATAACCAACACCATCAGAGAATTGTTCCTTTTGACGCCAGAGAATTTCCTTGGGCAAATAAGGTTTGGCAGAAGGATCATCAGAAGTATCAAATGCCTTACGAACAATGTATTTCTCCATCTTACCAATTGATCTATCAGGAACCTTTTCGGCGGGATCAATGTTCATGGCAATCTCTAAAAAGCTCTTGTCGAGGAAAGGAACACGAGCTTCAACACCCCAAGCCATGGTAGATTTGTTGGCACGAAGACAATCAGATGTATGCAAGTTCTTGACACGGTTAACAGTTTCAGTATGGAAAGATTCCTTGTCAGGAGCATTGTGGAAGTAAAGGTAACCACCAAAGACTTCATCGGCACCTTCACCAGACAAAACCATCTTGACACCCAATGCCTTGATCTTACGAGACAAAAGGTACATGGGAGTAGAAGCACGAATAGTAGTAACATCATAAGTTTCAAGATGATAAATGACATCACTAACAGCGTCTAATGCTTCTTGAATAGTGAAAGTATATTCATGATGAACAGTGCCTAAATGCTTAGCGACTTCACGAGCAGCGATCAAATCGGGGGAACCCGGGAGACCTACTGAGAAAGAGTGAAGACGAGGCCACAAAGCAGGTCCGCCTAAACAAAAGGTAAAAAAAAGAACCAATCAATACCAATGTGTGTAACCAAATATTAGTAAACAAAACTTACTTTCATCAAAGTTATCATCTTCACTTTCGGATCCTTTGATACCAGCAGCAATCTTTTCAGTTTCACGAGCAGCAATAGCAGCAATTAAACTAGAATCGAGACCACCACTCAACAAGACACCATAAGGAACCTCAGCCATCAATCTCTTACGAACAGCCTTTTCAAGAGATTCTCTCAATTTGGTATAATCAATAGGGTTGCTAGGGATCTTGTTCTCATCCCACCAAGTAGGGTTAAACCAACGAGTGGTTTCTTTGGTATCAGAGTCATAAACATGACCAGGAGGGAAAGCCAAAATTTTATCGCAATCTTCATTGAGAGATTTGAGTTCAGAGGCAAAATAAACGGTTTCAGGCATCTTGGAGTTCCAACCGTAGTAAAGAGTAGTGATACCAATAGGATCACGAGCAGCAATAATACGATTACGCTTCTTGTCTAAAAGGACAAAAGAAAAGAAACCATCCAAGTTTTGAACAAGGTCCTTGTCTTGTTCCTTGTACATGTGCATTATAACTTCACAATCAGATTCAGTTTTAAAGTGATGTTCACCCTTTAAATCATTTCTTAATTGCTTGTGGTTGTAGATTTCACCATTAACACTGAGAATAATATCCTCATCATCACTGACAATAGGTTGAGCACCAGATCCTAATAAAGTGAATCTTAGATCTTAGATTTCCCTCCTTCTCCGTCTATATATAAACAAAACTTACCAACACCAACAATGGCGAGACGCTCATGACATAAAATGTGGTTCTTGACAGTATAGCAACCAGACCAATCAGGACCACGATGTCTAATTCTATTTTATACTTTTTTATCAATATTTATTTTAGGGGAAAAAAAAAGAGACATTTTGAAACTTACTTTTTAGAAAGATATAAGGCACGTTGACGATAGGCTTCAATATCACCTTGATAGTTGTAAACAGCGAAAATACCACACATGCCGTTGTTGCTGTTGTTTTTTTAATGTATAAATCTAAGAAAGAAGAAGAAAAACAATGAAAATGCAAGACGAACTTTCTGATTTAAATAGGAAATCAATCAAAAAAGAGATCTGCGTCGTTTAAAACCGAATTTGCAATAGCCTTTTCATTCCTTTTGATGGTGCAATGTTGTTGAAAATCAAACAAAAATCTCGGTATAAAATGCTCCTATTTCAATTCAATTATTTTATTTCATAATAAAAAATTGACTCTATCCATTATTCATCATGTACATGTACATGTCAAGTAAAAGAAAGAAATGTAGTTAGCAAGTTGCTATCGGTGGTTGCACCAAAAGAAGGTTTGGTTGCCCATCGTGAGTCACTTCATATAATATTCCTTTTATAGAAAATCTTGAACATATCTCTTTCATGATTTCCCTCCTTTATTTCCCATTGTCCTTAAATGTACCGTACTCATGATGGGGAGATTATTTCTTTGATTTGTAAACAGTAAAGTAAGTTTTTATCATATAAACAGAAAGACAAATTATCCAACATTTAGACTTTCCGGAAATTTGATGGAAATCGAAAAATGGATCCAATCAATTTGTCTACCAGCTTTCCTTTTGTTCCTTTAGCTCCTTTTTTTTTTTTTTTTTTTTTTTTTTTTTTACATTTACCCCACCTTTTCAATCGAAGCGGAGACAACATTTATTGATCTTCCTCTAAATAGGGCAACTTTGAATTCTATAAAAAAGGTCAAAGGGATGAACGCTTTGAAATATAAAAGAAGATTTATTAACAATAAAATGGTTTAGATGTTGTTTTAATGGTCAGAATCAAGGATTGTAGATGTCTATAGAGTTAAATATACGCCGGAACATACGGTAAAAAACTAATGTATGGTAAATTCATATCGTTATGTTTCACAGAGAAATTAATTTCAATTAGTGATGGAAAGCTGTATCAACAAGGATATTGTCCCGAAAGCTTTCAGGGGTAGATAGTGTTCCTTGAAAATATAAAACAGCTGCTCTAAGAAAAAGCAGTTAATAATATCATTGTTGAAGAGATGTTTTTTGAGTACTCATGATGCAGACCATATTCAGACAGATTCTAGTCAACAAATGTCATTCTTTTTGTAAAACAAAAAATACAGTAGTAAAATCAACATGCTATAGTCAATTTTGAATACGTTTTTTCTAAAACATCTTATTCCAAGCGTTCACAAAATATTTTCAAATATGAAAAAACAGAATTTTATGCAAATTTGAATCATGAATTTGTTTCTAATATTTACGATACAAAACTTTTGCTCTTATCAATGCTACTCTTATGCATTGATACAGTGATCATGTAGACAATTCATACTCTATACAAAAAACAGTGTTGTTTATTATAATTATAAATCATTCATTGCTGTCAAATTTTTGATTCATTATAAAACGTTTTCTTTGTCTATGGAGGTTCATTTTTGTCAAAGTCTTTTATCTGAGTGATTCATGATAATCACACGTGTATACTCAAAATGCATTTATAAATAAATTTACAATGAGTCCGTTGTTTTTTTTGTCAAAGAATGAAACTTTGCAACATGCGATAGTAACGAGTCTTCTATTGTTTTAAAGAATAATTGTATAACATGTCAAATAATAAACCATTAAAAGAGCTCAAAAAGTATAAACATGTGTAGCAACTTGCTTTTTATGCTTTTTTTTATATCACTTTATTACAACAATGTCTACGTTAAAATCTTGGAACAACCTTCCATCTGAAATTTTGCAAGTTATATTTAATCATGTTGAATCAACATCAGATTGGAAAGAAGCGAAAAATACATTTTATCAATGTAAGCTCGCCTGCAAAGGTTGGACTAGATCAGCACAGAGAGAATTATACAAAAATGTGCATTTATCATCAAACGAAATAACGAAATTTTCTAATGCTGTCTATTCAAATGTTTATACACCAAAACTTGGTTATCTCGTCAAGAATGTTGTATTCTATCCAGACCTCATTACAACTCCAGATAAAATTGTATCTATTGATTTTCCTTACAATGTAGGCCAGCTTATTGACATTATTCTACAGCATAGCCCTAATATTGAGAGAATTGGTAGCTTCACAGCGATAGCTTTTGAATCAAAATTTGTTTGGCGACATCTCCTTTCAGCAGAAACTCAACACAAGCGTCTGAAGCTTTTTGCCTTCTCAGATGGGTGGGATATCGATGATAGACACTTGTATTATATGCTTGCCATCAAGTTTAAGCACTCTTTAACTAAGCTTCGGTTGATTCCTAATCAGCTATTAAGTAGTATGCACAAAGAAAACAATTTCCTTGTTCTAGTAAACCAGTTGAAAGAATTCAAATTATTAGAGCAATTACAGCTTGACTCATACCATGTGGATGCCCCTATTCTAGATGATTTGGATTACTTGATAAACAATTGCTCTCAAAAAACGGTGAAATTGGAACTTCAAGGCTGTAATTTAACAAGTAGCAGCAATGATACAAGAAGCTTGATTCCAAATAGAAGCATAAGGAAACTTCAAATAAATGATCCTAAACTTAATGCTTCTTCACTTTATTATTTTACAAACAAATTGAAAGCCTTGAAAACATTGGTACTAAGTACATTAATCAAAACCCCTACTGGATCAAAAACACAGGAGCAAGTAAATGGATGGTGGAATCAGTTGATACATCTTTGTCTGCCTCTTTCGCATTACGATATTAAAATTGGCGAACTCGACGATAGACACTACATACAGCAAATTAAAGGCTGTATAAATCTATCGATTGCAACTAGAAACCGCAACCAAGAGAACAAAGAAATGTCCATGGGCTCAAATTTTGAATCTTCATCTGAATTTACGATGTGTATAAATGGCCAGGAAACCATAGAAGAGAATTATATTATTGAATTGAAACAAAGCAATTCATGTATTCGTCTATTCGAATTGTACTCTAGCCAGCGCTTTATTGATATGGTAAATTTTGACGAAATCTTTGAAATCATACGTCCACATTCACTAAATATCATCAAAATTTTGAGCGTGGAGCACATGTTGGAAGACGACGAGTTATTTTACAACTATTGTGTTAAAAACATACCACCAGAAGGGCTTCAGAACCATTTAGAAGAGTGGTGTAATATTAGGAGCTGGGCGATAATAAATGGTGTCATCTCTTTAATCAACAATAATATCAAACCAGTAGTACGCTTGGATAAGATGATAATCCCTGATGGTCCACCAATTCACACTGTTGTTTCTCGACAAGCAATTATCTCTGAACTAAAACTTACAAGCTCTGTACTCCATCCCAATGTGTTCTCGGAAATGTCGTCGAAACTAGCACAAGTTGATACATTGATACTCGAAAGATGTACTATTATGTCTCGATCTCCTTATATCATTGAAATCATTCTTCCGGAAACAAAAGTGAACCGATTAGAACTAAGATTAAATCGTATAATATATTTTGGTTCTCTCTATCATCAAGTTGGAAATCACACAATTGTTGTAGCCACTGACACTGAAATGACCGCTACTTACAAATATGTTGATGCGACAGATCATAGATCTTATAAAAGCCTTTTTGCTACAGCTGGATATAAAGGCAATTTTCTTATTTATATCAGATGCAAACAATTGCAAAAATTTGTAGTTTCTGGGATTGAAGGTGATGACAGCAGTTTAAATTGGAAGCAGCAAATATTTCAAGAGTATAACCAATAACTCTGTAAAATTCAGTAGCTATAAATTAAATAAAATGATTGTTCATTATGCGAAACAAAGCACCTTTTCATATGATTGTTGTTATTATCTCGATTGTTATTTCGTGATGTGGTATTTCAGCGATTGACATTATCAATAAGACTAGAAAATTGATGACATAAAAATAGGATTTTATTAGGAGGTTGCTAACGCATGATAACCAAATAAAAGTATTTGAAGTTGAACCAAATTAGCAAAATTATTAGGACCTTGAGGCATCCGAAATTATACTTGTTTGTTTTACTACCCTGTGATTTGGAATCCGAGTGGAATCGCAGAGTGGAATCCCAGTGGAGATGCTCACAAGTGGAAAGACAATAACTTTAAATCAATGCACAATTAGATGTTTGCTTTTTTTTTTTCACTCAAAACTTGAAGAAAGAAGTCTTGCGTAAAAAGACTTTCTCTTGTGAGGAAATCTTTTGCATGGAAACTTTCAATTCAACATCCAAGTGTATTAAATGTGTTATAACGAAGCTGTTTGAAACAATGTGGGCGGCGTTTAAATACTGAACCGCAACCTGATCTGATTTCGTTCATTTTTGAATTGCTCGTTGGAAGCAAGAATTTTGGTATGCAGTGTGTGGATACTGTCTTTCCCGTTTTGGTGTTTAGTTGTTTATCAGACGTACTGCGATGACAATGAAGCCGCATCATGTGCTCTGCTCTGGACGCAGCCCTCCCCGGTCGAACTAACTTTCCCAATCTCGCACTCTTCGGCGTATTCCCCGGTGGGTACGCTGTTAGGAACCCCGGATAAATTCTTCAACTCTTCGAGTCCACTCGATTGGCCTCTTAGTCCCTTTTCCTTGTTTGATTACACTTTGCTTTATACACGTTACGTAGGAGTTTTATAAATATTAAGCCAATCGTTAAATAAAAAATAATGTATACCCACTACGGTACACCCTATAAAAAAAAAAAAAATTTTTGAATTTTTTTGACAAAAAATTAGGGTTTTTTATAATTTAATCCAAAAACTTTATAGGTAACATGCTTTGCTTATTAATTAAAGTTTGTAGTATTTTGCGATTTGAATCCAATGGCATTAATTTGGGAAAAATTTTGCTCATAAAATCGTGATATATTTACGATGGAAGTTTTAACAGTTTTTTGCCCAAATATCAAAAAAATATATAGGGAATATCAAGATAAATGTTACCGGATAAAAAAATGAGCTAATCCGGTCATTTTATGCCAGTATATACCTTAGTAAAATTTTCCATTTTTGGGGTTAAAATTTGATTTTTCTCAAAATTGCAAATTTTCATGAGGTATACCTCATGGGAAATAGTCCAAAAATAACTCAAAAATCATGAACTCAAAAATTCAATTTAAACGGTATAGAAATTATTTGCTGGTTGAGAGCAATCGTTTGGTATGGTTTAAAGTATTCAAAGATATCAGAATGAGCCAAAACGCGCTCTTTAAAGTGTGCAATTCATGCATTTTTGGTGGAACAATAACATCTGAATACGGCGTTTCACCGAAATACAAAAAAGCCAGTAGATGTTTTGTTGCCAGTTCAAATAAACCTAATACCAAGTTGTTAATAAACATATGTTTTTTTTGCATGGATATGATTTAGAGGCTTTTGTAATTGAGGTTTAAACACACTATCGGGAGGTGAACGTTTCATGTAATTTGAAACTCATGAACCAGATTCACCTAATTTTTCCAGTAAATTGCAAAACAAAAATTACCAGACAAAATACTAGATGCTGAATGATCGTCTCATAAAGATTTGATGGATTTTTTTCGAAACAAATATGTCTAAAAAATTCTGTAAAGTTTGAATTTGATCAATTTTTCTGAAAATGAAATTTAGGTTTGGCTGTTACGACATTAGTTGACTGTATACAAGAAAAAAGATGCTGTACTCTTCCTCCCATGCGTATGTACGTGACTGATAGATGAAACATGAACGATCTTAAATTTTTAATAAATTGTGAAATGAAAAGCACAATTAATCACAGAATTCAGTGGAGAATCAACAACACCAGCTCCAAAGAACTTGATCCTGTTGATTACGGACGTATAGTTGGAGCTTGGGAGTGGGGCGGATCATATGGTACCATTGCAGCTCAATTTGGCATTGGTAAGACTACTGTCGCAAACATAGTCAATCGATACTTGAAGACCAAGTCTCCATTGCCAACAAAGAGACCTGGAGCCAAGCGCAAGGTTGTAGAGATTCAACAAGATTAATTGAGGCTAGCAATTCGTAAAAAAGAAATCCTAGAGCAATTTTATTATGAATAAATTCCTTTAAATCAAACAAAACAAAAGTCAATAGTGTTTATTATTATATATTTGAGTAATTATGAAATTATTTTGTAAAATTTGGCATTTATGAAATTCTTTGTATATTGAATCTTGACATTCTCGAAAGAAATAAAGACTTTATAGCTTGATACAGCATACTGGATGCAGGAATTGCAATATATTATAACCATTATTGGACATGAGAGAACACTACAGGAAAATTTAGAATGCTAAAGATAAGACATATGGAGTTGATTTCACCTTTCACCTTTCACCGAAAGACTTTTATAGAATAAGCAGGTGTAAAGGGTTGATTGAAATCGCATGGCTACTGGGGGGGCAGCATTAACCCTGTTATTTAGTTGGCTATACGTCAATCCTGTCATAACAAAGTAGTCTCTAGAGAGAATCACCTCTTTAGAATTAATTTCTTCATTATAAGCATACCAACACTTGGTTGATGTGCCTCCAAGTAACGTTTTGAAGCAGTTACTCATTAATATACGAGACGTGAAAAAAAAGCTACATATGACGACTATCCATTAATTACTAGCTGATATTTCAGTGTCCCAAACAAGCATGGAAGAAACAGTGATAGTTGATAATTTACTTTATGTCTACTGATGTCTATAGTATTAAATGTTATGGGAATTTGCGTATCAGATGCAGTAAAGTTTGAGCTTATAGAATGTAAATAAAAGTACACGTTACTAAATAAATTGATATGACCATTTACTCTCCATATGCGCAAATATCTTTGATGCTGGATTGAGATGAGGATATGTTGAATTATGTATCCACCTTTGCCTCTTTAGACCGTATTGTTCTCTTTTCAAACAATATTGTACCCCCAATCATATCTTATATATCAAAATTATTGATTTTTCGTAAAGTTATAACCCTTACTGGCGTTCATAGCAATTGAGTTTCTCTTCATGCCTTGATGCTTCTTTTCCCACATTTCCTTTATGCCATGCATAAGAATGCCTGCGTCTCAAATCTTCTTTTTGCCAAAATCCCCCTCGAATGAATAATTTCATTGCATTTTTATATACAACGTCGTCTGTATCCGTACCTCCAAATCTTCTGTTTATCACCTTTGCTACAACAAGATAGATCGTTGACACGCTGATACCTAAAATTTCTTGATTTAGCACTAAAAAATTCTTTAGAACGAGGTTAAACCACTTTATTGGTGCTATTTTTTTTTTTGAAAATGATGAACTACATAATGAATTAGTTGAACTCTCTACTACAAGTAATTACAGTACTGATGAGCACGATCGTTTCTAATTTCTACTACGTGTGATGTTACCCAATGGTTGCTTTGTGTTCCTGAGGAAAACACTCTTTCAACATTTTTGTGAAACATCGCCCCACTGAAAAAAAATAACTTTAAAAGATTTTCATAGTATTAAAACTCGGTGAAAACATATGATATTTAGTTTTATTACTTTTTCATGAGGCTATTGTACATACTATATTTTTATTTTGCAAATAAATCATGTTTCTAGCCAAAAACCATGCAATTGCAATTGGCTGTATCACAAAATTCGGCATAAATCAGCACTTTAAAGAGCGCATATCTCGACGTTTTGATATCTCCTGAAGCTCAGAATGATACCAAACGATTGCTCTCATTCAGAACATACTTTCTATACCACTTTTACATTTTTTTCAGATTATTGGTTTTTCGATGATTTTGGCAAAGGGGTAGCTCATGGAAATTTGCGTTTCGGACAAAATTGAAATTTACACCCGAAAATTGGGAACTTTTACTATGATAAATATAGGTTCAAATCAACCGCAATATCTGTATCCTTTATTCAGAATTGTTTATTTAGAAACTTATTAGCAAAATATTTGACTTTTTAGTAAAAAACGTAAAATCTGATTATTGGAATTTATTCGACATTTTCTGTGGCAAAAATACTTGAAAATAACACCATTAGATAGGCAAAAGAAAGAACTATCAGCTTTAATTATTTTGATTTTTGCGTTGTATTATTATTTTTTGGATATATGATCAAAAAATTATTATTATCTTTCTGAAAATGACGATCTGATCAATATTCAAAAAAAATAAAAATGTCGGCATTTAAAATATTTTCAGTGGTAATAGTAGCAGTAATAGTGCCAAAATATGCTTGAATTCATCTTCTGGAAAGATCCTACAGCGAAATAAGCTTCTTTAAAAGACTGGCCATGAAGCGAATAGTATTTCCTGTGATATCCTATATGATTTTGATACTGCTGCTGTTATTAATTTAAGCGAGCCAATGGGGGTAGGACATGGAGGCACAATGGGAGCTAATTTTATTGTATGATAATTAGCCAGTTTTATATCAACGTACCTTTGTAGTACAATGCAACAGCAGGATCATTCCAAAGCTTTCCATCTCACGGAGACATGGCAACATGACGATGAGATGTCGTGGTGTGGCGCCATGTTCTTCTTTATATTCGCCGTCGCCATTGTCTTCCAATGTAGAAGATAAAGTGAGTTGTCCCATGTTTGATGATTTTCTTCCGTACACATAAGATCGATTTTGATGGTTATATAAGTCATCCAAACTAGAAGGGCGACTATATCCGTCATTCAAAGAGGAAGCCAATTTCAAAATGCTGTCAGTGGCCCGGTTGCTGAGGCGCATCAGTGAGTTTGTGTTATTCATCATTGTGTTGGTATAATGACTTCCCATACTACTCGTTCTATCCGAAATATACTTGCTATTGTTGTTTGGTATTAGTATCTAGTGGAGGCTCATTGTTGACTTGAGATGCACTCATACAACAAAGAACAAGCTTACCCTTGGCTGACAAGGTTCGTTTTATCATTATTGCATTTGCTGATGGCAGAATCAGAGGTGTGGTCCTAGCTGTAGTGATGGTGGATGGTTTAGGTGGCAAAACCGGCTTGCTCATATGCGATGGCTTCGGTGGGGGGAGTGGTATACCGTGATCTTTTTAACACGTTCTATACATGTATGCAATATTGATAACAATGTAGCTAATTTTGAAGTTTTGAAACAATTGTCTTTGACAAAACAAGGTCGCTTTCAAACTTGATTCGCACATGTGTGCTAATGATACTAACAGCAATGAACAAATTTAACGTCAAATAGAGGAGTTAGAGTTAGTGTAAGGTTTAAGCAGTTATTGGACATTGAGCTCTAAAATATAGCTTCATAATTGGATATATTTGAGTTATATTGCGATTATGATTGGCAAGTATTACAAGCACTGAGCAGAGCTGCATCGGCCGTCTAAATATAAGCAAGATGGTGCGGGAACAAAACAAGTTGTAGTCGTAAAGGGCGTCAAGGAAGTGGGAGAGTAATGAGGAACGTGCAAACCGGGAAAATTGTAATTTCCTTCTCTTATATTCCACTTATTCAGCATGGTTAAATTCATTAAAGCCGGAAAGGTAAAGAATCAAATCAACAATAGCAATTACATGAGAAAGAAAAGAGATGGATGGATGTTTATTAGATAGATAAAAAAAAAGAGAGAGGGAGATGGATGGGGGGAAAAAATGAACGGATGGATTCAAACCAGAAAAAAAAAAAAAACTTGATTAGCTAAACCTATTTCAAAACAAATAGGTCGTTGTGATCCTCCAAGGCCGTTATGCTGGCAAGAAGGCCGTTGTTGTTCGTAGTATGTATTACATTTGACTCAATTGATTTATATTAAAAATACTCAAACGCTCTCAAATAGACCACGATGAAGGTACCAAGGATAGACCTTACGGTTATGCCGTTGTTGCTGGTGTTGAACGTTCTCCCCTCAAGGTCACCAAGGCCATGGGTAAGAAGAAGACCGCCAAGCGTTCCAAGGTTAAGCCTTTCGTCAAGATTGTCAACTACAACCACATGATGCCCACTCGGTAAGTTTTTTTTTTTTTTTTTTTTTTTTTTGGGAATTTGAGATTTTGAATTGATAAAAACTAACACCAATATCATAGTTACGGTTTGGAGTTGGAACAAATCAAGGGTACTGTCTCTGCCGATACTTTCAAGGAGCCCACTCAACGTGAAGATTCCAAGAAGGTCATCAAGAAGCTCTTTGAAGAACGTTACCAAACTGGTAAGAACAAGTGGTTCTTCAGCAAGCTTAGATTCTAAGCTAGATGTTTTTATTTTTATACTTTAATATAATCCATTAAAGAAAGAAAATATTACAAAAAGCTAAATTATCATTGATTTTATGTTTGCGTCAAAAGTTTTTGTGTGCATGATGCATTGCTTTTTTTTTTGAGGGATTTTTGGTGTATGATTTCAATATATCATCAATTATGAAAAGAATGTGATATATCTCTATCTGTTATATATAAGATGATATTGATCATTTTTGTTTTCTTTCTTTCTATTCAACCAACCCATTACAAAATGAGCATTTTTGAGAATACAAAAGTACCTCAAAGTAAAATATACTGATTTTTTTTTTCTTGAAGTGATTATTAAATCTAACGTAAATCCTTAGTTCTTGAGCCTACTGAAAATGATATTTTATTAATGTTGGCTGCAAAGTGCCATTTGGGAACTAAAAACATATCAAATACTATGAAGAGCTACGTCTTTTCTCGTAGAGCTGATGGTCTTCATATCATTCATTTGGGTAAAACTTGGGAAAAACTCATGTTAGCAGCTCGTGTTCTTGCCATCATTGAACCAGAGGACATTTATATAACATTTTCTACTTCCAAAAGTCGTCGTCCAGCTATAAAACTTGCAAAATATATTGGAGGTAAAACTAATCAAGACCGTTTCGTACCTGGTACATTTACCAACACATTGGAGGAATCTATCATGCTAGTTTGTATGGATCCAATGACTGATTTTCAAGCTCTTCAAGAAAGTAGTAAATGTAATATGCCTGTTATTGCATTTACAAACACCCATTCATCACTCAAATATGTTGATCTTGCTATTCCTTGTAATAATATGGGTTCTCAATCATTAGGTGTCATGTGCTGGTTTTTGAGTCGTGCTATTCTTCGTATTCGTGGCATTTTAAATTATAATTTATCCTGGGATGTCTTGCCTGATATGTTCTTTTATTCTGATGTTCAAGAAGATGACGAGCAAGAAGGTCATGCCCAAGAACATCCCTATCAACCATTGCAAAAATCAGAAACATGGAATGAACCTGTACCTTTTACCTCTAACCAAGGCGGATTTCACTATGAAATGCAAGATACAGCCAACAGCTGGGGTCAAGATGTTCTTAATCAAGAAGTTTCACCAAGCTTTGAATTGGAAAATTGGGCAGATGATCTTACTATTCCTGAACAAAAGCATCAATTTGAACTTCCAGGAGTACCTTTGAATGATTGGGCCCTTAATACACCTGAAGAACAAGAACAACAGGAAGAAGGTTGGGGTAATGAATCATTTAACAATGCTTCTACTTCATTTACTCCTTCCAAAACTCCTTGGGATGATTAACTCTCTTTCATCATTTGCTTGAATATATACTCTCATTATATGTAACCTTATTCACACTACTTTTATTTTCTTATGTTGCTTTATAATAATATATACCCATAAATTGCTTGCACATCTGCAATTATATACAATAAAATTCAATAACAAAAACCAAAAAAAAAAAAAAAAAAAAAACTAGCTCTTTAAACAATGAAGCACTAATAAGATTAACATAGTATTAATGTGCTTTTAACTTTTTTTTATTTACAATATGTATGATCTGCTTCTTGTTGGGTGCAAATACACAGATATATCAGCCTAATTTCTTTGCAATCTTCTCTTGACAAACCCCTTTACGTTATCATGGCCACTGTTAAGAAAATGATTAGAAAACATGTTAACCGCTCAAATAAAAAAAACTTACGCTTCTGAGATAATCATTGTACGCTTTTGAGAGCTTGACCATAACAAAACATCCAAATCTTTTGCATATTTCTCTGCTGCATCAAAATCAGCTTGTACATTAAATTCATGATAAAGATAGGCTATAGTATGGTTATTTTAGTTTAAGGCTATTCCAACCCGTAATCAACATAAAAAAAGACTTACATGGTGTAGGCTTCAATCTGTTTCTTTCCATTTCCCATAATCTGATTTGATCTATAACAGTTAAAGGTAATACAGGTATCTAAATAAAAGTAAAAAAATGTTAATATTTATATCAATGTGTCAACATCAAATAATCAAACCTTTTTTCTCATTTGAGCATGAGCGTGCGATTGCATATAATAAATAATTTGTTCGGCTGTAATTCCTTTCATTAAAGCATTTCTAATACTTTCTCTTGTAATTACACCTGTAACCATATTTCTAAATCGAGATTGTAGTTGTACAAATAAATTCAATACAGCAATTTGAAGTGGTGAATCTATTAAATTCAATGTTGGTTTTTTTTTTTTTTTTTTTGTATACATATTTTGAAAGGCTTTTTTCGTACCTGTATATGCATATAGTTTATAATTTGTTTCGAGAATAACAAATCCTTGGTCAATTTGTTCTGTAGCAGGCTTTGTCTCTAGTGCAGTATCGGCACCACTAGTGTTATGTTTGCTTACTGCTCCAGCAAGAGCTGCATTGCCTGATGTTAATGTAGTTGCTAATCTTGTAGGGTAGTATCGCTTTGATGCTTTCTATAGATAAATCAGTAAATGCTATACACCATTCTCAAATTGTACAATGTACCTTTCTTTGGTATACAATGCCGTAATCACGTAAATCCTCCAACATTTGAAGCTGTGTTTGTGTCAATGTCTCAACTGAATAATTCTATGATTTTGCATTAATATAATGCCAAATGTACAACTAAATCAAATTAGCCCTACCTCTCCTAATTCTAATGATCCAAGTTGAAAGAGAAAATTCAGCACTTCTACCAAATCCATTTGCAATACCTAACAAAAAAAAAAATCACATTAATGTTCTGAAATGTTATATATTTCTGTCATTTGATCGTACTTCTGCCATATCTAAATATTGTAATAAAAATGCCCAAACTTGTGTATTTACATCTTGAAGTAAAAATTGGAAACCCTTATTTGTAATTTGTAATTGACCTGTCTCTGAACTACACGCATTTTAGTAAATGTATTCTAATAATATGCTCTTTTTTTCTTACCTGCTTTGCATAAGCTTACTTCTCTCTAATAGATTCAACACACCACGACTAGGTTTTTTAGTCAATGAAGTTCCTACCATATAATGTAGAATTGCCTCCCACTGTGTTGTTGCATAATGGTCCAAGAATCCAATATCTACAGCATGTTTATCTGGTGTTGAACAAGGTAATCCAAAAGATTGTTGTATACCACTATAAAGATTAATCAAATTTAGCATCTGTCTGTTGTTGTTATACACAAAAACTAATTTTACCCTCCAGTTAATGCATTTTGAAATTCATGTCTAAAAGTATCATTCATCATTAAATCACTGTTGTTTTTCTCGAGAATACGGAGCCTTGACAGCTTTAATAACGACTCTTGTAACTTTCTATCAAATCAGTATTAATCAACATGGTTGTTATTTTGCGGCTACGCAGGCGCGTTATTTTAGTTGATCCTACTTTTGTCCATCTTTATTCACCCATGTATGTAAATCATCTAATGGTATTGGTGCTTCTACGTATAAAAGAGACATGACAATTTGCCTTCCTAAACTTGGAAGGAGTCTTTTCTGAGGGAATTAGAGATTTCTATGATTTATTTAAAGTCTAATGTTGACAGAAATTACCTAAAAATGGCTAAACATGTTGCTGGTTTTTCAAACAAGCGCATAAAAGTAAACGTCGGTAACGTTTCAAGATATTCGTAAATGTTTGTCTTGAAGTTATCCACCGACATGATACTTTATTTGGTTCTCTTCTGCTTGTGTGCTTTTTTTTTGTTGGAAACAAGGACCAATTTGCTTTTTGTTCTTTCTACTAAGCAAATTTATGAAAGATTCATGAGTCCGGTCCGAATTCTGTGCCTGTTTCTTTCTCTCTCTCTCTCTTTCACTCTCTCCCTTGGAGCACAGTAAACCTATTCAAGTTACTGTTTGGTCGAGCATTAAAGTTGTTGTTCATTGGTAAAAGTTAAAAAAGAAAACACTATATCATGTACAAGGTACTGGTGTATGTGTAATTGTTTATTATTAAAATATATTGCTTGATATAATTCTGTAAAAATTCTCAAAAAAAGTCATCTTTTAACAGCTCCTCCTTTAAGATATTTGTTGTTTGAATTGCAATTGCAAGTTCCACAACTAATGCAATTTCAGGAAAGAAACTAGTTATGGATATTTCATCATTAGATACATATCGTTTATACATTTTATTAATTATATATGAAAGATGAATGAGCGAAATGCTTTAAACAATCAGTTTATTTACGGTTCTCTCTTAGTTTTAAGCGAAATTTGGCTCTTTAGACTCAGACCAACTTGCCATTGAAGTAATATTGCCTTATGGTAAGACAAAATATACTACATCATTGCATCAACTATAGATATAGCTCATGTCTCAATTCTTAATCATTTTACAAGAAGATATCTATTATAGTCTTGGTAGCGTTTCTTTGTGGCTGCATTTACGGACGTTTATTTATGATATATCACATCATTTCCATATATGCATTGCACTGTATTGGACTACGCTTCGCTTGTAAAGTATGGTTTTTATCATTACAGATTCAATCACCTTGCTCCGTGTGATTTCTATAAAAATCCATAGGTTTCTTCGTTTTTCTCCCATCATTGTTTCTTTACCAAACAATCTAGTTCTCTTGATTGCTTTCCTCTACCCCCTCTCCCAAAGAAAACATGTCGCAAACATCAGATTCATCTATTAATCTGGAGATTTTGACTATAAGATCCTATGATGATAGTTCTAGCGAAAGCTATACTATCATCCACGGTAATCAGAGTGGTGAAGACGATGATGATACATATAGCAACAGCAGCAGTGATAATGAAGACCCTGGCTATGTTGACTTTTTAATCGAAGCGTATGATTCATTGTTATCTCGCTTTGCTTCCATGAAAGCGGTTGGATTAGCGGGTCGTATTGCTCTTAGACGTATACATCAAAAATCAGTCATTCAAGAAGCAGTTACAATGATAGGCGAAGATGCAGTACATAAGCTTGCAATTGTAGGTTCCATCCAAGGCACAAACATAAGCAAGATTGACAAAAACATCAAAGTTGTATGTTCTGGTGAAAGAGTAAATGGTACCAAGACAATTAAACAACTGGTGCAATGTGATATATTATCTAAAAGAGGTTCCAAATACGATTCTTCCAATAATAAAATACATCTTAATTTGATTTCTGCTGCTATTCCATATGCAGCTTTTCAATTCATGATGGATACCAACAACTTCAATGAAGTTTTTCGCAAAAAATATAGAAGCTGCATCACAACTACATTACCCTTACAGCTTCGATATCTTGCAGCTGGTTCACTTCCTCTTGGTCCAAAAACTAGAAAAGCTCACTTGAACTGGTCCGTTCAATTCTTAAGGTCCATCAGATGCAAATTTAACCCAGCTATTTATAAGAGACTTATGGGACAATCAGTTGTGTACGAGAATATGGAGTCGCTCACTCAAAGATTGGATACTATTGAAGATGCTTTGACTCTCAATTCCGAAGAAGAAGCTATCGAAATAAAACGCTTTTTTAAAAAATATTATGCTATTGCGCAAATCGCTAAATCTGAAAATGCCGGTAGAACTTCTAAAAGAGGTAACCGCACCAGAGCTGATTGATTGTCAAGAAATGTGCTATTGTGGAATTGATTGCTCTAGCAAGATAAATGAATTATATAATACGCCATTTTTTTACACTAGTAAAGCAAATGTGTACATAATAAAGAGCATTCTACAGTTTTATCCATTGCTATGATGTAGTTTTTTTTTTTTTTGAGGGAGATAAGCTTATTAAAGAGGGTATGTTTTCTGTCGTGCATAACTTGAGTTTGAGTTGAATTAGCACAGCCATACAAGAGCGAAGGTTAGGTTTCGTGATGTTGGAATTTCAATTATATTTTGCTAAACTTTCTCCATAATTGTTTTCCAAACAAAAGCCATATACCTTAAACAATATCACATATTATATATACATATATGTATATATATATATGTAGAAATTTCTTCTATACCTTTCCATCATCTACGTTGAAACTGCACAAATTTGATTATTTTGTAACCACTATTTATGAGAACAATATATTGAATAACATATGATATAAGTATATATTCAATAGGTAACGTTAAATACTATTATTGCACAAAAATTACCTTTCTCATATCGTATTGTATGTTTAAAAATGCGTCAAATCACTGATATTAAATCTTTCTGAGCTCACAATAAGCCAATTCATGGTTCAAATCTACGGTATGACAGTTGCATTAATGTTAATACTCTTTGGAAGCTTCCGTTATCTAGACATACGAACCCCCTGACATGTTTGGCCTACGTATCCTGGTACATAATTCTCTCTAATATTTTTATGTACCTGCAATTGTTAAGATCAATTTTGGATATCGAAAATTTTAAAAAAAATGAATGTGAACTACTACATTGCATTGTACTAATAAATTTGACTGGCAAAACCAGGCTCGACTCCAATACTACCTAACATTATTGATCAAAACTGACCTAAAATTGATTATTAAAAATTGAGCCCCTAAATTAAGATATTACTTTTTTATATTTACAAGATAGGTCTAATTGATTGCTACTCTGTATTTTTGGTTTTAGCAAAAAATATTGATTTTTCGTCGAGATAATTAAAATAATAGTTTTTATCACAGCTTATAACCTATCATAACGGGGTCCCAAAATCATTATGATGAAAAAATGGACGAAAAACGATTCAAAAAACAAAATTGCTTAAATGCTCATGAACTGCAAAGTAAATAGACCTAGTGTATTAAATAGTTTTTGTACAGTTTTGAATTTTGCATCCATCTATATAAAATTTGAAAAAACGTTTCACATAAACTTTTGCGCAAAATGCAATTAAAATTTTGTAGGTTTTTTGAAAATACAGAACACTTTTTATAAGCATATTCAAAATATAATGAACAGCAATGATGCGCAAAAAAATTATCTATCGATCGAGCTAATATTTAACTTTTTAGCTACATTTTTCGTAGAGAAAACAAGATTTTTAACCAAATTTTTTTTCAGTTTTAGAATTTGGGATGAGGGTATACAAGGGGAAAATGGACGCCAGAAATGGAGGTACCGTTTTGTACACATTTTTGAGAATATCTCCACAAAAAATCAATATTTTGAAAACCTCTAAATTGGGTCTGAGAGATCTCAACGAGCTGAATGACATGAATGCAAAAAAAATGTTGCTCAATTTAACCAATATTTTGAAACCTACTATAGAAATGTCAAAAAAAAAAAATGAAAAAAATAAAAGTGCTCAGAATTTTTTTATATTAAAATATGTTATAGAGCGCTTTAAAACAAGTAAGTTTTATTATTAACAAGTGTTAGTATAACTTAATTTTTTCTGGAGATATGAAGCCTCAAAGTTTTCAATCCTTTAGCAGTGAAATACGCGTAAAAAATCTGAAACCTTAGTACTGGAAAATTAATACCAACTGCAAAAAATGGGATATTTTTGAATACTTGTTTTTATCTTAAAATTGAACATCTCAGGTACATTGGCATATAATTTTTTCTTAGTATTATTTAGTGAAAACAAAAAGTAGAGCAGGGATGAAAAATGAGTCCCAGTTTTCAAGGAAAAAGCAGTGAATTTGACGCGTTTTTGAGTCTTTCGTGAAATATAAAATAAATTTGGGAATAGGTAGCACAATGCGACCAATTCATGTCTGTTTAGTAGTGTCTAAAGTATATTCTAAATTTCTAAAAGTGTTTACTGTTGTATTATGAGGTTAGTTATAGAAAGAAGGCATACTCCGATTTTGAAGATTGAAACTATGAAATTTTTCTTTAAAAATTCAAATTTAATATTAAAATTCATTTTATATATACGTAGCACTATTTTGTATCTATTAATCATATGCTCACTGCCTCACTGGAAACTTCAGTTATGTTTTTAAATGAAATAAAGTCAGTTTTTGCATTATTGTAGTACTTAGTAGCATAATTGCATGATACCGATATAGGGCAAAAATAACAAGTTTTTCTTTATATTTCGATTAGGAATAAAGATTTTTTTGTAAACCAAATTGCTGCTGATACTCAGCAAATAGCAGTATGATATACCAAAGAAAAACAATATAGTCAAATTACTCAATATTGCACAAATCGAGAAAAACAAAATAACAGATAATAAGTGAAAGGATGGCAATTAAAAAAAGCAAACATAGAGGGGATACTGTATTTCTCCTAGTTGCTAGACTTATGCGCTTAACAGCTAGTTCAAACGGAGAGGTTGTGAGTTCGAAACTCGTGTAAACGGATTTTTTTCGGAACTTGTGTTTGCCGGGCTAGAAGCGCAGCTAATCACCCCTTTGCCTTTTTTTTTTTGTTTTACCTTTCTACGCACAGCTTTCAAAAGACTACCAATTGTTTTCTTTTTTTCTCTATTCTAGTAGTATTAGTCCTATTTTGGAAATCCATTTTCTTTATGAATATCTTATTTTACAAGCACAAGAGATTTTACAAAAGTAGACACATTCTGCATGCAATAATTTAATAATTTAAACTGTATTGAAGGCCTACTACTGTCTGTATATTTTGATTTTGGTTTTCATCCAGTAAGTAACAATTAGAGTATTATAATTGTAACATAGAGGCATACATAATGGAATATATTTAGTCATTTTTCAGAAAGACTTGAAAAGAGCTCAGCGAATAACGAACATTCTTAATTATATTTGGATTTCTATCAGTTTCCTGCTTCAGTCATTATCAGTTAGAAATTAGTCTATCACCAACTTTAACCTGTTCTTAAAAAAGGACTTCAGGATAATTATTACTGCATAAACAATACTATTTAAGACATATCACTCTTCACTCAAGAAGCACTTTATATGTAAGAGCTTAAAAATAATGCCCAAAGGAATGTAACTTCTGTCAATTTATTATTTATCATCATGCATATTGTATTCCACCAAGTACCATACTTTATCACCGCCGTCTACAGTATCAATACATCTTACAATTTATTGAATACAACATGCATTGAAGTGCAAAGTCTTGATATCCGATATAAGACACTTCTAGCGTACTAAGTTTAATCCAGCAATTACCAAGAACGCTTGGACCTCAATTATGACACCATATTATTTTATCCCAGAGGTTAATCAATCAAGTAGCTATCAAATCAACATCCAAGCACATTTAACGCAGCAGCATTGAAACAAGGCAACTCACAAGCTCTGCAGGAACGGCTAATAAATTATGATTGATCCATTTCAACCCATAGATTACTATCAAACAGATCCAATTTGGCCAGCGCACTTATATTCTGGTATTAATATTTCTATTTTTTGGGGGACACCAATGGCCTATATAGTTTGACTCAATATTGCGCAAAAACATTTGAAATTTATTTAAAAACCATCTGAAACCTACTTTTTACAACCATAAAAAATCCACAATAAAAACCTTATTCCAGCGAATTTCGATCCTAATAACTTCCAACTTAGATAAGAGTAGAAGAGGGACACATATTTGACACTCTGATCTTAAAAGGTAACTTATACACAACCTACTGTGTGTCGGGAAAATCATCGCCAAAGCGCAACTATAGCTTACTGCGCACTTTTAATGAAAATAACTAAAAATAAGATCTCTATAAATACTGGTCCAAGTAAGCTGCAACTCACTATTATTATGGATATAGATATGTGCTACAAATTTCTTGGATATCAGATATTATGAGCAACTATTATGCAGACTATATCTAATATCTTTTGTTGTTAAATTTTGATGCAACAATGAGATACTTATCAACATATAATGTCTCTTTACTCTTTACATTAATCCTTTTCCTTGTCAAAAGTTGCTGTAAAAAACATAAAGAGTAACGACTACTTGAAAATCATTTCAATTAATAATACTGCAATCATCAAAAACCTATTATTATAATAATTTGTAATTTTTAACTAATAATAAAAGAAGATAATATGCTTATATATATATATATATATTATTCTTGTTATTACTATAAATTTGTAATCACTGGGCTGTTGGTGGGGAGATTGGCGTTCTTATTTGTAAATTAGAAGATACTGATCGGTAAATTACACTACGGCCGAACTATACTTTCCATCGGCATAATGATCTGCACAGATGGGCAGAATAAAAACATTTGTGCAAATCAAGCAGCTCAGGTGAGCAGAGCAAT
The DNA here is from genome assembly GCA_027405735.1 of Mucor racemosus. Classification (NCBI taxonomy): domain Eukaryota; kingdom Fungi; phylum Mucoromycota; class Mucoromycetes; order Mucorales; family Mucoraceae; genus Mucor; species Mucor racemosus. The sequence goes on along the minus strand of JAPEHQ010000014.1, from coordinate 956,274 downwards.
AAGATCAAGGTATTTAGTCCATTTACTAAAGTATATCAGTCATAATATAATTAATAATGAAGATGATTTGAATGATTTAAAGCAGGTGTGAGCTACTCTGATTCAACAGAATTGCCTTATTGACGAGATATATTAATTTGAAATTTGGGGTTTGAAAGAGTTCTGCCCATGTTCTTCTTTCAGAGACCAAATGGGAACAACGACAACAACCTGTTTGGCAACACTAAAAGTATTTATGCCTTTATAAATTTCTGTTTGTAACACACAAAATCAATTGATTTAGAATTATTTTTCTTTCTTCATCCCCACTGTGCTGAACTAAGATACTATTTCCCCACATAAGAACTTAAATGTTATCTCACATAAAACCATGCTCTAATATTCAAATAGAGATAACATGAATTTAACAGTAAATACAGAAAGTATTAGTAATTTAACATATAAATAAAATAGACCGAATCATAAACAAAGCAAATTGATTCATAAAATAAACTGAAGAAACACATAGACCAAAGTAAGGATTGCTCTATGCGGATCATTAACAAATATGCCAAAAACGGGCATTAAAAGACCGCCTTGATTATGTAAATCAAGAAGCTCAATATAAACTTTAAAATCACAAACAAACTAATTGATTTACCAAAAAGAATAAACATATGGATATTGCATGAAGACAATGGAATCATGCTTCAATCATTTAATAAGTAGCATGATGATATATGTATGGAATGCAGCATTGTCTGATTCGCATGTTAAACATCACGGTTTGACAGAAGTCCTAAGTTGGTGATTCGGTTATTCCTAATTCTGATAGATCACTGACAGTTACGGTGCAACTCCCAGATATAACAAAATCACGACTAATATAAATAGAGTAGAAATATAGACCTATTGCACACTATCCATTATTTGAATAAAGAAGGATTTAAACTGTATCTTTTTCAAAGCTTTTATTTTACATTTTACTGCACCCATCACTCTTTCCTCAGCTCTTTTATTTATGTTTAAAACTACAACAAAAAAGACCAATGTTTTTATAAACTGAAATCAGGTAGGAAGCAGGTACAACTACATGTTTTTCCTATTGTTTACTTGGAAATAAATTATTAACTGTTAATGTTAGGGTACGTTATAATGTTTTTCTCGAACAAAAAAAGCATCCAAGACTTAATCATTTTGTTCCATCATCTACGTTATTGTTTAGATATACGAAATAAAGACTACGAATTAAAATCAGAATTCAATATATTTATTGCGTATATTTCTTGAAAAAAATAAGATGAGATCTAATCAAATGTATAATGGGTTGTGTATTTATATGTTTTAAGAGCGCGGATATAGGATGGATATCTAGGTTGACCAGAACCAGTAACCGCAAGAGATCCAAAGATAAGTATATACAGAATATTCTTGGTCGAATAATAGACTTAAAGATTTTTCTACATCAGGTATCAGTTCATGTAGAATGTCCCATACCTATTTCTAATTGGCTGATTCTTAAAGAATATCCCAACCCTTGGGTTAATTGCCACAAAATCACTCATACCTATTCCCAATGTTGAAATAAAGTTTACAGCATCATTTATCCTATCTCCCACATCTACGACCAAGTCTGGATCATCCATTTATAACTAAGTGAATGATGCTATATTTCCTATTTCCATTATGTAATCCATAATGCCTGTTAATCTAGTCTATCCCAAACAGTTATAAGCAATGCTTTTTTGGTCTAAAGTCGATATCTACCTACAGAAAAATTGGTTATTATAAAAATATGTATAAATATTTAAAGTAATAAGCTTGAATCAAGTGGTTACAGCATCGTAAATTCTTGAAAAAGTTCTCAAGTACTATAAACCCTCTTATTTTTAAGACTTACAAGGCTTATATGCGGAATATTAATTTAGAAAATTATTTTTGTCCAGATCGTCAATTTTGACATTTTTTAATTTTTTTTTTTTTGGTTTTGCAAATCTAGAGTTAATTATACTACCAATTATAAAAATAAAAAATATACACATATGCAGAATTTAGCGCTCTATTTGCCCAATAAAAAATAACAAACATTTTTATTGCAAAATATTACATGAAAATCCTTTAATCAAAAAACCGTTTTTGGGGCAAAAGTACAAAGTTTCATTACTTAACATTTAATTTTAAACTTTTATAAAATGTGTATTAGTTATAGCTATAATTTTCTCTCGCAATGTAGCATATTTAAACGTTGATTTTGGTATCAAAATTTGATTTTTCTTTTTTTTGATCAAACTCATGAGTGTTGGTAAGGATAAAATGAGCCGCGAAAATGTCCGCTACAAAGTCTGAATTTTCAGACCGTACGTGATTGAATATAAGAAAAGCTTAAAAAAAAGCGGCTTTTTTATTTAAAATCTAGGTATACCATAGTGTAAGAGACTTAGCCGTTCAATCTTGCTATTATGCTTAATTACGGCGTTGCTCTACGGGCTCGCTTTTGCAATTTTTTAATAAATGTATGGTATGACAGACAGTTTTTCTGGTAGAAAAATGTATGTTTCTATGATAGCAGACATTGCCTATTTTGTTTAGTTTATGGTCTATACGCCGTAATGCCGCTTTTACGTTGGCTGAAATGAACAATTTAACAGGGTTTTAATTGCGCTAAATAATGTAAAGTGTCGTATATTTTCAAGTTTAATAAATAATACTTAAAAAAAAATACAATTAAAAGAGAACGAGTAATGAATCAGTTCTTCAACTGTGTAATAAAAACAAGATTTCGTTTATTTAAATATAAAAGTATTATGGCCTTTTATATTGATTTAACATTGAGATCCTGAGATGTAATTAAGACACTATTAAACCATTAGATCTGTTTGATAGTAATCTATGGGTTGAAATGGATCAATCATAATTTAACCGTTCTCGCAAAGCTTGTGAGTTGTCTTGTTTTAATACTGCGTTAAATGTGTGTTTTGATATACACAATGAATAACTAGAAAATAAAGTTAAAACTAGATATATTTATTGAGTATATTGTAATATTGTAAATAAAAAAGATAATGAATCCATGTCGAACGACATTAGGATCCAGGGTATTTATATGTTTTGGAAGCGTGGATATAGAGTCTACAATACAGAATGTAGTATGAAAGGATGATTTTATCGTCTTGAGGAACTAGCTGATTATAACATGACGATATAATAGGTTGGCCAGAGCAAGTTTGGTAGGAGGATACGACCAAGTTAAGTATATAGGATCTTCATGCTTGGTTAACTTTAGACAGTGAATGTTTATACAAATGGAATAGCTGAATTCCATTCCCAGGCACGAGTTTATGATTGGTTCAACTTCAGGATCTCAGGCTACACCATTTTATCATAATAGACTAAATGTAACATAACTAAATGAAATAAAATTGCAATACATCATTATCTCCTCATACTCATCATTCTATGCTAAGAATCATGTCTAAATAACCCTTTGAGAACTTCTACTAGTAATACATGTACCCAGCCTAGTCTACTATGTCCTAAACACCTTCTACAAATCTACATTCTAATTTGATAAACAAGTACTATAATAGTGGCTTGCACGAATCCATGGTGGTACAGTATAGCCGATACTTTGGAAGGAAGTATCAACTACGGATATTCTGTTTTTCCATGTGGCCTAATAGCACATATAGCTCATTTTAGGACGGCATATTAATAGGCGGCGCTATTAATATAAGCATTGATCTCAGGGCACAAACCACGAACCTGCTCTCAACAAATTAAATAAGAACAAGACAAATACTAATTATGAAACATATCAGCTAAGGCTATAATTCAACACGGTACATCTCAGATTTGCTAAATCAATATAGATAATACTTATCTTATTGATCTATTGGTTGTCTAGTTATAATCTCAGTAGTGAATAGTAAATAGATGCTATTGTTTAGGACATAGACTAGACTGGGTACATGTATTACTAGTAGAAGTTCTCAAAGGGTTATTTAGACATGATTCTTAGCATAGAATGATGAGTATGAGGAGATAATGATGTATTGCAATTTTATTTCATTTAGTTATGTTACATTTAGTCTATTATGATAAAATGGTGTAGCCTGAGATCCTGAAGTTGAACCAATCATAAACTCGTGCCTGGGAATGGAATTCAGCTATTCCATTTGTATAAACATTCACTGTCTAAAGTTAACCAAGCATGAAGATCCTATATACTTAACTTGGTCGTATCCTCCTACCAAACTTGCTCTGGCCAACCTATTATATCGTCATGTTATAATCAGCTAGTTCCTCAAGACGATAAAATCATCCTTTCATACTACATTCTGTATTGTAGACTCTATATCCACGCTTCCAAAACATATAAATACCCTGGATCCTAATGTCGTTCGACATGGATTCATTATCTTTTTTATTTACAATATTACAATATACTCAATAAATATATCTAGTTTTAACTTTATTTTCTAGTTATTCATTGTGTATATTTAAACAGCTATAAAAGACCCATACTTTTAGATCTTATTAAACTGTAGACTTCTTTTAGTTTTTAGATACAGTTAGAAAAGCTAATACATTATTGTCTCTTTTTATTGTATTTTTGTTGCATCCACAGATCTGGGTGCATTCCTTGGTTAAGATTACGACACAGTTTGATATGTTAAGTTCCACATTGCTGTGTATTATGTTATGAAGCTCCGTGTATGCAGGAATATGGAACTAGTGTGTGTCACCTAGATTTGATTGGATATATGTATATATATAAATAGACTCATTTAAACAGGTCATATAATTAGAGAATGTGAATATAAAAGAAGATGGTTCGATCTTATAATAAAGTTCTTTAGTTTTAGTGTGCTCTTTCATTTTATAACAGTTTTCCTTTATTTTTATTAAATGATTTAGTACATATTTTAGCTTTGAGATTGATATAATCTCCTGGCGTAACAATTTTATTTATAAACTCGAAGGATAATTTATAAAGTAACATCTATAACCTTAGATTTGGCTTGCATATAAATTTAAGCAGCAGTAAGTGTTATTTAAGTTTATGCTGGAGCAAGAATCATTGTTGCTGTAAACATTATTACAGCTATAAAAATATTTACAAATGACGATAATCGTAAATATATTGGCTCTTGCATCTATTGCTCTATATCAACAACGTATTGAATTGTATTATTGTCTATAATCTATATAAAGAAAAGCAAATGTAATTTTAAATCCCATTATTCCTGTAAAAAATGCAATAGAATTTTGAGAATGGCACGATGCGCATGTAAAAACCAATTTGTGCCCATACGATCAGCTCATTATGCTCATAGTCAGATTTTATTATTATGCGCAAATAGGGATAGTGATATGTGATTTATCAAAATATGTTTAGGTTAAATAAAAATTAGAAATTTAATCAAGTAAAGAGATATCGTTTATTGGAATGAAATTAATAGGGTTTATATACTATTTGATTTGGGGAATTAATGGTGTGGTAAGGTAGTTTAGATGTCATTTAATAGTAATGTGTCATGTTGGTATATCACGTTGGAATATCGCACTGGCGTATTATGCTTTTGTACCATGCTTCTATACCATGCTTCTATACCATGCTTTTAGGAGCATTGTATAGTTAATATTTAATTAAGGAACTTCCGGTTCCGGATGTGTTATTGTTTACTTTTTTGGATTTGACATGATCCGGTTTAAGAATGATACATCAATATGCCTATGGGCAATTATAATATTATGCACATCTAGGATTAATGTCATGCACATGGACAGAATTTATGATTCTGCACATATAGGCTTAGCGTTGTGCTCGTGTGCAGCTTCTTTTAATGGTGGTTTTATTGGACAGAAATATCATGTTTTGCTGATGGTTTTCACAATTCACAGTGATTTGTGAAAGTAGAAATGTTAACTTTTATGCAGGATATATTTAAATCTATTATCATGTATAATTGAAGATTAGTTGGATCCATATTCACAAGGATGGGATTTGTTTTCTTTGTTTTCTGCAGTTGTAAAAAATAGTTTATTATTTTTTAAAACTTAAAACTCATTATCCTGGACTTAATTTCTGTATTCACAAGATAGGTCTAATTGATTGCTACTCTGCATTTTTTGTTTTAGCAAAAAATATTGATTTTTCGTCGAGATAATTAAAATAATAGTTTTTATCACAGCTTATAACCTATCATAACGGGGTCCCAAAATCGTTATGCTGAAAAAATGGACGAAAAACGATTCAAAAAACAAAATTGCTTAAATGCTCATGAACTGCAAAGTAAATAGACCTAGTGTATTAAATAGTTTTTGTATAGTTTTAAATTCTGCATCCATCTATATAAAATTTAAAAAAATGTTTCACATAAAATTTTGCGCAAAATGTAACTGAAGTTTTGGAGGTTTTTTGAAGATGTAGAACATTTTTTATAAGCATATTCAACATATAATAAATGGCATGAATGCGCAAAAAAATTATCTATCGATCGAGCTATTATTTAACGTTTTAGCTACATTTTTCGCAGAGAAAACAAGATTTTTGTCCAAATTTTTTTCAGTTTCAGAATTTGGGATGAGGGTATACAAGGGGAAAATGGACGCCAGAAATGGAAGTACCGTTTTGTACACATTTTTGAGAATATCTCCACGAAAAATCAATATTTTGAAAAACTCTAAATTGGATCTGAGAGAACTCAACGAGCTGGATGACATGAATGCAAAAAAAAATGTTGCTCAATTTAACCAATATTTTGAAACCTACTATAGAAATGTCAAAAAAAAAATGAAAAAAATAAAAGTACTCAGAATTTTTTTATATTAAAATATGTTATAGAGCACTTTAAAACAAGTAAGTTTTATTATTAAAAAGTGTTAGTATAACTTAATTTTTTCTGGAGATATGAAGCCTCAAAGTTTTCAATCCTTTAGCAGTGAAATACGCGTAAAAAATCTGAAACCTTAGTACTGGAAAATTAATACCAACTGCAAAAAATGGGATATTTTTGAATACTTGTTTTTATCTTAAAATTGAACATCTCAGGTACATTGGCATATAATTTTTTCTTGGTATTATTTAGTGAAAACAAAAAGTTGAACTGGAATGCAAAGTTGGACCCAGTTTTTAAGAAAAACGCAGTGAAATTTATCTGTCTTGAGTCCTTTTCGAGATATAAAATAAATTCAGGAACATGTAACATGATACGATCAATTCACATATGTTTTATATTGCTCAAGGTATGTCCTAAAAGTGTTTAATATTGGCGTAGTTATAGAAAAGGGGACAAGCTCCCGGTTTTCTTGTGCACGGCCAAATTTGGGATTGTTAGTTGCGAAATCTAGACCATCCTTTGATTCTTTACTTGGTAGTGTTGTGTTAGGTAAATAATATGACGAATATATACATAGATACATGCTTACAACTAGTATTAAGACAAGTAATTATTTTTCTCTTGATAGCGGATAATTTACTGCGAATCAACTTCAGTGTACAGTTCCACGAAGTCTGTTGATAAGGGATGTTTATTTTTGATTGACGCGCTATCAAAAAGTTCGATCAAAATCCTTCTGGCCGGTTGAAAAAAGTTTTATTAATAGCACAAAAAAGAAATAAGTGATCTCTTGTAGGAGCATGATTAGAGATATAGAAATCACAGGATTATCTTTATTAATACAGATTAGGTATATCAGCGATACTATTTACTTGTAGTTTTATAATTGGGAGGCTATGCTCTCCCGATGTAACTACCAAACCATATGTTACATGAAACCTAACAATAGCCTTTTTGCACAACAACGTAAATGAATTACATAATCAAGACAGAATCAACAATTGCATTTTAAATATATAGTATAAATCGCGGAATATAATTGCTGAGACTAATCATATTAATTAAATCTATTATCTAAACATGTGCTACTAAAATACCAACCAAAAGAGTCAAGTTTTTGTTGTTTTTATATATTAAATGGTTATGTTTCGTGATTACATTATGCTATTGAAAGTTGGTGCACCAAAAAAGCCGAGAAAGAAAGGGGATTTGAAGGAGTATTTTTGTAGCCGGGAAATTTAAGGAAAACGTAGAATTTTTTTCCTATTCATGTAAAAAACAAGATAGCGTATAAAATTTAGCAGTTTTCCTTATTTAATAGCTATCCAACATTCTAAATAGATTTATAATGCACGTTTTGCATGTGTATTGCAATGAACGCGGTATTTCAAAATATAAACTCTTGGACCTTTCAAGCAGAAAAAAAAAAAAGATCTACAATAAGCCTAATCGAAACTCTATACCATGATTTCCCGGTTTCCCTTTAATTTCCAAGATTTTCTTCCTTATTTCCGTCCTTGATGATTTATATAAGATATAATTTATATAGTATGCAAAGTAAACAAACATGAAATCATATTATATATATATAAAAAGTATAATTTCTTGTATCACAATGAAAATCAAATAACTATGATGTTTAATGTTCAAGGAGCAAATAATTGATATACACGAAGGGTATAAAACCAATAGAATAAAAGCTCCACTTGAAATCAAGGACGATTGACTAAATATATATTATATGATGACATGTCGGTAAGTTTTTATAGATGTAAATTCGCCGTAAAAATGAAAGATCTTTACAAGATTTAAGGTCACTGCATTGCTACAATTGCATGTGAAATAGTCTCATGATTTATTCTTGATTAAACCAACTTGCAATGTATTCATATCATAGTAAATAAAGTTCTATATGGATATATAAAGTTGTTTATGTACATTAATAATCGGGTGATTCTCTGCCAATCGCTTGATTTTCCAACGCTTTCTTTGGTGTACTAAGTTTTCCTGAATAAAACAAAAAAAAACCCTATCTTTTTTTTTTAAGGTATTAAACAAGGGTAGATTCCCTGCCTGTGCACAAGCAGAATTGCAAAATACTGAATATTAAAGTATTGGTGGGATAATCTTAGAACCGTTTTTTCATTGCAAACTTGTATAACCCTCCATACTCTGCGTAAAACAAAGGATAATACTTTCCAAATGCAAATAAGCTTTTTTTTTTTCTCTTTTGGATAATCAGTATGATCTAGTATCGATATTTTTTATTTATTCTTTCTCAAAGATCATATTATCTCTTGGGAATACAAAAGTATTTTTCATGAAAATGTGGGGTAAACGGTATTTGCTTTGAATGACCGTATTTGTTTAGTAACTCAAAGAATTATACCGCACAGGTATACATTTAGTAATAATTAAAACTATAATTTGCTTGTAAAATAGAAAATTAGAAAGTTTTTTTAACTGGGTACCAGTCAATTCTGGCCCTGGGAAATGTTTGACACTCTCCCAGATTGTGTCTTGTTGTGTTCTCCGATGGGCATTCTTTGTGAAAAGGGAATATCATATATAAAATCCACACATCCTGTTCTATTTTCTCTCTTTCTTCCTTCTTTTGTACATGAAAATACGAATATGAATATTCAAACGTTAACATCATCAAAATCTTATTCTCATAACAGCAACAACAGCAATAATAGGAATTATTTAAATGCTTGTCCTTCAGATGACGCAGGATTATTAAGATATTCATCATCACCACCAGCAACAACAACATCACGTTATAGTTATAATAGGGAATCAGCATCACCATCAACTTCATCAACAGCCACTGATCTTCAATCTGTTGTATCTAAATATCATGCAAATCCAGAGTTATTAAAACTCATATTAGCAAGTAAAGTAGAAGAGGATAAACGTAGAACAGAAGAAGCTAAATTGAAAGCTAAAGAACTTGATCTATATTTCAAAAACCAGCAAGATAATTATAAATCCAATCGGAATCATCAACAAGAAGCTTTTATATTACAGCAACGACGTAGACGGTCTTCAAGTAGTAGTAATAGTAGCACAAGTAGTAGTAGCAATAATAATAATGCGGGGGATTCTATACACCGAAGAATTGCTCCGTATGCTATACCTAGACCCATTGTTATGTCACCACCATCCCGAAGAAACTCATCTGCTTCAGCTCTACTGTCTATGAATCAACTTTCCATAAACAATACAAACACACAAACATTATCTACGTCAGCTCCGGCAAATACAAATCTATTTCCTCCTGCCGCAACATTGTCATTTAGCAATAATAGGTAATATAGATTAGATAGACATACTATCAATGCCTAATCCCACATGACCCCTTTTATTATTATTAGTAGTAGTAGTAGTAATAGCAATAGACCTCAGGAAAATGTTACAAAAATCTCTCGTAGAAGAAGATCGATGCAAGCAATCACAAAAATAGTTGAAACAACTGAATTCCCTTATGATGATCGTCATTTCTGGAAAAATAATGGTAATACTGTACAAAAAAAGACTGGTTGTAAAAGTGTCTATTACAAGTGTGCTAATAGCTGCAAGGTAAGCATAAGCACAAAAAGAATCGGCCAAAATCGGATACCAATGGCGTTCTTTCCGACTTGTTGACACATGAAATTCATGCTTATTTTTTATATGTGTTTATTATAGGGATGTCCTGTCAATAAAACTGTTGTAGAACAACCAGATGGAAGTTATATTATAAAATATAGAGGAGACCATATATCTGAATGTTCTCAAGTAGAACATATAAGAGATTTGTAAATAAAAAATTATGATAGCAATACAGCATTTCCCGTAGCTTGATCTAAAAAAAAATGGTATGTTATTGGAATAAAAAGGGGAGGGTGCGCAAACAAATGGCCCCTCCTCTCCCATCCTTTCATATAAATATCGCATTAGTTTTTCTCTTTTGTTCTTCTTTTTCTTCTTCAATTCAATAACCATGCTTGCTCTTCCAAGATTCTCTGGATCAACACTTGAACCTAGTTCAGAACCCGTTATTCTTTATGAATCACAATATTATCAAAAAGGGGCAGGAAGAGCAATTCATATTCAATTGGTTCCTACACGGCCAACTGCTCCATTGCAACGTGAATCAAAACCTCCACATATTGTAATTCCCACACCTAACTTCGATGATATGTATATTGAAGATAATGAATTTTCTGCTTGGTCCTTTGAAGAAGAATCAGCGCAAGCTACTTTTTGGGATCCAATTCCTTCCTCTTCCTCTTCAACCTCATCTTTGCCAAATTAACCGCATTTTTTTTCTCACGATCATTACTTTTTTGGATTTCTCTCTTTGTTACACTATACATACAGCAACAACAAAAAAAAAAAAAAAAGAAAGAAAAAAAGAGTGGATAAAATGATATTTTTATACATAATTACCTTTTGCTGCTACACAGCCTAGGTCTCTGCATTTAATCGTTCGTTTTATATTACTATCTATAACCCATCTATCATTTTTATATCAATCATTCACAATAAAATCATTTTCTCCGCTCTTAAATTATATAAATTAAATATGCAATTTCTTGTATGTGTAGACACATGAGGTCGTCAATCATAAAATTTCTTGATTTGTCATGTTTATTTGCAGTACCCTTCCTTCTATTGGTGATAAATTAATGGCAATACACACGGCTATTTACAAATGAGGAAAATCCTTGAAAAACTTGTATAATGAGTGTAGTTGAGACATACATTATTTTTCGAACTAAATAAACTAGCATATAACTAAAAATTAGATACGTTCATACTATAGCGTTATCGTTGTATATGAAATCATGTAGATTATTGATGTCATGAGCGAAATTCGTTTCATTCCTCGCATTTTTTTTTTTTTTGTCATTTATCTCCGTCATTATGATATTGACAACATGCACGTATAAAAAAAACTATTACTTTTATATAATAAATCCTCAAAAAAAAAATATCTACATATATACAGATTTATTTTAAACGTAATAAGTACTGTATGAAAAATATGAAAAATATGCTAAAATCATATGAAATATACCGTTTTTCTTTGGTTGGAAATTACGTACAGCTTTTTACAGTTTTGTGCATTATTTACCCAGATACAATGAAATATGGATATGCAACAACCAAACAAATGGATATGTTTCAACCCATCGTATTACATCTTGTATCTGCACATTATTCAACTTTCTACTTTCTTGTATATTATACATCTTCATCCTAAATTTCGAACATAGGTGTCTGACATTTCCATATATATAACAGTACAATCAGTTTTACAAAAACTGATGATCGTAAACCTGAACTGCTGATGCTCAAAATAAAGAATAAACAACAGGGACAACAAGAGTTCACACGTACAGCATTTACCGTTTTGTAAATGTAAAAGTTCCTACGGTGATAATTTTCGCAAGGTCTGTAAAATCAAGGTACATGATAGAATTTTTTTACGATTATCATATATCCGAAGTTTACGAATTGATTCCAGCTGTTGATTTGATTAAACCTCATATTTCCAAACATTGGATCTCGTAAAAAAGTAGAAAACGGGATTTAAGTCTTATATACTTTAGAATAGCCATTGAAAAGCAACTTTTCTTAACTTATAAATTAATATTATATGATACACATTTTATACTATTATTTTACGCTTGTTTTATACTTCAAAAATGGTTCAAAAAGCTGTGAAGGTTCTTCGCATATCATGTCAAATGAGAAAAAAAAAGGGCAAATCGGGCGGTTATTCAAAACACTACTCAGGCTCGGGTGGTCCGGCATTTTTTATGATTTCCGGGGATCATGTTCCGGCGGATGATTGGGTGGTTTGCAAAGGCCCTTTTTGCATGCTAATACACATTTTCAAAGCTTTTATAATAATAATCATAATGAATATCCTACAACTAATTATTACGTATTGATACCCATTATTTATGTAGATGACGGTCAAATTTTCTATAGACAACGGAAAAAGTTTATCTCGCGAACAAGAAAATTCAACAGAATCTGTATTGATTGAGAACGTTATGCAATTTATATGGCTTATGCCCAGCAATCGCTTTATGCTATTTCTTCAACCATCAAAGTCATTTTATCATAAATACAGATAGAAAATAATGCTTATATCAACTTGAAAATTATTCATACCTTCTACAATGTATTACAAAATGGTGTTTTATTATTATTATTCTACGAAAGTGTTCGCTGTTTCGGAAATGTTTGCGACTACGACATATTATTTTTTACGTTCAAAATAAGAAGAGTTGCTCATAAACACAACACTGGAATCAATAACCCATTCACCAATATCAAGATACTTGTTAAAATATTTGCGAATTTCTTCATTCTCAATCTTTCCTGTTGCAGGCCTAATTTGATTGTATTTAAAAACGTGTTCGTAATCTCTCACATTTCGCAACTTACTCTAATCCTGAGTTGCGTCTAATGCCTGCAAGAACGGCGGAAATTAAGACAGCGTCAGCTGTAAAGTGAGCAATGCGACCAAACATTTGATTTATTATAAAGAATAATGAAAAAGTAGTAATATGAGTATTTGCATGTGGGGGTAAAGCGGGGATACCAAGTTTATATATTATTATTTTGTCGTACCATGTGACTGTAATCATTATGGATGATAACTTCTTTCTTGTCTTTTGACAATTGCAAGGCGTATGGTTTTTCTTTTTGTAATTTTTTGAGGAATTGAAATTATTATGCTCACATAATATCTATGTAATTAACTGCTTCTTAATATAAAATCTAAGAGAATGTACAACGAAAATTTGTATCGCAATATTTTCGTTTTACAGTTGCCAATATATATTTACAATCAAGATCGTTCAGGGCAACTATGATAGACTCTAATTCATCATTGATCAGTTGTATTTACTTGATGATTTAGCTATAGATCACCGAGAAATCGCAGTTAATTGCAATTGAGTAATGCATTGAGTGATTGATTTCTCGGATTGCCATTGGGTGGCTTTTTAACAAAAGCAATAATAAATTTGGACTCTCTTTTTCTTTTTCAGTTGCGAAATTTTTATCTTTGAACACACAACTTATACTAATCTATATGGCCATCAAAAAGAGACAACAACTCGATGAATCCGAGTCAGAACAAGAAGAAGAGCATAGCTACACTTACGCCAATGATAGCCAAGATGAAGATGTAATTTTCATGTACAGTTGCTTGATTGGCAGTCTTGCTAATTACTTTTTTCGATTAGGACGAAGAATTAGAGCAAAGCGAAGATGGGCAAGAAGAGGAATCAGATGAGGAAGATGACCAAGAATATAAAGCAGCTCAATTAGAGAAAATTAAAAGAGGTAAATTTCACCATAGCAACCAGAAATTACATAGTTGCTAGGCAACTAAACTTTCTTTTATGTGTATGTAGATCTGGCACATGTTTCATTTGAGCAACTTGCAGATTTGAAAGGAAAGATGGGGGAAAAAGAATTTGTTAAAGAAGATAAAAAAAAAATATCCAAAGATCAAATCTTGAAAGACCTCAAAGGTGCTGCTGGTAAATTAAAAAAGACCAATAAAGTTAAATTAACAAAGCAAGATATGAAGAGAGAAAGTAAACATAGGTACTATATTATTAATGGAGGTAGTTAATATGGTAATTGACGTTGTTATTATTAGACCTATGGAAATATCATCTAAGCGCGCGGTTGGTCGTCATAGAGATGTTGTGCAATTACCAGCAGAAGTATTTGTTTTTTACCTTTTTGGGATCATATCTAAAAATCTAACATGAATAATTATAGAAACGTCGCGATCCTCGGTTTGACAAGTTATCTGGTCAATTAAATCAGGATTTATTTGAAAAATCATACAATTTCTTGAATGATTACAAGAAATCCGAAATAGACATGTTGAAGGAAAGCATCAAAAAGGAACAAGATGAAGAAAAACAAGAGCATATGAAGGGTCTTTTATTAAAGATGGTATCATCAGATAAACAAGATCAAGAAAAGAAGAGAAAACAAGCCCTATTACGAGACAGAAAGAAGCAAGAATCAGAATTAGTCAAACAAGGCAAAACACCTTATTTCTTGAAGAGATGTAAGTAAAATTTTACGAATAATTGCAATTGTATATTGATTATTCTCTGTATAGCTGAGAAACGTAAACTTGATCTTATGGATAGATATGATAAATTGGGTGCCAAGAGTGTTGATCGCATCTTGGAAAAGCGTCGCAAGAGAAACACAACAAAGGACAGAAAGCATTTACCTTTCAACAAAAGAAGATCCGCTGCGGAGTAAGGCTTATTTGTGCCACTATAGTACATTTTATACAAATTAGGTTATTTTCATGTAAATTAAAAAAATAAATTATCAATCAATAGACATGGTACAAAATTAAGAACAGAAAAAGTATATAAAGAGGGTTAATTTGGAAATAAAAAAGCATTATCAACTACCTAAATATGCGTTCTACTCAATTATTTAGTGCAATTCTGCTTGCAATTGTTTGTTTGTTATGTTCATCGTTTGTCGCGGCAAAACATACATCAAGTATATCAAAGCATACTAGTCATCATAGCACATCTAAAAAATATCAGCATTCCTCTTCCTCCAAGAAAAAGCACACTACTACTACTACCAAACATAAGACAACCAAGCACAAGACAACCAAGCACAAGACAACTAAACACAAGACAACCAAGCATTCTGCTACTAACATCTATGGTAAACATAGATTGATTGCCTATGTTGTTGATTGGGAAGTTCCCAGCACTATAAGCTGGAGTAAATTTGACCATGTTGCCTATGCATTTGCTGAGCCTGATGCCAATGGAGCCCTTAAATCATTTACTGACAGTGTATTAAAGAAATGTAAGTTAATTTCTTTGTGTTACAATATAACTGAGCATCTAACCGCATTTTATTGATTTTAGTTGTTACTGAGGCCCATAAAAATAAAGTGGGTGTCAGCATCAGTGTAGGGGGGTAAGTTTCTTTTCCTCCAAGTTGAATACAAAGTTTAATGAATTACTCTTTTTAGTTGGAGTGGATCTAAATATTTCAGTACTTTGCTTAAATCTTCAACAAAGCGTAAAACTTTTGTTAAAAACATTGTTGCACTAGTTAACAAATACAGCCTTGATGGTGTCAACCTTGATTGGGGTATGTCATACATAATTTATCGCTTTTTATTTAATCAAACGCAGAAATTGACATTACTTAGAATATCCTAATGATCCAAATGGTGTTTCTTGTAACGCCAAGTAAGTATACTTTATATATGTATTACAATTAAATACTAACATTATACACGCACAGAGATAAAAACGATACTGCCAATTATCTCGTATTTATTCAAGAGTTGCGTAAAGCACTTGATGCCAAATATACCTCGGTTCATAAATTAATAACTGTTGCTGTTGGTACAAATCCGTTCAATGATGCTAAGCAAACACCAATTACCAAACTTGATAGTAAATGGGCAACTGCCGTTGATTCATTTTACATTATGGTATAAATTAAACAATCTCTTGAAAAAAGGGAGCTCAGCTCTCTAACCATCATTATATTTGCATACATTAGGCTTATGATATTAGTGGCAGTTGGAATACAGAGACCGGTCCAAATGCGCCTCTCCTGAAGGGAAGCACTTATGATTCCAGCGTTGCACAAGCTGTCTCTGCATGGCATAGTACAGGTATTCCATCTAAGCAGCTGATTGTTGGTGTCCCATTCTATGGCCTTGCCCTTAAAACCAGTAAAGCTATCACATCCTCTTCGGGACTTTCTGTTAAATTAGCTGCTTCTAGTGCTATTAAAGGTGACAGTTATGATGAATCTAGTGCTGACGATTGTCCTGGTTCTACTGCTAGTTATTCTGGTGAATTCCAATGGCGTTCAATTGCTAAACAAGGCGTCTTGAAGAATCAAAATGGCTGGAAGTCTTATTGGGATAGTGGATCAGAAACTCCATACGCTTACCAGTCTAAAAATAAGAAATTTCTTTCCTTTGATAATGCTAAATCCTTGAAGGATAAGGTTAATTACATCAGTAAAAAAAGTTTAGGTGGTGCTATGATCTGGTCCTTGGAGATGGATGATTCCAGTAACACACTTTTAAACTCTCTTCAAGGTGTCAGAAAGTAAATTTCAATGAATACACAATTACTCTATTTTATATTATTATTTGTATTTTTAAATTAAATAAACATTTATCATATCATAAACTCGCACAGTACTCTTATTATGACACACTTTTGATCACAGTGTTTAATAAATGCACATATTAAGTCATATTTGAAACCAACGAAAATCAGGGCTCTTTACATCAATGATCCTGTCTACATTGATTCCCAATATTTTAAATATTTTAGTGCAACATGCCAATATCAATTAACCTGATTTGGTTATAAAGAAATCATTGAGTAATAACTTATAAATGAATTTGACACAAAATCAATTACTTAATATATATCTCGAAATCGAGGGAAACCCTGCCTTTTCACGGAAGTATTCCTTTTATCCTGATGTCTTAGTGATAAGAAGGGCCTTTATATTAAATATCGTAATAAAATATTAAGACAGATATCAATAATGAGAAAAGCCTGTTAGCGTATACAGCAATTATTATATAACTACATCCAAATGAAATCTGTCATTAGATAACGCAAATCTGAATAGATTAAGCCCAATGGCTTATGGTGCCCTACTCATTGATTTTTGAACATCTAAAAAAAAAGAAAAAAGAAAAGAGGCTCAGAATGCACACAATAAATGCAAGCAATACATATCAAAATATAACCCACTTTACCATTCCACAACTTATTTTGTTTTGTTATACTATTAATCAACAAATTATTGATTTTCTTCAATGCCTTGATTGGTTAATGTTTGGAAAATGTTACATTATATACATTAAAACAAGTTTTGATAGATTTTTGTTGATACCCTTCCCCTCTTGAAAAAATTGAATGAGGTATAGTCTTCTCTATAGCTAACCTCATATTAAACGCTTTTTAGTATATACCTTAGAAAATGATAAACATATATGAATTGGTCACATCATGCTACCTACTTCTAAGTTTATTCTATATCTCACAAAAGACTCAAAAACAGGTAAAACGAAAAACTCGTTGCTTTTTCTTGAAAATTGGATCGCATTTTTCATTCCTGCTCTACTTTTTTTTTCATTAAATAACCGCAGGAAAACATTATATGCCAATATACCTGAGATAACCAGCTTTAAAATAAAAACAATTATCCAGAAATATCCTACTTTTTACAGTTGGTATTAATTTTTCAATGCTAATGTTTCAGATTTTTACGCGTATTTCACTGCTAAAAACTAAAAACTTTGAGGCTTCATATCTCTACAAGAAATTAAGCTATACTAAAATTTAATAATAATGAAACTTACTTGTTTTGAAGTGCTCTATAACATATTTCAGCATAAAAAAATTCTGAGCATTTTTATTTTTTTCTTCATTTTTTTTGGCATTTTTGTAGTATGTTTCAAGATATTGATTAAATCGAACAACATTTTTTTTACATCCATGCCATTAAGATCGTTAAGCTCTCTCGGATTCAATTTAATTTTTTTCAAAATATTGATTTTTCGTGGAGATATATTCAAAAATGCGTATGAAGAGATACTTTCGTTTCTAGCTTCAATTTTTTCCCTTGTACACCCTCAACTCAAATTCTGAATTTGAGAAAAAATTGATAAACATCTCATTTTCTCTACAGAAAATATAGCTAAAAAATTCAGCAATAACTCGATCGATAGACAATTTTTTTGTACATTATTTCCATTACTTGTATTTGAATTATGCTTATAAAAAGGGATGCGTATCTTCAGAAAACCTCCAAAATTTCAATCGCATTTTACGCAAAATTTAATGCAAATAATTTGCCTGAATTTTGCTTTGGTGAATGCAGAATCTAAAACTGTACAAAAACTATTTAATACGCTAGTTCAAATTACTTCGCGGTTCATGAGCAATTAAACAAATTTGTTTTTTTTCATTTTTGGATCGATTTCACAAATGAATTTTGGAACTCAATTACTAGAGGCTGTAAGCTGTAATGTAAGCTATTATTTTGATTATTTCAATAAAAAATCAATATTTTTCGCTGAAATAAAAAATTTGCAGTAATTTTCAGTTGGATTTATTATCTTGTGAATACTGTTCAAAAAAATTACACCTTAATTTTGGTGCTTAATTCTTTACAATCAATTTTTGTAGGTCAATAATGTTAAGCCAGTGGATTTACTATATTTTGGTATTATACATTTATTTCTTTTATTTTCGGGCATACATCGGTGGCTTATAAACGGAAAGTGTTGCATGCCACCAAGTATCATACGCTATTACCTTCTACAGTATCAATACATCTTACAATCTATTGACTGCAATATGTATTGAAGTGCAAAGACTTCATCATATCGGATATAAAAAACTCCTAGAGTGTTAAGTTTATCCAGCAATTAGCAAGAACGTTTGGACTTCAACAGCTATGACACCATATTATTCTATCCCGGTGGTTAATCAATCAGGTAGCTATCAAATCAACACCCAAGCACATTTAACGCAGTATTAAAACAAGGCAGCTCACAAGCTCTGTAAGAACGGTTAAATTATGATTGATTTATTTCCATCCATGATAGATTACTATCAAACAAATCTAATGGTTCAAGAGTGCCTTCAGCTACATCTCGGGATCTCAATCTCAAATCAACTGCTACGACCAAACTACGCTTTTCATGGGCATAACAATCTGCACATATGGACAGAATAAAAAATTTTGTACAGATCAGGCAGCTCAGATGAGCAGAGAAATGAGATCAAGGTTTTTTAGCCAATTTACTACTAAAGTATATCAATCATAATATAATTAATAACGAAGATAATTTGAATGGTTTGAAGCAGATGTGAATTATTCTAATTTAACAGTGTTGCATCCACCGGTTAATCGTAAGATAATGAACCTTTTGATTTGTAATCCTTATTTTCAAGAAGTCAGCTAACTGATCTATAATAACATTCTCGATTGTTCTTATTTTCTAAAAAGCAAGATCCGGGAAGCGGGATATGTGAGGCATACCCACTTGTTGGATTTAGCTATATAAAATAAGCTGGACTTAAATGTGCTGTGTTACTAATGTAAATAAAATGACCTGACAATGGAATGTCAGAAAGATATAATCAATCCAAAGCTGATCTTACAGATAATTGTAATATAGAATTTGTATATAAATAGGACAAATTATTGATATTAAATAAAGATTCTCTTCAGTTTTTGTGTGATTTAATTTAACAAGTTCCTTTGTTAAATTTTACATTTTTTCTTGCTCCATTATTTATTCTAAATCCTGGGCATTTCAAACAGAATTACCATATTGACGAGATATATCAATTTGAAATTTGGGGTTTGAAAGAGTTCTCCCCGTGTTCTTCTTTCAGCAGGGATCAAATGGGAACAATGACAATAACCTGTTTTGTAACACTAGAAGTGTTTATGCCTTCGTAAATTTCTGTTTGTAACACACAAAATCGAAAGATTTAGGATTATTTTCGTTTTTCTTCCCCACCCTTTCCTCATCAATTCTTTATTTATGTTTAAAACTACAATAAAAAGGCCAATATTTTTTATAAACTGAAATCAAGTAGCAGGTACAAGTACATGTTTTGCATATTGTTTATTTGTAAATGAATTATTAACTGTTAATGTTAGAGCGTATTATAATATTTTTCTCGTACAAAAAAAAATCATCCAAGACTTAGTCATTTTATTCCGTCATTTGCGTTATAATCAATGCCTTTTTGGTCTAAAATCGATATCTACTTGCAGAACATTGGTGATTATAAAAGTATGTATAGTATTCACTTGATTTGA
Source organism: Mucor racemosus (assembly GCA_027405735.1). Taxonomy (NCBI): domain Eukaryota; kingdom Fungi; phylum Mucoromycota; class Mucoromycetes; order Mucorales; family Mucoraceae; genus Mucor; species Mucor racemosus. The sequence goes on along the minus strand of JAPEHQ010000014.1, from coordinate 935,554 downwards.
ATAAATAATATACTCATGTTAGTCTATTTAGTTTCTAAAAAGTATTTGTTTCTATTTAGTGACCAACAGCAGCTAAGAAGAGGAAAACAAGATGTTGTCTTGTATACCACCACCAACTATCAAAGGTACACCACCATAATTATTACTTATTAGCTTGTTAATTGATTTTACTAATAAATCAATTTTTATAGGTCAAAAATAAAGGCGTATTTAGTTCAAAACGCTTGAAACAATTCAATTATGCCAATTTACATGGTTAATTGTCTCTTGTTCATTCAATTGCTATATTTAATTTTAATATTTCGTTTATATTGATAATCGAGTCGTTCGTCCATTAGAATCAACTCGTCATCCTTAATTACAGCGTATCTATAATAACGGTCCATTATTAGCTTATGATGTGCAAAGTTATTAAAAGGGGCTGTCTAATCCCAAATTTATCTGATTCGACTGCTAATGCTAAACTAACACCAAATTAGTTGTGTTGACTCGCAATAAGGTAAGGCGTTTTATCAAGTACGATGTTGGCGTTCAATGTATTTCAGTTAAAAAATTGAACAGATAGAGATACTATGGTTCATGCAGAGATCTATAAACACAAAACAATGATCCAAATTGTGATGTTTTGCCGACCTGTTGTACGAAATTTTTTTTGACGATACTTGGTGCTTCAAGTGTAATTTAGGCATTTAACTGTCAAACGTATCGAATCAAGATGAAGTTGGTTGGTTGATATAACGGATAATAAATGCAATATCATTTATTGAATGGGTGAATGTAAATGTATCATATAAAGCAACACAGCTTACTTGTGAATGAGAATATTAATTATACTGATTAACATCAATAGGTTCAAAAAGCATAGTTAAGTACAATCATTGCTACTAAATCGCATAATTTGATATGCAGAAAAACCTTGAAGTATGCATTCATTTTTTTTTGGCAGCGTTGCTACAAATCGTCGTTCAATATGACTGAATATTAATGAATTAGAGAAATACAGCTGGTAAAAAACTGATATCCAACAATGTACATCGAGGTCAAGATGGATAAAAAGTGTATTCATTGTGTAGTGGTAGAAATCGCAACATTTTGATGGATAGAAATTACAGGACCAAGATGTTGTGTTTGCCTCAGAATTTTTAAAAGGATTTAAAAGCATACTTCATCAAACTTACTTAGATGTTAAATACTCGCCATTTGATATTAGCATCATTTTGTTTTTTATTTAATTGCTGTATTATTATTAAAAATCAAGCTTTCCATAGCTTATAACAATGACAATAGGATGTTTCTGATTTCAGATTGGCGGCATTTATCATAAGGCGAACTGATGATACCTTTGATACTACTGTCTACTGTCGATGGCACAAGTCAATTTAATTTATGGAATTTGAATGAAAATACCGAGGAACCATTTGTAAATACTTACGTTAGTTCTGGTAAAGGATTGAATAAATTCGCTTGAGACAAAGAGGATAAAAAGGGGGCAATAGGTTCCAGCAGTGATGGCCATCATGTTTATATTTATGTTTATGGTATTGGAGAGGCAAGACTAAAACTTGATGTAAATCACTTCTAGCGCAGTAATTGTAAAGTAAGATTATATTATCATCAAATAAACTACCACACAAGATTAACGTGTATAAAGATTTACAGCAATAAGCTTGAATCAAGTGGGTACAGCATTGTAAATTCTTAAAAAAGTTCTCAAGTATTATAAAATCTCTTATTTTTAAGACTTACAAGGCTTATATGCGGAATATTAATTTAGAAAATTATTTTTGTCCAGATCATCAATTTTGACATTTTTTAATTTTTTTTTTTGGTTTTGCGAATTTAGAGTTAATTATACCACCAATTATAAAAACAAAAAAAAATACACATATGCAGAATTTAGCGCTCTATTTGCTCAATCAAAAATAACAAACATTTTTATTGCAAAATATTACATCAAAATCCTTTAATCAAAAAACCGTTTTTGGGACAAAAGTACAAGGTTTCATTACTTAACATTTAATATTAAGCCTTTATAAAACGTGTATTAGTTATGGCTACAATTTTCTCTCACAATGTAGTATATTTAAAGGTTGATTTTGGTATTAAAATTTGATTTTTGTGTTTTTTGATAAAAATCATGAGTGTTGGTAAGGGTAAAATGAGCCGCGAAAATGTCCGCTAAAAACACTGAATTTTCAGACCGTACGTGGTTAAATATAAGAAAAGTAAAAAAAAAAAAACGCATTTCCATTTAAATCTTAGATATATACCATAGTATAAGAGACTTAGCCGTTCGCTCTTGTTATGCTCAATTATGGCGTCGCTCTACGGGCTCGCTTTCGCAATTTTTTAATGAATGTATGATATGACAGACGGTTTTTCTAGTGAGTAATGTGTAAAACATAAAATATATTAAAACTATAAAATATAATATACTATCAAATAATGTAGATATTCAAAAGCATATAAAAAAAACTAAACTTGTAAGTTGTAAAAAAACTTACGAGGTGCTTTTTTTAATCAATTTTTTTAAAGAAAAGAAAATTGTGGAATATTCTGACACTGAAATGAAATGAATTTGGAAAGAATATTTCATAAAATAATAAATTTTTAAATGTTTTGAAAACAAAAAGTTAATATATAATGATCTTATTTATTTCGCAAATATTAATTACAAAAAAAAAATTAATTTATTTTTATGTTTAAATTATGATTAATATAATTATTGCTATAACTAAGTTTAATAGTAAAAATATAGATAAAGGTTTTAGTTTTTTTGACGTTTCTCAGTAGAAAAATGTATGTTTCTATGATAGCAGATATTGCCGATTTTGTTTAGTTTGTTATGTCAATATCATATCCTAGGTCGCACATTTAAGGTCGCAGTCAGTATTCGGTATTATAGTAAATCAAGAAGTGTCCACGTTGATTCACATGCGTCTTAGTAAATTGGTGTAATGTTCTTAGATAGTAATTCTGTGTAATAGTTATAATGAAAAGTATATAAATACATCCTCTATCTGGATGTATTGTTATTAAAAGTGTAATATTTTGGCAAGATTATTTCTTAAGACCGTTTTGACATTTCATAGTTTATGAGTTGATGCGGTGTAATGCTGCTTTTACATTGGCTGAAATGTGCAATTTAGCAGGGTTTTAATTGCGCTGAATAATGTAAAGCCTTGAAAGTCCTTTTCTACGTGTGTTATCCTTCTTTTTTTGTTTTCATATTCCAAGGTTATATTCACCGTTTGATAAGGCATATCAGACTATTAAGCTGGTATTTTTTTCCTTTATCATAATACGCATGCTAACATAAGGGACTAATATTTCTAATATAGGTAGCAGTCTATATTAAAGACTGGTACTTTTATTTAACCGCACTCTAAGATCAAATATTATCATTATTTACTACCGTATTGTTGGACGTATTTCTTGATGATTATTACCAGATTAAATCGAAGGCAATAATATTTATATCTACTTAATAAAAAAGCTAGAACTGACTACAAACCCACGAAATGTTTCAGAAAAGTGATGAAATTTCAAATGATATAGAAACAAAAAACAAAAAGGACAATCTAATGTTTTGTCTAATAACCATAGTTTCGATTGTAGCTACTGTATACTTGAAAACAAATCTTTTTATAGCTGACAATCGTAAACTGAAAAAGTAAGTTTAAAGAATATTAATTTGTTTAAATTTCATATGTGATAAAGTAGCATCCATAATCTTAGATTTGGCTTGTATATAAATTTAAGCAGTATGTGTTATTTAAGTTTATGCTCGAGCGAAAACCGTCATCGTTGCTGCAAACATTATAGCTACTGTATAAACATTTTCACAAATGATGACAATCGTAAATATATTGGTTCTTGCATGTATTGCTCTACTGCATCAACAATGTATTGAATTGTATTGTTGTCTATAATCTATATTAATAAAAGCAAATGTAATTTAAAAACCCATTATTCCAGTAAATATGCAATGGAATTTTGAGAACGGCACAATGCTCATGTACAAACCAATTTGTGCCCATACAATCAGCTCATTATGTTCATGGTCAGATTTTATTATTATGCACAAATAGGAATAATGATATGCTTATGGGCAATTCTACTATTATGCACACATGGGATTAATGTCATGCACACGGACAGAATCTATAATTCTGACACATACAGGCTTTTCGTTATGCTCGTGTGCAGTTTTTTTTTTGTTGTGCCCATGTGCATTTTGTTATCTTTTTAGCCATATTCAGTGGGCACAACAGCTCAGCCTATAATGTGCAGCCCACTTGGGCACAATGAAAGCATATTGTGCAGCACAGGTCGGCCGTAGTGCAATATAAAAGGCCATATTGATTTATCAAAATATGTTTAGGTTAAATAAAAATTAGAAATTTAATCAAGTAAAGAGATATCGTTTATTGGAATGAAATTAATAGGGTTTATATACTATTTGATTTTGAGAATTAATGGTGTGGTAAGGTAGTTTAGATGTTGCAGTAAATTACGAAGTAATTTACTAAAATAAAAAAAATATAAAAATAAAAGCAGTAGAAATACAATTATAATTAGCTAAAGTTTTTATTACAAAAGATTTCTGAAGAGTTAAAATAATTGAAAAGTATGAGGGTATTTATAGTGATTTGGAGAACTTGGATACCATCAGACTTGAATGGATGTATAGTAATCTTCCAGTTTTGAGTACATTGTTATTGATTTGATATTTTAAGGGGTAAATTGTATAGAGCATTGACCATAAGGGATTGTATGTCAAGTGTGACAATATCGACCTTTTGGGAAATGTTTGTTTTTGTTTATTTCTGTTATATCTATTTTATGTAACCTTGATTTTTAAGGGGTAGTTTTTATATGCTTGAATCTTATTTATATTGATAGTGCAACTACGATATAGATGAGTAGTTGACTAAATTGATATCTTTGTTTATTATCATTATTGATTTGGATAGAATCCTGTTTTGATATATATGTCATTTGTGTAATTGATTGCGCCGTGATCAAGGGTGCTATCATCTACACGACATGTATGGTTCAAAAAGGGTATTTCATATTTTTAGCATGCGTTTGTTATTGTGTTCAATTGAAGCGTTTGTTTATTATCGTTGTTCACATTTCAAGTGGCATCATATTTTATGAGCAACACTTGAAATTTAGGTTGTTTTATTTTTATCAAGCGTTTTTAGTATGTAATTCCACTGCAGATGTTATTTAATAGTAATGTGTCATGTTGGTATATCATGTTGGAATATCGCACTGGCGTATTATGCTTTTGTACCATGCTTCTATACCATGCTTCTATACCATGCTTTTAGGAACATTGTATAGTTAATGTTTAATTAAGGAACTTCCGGTTCCGGATCTGTTATTGTTTACTTTTTTGGATTTGACATGATCCGGTTTAAGAATGATACATCACATACTTTTATATCTAAATAAACGATATCTTGTGTTTATTATATAGTTAAAGAACTGATTCATTACTCATTTTCCTTTAATTGTATTCTTTTTTAAGCATTATTTATCAAACATGATGAAAATATATATAGGACGCAACAGGTAGTTTTATTGGACAGAAATATCATGTTTTGATGATGGTTTTCTCAATTCACAGTGATTTGTGAAAGTAGAAATATAAAATTTTATGCAGGATATATTTAAATCTACCGTGATGTATAATTGAAGATTAATTGGATTTTTTTCTTTGTTTTCTGCAGTTGTAAGTAATAGTTTATTATTTTGTAAAACTTAAAACTCATTATCACAGCGCTTGATTTTTGTATTCACAGGATAGGTCTAGTTGATTGCTACTCTGCATTTTTTGTTTGAGCAAAAAATATTAATTTTTCGTCGAGATAATCAAAATAATAGTTTTTATCACAGCTTATAACCTATCATAACGGGGTCCCAAAATCGTTATGAAAAAATGGACGAAAAATGATTCAAAAAACAAGATTATTTAAATGCTCGTAAACTGCAAAGTAAGTAAACCTAGCGTATTAAATGGTTTTTGTACAGTTTTAAATTCTGCATCCATCTATATAAAATTTGAAAAAAAAAATTTGCATAAAATTTTGAGCAAAATGCAATTGAAATTTTGGAGATTTTTTGAAGATACAGAACACTTTTTATAAGCATATTTAAAATATAATAAATGAAAATGATGTGCAAAAAAATTATCTATCGATCAAGCTATTATTTAACTTTTTAGCTACATTTTTCGTAGAGAAAACAAGATTTTTATCCAAATTTTTTTCAGTTTCAGAATTTGGGATGAGGGTATACAAGGGGAAAATGGGCGCCAGAAACGGAGGTACCTTTTTGTACACATTTTTGAGAATATCTCCACGAAAAATCAATATTTTAAAAAACTCTAAATTGGGACTGAGAGAGCTCAACGAGCTCGATGATATGAATGCAAAACAAATGTTGCTCAATTTAACCAATATTTTGAAATCTACTATAGAAATGTCAAAAAAATGAAAAAAAATAAAAGTGCTCAGAATTTTTTATACTAAAATATGTTATAAAGCATTTTAAAACAAGTAAATTTTATTATTAGAAAGTGTTAGTGTAGTTTAATTTTTTCTAGAGATATGAAGCCTCAAAGTTTTCAATCCATTAGCAGTAAAATACGCGTAAAAAATCTGAAACCTTAGCACTGCAAAATTAATACCAACTGTAAAAAGTAGGATATTTCTGGATACTTGTTTTTGGATTAAAGCTGAACATCTCAGGTACATTGGCATATAATTTTTTCTTGGTGCTATTTAGTGAAAAAAAAAAGTAGATCAGGGATGAAAAGTGAGACCCAGTTTTCAAGAAAAAAGCAATGAGTTTTTTGTTTTACCTGTTTTTGAGTCTTTTGTGAGATATAGAATAATCTTAGAAATAGGTAGCATAATGTGGCCAATTTATATCTGTTTAGCATTATCTGAGGTATATAATAAAAAGCGTTTAGTATGAGGTTAGCTATGAAAAAGAAGGCACGCTCTAAAATACATTTCCTCGGTTCATAAAAAAGCTCAGTTATATAAATGTTGAATTCATTAATACGACCATTCCCTTCATTAACAGAAGGGGTTATCGGGCATGCCCTTGATGAGTTTCTTCAGTAAATTGATTGTGATCTTTTTGATTGTGGTTTATGGACTAACGAAAGTATATTTACATAAAAATTTCGTCTTTTTTTTACCACACAATGAACAATGATTACATACATTTAATGTACTGTTTTAATTACTTAATCTTCAAAATATACTTGGCATAATAGAAAAGCATAAATACCAAGTATTTGTAGCTTTTCTTTTGAAAGTAGACCAAGTACTATCAACCTAATTTGAGGTGAAAGATGTTCAAGACATTGCCAAGAATTGCATTTCGGTAAGCAAATCTTGACTTGCATCAGTCTAATCCCTTTTCCGTCAACTCATTGTTTGATCCTTTACTGTTACGATTGCATTGATTAATTGCGCTTTCATTGAGGAGTTTGTATAGTGGATTATGATATCATGCACGTCTGATTATAGAAAAATAGTAAATTCATTTATTAATAATATATGTTGGGGTGAAAAAGTAAGGAAAGAGAGGGTATTTTTTTTTGCTGTTTGTTTGTTTGTTTGTTATATATGGCTAAAAAACTTTATCTTTTCCAGAAACTAAAAAGCCTTGAACCATCTAAATATATATACGCCAAGATAAATAGTTTAAACTGACTCAGTGATATCCAAAGGAGTCCAACCATCACTACCATAGTTGAGAATGACACGACCTTGTTCATTGATAGTAACAAGACCCTTGGCTTGATAAGCAGTAGGACCTCTGATATCTAATTCAGCCTTGACACGAGCAAGACGATATTGTCTAGCAAGTTCATGACGAGCAGCAGTTTCAGCACCCTCAACAGATTTGGCCTTGGACCATTCAATTGTCTCAATTTGATATTCCTTGATCATATCTTGGTAATCTTGATAAGCAGCAGTTGTAGGAGTAGCTAATGTACCAGGAGGAACTGGATCAACCTTCTTCTCATCCAAAGTCTTCTTATCCTTATCACCAGTAATATTGCCGGGTAAAGAGGCGCTATCAACATAGTTTTGTAATTCGTTATAATCCTTGGTGAAATGGATCTTTGTAGCAACAACGGGATCCAAAAGAGGAGTAATCAAATTCCAAACAGTAGAGAAAACCCAAGGAGCTCTGTGAATCAAACAAGATCCCAAAGTCTCGGGATAGTATGCTTCGAAACAAGTTACCAAAAATTTGACAAAATCGAAATCCTTTTAGAAAAGAAAAATTTAAGGTTAATATTAATTGTTACACTTGTACCTTTGGCTGTTGTGATCCCCCCTTTTATATTCTCCCTCCCCCCCAACGAAAAAAAAAATAATTCAAATACATACCATGTTCTTGAGAGTGAAGCCATCCATGTTGAAAACGATACAAGCAGATTCAACAGGTTGATGTACAACTACACGAGATGTTTCCATAACGTACATGGTCAAAAGCTTAATAATTTCTACAGGTTGATCTTCCTTGAGATGAAGGCTAACATTGATAAAGCTAAAAGAAAAAGATGTTAAAATTTCGTGTTTCAGGATAATCCAACAAAAAAAACTTTACCATATACCACGACCAGCCTTATCAGGACCGCCTAAATAAGCTTTACCAGAATTGAGTTGAGTGATGAAGCAATCGCCCAATTCAGGCTTGGCCTTATTAAGTTCATCACGAAGACCATTTTCACCAAGAGCAACAATATCATCGATACGCATGACTAAACGCCAGCGAAGAGTATTAGCTAACATGTTGTAAGCAGCATCTAAATCCCATTTACGGGCACGCAAGAAACGAAGAACAACAGCATCTGGATTATCAGTAGCAACCATATTCCAGAAAGTGCCACCAAGTAGAGTACCAGGAATTAAGGGCATTGCCTTCTCAAGAGGCAAAGACAACCAAGTAGGATCAGTGGTTGTACCGATGAATAAATCCTTTTGTTGGGTGGTTTCCTTCTTTGAGAACCATCCACCTTTCTTGGCAGGAGCTTCTTCTTGCTTTACAGGTTTATATTCGGTACCTTTTTGCTTGAAGAGATCGAAAAGACGAGTCCAAATTTGCTTGAGCATATCTTGTTCGTTGACTGTCAAATTGCCGACATGTCCAGGCAAAGGTTCGGCAGTAGCGGTGGTATTAGTTGAAGCAGTAGGAGACATTCTTATTTAATTGATATAATAAGGAATTCAAGAATAAAGGAAACAATCGAAATGACGGCTTTATATATGGTGCAAGAATTACTAGAAGAAAAAACTAGTCCCTGTAATCATTGTGTAATACAAAGCTAACAAATATGGGACTTTCAAGCTGAGTGTTTAAATTTACTGCTAAATAAGGTGACAAGAATGGCTTGATATCTTAAAAAATCAATATTGTTTAAAGCATTACAAAATAGCATTAAACAGAATAATTCCGGTACTTACACATTTGGTATATATACCTTTATTGGATTATATTTTATTGCTAATTCAAGCTGTTATTCTTTATTTTTATTTTTGATTGTTTTACATTTGAAACCATAAAATAAAGCAAAATTCAGGTACAAAAATGTTCGGACTTTTTTCCCATCCCAACAACCGAAAATCATTTGATTCTTGATCCTCTTGTGGGAATAACTGCTTTTATGGCTTTCCCTGTTTAAATTTACTAGTTTTAGCTATTAATATATCAATATGATTCTGAATTGCGTTACATATATTACATGTACATAGATATTAACATATGAAAAATATAATTTTGTGCAGTGTAATGTATGTGTCAATTGGAGTTTATTTTATAAAAGATTATTTTATATAAACAAAAAGAACTTTCTTGTAACATTCAAATTGATCATTTATATATATACAAGTATCCTTGTTTGGATTATTGTCATTGAATTTATGGCAAAGCACATGATAGCACTATAGAGTGAGAGCCGAGAAGGAGGAATTCTTGATCTTATACAAGACAGAATGGGGTCAAAAAAGTAATGGTTACATGAATAGATTCTTTTGAGATTAGTTTATTTACTATATTAACATCATTTCCTTTTTGCATTAATTTAATATTATGAAAATAGTGGACGAATAAACCTTATAATGCTACTTGTCTGAGGTATTGTTGTTTTTTTTTTTTTTGCAGCAATTATCCTACTATGTTTTTATCCGTGCACGTTATGAAACCTTGTTGATTACGATGGGTTATACCATAAATAAATATAAATTTCTTTTTATTACTTTATGTCATGTATATAATGTAAATTATAACAATTGAATGTTAACATGTTGTATTAACATGTATGGGGTAAAGTGGTAATTATAGTTTATTATAGTGTGGGGATCACAGTAGAACAAAACAAGATGCATATATTGGTTGTGCAACAGTAATTGATCTGCTACACCTACTGCAAACAGAATTACTGCGTTGATGATGATACAACATCTTTATTACACAGAAACATGTGAATAAGGGTTGACTTTAAAGAAATATATATATCGTAGATTTATCCCCAAACATTTTAAATGTATCTAACATCATTGATAATATCGTAAATATTTAATTTAGTAAATATTAATTAACATTCTCTTTCTTTCCATGCTAAATCTGGAGGAAATTGGGGTTTATTGTTTGCTATGGCAATAGAATTTCTACTATTCTTTTACATTTAGTAATGTATTATATATAGTATCTTTATTATGGTATAAATGCTTGTTATATTTATTTAACTTTGCTCTTGAGGGAAATTGGTCTATAGCACACATTGGATCCCTTATAGACACCGTCTTGAAGGAATAGATCTCCAGAAGTATAGCCAACAGTGATATGAGGCCAGAATGACTATATTTCAACCATGTAAGTATTGTATAAATATATATAAAAGCAATCGCAGGTGTTCAACTTACGTTGGGATCGAAAAGAGCGGTATTACCACCTTGCTTAGCAAACAATTGGAACACCTTTTGACGAATTGTAACAAGATTAGGAGCGGAGACAATGAGTTGATATACAATTTTGCCATTGACATCTTCTTTTCCGAGACAAACAACCTTGACTTTGCTAGCTTGAATCTTTTCATTCAAAGCAATCTTATTGACTTGATCGATGGTAATCCCAGTAGTAGCAAGTTCAGCGAATTCGGGTGGGGAGATAACGGTAATATGTGATTCGCCTATATGAAGGACAAGTTAGATAGACATTTCAGAATTACAACATGTAAAAGATATACCTCTGTTGAGCAATGGTACCTGAGTTGAGTTGAGAACGTCAAAAACAGGCTTGACATATTGGAAGTCGAAATTCATGCCCAGCCAAGATGCATTGCCTATTCATGATTTCGTCTATTTTAGCATATTTTGTTGTATTATTCTAACAACAAAACTCACCGGCAGGATGAGATTCAAAGGGAATCTTTTTAGTGGAGAGAATGTTTTTATCGATTTGAATAGCTTCTCCTGTAATAGAAATTATCGTTAATTCTTCATTTTAAATGAAACAATTTATAATTTACCTTGATAAGGAACACCCAAAGGTGTTTGCTTGAGTTTTTGAATGTTTGGTAAAGCAAAAGTGGATCCTACTAACGCAGCGACAACAACAATTAAATTGAATTTCATCGTATTAAAAGGAAAACAATATAGAAATGAAAAAAGATACAAAACTCAAGCAAATTCAAGTGGAATTGTATGCGTTTTATACTGTGACCAACAAACACAAAGCTTTCTACAACCTGGCCAATCAAAACCAATATTTGTAGCCACTTGCCATCATTCGGCAAGATTGCAGGTACAATTTACACTTATTGTACATGGTCTACATAAACGTGCATCTCTTTAACCTGGTTCAAATCAAGCAAAAGATGCCATATTTGTATTTAATTTTTTTTTTTTTGCTTTGAAAAAGCCATTGATTTGACATTTTAATGATATAAAACATCAGCTGATTCTAAAGTAAAATAAAGATGTGGCCCCGGAGCTTCCTTCTTTCTTGGCTTTTTCTTCTTGCTTGTTTTTAATATGAAAAAGCTATTGTATTGCTTGGTTTTATTTTTTAATATTGCAGTCAATGCATCCAATGATTATTTTGATCTGCTACAAGATGAATTCGAGGCAACACCCACTGGACAAGTACGGCGATTTTATATTACAGCAGAAGAAGGCATCTGGGATTATGCCAGTGAAATAGACTCAAAATCAAACGTGCCCGGTAATAATTTCGTACTATTTAAATTTAATATTTATTAACAGATGTAACTTTTATAGATACCAATATAATAGGCACAAGGTATTACAAAGCTCTTTATCATGAATACGAGGATTTAAGTTATACGAAGAAAAAGAAGCGTTTCCATTGGCAAGGAAACATGGGCCCTATCTTAAGAGCTGAAGTAGGTGACATTATTCAAGTGTTCTTTTGGAATAGAGCTACCAAAAATTATACAATTCATCCACATGTAAGACACGGAAATAGTACACTTTTTTTCATATATTGATATAGTTTATAGGGTATATTTTATGAATTTGAAATGGAAGGTGCTATTTTTAAAGGTTCCTATGAAGAAAGCAGTATAGGACCCAATCAAAATTATACATACACATGGAACGTCTTGCCTAGAGCTGGTCCTGGGCCAAAAGATGGTAATTCTATTGTTTGGGGCTATCATTCCCATGTTTCAGAAAATGACATGTAAGTAAAAAAAAAAAGTACAATTCATGTATAGTTGTAATTAATTTTCAACACAGTTATGCGGGATTGTACGGAGCCATTGCGGTTTATAAAGCTGGCACATTATCGAATGATCAAGTTGTAACATCTGTGTTTGGTAAATTAAAGTTTAAGATTGGTATTTGTATCTTTTCTAATATATGTATACTCAATACAGTGGGAGATGAGAATCTATCACCCTATCTTGAAAAAACAATGTCATCTCTATACCCTGATTTCGATAAATCCAAATACGACGATATTCAACTGTACAAGGCCAATCAATTTCATTGTGTCAATGGATTAGTTTCTTCAGTACCAAAGGATTTAATCATCAAGGATTATACAGTGGATTGGCATCTTTTAGGATGGGGTACTTATTGGGATGTGAAATATATCAAGTGGGAGAACAGTCAAATCAGCTGGAATGATGAGGTTGTAGATTACATTCGTCTGATGCCAGCTTCGTTTTATACAGCTACTATTAAACCATTTCAACGAAAGGGCCAATTTAAATTTGGCTCTTTGGATGACGAAGGAGATGGAATGTTAATGAAGTATAATGTTTCTTTGTAATAAAACCTCTTGAGTAATGCGGATTGAATGCAATCTTGATTCAACCGCACTATATACAGTGTGTAGAATAATAAAAATATTTAATAGCGTTTATGCTGTTTACCCATTATTCTTTTTTACATGATAATATGTTTTATATATAGATGACTGTTCTCAACAGATGCTATAGATAAAATATCACTGCGTAATTATTGAACCCTAATGCAATTAAATGTCCAGCACGCTATCATAAAAGTAATTATGAATCCCAACAAAAAGTGATAACATGCTATCAAATTGTAACCAATAAATCTATTTATGTACGCATAAGATAGATTTAATTGAAAGCTATTATTAATTTTTTGTTTCAGCGAAAAATATTGATTTTTCATCGAGATGATCAAAATAATAGCTTATATTACAGCTTACAGCTTATGATACTGAGTTCCAAAATTCATTTGTTGTGAAATCGATAAAAAATGATCAAAAAAACAAAATCGTTTAATGGCTCATAAACTGCAAAGTAAGTAGACATAGCGTAATAAATATTTTTCCTACAGTTTTGGATTCTGCATCCACCTAAACAAAATTCAGATAAATATTTTATGTTAAATTTTGAGTAAAATGCTATTGAATTTTTAGAAGTTTTTTGAAGATACACAAAACTTTTTATATGCATATTTTAAATATAAGTAGTTGTAATAATGCGCAAGGCAATTATCTATCGATCGGGCTATTGCTAAACCTTCTAGCTGCATTTTTCGTAGAGAAAACAAGATTTTTGTTCATTTTTTTCAAATTCAGAATTTGGGGATGAGGGTATATAAGGGAAAAATGGAAGCTAGAAATGAAGGTACCTTTTTGTACACATTTTTGAGGATATCTCCACGAAAAATCAATATTTTGAAAAAAAATAAATTGAGTCCGAGAGAGCTCAACGAGCGTGATGACATGAATGTAAAAAAATTGCTGCTCAATTTAACAAATATTTTGAAATCTACTACAAAAATGTCAAAAAAAATGAAAAAAAAATAAAAGTGCTCAGAAATTTTTTATACTAAAATATGTTATAGAGCACTTCAAAACAAGTAAGTTTTATTATTAAAAAGTATTAGTATAGCTTAATTTTTCTTAGAGATTTGGAGCCTCAAAGTTTTTAGTTTTTAGCAGTGAAATACGCGTAAAAATCTGAAACATTAGCATTGAAAAATTAATACCAACTGCAAAAAATAGGATATTTCCAGATACTTAATTTTGGATCAAAGTTGATCATCTCAGGTACATTGGCATATAATTTTTTCTTAGTGTTATTTAGTGAAAAAAAAAAAAAGCAAGGATAAAAAGTGGGGCGTAAATTTTAGTGCATTTTACGTGTTTTTTTTTAGTCTTCCTTGAGATGTGAAATAATTTAGGAACAGGTAGCATAATGCGACCAATTCATATCTATTTAGTAGTGTCTAAGATGTATCCCCAAAAGCATATATCATGGCGTTAGTTATTAGGAAAAGAGAGCACGCTCTGATTCTGAAGATTAGCAATCAACTTTTCTCGACTAGACTTCTTATCGAGCTGCATATTCATATATATTATTTTTGTTTTATTGGGATGCTTTTCAAACACTCGAATAATTAATATTTTACAAGCATATTTTATTACAAAAAATGAAATCGAGGGTAATTATTATAAAAAAGATAGATTTGTGATATATATAGATTTAAACTAGTTCAGTACTCATCGACGACAAGTAGTCAGACCATGGTTCCAAAACAGCAAAACTTGTATCAATTGCATTATACAGCGAAATGGTATCAATACGCTGACAATTAACATTGATGACAATATTATACTCAAAAATATTATCAATAGTTGGCTGCTGTAAAGAAGCTGTGCAATGATGAGGGCCACATTGATAAAACAAGGAATGATCTCCCATTTGTATCTTGATCAAAAGTGGGAAAATTTGCCTTGCTTGATCCCAAAAGTCCAGCGTCAATTCAAGTCTGGGTATGTACAATATTTCTTGCAGATTCAGTACAATAGCACCTGAAGTATCTCTATCGTAGTAGCAATGACTGATCTTGATTGTTTGAATATTCAGTAAAATGGACATCACTTGCAGCAGGTAGGATGATATTTGCATGCTTTCGAAAGAAGCACATTTCAGATTAGCTTTTGTATTAGTTGTAACAGGTGTAGTAGTGTCAATACATTGGACTTTATAAACTGCATTGGAGCAATGAGGTTGCGAAATTGTTGGACAAAATAGCATGGAGGAAACGTTTGATCCAATATAAAGATATTTGAGCCAATGACATCGTGATAATAAGCATTCCAATAGTTGAATCATTCGTCGTAAACTCTTGGAATAGAACAATGTAAAATCAACGCAGAGTGAATTAATAAACGGGAGACCATAATTGGTAGGTGTAGTGCAGAAAAATGGGTCCCATGTAAAGCTGTTATTGCTATTCGCAATGTTGGGGTATGACAAACATGTCCTCATTTTGATGATTTGGTTATTAATTACTTCGATGCATGGATTTAATCGATTAAAACGAACATTATCTAAATCAATGATTAGGCAACCAAATAACGGACGATTATTTCGAATGGTATTCATAATGTCCCATAAAGAAACTGTGGCCTCTTTGAGAACTAGGCTTGCTAAAGTCATCCTTTCTGGCAATGTAATGATGTTAATTTTGACGTTTTTACAATTACTGATACGTTTAACCAGCGCTTTAAATGGTTCAAATATATTGTCATCGATCCAATGCTTCAAGGAGGCTTCATATATATCCAATGTAAAAGAATCTAATGTAGTAGCAGAGATGCAGTACATTATATCATTCAAGTAAAGGCTATTGATATCTAGAATTCCCAACGTAAGAGATCGCAAATACTTGAATTGAGATTTTTCCAATTCCGTATTCATTGAAACGGGAAAATACGATCGAAAATCCAGCGTCTGTAAAAAAGGACAAGCACATACTATAGACAGGAGATTTAGGTTGATTATTCCACCATTTTTTACGCTATTCACAATGATTAAATGTTTGAGTCTTTTAAACTGTGTCAGATATTGAACAACTTTGAGTCTTTCAGCATCAAAGTAAATGCGAAAGTATTGAAGCCGTAAATGTTCGATGTTTTCGCATAATCTAAGATTGTTCAAAATGTATAAACGCTCAATTTCATTATTGACACCACTGTAACCAATCCGAAGTTCTTTTAGATTCCTCAATTGGTATTTGGGTGTTTGAAACAAAGTTTGTAAATGTTCTTGTGTATCATAGTTGTCAAGCTCAAGCTTTTTTAGATATGGCATATCTGCAATTAATTGGCAGAGCTCTCGATTTCCAAATGGATATTGAGTGCTGCGTATACCGTATATTTTTAGTGTTCTGATCCATTTACCAACATTTAGAGAGTGCAGTAATCCAAACACCATTTTGGGCCGATTAGTTGCTAGTAGAAAGTCAGAAAAATACACCTGTGCTGCAGTTGAAAACCATAATTTGCATACAAACATGCATTGATATTGAGACGGCTTTGGTAAATACTGAAATATACTATAGTAAATTTCAGTTGGTAAACTTTTAGGGCTTATCATGTTTTTGTGGATGAAAAAAACAAAAAAAAAAAAGAGTTGATTTACTTGATTGAAAGCTTCTTTGTGTGGGAAAGTTTATATGAAATCCATGAGACTATAATGATGATAATTTCCTCCCAACCGTGGCTTGTTTCTGATTGCTCTTTTGGGAACTCGAGAACGGTCAATAAAAAACACATTTTTTTTATTACTCATTAAACTATCTATGCAAACTTTAATGAAGAATTCAGCTTTATATACACCTTTACGTGCAGTTTGGGTTGTATCTGGTTATCAGACAGAAGCTTTGTTATGGCCAGCAACTAATAAAGCCAAGACGATTTTGCTCTTTATACCTGGCAATCCAGGCCTTGTTGAGTATTACACTAGTTTTCTTCAAGGCATTCATTCCAAGATTGATTCCCCATCTTTTGAAATCATAGGAGGTAAATAATAGACATTGAATAAATACAGTATGCTAACCAAGACTACTAGTCTCCCATAAAGGGCATTCAATCAATTATCACGAAAACAATGCTGGAGATAACAAACTGTATTCTCTCGAAGATCAGATTCAGCATAAAATAGATTGCTTAGATACGCTTAGAAAAAATCATGGACCTGATATCAAGTTTATTTTGATGGGCCATTCCATCGGCTCTTACATTGCAGCTGCAGTTTTGAAAAAAAGACCTAATCATGGAATTGAAAAAGTTATTGCTTTATTCCCTACACTGAGAGAGATCGCAATTACGCCAAATGGTGTAAATATTACTGTAAGAGAACACCAGGGCGATCCTTTAGATGACAAAAACCTTAATATTTTTCATTATAGCGTTTGGTAAATACGATACCAGCTTCCGCATTCGGCATTGCAGGATCGCTCATATCTTATCTGGCACCTCCTGTTCGTCAATTCCTTGTTAAAACTGCTACAGGTCAAGATGGCGAGGGATTGCAAGTAACTGCTCATCAACTACTTCATAAACATGTCTTGAAAAATGTCATCACCTTGGCTCGTTTTGAAATGGAGACTGTCAAGGAATTAGATCATGATTTCTATACCCAGTATTTAGACAAATTTATCATGTATTATTCTGCTAATGACAAATGGGCTCCCAAGGACCATTATGATTATATGACAAAGCACTTTCCAGAAGGTAATAAGCTGATTCTATTGTTAAGATCATTGAAGAATCAGAGACTAATGCATATTTATTTAGGAAAAATTCATCTCTGCTCCGAGAATATTCCACATGCATTTTGTTTGGAGACAAAACATGTCGATTATATGATTGAAAAAGTTGGATCTTGGATTCATAGTGACATTGATGCAAATTAATTGCGAAATACAATGAATTAGCAAATAGTGTTCAAGATGTGCGTGATGAATTACATTGTAAAGTTTTTCAAAATAAAATATCATGGCATATTATTATTTGCATTTCTCAATCAAGTATCAAAAGAAGTTTGCTTTTAAGAATTGACTATCATTATTATGTATTTTGCATGTATAGCTATTGCATTATACGAAAAGGCTACTCTAGAGAGCTTGTAGATGTTTCAAAATGGTACCTCGATATATACGGTATATGTTACCAATGCTCTCAATGAAACCTGACAAATTCTAGACTTTTTAGATGAGCTTAAATGACACAATGATCTTGTATCCTTGGTACTACAATCCCCAAGCCTACACGGCCATTATTGGCATTGAAAACTAGCACCAATGATGACGTTAAGTTTGCTCTAAATAATCCAAACCAATTAACGAATTTGGTTTATAACTCTAATACTAATACTTTTGCCTACGTTCGGTAAATAATATTTACCTTTTTTCCCTACATTCCTTCAATAAATACTTACAATGAATGATCAAGAACTTGAGATATTATATACACAACAATTAAGTGAAGAACTGATCCTTCAGACAAGAAGAAAGATCAATCAATTTATCGAAAATCATCCTCAGAATTTCGGTATGGAAATGTTATTTACTGCTTCAAATATTGGAAATATGCCTGAAGAATTAGCAAAATTATACCAAGAAATATGTGCATATTATAATGACAATGTGATTCAATTCGATCATGTTTGGGTAAGTGTTTCATGGATATTTTAATGCACATAATTAACAAACATTTCTTACAAGAGTTGGTCGTTTATTTGGAGACAGCAACTTGCCTACAAAAATTTGGCTGAAAATTATGGTTTAGAACAAATCGTAAACACATCTCATCCCCGGGCTAGAAAAGCTGTAAAGCAGATTTATTTAGAAGGATTAGATCAGTATATGCAATGGTTTCCATGGACTTGGTTTTCAAGTATGCAATTTATTGGAGCAGGCGGGTTTTCTGCAGTTTATGCTGCTTTAATGAGCCCACCTTACGATGTTGAACCTGTTAAAGTATCACTCAAAGTGGTAGATGACAAGATTTTGAATGAGGTATAATTTGGGGGTGGGGGTTGATAACGTGATACAACTTCTTTTTTTTTTTACTCATAAATCACAATTAAGATCTCCGTTCAATCAAAAGCATTTTTACCATTACTTTTTCAGGGCCTTACTGTTTGTGAAAGTACGGGCGATTTGATGATGGTGATGAAAATGAGTAACGATGGTAATTTAGAAGATCATATGCAGCAATTGCCTTTGGGTGATTTGGATCTCAAGACAATTACAGGAACCATTTTACGACTATCGGTAAATTTGGCCGATTTACACAAAGCTGGATTGTGTCACCGAAATGTTCACCCAAGAAATATCATGTGTACCGACAGCGATTACTTTTTAGTTGATTATCGATTTTCCACCCCATCCAAAGAGTCTTCTTCGGTGACCGCTCTAACCAAAGCAGTGTATGGTAGATTACCTTATATTGCACCTGAAATAAGACGTGGAGTATATACTGAGAAATCTGATGTTTATAGTCTGGGAATTATTATTTGGCAATTGGTGAGTAAAGTGATTTTCCCATCTCCTGATGTATTATTAGATGCACATAGTGCTCATGGTGGATTTTCAGACAATGCTTACCGTATTGAGCCTGTACCTGGATTACCAGATTGGTATCAAAAGTTGTATGTTTCTTGTTTAGAGCCTAAACCCGAGAATCGACCCACAGCAGCCGAATTATGTGAATTATTACAGGTTATACATGACAATTTAGACCTTTCAGTTCCATTAGAGAGGGAAGTGACAGAATATATTGTAGCAAGACGTGCAGAAGTTGCAGATCATCTCAGAACATACTCAAAAATCAAGGGTATTGTGTCAGCATCAACAACAAGATTATACACATTAACGAATGTCCCATCAACTGAACATTATGTTATGTTACCATTTTCAAATAAAATGTTTAATGTACCTGAATGGCAACAATATCAAATTCTTCAACAACAACATCAAAATGCATTAATACAACAAACACAATCCACAATTACACCAAGTGACATATTTGCAAGTTTAGAAGCAGCACATTTATTGGTGTAAATATCTACAATAGTAATATAAAAAATCATCCCTTGGTTCTTTCTCATTTTAAATGTTGGGACCTTAATTTAAAAATATCAATAAAATATATGAATTCTTTCGATGGCCTGGTATGCCCACAAAACATGATATTTTTAATAACCCTTTTAAGGTGTTTACTGATAACAAGGAACAAAAACAGAAAATTTGTCATCGGGCTTTGATTTTGAGTATCACATTTGATTCTTTTATAGAGTTTTTTCAACACAATTCTGAAATAGAACATTGGTGTACAAAGCCTTTAACAGTACTTTGAATATATTAAATTTACGACATAGTTTTTTATTTCTCGAAAACAAGGCTTAAAATGGTAATTTATTAAAAATTACCAAAGGTCCCTCGAAATATTAAACATCCTCTCACAATATTTGATATTCTCTCGCAAATGGGTGAATATGCAATGAATTTGAGCTTTTTTTTTTATGAAAAAAATATTTTCATTTATTTCACATACTAATTGTTGTTTTTAAAATAACAAAATAATTATAAACTACTGAAAATAACCTGAAATAAATCCTTTAAATTTACAATTGAATCTTGAAATCTCGTCGGCGTTTCAATCAATGTAGTTTTGTTGTTGATTGATCCTTTGGAAGGAGGTAAATTAGACCATTTATTTACTATCAATACATATAATCCAATAGAGATGCTGCTTAGAAGGTGGTAGGAATAATGAACTATAGAAAAAGGGGGTTTTATATAGAAGTTACTTTGTTTGTTTATATTGACAGTGGCTTTTTGCCTTATCTTGTTTTTTAACCCTTTGATCTTCTTACTTGTTATAAGCCTCCCCATATTTATCACTGTATACGAGTTGAATACTTTGAATGACAAGTATCAACATGAATGCAAAATAAGATAGAAAATCAGTTCACGTAGTACACATTGACCCATACCAACCTTGAATCGATTGAAATTTTCAAGTCAACTTTAATGAGCGTCATAGGGTATTGGGACACCAATTAGCACATTTTTGATGAAGCAAAAAGGTCACGAATGAAGGGCGTGTATCATGGAATAAGGCAAGCGAGATGCATGCCTGAAAAAAATTACTCTTTGTTCTTTTTTCTCTGTAACAAAGTCATATATAAGCATTTATAAAATGTCTTGGGATCCTTCTGCAGCTGGTTTTTCTACAGATTTCTCCAATGGTGATGTCCAAAATGACTTTGCCTCTGGCAATGTTCAATCTGAATATGACAATAGTGGTGATCAAGGTGGTTATGGCCAACAACCTGAACGTTCTGAACGTCCTCCTCGTCCTGAGCCTACTGAAGAACAACTTCAACATAGAAGTTATAACTGGGCTTCCAACCGTGCTCGTTATGAATTTAACGAAAACGCTGTTGATGATCAAGGTATGGCTCCTCGTGATGCTACCCTTGAAGCTGAACTCTTTGAAGAAAACTCTGCTGAACAACAAACTAGTCTTGATTTCTCTAAATATGAAAAGATTCCTGTTCGCGTTGAACGTGGTACTGCACCTCCTCCTATCAAAAACGTAGGTTGTTGTGTATCAATATATCGCGAAAAATCAAATTTATCATTTTTTTTTTTCGTAGTTTGATGAAGCAGATCTCCACCCTGTCATGAAGGAAAATGTCAGACTTGCAAAGTACTCTAACCCTACACCTGTCCAGGTAAATTAACATAACGTATTTAAGAGTTAATTGAATTTTTACTGATTGCTGTTCATTATAGACTTACTCTATTCCTATTGTTACCAGCGGTAAGGATTTGATGGCTTGTGCTCAGACTGGTAAGTTGATTTATTCTTGTAATTGTCTGAGATATTGATATTATTATAATCAAAATAGGTTCTGGTAAGACTGCTGCTTTCCTTGTACCTACTTTGTCTGCTCTCTTTGCCAATGCCAAGGAACTTCAAAAGCCTCGCCCTGCTCCTTATGAATACAGAAGTTATAAGGCTGAACCCCTTGTTCTTATTATTGCTCCTACTCGTGAACTCTGTTCTCAAATTTTTGATGAATGTAGAAGAGTAAGTCTAGTTATTTGCAATTAGTTCATCATTAACTTTTTTTTTTGTTACTCTTTTGAATAGTTCACTTATAGATCATCTCTTAGACCTTGGTATGATATATGAAAGAAATTTTAGTGTAAATGTATTTATGAATACTGATTAATTCAATTTCAGTGCTGTTTATGGTGGTGCTGATTCCATTGGTCAAATTCGTCAACTTGAACGTGGTTGTGATGTTTTAGCTGCTGCCCCAGGTCGTCTTATGGATTTCATTCAACGTGGTAAGATTGGTCTCGGTAGAGTCAAGTATCTCATTTTGGATGAAGCCGATAGAATGTTGGATATGGGTTTCGAGGCCGTTATTCGTGCTATTGCTCAAAAGAATGGTATGCCTGCTGATAGACAAACTCTTTTGTTCTCTGCTACTTTCCCTCGTGCCATTCGTGTTCTTGCCCGTGATTTCTTGCGTCCTGATTATCTTTTCTTGAAGGTTGGTCGTGTTGGTGGTACTTCCAATGACATTACTCAAAAGGTAAGTGAATTGATTAGATTTGAGTTTTATATGAGCATCAGCATCTAAAACTTTTTGTTTTTGCAGGTCATGTATGTCGAGGAAGATGAAAAGAGAGAAGCCCTTCGTACTTTGTTGAACTCTCAACCTCCTAGCCGTACTCTTATTTTCGTTGAGACTAAGAGAAGTGCCGATAGTTTGGATCATTACCTTTATGAACGTTCTTTCCCTTCTACCTCCATCCATGGTGATCGTACCCAAATGGAAAGAGAAGATGCTCTCCTCGCTTTCAAGAGAGGTAAATGTCCCATCTTGGTCGCTACTGCCGTTGCTGCCCGTGGTATTGATATTCGTAACGTTATGCACGTTATCAACTACGATATGCCTCAAGATATGGATGAATACATTCATCGTATCGGTCGTACCGCTCGTGTCGGAAAGTCTGGTTTAGCTACCTCTTTCTATAACGAAAGAAGTGATTTGTTGGCCCCTGAATTGACCAAGTTATTAAAGGAATGTAAGCAAGAAATTCCTGATTTCCTTCAAGCTTATGTTACCGATGATATGACTTTTGATGAAGATCTCGATGATAACGAAGTTGCAGCTCCTTCTTATGCCGGTCAAGAATATGTTCCTATGGAAAGAAGTGCTCCTGGCGCTCCTCAAGGTTTCAACAATGCTGAAGGTACTGGCGCTGCCGATGGTGCTTGGGAATCTGGAAACAACAACAACAATAGTGGTCGCCCTGGTGATTGGAACTGCCCTGATTGTGGTATTTCCAACTTTGCTTCTCGTTATGAATGTTTCAAGTGCTCCACTGCTAGACCTGAAGGTGCCGGTGGTGATGCTGGTGGAAGACAAAACAACTCTCGTCCTGGTGATTGGGATTGTCCCGATTGTTCTCAATCTAACTTTGCTTCTCGTTATGAGTGCTTCAAGTGTGGTACCTCCAGACCTGAAGGTGCTGGTGGCGACGCTGGTGAGAGACGTGGTCCTCGTCCTAGAAGAGATGGTGATTGGGATTGTTCTGGGTAAGTCATTTAGATATTGTGGGTGGTTTTGTAAAACATTTATATTTATAAACTCTGTTTATTTCTAGTTGTTCCGCTGTCAACTATGCCAACAGAACTGAATGCTTCAGATGTCATGCCCCCAAGGAAGGTGGTGATAGCTATGGTGGTGATAGCTATGGTGGTGATAACTCTTATGGTTATGATAACTCTGCTGCTGATACTACAATTAATACTGAAACTGCCAATTGGGATTCTTCTGCTCAAGCCGGTTGGAATTCTGAACCTGCTGCCGCCTCTTCTGGTAATGCTGGATGGGGAGCTTCCGAACCTGCTGCTTCTACTCCTGCTGCCACTGGTGGATGGGGTGAGTCTACTCCTGTTGCTTCTACACCCGCTCCCACTCCTGCTACATCTTCCACACCCGCAGCTGGTGGTTGGGGTTCTTCCGAACCTGTCAGTTCTGCTCCTGCTTCAACTGGTGGATGGGGTGAACCTACACCCGCTGCTACCACACCTGCTCCTGCTGCTGGAGGTTGGGGTTCTTCCGAACCTGTCAACTCTACTCCTGCTGCCGGTGGATGGGGTGAACCTGCACCCGTTGCACCTGCTCCTGCTCCTGCTGCACCTGCACCTGCTCCCGTCGCCGCTCCTCCTGCTCCCGTTGCTGCACCACCACAATCTGCTGCTCCTGTTTCCAATGGATGGGGAGAGACACCTGCTGTTTCTGCTGGTGGTTGGGGAGAAGCACCTTCAGCTACTAATGGCTCTGGTTGGTAAATTAAAAGCATATGTTGAATCAAATGTATATTTTATCAGCTCGTTAATTTTCATGATAGTACAACAAAAAAAAACTAAAAAGAATAAAACATTCAAATCATCATTTAATAAAATACAATATTCAAAACATCATTTAATAAAATAAAACTGAAAAAAGTAAAAGCAAATGTAAAATTGAATTTATATGGTTATTATTTTATTTTGTACAGAAAATTTAAATTTACTCGGCCTTGAGAACTTCCTCTAATGTCTCGACGGCATTTTTCTCAATGATTAACTTTTCATAAGTCATTAAATCTAAAACGTTGGTTTCTTCTACATGAATAACTTCACAATTAGGAATGTTACGAGCAGCTAATTCAATGTTGGAATTGCAATCATCAATAATAACTAAAGTTCTGGGTGATCCATAACTTGATTCCAAAATGTTTTTTAATTCGCGGGTCTTGGGTGTAGTAAGATCTTGAAGGGATTCAACGACAATTAATTGATCTTGGGCATATTTAGCGCTCAGGGCAACACGAAGACCTAACTCTTGAACCTTTCTAGGTAATTCTGTGCTGTGGTCTCTAGGTTTGGGTCCGAAAGCAATACCACCACCTGTCATATGAGGTGCTTTACCATCACCCTGTCTGGCCTTACCACGGCCCTTTTGAGGAGCAACCTTTTTACCACTACCACGAACATCAGCACGGCCTTTACTAGAACCTGTGCCTTGACGCATAGCATCTCTTTGCCATACAACTACACGGTGTAAAATATCTCTACGAATAGGTGCACCGAAAACACTTTTATCCAAGTCGATAATGGATACTGGCTCATTAGTTTTGAACTCACGGAGGAAAGCTTGAATAGTTGTGGGGAAAACTACATTTTTAAATAAATAATCATTGCTAAAATGCTTTTATCTATTAATTTCTAACCTTTTGGTGCGGTTTCAACAGCTGAAGCAAAAGCTCTCTTTTGAATAGGTGCTGTCTATCGAATAAAAACCAGGGTATTAATTTATGAAATTCAACATTGATTTGCCATCAAATTCTAATTAAAAATATTTATTTTACCTTGATCAAAGCAGAAGCGTTTACAAATGTTTTCACAAAAGACATTATGATTATTTGTATTATATAAAGGTAAAGAAGGTTTGCCTATGTTACAAGAATAAAACAATAGTAAAATTCTTGACAGGATTTCAAATAAAAGAAGGCACCTGGGGTAAGCTTTCCCTAGTCACATAATTCAACATTGGACGGGGTTGTCAAATACTGTAGTAAGGATGGAGAGATTCATTCTATTGGATCAATGTCAATTGAAATTGGAGAAATTATCTTTCATTTATTGCATCCTCCACTGGTTCTGTCAAATACCATTGAACACCCCTCAGTTTTCAATTTACAAATGTAACATACAGGACTGAAGGTGTTAGAATACCAAGGCTGTTGAATTTTTGCAATATAATAATATAGTTTTATCACTATTATTATTATGATTTTTATACAAGTTTTCTAATAAGCTATATTATATCCATTAATGAGTAACGTAAGGAGGAAAGTTTGTAGCAATAAAATTAAAAAAAAATGTCATGATAGCGAAGACGCCTGGCTTATGAATCATAAAGATTTTTAAGCCTAGTTTTGGGAGAGGCAAGTCTTCAAAACCGGAGCGTGCCATCTTTTATATAACAAACCTCGTACTAAACAATTTTTAGGATCTACCTTAGACACTGCTAGACAGAAATGAATTGGTCGCACTATGCTACATGTTCCTGAATTTATTTTATGTCTCACGGAAGACTCGAAAACACTGCCTTCCCCTCCTAAAAACTGGGTCTCATTTTTCATCTGTGCTCTACTTTTTTTTTCACTAAATAACACTAAGAAAAAATTATATGTTATTGTAGCTGAGATGATCAACTTTAATCCAAAAACAAGTATTCAGAAATATCCTACTTTTTACAGTTGGTATAACTTTTTCAGTGCTAATGTTTCAGATTTTTACGCGTATTTCACTGCTAAAAATCAAAAACTTTGAGGCTCCAACTCTCTAAAAAAAATTAAGTTATACTAATACTTTCTAATAATGAAACTTACTTGTTTTAAAGTGCTCTATAACATATTTTAGTATGAAAAAATTCTGGGCACTTTTATTTTTTTTTTCTTTTTTTTTGATATTTTTGTAGTAGATTTCAAAATATTTGTTTAATTGAGCAACATTTTTTTCACATTCATGTCATTACGCTCGTTGAGCTCTCTCGGACTCAATTTATTTTTTTTCAAAATATTGATTTTTCGTGGAGATATCCTCAAAAATGTGTACAAAAAGATACCTTCATTTCTAGCTTCCATTTTTCCCTTATATACCCTCATCCCCAAATTCTGAATTTGAAAAAAATGAACAAAAATCTTGTTTTCTCTACGAAAAATGCAGCTAGAAGGTTTAGCAATAGCCCGATCGATAGATAATTGCCTTGCGCATTATTACAACTACTTATATTTAAAATATGCATATAAAAAGTTTTGTGTATCATCAAAAAACCTCCAAAATTTCAATCGCATTTTACGTAAAATTTTATGTAAAATATTTGACTGAATTTTATTTGGATGGATACAGAATTTAAAACTGTACAAAAATTATTTAATACTCTATGTCTACTTACTTTGCAGTTTATGAGCCATTGAACGATTTTGTTTTTTGAATCATTTCTCAATCATTTCTCAATCATTTAGACAAATCGATTTTGGAACTCAGTTATCATAGGCTGCAATAGGAATGGGCTTCGATTCGAGTTTGAATCGAGTTTTAACGGAAACGGCCATTCGATTCGAGTTGGAAAACGGCCCGTTCTTTTGTAACCCAGATAAAAAACGGGGTGGGAGCAAGTATTGGTTTGCCTTAAGGAGGCTGTTAATAGCAACCTTGTCAAGTTAATATGGGATTATGAATCGATAATAGCATATTTGACAGTTTCACAACTTGAAGTATTTTTTCAATCCTGTTTTCGATAGTGATATTAAACGAGCCGAGCCTTTTTTATGCAGCCGAGCTTTTCTCAAGGCTCGTTAAAGTTAGACGAGCTTACAAAAAAGCTCGTTCAACCTCGACGAGCTTTTTTTTGCGCGTGACTAGAGCTCGTTTACCCCAAACGAGCTTTTTTATGCAGCGACTAAAACTCATCATCTCAATGCGAGCTTTATTTTACCTTTCCAGTGACAAATATCTAAAGTAAAGCAAACTTATGAATGTCAATTGACAATTATCTAAAGTAATAATGTCATAGCATTTACTAATTATTATTTAAATTTGAACTTTTTGAAAAGAAGTCAAAAGCTCGTCTTTCTCAAACGAGCTTTTTAAAAAAAAGTCAAAAACTCGTCTTTGTCAAACGAGCTTTTATTAAAGCTCGGCTCGAGCTCGAGTGATACAAAGCTCGGCTCGTTGTGGCGAGCTTTGGTCAAGCTCGTCCTAGGCTCGGCTCGTCTTTTATACTTAGTTTTCGAGCTTAGCTAACAAAAAAAGAAAAGAAGAAACTCGAATACCCTCATTCGAGTTTGCATAAAAAACGGCCCGTTAAAGCAGTCAAACTCGGTTAACCGTAATACGATGCGTTGTTTGTGAAATCCTAGGCTGCAAGCTGTAATGTGAACTATTCTTTTGATTATCTCGACGAAAAATTAATATTTTTTGCTGAGACAAAAAAATTTAGAGGAGCTTTCGATTGGATCTATCTTGTAACTGCAAAAAATTGACACCTAAATTTAGATGCTTAATTTTACAGTCGATTTTATGACAAGTTTCGGTCAATGTTAGGCGATTGCACTTATATCCTGATACTAACTCGCTCATTTTTGGGCAGCTGTCGGGAAGATAGCAATGGCCTATTGAAGGAATACATCACTTTTTTGAAATGTCATGGAATTTGACTAAATTTTTGGCAGTAAATTCAAAAACTATCTGAAACCTACTTGATAGACCAAAAACTCTATCTACTAGGCAAATTTTGTTTCTAGTAATTTTTAACTTTACATGACAAGAGAGTATTTGGTATATATTTCTTAGTTTGAAAGAAACTGTAATATACTACCTATTTTCAATAAATCTAGTCAATTAGTCAATAAACCTAAATCAAAAAAACTAGGAGGATAGTCGATAATAATCACTACGTAATACATAAAAATATCATATTGTACTACTTCTTTAGAAGATTTTATATAAAAATAATACAAATAAGAGTGATATGACTGTAACCTATAGCCTAGTCACTGTGCTACCATAGAAAAATTTCATAATTTTCATAGAAATACGCTACATGCAACGATTGAAACTACTTAACAAATCATTTTTAATTGCAGAAAAAATAATAAAAGTATTCTGATAGTAGTGGTACTTTTCAAAAATACTTTTTGCCTAACTCTGACAATGAAGCAACCCCATAGCTAACCAAGTTATTTAGGAATGTTGATGGGGGTGGTTGCAACTTGTATGGAAGCAAATCCGCATTAACATAAAGACCAAATCAAACAATTAGTCGTGGGCCACTTGTGCTTTAATATGATGACTTAAATTGTTGGCAAGTTTAAGGCTGTTTCAAAATTGAATGAATGGAGCATTTTTGTCACAGAATATGACAATACTAACAAATCTGAATCCCATCTTGTTGCAGCATTTCAGAAGCCTGACATGAACGATATCGATTATTGACCTGATTATTGCAGTTCTCCAGTTGATTCTGGTGGTGCAATAGTAACTTCATTTTTGGAGCGTACGTATTCTAGAAATAATAGAAAATACTATTGGGTGGAGAATAACATTAATTTAAAGGCATGGTATTTCCAATCTTTTGCTGTCTAATTGTGCTTTTATTAAAGCAAAAATTACTAATGATGAATTGTTAACGAATTTTAAACAAAATGAGGTAAGTCGAACGTTGAAAATTATTTTTTCATTATTATTTATAAAAGCATTAGGCTATTGAATGTATTAATTTTTCTATGAACGGTATACCCCACGAGTAAAAAGTAAACATGTTAATACAACAGCAATTCTGAGTCAAAAAAAATTTAATCAGTATTCAAAAATAGCTTTTACTTTTACGTATCATTATGATGCACATAATTAATGTTTATTAACGCATTGCTTTTGATTGAAACCATAAATCTATGTTTATATATATGTATATAAAAATCAGAAAAAATTATTTAGATAGTATTAACCATATTTGAAATGAAAATAACTTGAGGAAACATTAATACGGTATTGCAATAATGATTATTAGGTAAAGCCTAGTTAGTTTTTTATTTTCTACCCGGATATTCCTCTTTTAAATCGTTGTGGAGATCTTTTTTTTTTTTTGCAAATTAGATAAAAGCAGATTTAATGGAATAAAATTGATACAGGGAAGGCTGATATGCAATTTTAAATGCATATAATAATAGGGCTCATTAGCGGTTATCGAACGAATTTTGTTTTGTCAAAAAATATTGATTTTTCGTTGAGAAAATTGTGATTGAATGATTGATTTTTGGGGATACAAAAAACGATTCATTTTGGACGAGGATATACAAGGAAAAATTTTCGGTTTTACAAAAAAAAATTAAAAAAATATATATCCCCACGAAAAATAGAGCTACAGCTACGTATAAATACTCATTCTGTAGATAATTTTGCTGCGCATAACATGTAAATAAAATATTTTAGGGTTGCATTTGAATGAAGGGCACTTTTTGATCAAAACCCGTTAAAACTTGATACTAAATTAACTAGAGATTTTATAAGAAAAATATTTTCAAAACCTACACAGATCGATTCAGAATCAAAAACTAAACCCAAGATATTTAATACGCTAGTTCAACTTTGCATTTTTGTGAGTAATTAAACATACAAGGTTTTTTTTGGTTTTTTTTGGATTTTTTTTCCATTTGAACACTTTTTTGAATTGAAGCTCAGTCACATGTGCATATCTGATTATACAATTTTATATGGTGATATTCAAAATCGGAGCGTGCCCCCATTTCAATAGATAATCAGGAAATAAAAAATGTAAGATATACTTGAGATGCTACAGAATATTGACAAAAAAGTTATTTCTATTCATCTTGATTTTTCAGCGAGTATAAATGCTTCAAAAGTGAAACACTTGTTTTTCCCCCGCTTAAAATCTCAATCTAAGACGTCAAATATCTCGAGATTTTATAAGCTTGCAAATAATAGTTTCTAATCCTATTTTTCAATGTTTTATTACATATTAAAGTTTCAGGGATGGTTTTTTTTTTTGGACCCCCAAACCTCATAATTGTAAATTCTGTTTTTTTTTTTTTGTTTTTCTATTTTGTAGTTTTAACAATTTGGAGAATTTTCACGTTTTTTTAAAAAAGTATCGCTATTAATCAGGCAGCCAACTTTTCTGGGATACAATTGGCTGCTAAAAACGAATATGCAATTTATTTTATTGTATCTATCAATTTCGTCGAGATTTTTGTGGTGGTATAAACTTTGCTGGATTCTAGTATATACGCCTAGGGCAACCCTTAACTATCACTATACAGTCTTATTTGAACACATAATAGAAGTTATCGAACAAATTATTTCACACATTTTGATATATAATTTTAAATGCCAAGTCTAGTTTCAACGATTTTAGAGAGAAAAATAAGCTAAAAAAGGATAATACTTGTACTGGTGATCAATTTTAGCAGAAACTTGTTTTCAAAAACAGTATCCATCCATTCAACATTGTCTCGGCTACAGATTTTATTAAGTGAAGCAAGTGTTGTATTCCACCTACTAGTCTCATACATTATCACCTTCTACAGTATCAATAATACATCTCACAATCTATTGACTACGACATGTATTGAAGTGCAAGTCTTGATATCGGATATAAGAAACTCCTAGCGTATCAAGTTTAATCTACTCCAGTAATTGCCAAGAACGCTTTGATCTCAATTATGACACCATACTATTTCATCCCAGCGGTTAATCAATCAAGTAGCTATCAAATCAACATCCAAGTACATTTAGCGCAGCATTGAAACAAGACAACTCACAAGCTCTGCAAGAACGGTTAAATTATGATTGATCCATTTCAATCCATAGATTACTACCAAACAGATTTAAGGGTTCAATAGTGCCTTAAATTACATCTCAGGATCTCAATGTCAAATCAATATAAAAGGCCATACTTTTACATCTAAATAAACGATATCTTGTTTTTATTATACAGTTGAAGAACTGATTAATTACTCATTTTTTTATAATTGTATTCTTTTTTAAGTACTATTTATCAATCCTGCAAATATACGACAGCAAGGATGGTTATTATAGTGATTGTTTCATAAATTTGAATGATGCGAAAATGGCCATGGCCAGCTTAAAATTGAGAAAGCGCATTTTAAATGAAAATAAGTCGAGAAAATACTAAGGTATTGCAATGGTGGTTATTAAGTAAAGTCTACTTTATTTTTCATTCTATATCAGAATATTTAAGTTTCGGATGGCTGTAAAAACTTTTTTATTTTTTATAAATTTTGTGAGAGCACTTTTTCTGTTATAGAGATCCATGAAGGGATGGCTGGTATGCAAAGCTAAAACCTTAGGATAGTACTCATTAGCACCTATCTAATGAATTTTACCTCGTCAAAAAATATTGATTTTTCGTCGAGAAAACTGTGATTGAATGATTGATTTTTGGGGATACAAAAAATGATTCATTTTGGACGAGGATATACAAGGAAAATTTTTCGGTTTCACAAAAAAAAATTAAAAAAACGTATATCCCCACAAAAAATAGGGCTACAGCTACGTATAAATACTCATTCTGTAGATAATTTTGCTGCGCATAACGTGCAAATAAAATATTTTAGGGTTGCATTTGAATGAAGGGTACTTTTTGACCATAAACCGTTAAAATTTGATACTAAATTTACTAGAGATTTTATAAGAAAAATATTTTCAAAACCTACACAGATCGATTCAGAATCAAAAACTAAACCCAAGATATTTAATACGCTAGTTCAACTTACTATGCATTTTCGTGAGTAATTAAACATACAAGGTTTTTTTTGGATTTTTTTGGATTTTTTTTCCATTTGAACACTTTTTGGATTCAAGCTCAGTTACGTGTGCATATCTGATTATGCAATTTTATATGGTCATATTCAAAATTGGAGCGTTCCCCAATTTCAATAGATAATCAGGAAATATAAAATGTAGGGCTATACTTGAGATGCTACAGAATATTCATAAAAAAGTTATTTCTATTCATTTTTATTTTTCAGCGAGTATAAAGACTTCAAACGTGAAACACTTGCTTTTCTTCAGCTTAAAAAGACAACCTAAAATGTCAAATATCTCGAGATTTGAATAATCCTGCACATAATGGTTGCAATCGAGCAGTGGGAGCATAAGCAAGCGAGTGAGCTCTATGCTTGGGCTCACTTGAATTGCGCTTTTTTAGGGTAATTACTTGCTTTGGCGTGCTTGAGTAATTTTTTTAATAATTTCCTACTTGGCGCTCGATGAAAACATTGAAAAAAGCTTGCTTGTATGTTTGCTCAAAATGCTTCAAATTGAAATAGACTTGCTTGCACCGTTGCACGTAAACCTGATTGTTAGCCTGCTTTCAAATCAAGTAATCAAGCATGTAACACAGCGCCAATTTATTTAATTTACGTAATTTTAGCTTTAAAAATGTCAAAATACATCACATTTTGAGCCAATATCGGACTAAAAATATATAGTATAATGCTTGCGCCTGCACCCCAATTTTATCGATTGCTTATACAGTATTCTCGTACTCAACTTGCTTGACTTGCTTGGTTTTTTGAAAATTAAATAATGTTTGATTTATGCTTGATTGCTTGCTTTTAAAACTGAAAATGCTCGATATACAACTGCTCGACGAGCGGTTGCTTAGGCTGGGGTTTACTTGATGAGTAACTTTGAAATATTTTAGACTCGGCAAATGCTTGCTGAAACTGCTTGTGCTCGCTTGGGCTCAAACATTTTGCGAACGTTAGTAAATAGCTCCAAACAGCTAGAGCAGTGTCTTGCTTTGACTATATAGTCTGATCTCATACGACACCATGCGCCAAAATACACATGGTGAGGCCCCAAAGGACAGGAATATAACTCAAAAGGTTCATTATCTTACAAATTACTATAATAATAACCTGCACTGGGATTATAATGCGTATTACCTCGTTTTCCCTGTAGGTGATATGTTCGTATTTTTTTTAATGGTAAAGAGTAAATGTTGCAAGTAGTGCAAAAATAGTGAAATGTCTGCTTGCCTCTGTGTAAACTTTAAAAATGAAATTTTTTATGAATTTTCAAAACAGCCGCTTTCTTTTTCGTTTAGAAATATGAAAACAGTTTATAATAAAACTCTTTTCGAATAAAAAATAACAATATTGATATATATACAGTATATTGAACTTAAATAAAGATCACGTATATTTTACTTTTATAAATCCTTGAAAATTTTTGATTTTGTAGACTTTTTTCGAATCTAGCCGTACAATTTTATTATTTCTAAGTTAAACCTCGTTTTATTCGACTGATACTGTATGTGGTACTTTACACTTTACATTAAACAGAAGATGAAATAAGCCTTTGAATAATTAGTTACAGTAGTCGCGCTATATAAGGCTACACTATATAAGGCTATGCTCTCTATAAGGCTAGGATTTTTGAAAACTTTTTTTTTAGCAGGGAAATAGCCTTATCAGCCTTATTTTATATAAGGCTGTGCTAAAAAAAAATATCCTTATTCAAAACGCCACGAGGAGCAAAACAATCGCAAAGATCAGATTGCTTTAATATTTCTAGATCTGCAGATGATGTTTAAGATTAACCTGACTGCCAAACAAAATTGATATTTGTAGTTTTTTACTACATTACATATTTGAATAATGGGAATTGATGAGATGAAAAGGAAGGTATTAAAAGATGGTCTGTGCGTCCCGACATAACAAGTATGAAAAATAGCCTTAATACATAAATTGGACTGTTTTATATACCACAGCCAACCACTTTATATAAGGCTATGCTCTATATAAGGCTGAAAACCTCTTCCAAAAAGTCAGCCTTATATAGCGCGACTACTGTATACATTTGAACCTTAATTTTTGTATGAAATTTCGATACCTGCATCTCAAAGCTGCTTGAAATATTTAAACAGCCGCTTCCGGACTGTTCGGTAATTTTTTCTAGAAATTGGCAGCCTGGAAAAATGATTAGATGACCGCGTCCGGAGATTGCTCGGCATTTTTTTTTTTGGAAGGATGACCATTGGCAAAAATGTGGATCACATACAGTGTTCAAATTTAGGATAATAGAAAACATCTTTTCTTTATACCACACTCAGGAGTTTATAAATGAGCTGTGCATCTAATTTTTTTTCTTTAGCTTCAATCGTTTTAATTTATTGAGCTGAAAGGATTAAGTATGATAGTAGTTCGCTTTTTATTTTAACGCTTACAACATTTTGTTTACGAATTTTTTTGAGATATGAGAAGTATTATGGTATTTTTCATTAGGATTACATGATATTTTGCAGTGCTGATGGTGATGGAAAAGGTTATAGTTATCTTGTGATGAATGTTGAACTACAGGATAGAGGATCTTCTCCGGTTGATGTAAGTGTGTATCCCTGTTGTAGGTGTATCTATAAAGAACAAAAATCCTTTGATTTACTTTCTTTTGGCAATATTATTTTAGATATAAATTATTTTAATAAAGATTTTGTATTATTATAAGGCTATAAAGACTCTGTTGTTTCCTTGTTGTAAAGTTTTTACGCTTTTCTTCCATTTTCACACACACATCATAATCAACAGGGTTCATAAAATGTTTAATTTATCCCCCTAATATTTAAACATATCTCCTTTTCCTTTTAAAAATACTAACATGAAAATGGCTTTTACACGGATTCTATCTATTCAAACATATTAAATACCCAATCTTGATAACAGCAAAACTCGAAGTAAAAGGCTACACGTTAAAGGACGTGTGTATTTTTTCCTTTGTACAACATCTCTAGGGTTCGAAAACAAGCCCAAACCTTATCCATGGAATAACTTTTATCAACAATTATATATTCATTTTTGTGTCCATTTGTTATTACAACACAATGATTAAAATTGTCATCCTATTCAACATTGTCCCGGCTACAAATTTTATTAAATGAAGCAAGGATGACTACTATAGTGATTGTTTCATAAATTTGAATAATGCAGAAATGGCCAGCTTAAAATTGAGAAAGCGCATTTTAAATGAAAATAAGTCGAGAAAATACTAAGGTATTGCAATGATGGATATTAAGTAAAGTCTACTTTATTTTTTATTCTCTATCAGAATATTTAAGTTTTGGATGGCTGTAAAAACTTTTTTATTTTTTTATAAATTTTGTGAGAGCACTTTTTCTGCTATAGAGATCCATGAAGGGATGGCTGGTATGCAAAACTAAAACCTTAGGATAGTACTCATTAGCGCCTATCTAATAAATTTTACCTCGTCAAAAAATATTGATTTTTCGTTGAGAAAACTGTGATTGAATGACTGATTTTTGGGGATACAAAAAATGATCCATTTTAGACGAGGATATACAAGGAAAAATTTTCGGTTTCACAAAAAAAAATTAAAAAAATGTATATCCCCACAAAAAATAGGGCTACAGCTACGTATAAGTATTCATTCTGTAGATAATTTTGCTGCGCATAAAGTACAAATAAAATATTTTAAGGTTGCATTTGAATGAAGGGTACTTTTTGACCAAAAACCGTTAAAATTTGATACTAAATTTACTAGAGATTTTATGAGAAAAACATTTTCAAAATTTACACAGATCGATTTAGAATCAAAAACTGAACCCAAGATATTTAATACGCTAGTTAAACTTACTATGCATTTTCGTGAGTAATTAAACATACAAGGTTTTTTTTGGATTTTTTTGGATTTTTTTCCATTTGAACACTTTTTGGATTCAAGCTCAGTTACGTGTGCATATCTGATTATACAATTTTATATGGTGATATTCAAAATCGGAGCGTTCCCCCATTTCAATAAATAATCAGGAAATAAAAAATGCAACGCTATACTTGAGATGCTACAGAATATTGCTAAAAAAGTTATTTTAATCTATTTTGATTTATGGTCGAATATAGATGCGCAAAATTATGATATTCGTTTTTCCCCGCTTAAAAACTCAATCTGAAATGTCATATATATATATCTCAAGTCGATACTAAGCTTCCATGCCATCTCCATTAATTAAAATCTTTATTCATATCTACCAAAGACACCCAATATTATGGAAAAGAGCTAAACGCTGCTGCATAAACTAGAATGTACTGTAAATTTTATTTACGTTAATAGAAGTGCATATATTTTTACGATGAAAAATGTCAAGTCTAGTTGTAATTTTCAATTCGGTAATCATGAAAATCGTAATATTGTCTTTTGATTGAAAGATGTAATAGTCTCAAACACTATTATATAAGCGTTTTTTTTTTTTTTATCTTGTTAATAAATAGAAAAAGGAGTAACAAATGTATATAATGCCCAAGAACGAAAGAAGTTTTGAATTTAAGAGTTTTTTAATCTTTCAAGGATATTTCCATATCTTCATCATGTTTTTTGTAAATTTTAGCTTTTTATATATATAGTCATTATCCATCTTTGTTATTGCCACGCAAATTGTAAAATCAACACCTGCGGAGCTATTTTATGACATTAGCAATTTTTGTATATTAATAAAAGCT
This sequence comes from Mucor racemosus, assembly GCA_027405735.1. Taxonomy (NCBI): domain Eukaryota; kingdom Fungi; phylum Mucoromycota; class Mucoromycetes; order Mucorales; family Mucoraceae; genus Mucor; species Mucor racemosus. Next base: position 898,079 of record JAPEHQ010000014.1, on the reverse strand, counting down.
AAAAACCAAGATTGTCTTCATGTGTGTAGAGCTTTGGCAACTCTTGGATTATTCTTTAAAAAAATAAAGGCTTTTTTTATTGCGTCTATGTAGCTTGTTGATTAATTTATGGTAGCTTTAGTATTCAAAATTAAATTTAAAAGTAGATTTACTTTTGTATATTTTGATATAATATAAAAACGCATGTTTATTTAACGTATTCCTATCATGATCTTATGTTGCATATAGATTAAAAAGTAAAGTAGCATTTTATGTTTTGGCAGTAAATGTTTAATGATTGTATGTATATGATTTAAAAAAAATCATAGATGAAGCAAGGTAAAATATAAATAATCATAAGAATAGAAATGAGACAGTATAAAGTAATTAAGCGATGAAAGAAATAGATAGCAACATGTTTTCGTTTTGGTTCTTGCTCATTTGCTTTATCTTTATATTTTTCTTGCTTATCTGTTTTATCTTGATCTCGATCTTCTTCAAAGTCTTCTTCTACATTATTATTATTATCCTCTATAGTATATACAGAATTATCACTATTTTCAGCTTCTTCACTATATTCTTCTTCCTCTACATTAGTCATTAAATGCCTTGTCATATGAATAATTAATTGATTCATGCTATCTTTGTTTTCCACAGATTGGTGAAAGTTAAAACAGCATGGACAATCAATATGAGTTTCATCAACGTTGACTTGGGCTGTTGGATGTCTAATATAGACAAATGTTTCATTCTTGGGTCTTTTATGACCAGTTACTCGTCTCTCAAATTGAAGACTATGCAATCGTTCTAGATGACGGAGAAGATTCTGAGGGTTGGCATATTCGATATTGCAGACGATGCATACATAACGTAAAGCTATTTTAATAGGTTCCATTTTCAAAGCAATATATACAAAAGAAAGAAAAAGTAGACAAAAGAAAATCCTTGATATATTATGAAACTGTTGTCATCTAGAAAACTTTAAAATTTGTTCACAAAAAGCACACAATGCTCATCAGAATAGCTTCATTTGGAAATAATGGGTCCATCAGAATTAGTATTCATCATTACGAGGAACTGGCATAGACTACCTATATAAAATGTCGAATTTTTTTCATGATACAAAATAGTGGGGCATATCGTAAAATGTGAGATATTCAGGTGATCCATAATATATAGTTTATAGCTATGGGTTATGGCATGTCATGGTGATCCATAAGAAAATATAGTGGTTCCTGAATATTCCAGGTGGTGTAAAATCATTCCAGTAAATAGAAAGTACTTCAAATGATTTCTACATTTTCTTTTAAAATGAGTACTTTTTTTTTCTTTTAATAATATCTATTGATTGAACTGGTTTAGCAATGCTTGAACTTCTTTATCAGATGCAAATTTCGCAAATCAACCTTATTGAAATCAGTTTCCCATTATTCGAGTGTTTTGAAAGCTCCTGTTTTCAAAGCTTAAGTTTTTACATTTTGCTATCCATAACAGCACTTCCAGATGTATAAAATACAGAAACCGAATTGAGCATTCGATACTGCATTATGGTAAATAGCCATTGCTTTTATATTAAATGAAAAGGCTTTATATTGGGCTTCAAATTCCCCGGGTAAAAAAGTAGCACCAGAATCTTGAGAAATGGTAAAAAACCGAAGCATTGAAGCACAGATATTCATGTCACATGAATAAGTATAAATCGCGGTTAATTTGTCCAACATCCTTTAGCTCTCCTTTCTTAGCGTTCTTATTCTATTTTAAAATATTATTACAAATGAACGAGGCCAATATGCTCAATTTTGAACTAGGACCTGAAAATGAGATACAATTAGTAAAACAATTCAAATCATTTCAACGACAGTATCTAGCTGTATATCTTTTAGTTATGGGTAAAATCCATTGATTTGGGAACACAAAAAAAGAGCCTCGAAGCTAACAAATATACTCAAGGTGCTGATTGGATTCAAGGACCTTATTTATACAAGTTATACAACTCGTACGGTCTTGATTTAACTCAAATAGCCATGTTGTTTTTGACAGGTTTTGTCAGTGGTGCTTTTGCAGGAACTGCAGTTGGAAGTCTCGCTGATACATGGTATTTTACTGCATAAAGATGAATATCTAGATGTCTCGCTAAATGTCTCATGTAGGGGGCGTAAACGTATTTGTATTGTATTTTGTTGTACATTATTAACAGCACTTTCACTTCGTCTTGTCAATGCATACATGTTGCTGTTCTTGTCGCATGTTTTATCGGGTCTTGCAACAGCATTGATGTATAGTGTTTTTGAATCATGGTACGTATCAGAACATACTAGCCGAGGATTTCCTGCAGAGTGGCGTGCTCGCACATTTGCTTTGGCGACATTGTTGAATAGTGTAGTGGCAATTTTGGCAGGTATTTTGGCTAATTCATTGGTGGATATTTGGGGATTTAAAGCTCCCTATATTGCATCAATGCTTTTAGTGTGTTTGGTTGCTACTACTGTTATTAGTACTTGGACAGAAAATTATGGCAGCAATCAATCTGTAAGTTATATTATATGGAGTGGGGGGGGGGGTAGAGACTATTGAAGGTTTTTTTTTGTTTGTTTGCTGATATTGCTAATAGAAGGAAATCGATCTCTTAAAAACATTGACTACTGGCCTAGTCACTATGGCCAAGAGTAGAAATATTCTTGTAATTGGTACTGCACAGACATTCTTTGAATGTTCCATGTATATTTTTGTATTGCTTTATACACCTGCTATAGAGGAATCCATTAATGATGCATCTACAAATGTTCCCTTGGGATATTTGTTCTCTACAATGATGTTGGCTGTTATGGTTGGTTCATTAACTTTCCAAGTAATGGAAAGTCAAGCTAAAAAGGGACCTCGATTCTGTATGCAATTTACAGAAGATCGCTTATTAACTTTGGCGCTTGCTATTGCTTCTTGTGCATTCATGTTGATGGCATATCAGGGCCATGCGTCTGTAAGTGAGATATCAATTGTATGTATTAAGGTACACTAACACTTTATATGTATATATAAAAAAAAAGACTACAACTTTATTATTGGCATATCATATTTTTGAATTTACAACTGGTTTGTATTATCCATCAATTTCTTCATTAAAGGCCGATGCTATTCCAGAAGAAACTAGAGCAGCTGTTATGACATTATTAAGAATACCTATGAATTTAGGTGTTGGTTTCATCATGTGGCATGTAAGTATTATTGATTATAACAAATGAAGCAAATGCTAATCATTGTTGTTAGGTTGATGATATGCCTGCTTCAATGCTATTCTCGATTTGTGGCATTATGACATCTGTTGGTTCTTTCCTTGTAATTGCTTTATATCGTCATTAGATTTGCTTTTTAATATACCACCCTTTCCTTTCTTTTTATTTTGTGAAAAGCCCCTCTCTTAAATTAATATCTACTACATGTATTAAATATTAGAAGATTATTTTGCAATAAAGTTTATCTTTTAATGAACGAAGCAATGATACTTTCTTATTTTCATAGCTATTTTTTATTGAAATTAATGATAATGCGATAAATCAGACTTGGATACGTGTTGAAGCTGCAGGATCCAGGTTTTCGCCGTCTTCTGGTGTTTATTATTATAAAACTGCAAGAGCAAATCGATTATATTAAGAGCGTATTTAGTAAAAAAAAATCGTTAAGAAAAAAATGCCAAACTAAACTTGAGATATCGAATAATCATTTCATGCAGGTTTTCAAGATTTTTGCTATTCATTTTCTATTTTGAAAACCCTTGAAAACATATTATTCCAGTATTTTTCATCCATGGTAATCAAATCCAGCTACTTTTTCAGTTGCTTTCAAGCAGTTTCCATTCGCATATTTGATCGCACCAAAAGCATTATGTAATATTTTCAAGATGTTTATGATTGTCCCATTCAATTGAGTTTAGCAGCATACAAATGCTTTGAAAACCGACAAATCTTATTAATGTAAAAAGAGCATTGAATTATTAAATCAATAAAATAGGTAGTATATTTAACAAAAAACAAATTTATTTGGAAATCATAGATTTATCTCCTTGATAGCGCTACTCGTTTACTATAAGGAGAGAGTGATCTCTCTCGTTTAGGAGAGGGTAATCTCTCTCGTTTGGGAGAAGGTGATCTCTCTCGTTTGGGAGAAGGTGATCTGTTTCTAGCGACAAAATGTCTGTCATCTCTTTCATTATGGCGCCTACTTGACGAACTTTCTTGATCCCTATCATTTCGACGAGATTCTTTAATATCAGATTGTTGGCTTCTATCATCTCTTCTTCTACGATCATCATCATATCTTTTGCTATCACTGTGATAGCGAGAGGATCTTGATCTATTGGTATCTTTTTCATCACGGCCACGTCTACTGCTGCTACGATGGCGACGGCGGTCTTCTCTATCACTCTTTTCATTATCACGATGACTACTACGATGATGACGACGATGCTTTGAGGATCTTTCATCATCTTCGCTATCATCATGACTACGATGATGTCTTTTTCTTTTTTCGGTCTTGTGATGCTTATGATGTTTCTTGGATCTTTTTCTCTCTTTTTCCTCGTCATCTTGATCACTATTCGTTGACGCTTTGTTATTTGCACTGGAAGCAAAAGATCGGCCTTCCACGTTCATAACTTCCACAGAATTACTGCCAGTAGATTGTTGGTTGGGAAAACGGTTTGATGATTTACCATAACCTAAACCTTTTTCTGATGCGTTGAATGTTGATTGATCGTTATCTGAATCGTCGTCTTTGTTCAAAGCATGCTTGAGATCGTCTTCTGTTACATGACTTTCCAAGGTTTTCTTTTTACGAACACCACTATAAACAAAAGTAAATTAAAAATGTTTAATAATTAAAGATTTTGACACTTCAAAATAACATACAGCGCTATAGCCATTGCATCGGCTTCGGCTTCTTTAATTCTAGCTAATTCATCAGCGTTTGCCTTTGCTTTTGCTTTTGCTTCGTCAGAACCATCTTTTGCATACCAAGTCAAGTCTTTGCCTATTCACAATATGTTTAGTACAATACACATTTGAACAATTCTATTATATTTTACCTTTTTGCCAACGACCTACCGGAGCCATCAATGAATGTCCAAGATAGTTTTCACGATGTTTATCGTCTTTTACATCATCCCATTTAAACTATTAATAAAATATTAATTTACTTTACTTTGTTTTGTACTTGATTTATAGATAATTACTTGATCTTTACCACCACGAGTACCTCCTCTTGTAGGATGAAACATATTTATATACTTTTTGTCAAAATGATGTAGCAAAAAAAAAAAAAAAAAAAAAAAAAAAATGCTGTGCTGTATATATGATTATTTATTAAATAGGACGGCCTGCAAGGCAGTCATCAAAACGTCTAGTAGAACAGCGCGCAAATCCTTCAAAAGATGATTGGGCAACTTGGTTGCTAGTGTCTGCAATTGTTTGAGGGGAATAGTATCTTTTTTTGAGTATAAAGTCTCGGACGACTAGGATACTTACTACATAGAACTAAAAGACTTGGACTTTATTGCTTCCAAGATTATTAATATTCATTCTTTCCTTGTGATATAAAATTCAATCCTGCAGATTAAAAAAATTGTAAGCAAAATGGTGGATCTACATTGTACATATTGAAAAGGCTCTATTCAAATAACGATACTCTACTAAGAAAGTTTCAATACAGCCTCACATTATATACAAGTGCCTCTTCCTATTTTATTTTTTTCATGAATTAATTAACAAAAACTGCGATAACGCATCATCTATACATACATGTATAATCATAAAATAACATTTGTTTATTTCATCACATCTAATAGTTAACGGCAGTTTTAATTGCATCATAACATCTAATCATACTGGGAACATAAAATTTCTCAAATACAAGAGGGAAAGGAGTATCCCAACCACAAACTCGTTGAATAGGAGCCTCTAAATTCAAAAAGCAATGCTCCATAACTGTAGCAGCTATCTCAGCGCCAACACCAGCAGTTTTAGGAGCTTCATGAGCAACCACCAATCTACCTGTTTTCTTTACTGATTCAACAACAGTGTCTACATCCCAAGGCATAATTGTACGTAAATCAATAAGTTCACAACTTAGGCCAGGCATCTTTTTCTCAGCTAATTGTATTGCGTTCTCCAATGTATAAATTTGAGAACCGTAACCGACAATAGTTACATCTTTACCCTTTTTAATCACTTCAGCTTTACCTAAAGGTAATTCATAATCGGCGACAGGAACTTCTTCTACAGCAGCACGATATAAAATCTTTGGTTCGAAAAAGATGACAGGATTTCTATCACGTATAGATGCTAAAAGCAATCCTTTGGCTTGGATTGGACTTCTAGGTGTAACAACCTACCTCAATATCGTGAGAAAAAATGACATTATAATGTGAGAAAAAAATTATATTAACCTTCAATCCCGGAGCATGAGTAAAGAAAGCTTCAGGACTTTGAGAATGGTAATGACCACCATGTCCTACTGCAGAAGAAGGTGACCTGATGGTTAAACCACCTACATTGAACTGGTTACCGGATCTATATCTAAACTTGGCTGCTTCATTTACAAGCTTTTTTTTTTGGGGGGATGATTAGAATAAAAATGTAGCATTTTATCCCTTTTTTCTATTTAAATACCTGATCGAAAGCAGGAAAGATGTAATCTGCAAATTGAATCTCTGCAATAGCTGTATGACCAACAGAAGCCATGCCAACAGCAAAACCAGCAATACCTTGTTCTGTAAGAGGTGTATTGAATACTCGATCTCTTCCAAATTGTTCAGCGAGGCCTGATGTAGCTCTGAATACACCACCAAATGAAACATCTTCACCAAATACAACTAGATTAACCAAGATTTAGTAATTTGAATGCTACTTGATTCTTAAACCTATATCTTACCTGCTTTTTCATCTGTAGTTAATGCAATGGACATGGCATCATTTACTGCTTGAAACAAGTTCATTTTCTTGGTTTCGCTGTTATTAGCACTCATGTGAGCTAATTCAGATGAACGAAATGCCTCCTCGGGCTCTCTTTTTAATAAATGAGAGAATGCTACACCTTGTTGAATACCGTCATTCACTTGAGCAGTAGCTGCATAACTTCGGCGCTACATAAAAATGTTAGATATGATCTTGATCTAAGCATAATTCGTATTTTTACCAATAAAGGGGCACTTTGTTTGATGGCTTTATTTAAAGAGAGCATTTTGCAATTAGTTATCAAGGAGAAAAAGAAGATGATTAAGAAGGCGAGAAACTTGAGAGATGGTAAATAACACGAAAAGCGTGGGAAGTTTTTTTTTTTTCGAGAGGTACGTTGATATGCTTACAGGTGTACCTCATTTATGTACCTCGCTCTATGTGACTATAAAGGTACACATCTTGGACTTTTTTGACAGGTACATGAAACCAATTTTATTACAAGAACCCACAAGAAAAAAAAAAAGAAGAAAAGAAAAGAAAAAAAAAAGAAAAAAAAAGGAGATGAGGGGGGGATATACAAATGTGGATTAAAAAGAGATCAACAAGGTATTTTTTCAAGTATGTATATATGTAAAATGTATGTATAATGGAATATCCATATTAGACCTTCAATTCATTAAATTCCAGTTTTTCCACTGATTTACACAGCAATAACACTGCACCAAATTGTATATCTTTCTCCCAAGATGTTCTCTCTGAAAATGTCTTTCGTTTTGGTGCATTTTTAACTACTTTCCACTTTCTATCCGTCATTTCAAAATTAGCAACCATCGCAGCTTCTTCTGTACTTAATCGTCGAAGTTGCTTGTTGAACTTTTTGGATACTTCGGTTTTATGAACATGATAAAATCGCCACATTTCTGGTGCTGATGTATTTTGAAATTTAGTCTCTGCCACCTTCCATCTTGCTGTTTGGTTCGCATATCGAGTAGATTCATAGAATGATAAAATTGCTATACTGGCCTCAGTTTTACCAGATGGCCCTCCAGGATTAAGATGAAGTGAGTTTAATCGAATCGATTTAAAGTTATGCTCTGGCATACGAATAACTACAAATGCTGATCTACGAGGCTTTTCTTGTACACAATTCGTAATCCATAAATCATCCAATTGCAAACAACTCTTTGCTATATAATCCATTAAGTGATCACCTAGCACCACATCCTTTAGTTTTAGACTCTTGATACCGTATTTTGTCCCTGATGCTTTTTCTATTGATCGATTCGTAGTGACTAACGCATGAGATACACAAAATGTCTCCAGTGCTGGGCAATTATCCAATAACAAATCTAATCTAAATCCATTTTTCAGGGGAACATCACAATTCAATTCCAAATCTGTCAAATGTTTACAGAATTTCAGGTTCTTGAACAATGCAACATCCGATTTTTTACCAGTCCACGACCATTTTAAATCTGCCTTTGACAATAGTCCTGTTTGTGCTGTAACTGCCTTAAATGATGAAGCAGGATCAATTGTAGACCCCCAAGCACAATCTGTCATTTCTACTTGCACAATGTCTTGATGAATATCTGAAATTTCTTGAAAAAATGCATCGTAAGGAAAAGGAAAGACTGATGTACCAATCTTTCTAAATCGAATCTTTTTCAAAAAGATACATAATTGAGCAAATCCCATACAAGCGTCCATTGATTGTTCGTAAAGTTCAATTGTTACATTTTCGTTGTAAAACCAATCAAAAGTCATGTTAAAATCCAATTCCTCTACATGATAAAACGCCAAGCTTAAAAATGTAATCATGCGCCAGTTCTTCAAATGTACATCATCCAATGTCAAAGATTGAGCCGAAGTAAAGAGAGGAAACGTTGTTGTAGAACTCATGTCGTTTTCTTGCAATGGTAAAGTAAGACAGCCCAAGGTTAAATGCTTTAAACGAGATAATTGTGCTCCTAAAGCCATAATCATTTTGACATTGATGTTGTTGTGAGTTGTGCCTCTGATAATGAGTGTTTCGAGTTTGGGCATTTTACCCCAAAGAGAAGTCGTCAAATTGCTATTCAAAAGGTAATCTGTAGCTTCGCCGTCGATAGCAAGGTAAGTGAGTTGAGAGCTATATGTACTATTTTCTATTACGGATTGAAAGATTGGTTTTCGATTAAACATTGGGAATTGACGGAGACACTTTAATTGAGCAAACTTTTCAGAATATCTCATATAGTTCCAAAGTTTAGGGTCAAAATCTAAAATTTCCAAATGAGCAAAATAATCGGGAAACGTTTCAAGTTCATCGCGTGTGAGGCCAACATGACATCCCTTTGCACTATAGTCGAATACAATCTCTTTTACGTGGTTGCCTAAAGGATCTTGAATGGTAGCAGAGCTCTTAATGGAACGATAGAATAACCGGAACTGGTTACGGGTATGTATATGGACTCGTCTGTAGAGTAGGTCTAAAAATGGCTCGTACCAGTCGTAACAAACACGGATACAAGACCCTTGTTCTGCTAAAGTCAAGTATGTGCCTACTTCTTTAATTATCTCTGTTGGGAGATACATTTAAAAAAATCAGGACAAAATAAGAAAAAGCGGAAAGGTATATTGTATAAAATGTATAAAACTGTATATATATGTGTGTGTGTGTGTGTGTGTGTTTGTGTCAGAAAAGATTAAATGTGTTTCTGTGTATGCGGAAATGTCTATGGTTAAACTAGTAAATGTATGGTTTTATAATTGGAATATATACTATTCGTGTTGCGTAATGAAATGTAATATTTGTCAAAGAAGAAGGAGAAAAAAAAACTATTCACGCCAATATATCCAATACACGAACAATAAGAGGCTGAAAAAAATTTAGGTAGTTGGCTGGCTGGTAATGTTTTCACGGTGACTACTGATTAAAGTATGCTCAATGGGCATATGCTTTGATATAGTCTTCTGTTCATTCCACAGACGCATTATAATACAAACTATCGGATCATAACATCAATAATATGCTGTTCTCAGACATTTTGTTGTGTATTATTCACTTTGTTCTACCTGGACCCCATTGCCAATCCTGATGATTTTGTGCATTATCATGCCAGAACTGTATATGCAAAGCAAAACAGAAATGCATATATACATGTAAATAATTTGAGAAGTTTGTTTTATCAAAGTATAAAGCTTTCTGGTATCTATACATCTGATTTACTCTAATATGAAGATGCAATGTTTAGTTTTTGTATGAGTTGTGCTAAATAGATTCCTTGATTCTCGTAAAATGACCCTCCATCGATGAAGCCTGCTGCTGCTGCTGCTGATGCTGAAAGCCAAATCTACGATTTTCTCTGCATCAATACAAGCTGCTTTCAAGATGGAAACGCAACATCTTTTGTATGTGCACAATTACAATAAAAATTTGAGAATGTTTTCAATACATATTCTATTAAATGATATACAAAAAAAAAAAGAAATTAGTTGACATTGATTATACGTTATAATAAACTCTTTAAAGATATGATTTCGATTTTTGTTTTACTGCTTAAATATCAAATTTTTGGATAGACTATTTGTCTTTAAAAACATCAGGTTGTATATCCATAAAATATTTCAATGCAATGATAAAATTTCAGATTTAATCATTTTTTCTTTCTTTCAATTTCGTAAATATACTTGACGCTTTTTTTTTTTTTTTTTTTTTTTTTTTTTTTGGGGAGGATATATACAGTATATACCTTAAACACTGCAAAATGGAAATGAGTTGGTCGCATTCTGCTACTTTCTTCTGAAAAGACTAAAAAAAAACCGCTTTTCCGTAAAAACTAGGTTCGACTTTTTTATCCCTGCTCAGCTTTTTTTTCTACTAAATAACACTAAAAAACAATTATATGCCAATGTACCTGAGATGTTCAGCTTTAATCCTAAAATGAGTATCTGGAAATATCCTACTTTTTGCAGGTGGTATTAATTTTTCAGTGCTAAGGTTTCAGATTTTTTACGCGTATTTCACTGCTAATGGGTTGAAAACTTTGAGGCTTCATATCTCTAGAAATAATTAAGCTATACTAACACGTTCTAATAATAAAAATTACTTGTTTTGAAGTGCTCTATAACATATTTGAATATAAAAAATTTCTGGGCACTTTTATTTTTTTTCATTTTTTTTTGGCAGTTTTGTAGTAGATTTCAAAATATTTGTTAAATTGAGTGGCAGTTTTTTTTTACTCACATCATCAAGCTTGTTGAGCTCTCTCGGATCCAATTTAGTTTTTTTCAAAATATTAATTTTTCTTGGAGATATCCTCAAAAATATGTACAAAAAAGTACCTCCATTTCTAGCTTCTATTTTTCCCTTATATACCCTCATCCCAAATTCTGAATTTGAAAAAAAATTGACAGAAATCTCTTTTTCTCAACGAAAAATGCAGCTAAAAGATTAAATAATAGCTAGATCGATAGGTAATTTTACTGTGCATTATATTCATTAATTATATTAAAAATATGCTTATAAAAAGTGATGTGTATCTTCAAAAAACCTTCAAAATTTCAATTGCATTTTACGCTAAATTTAATGTGAAATGTTTGTCTGAATTTTATTTAGATAGATGCAGAATTTAAAACTGTACAAAAGCTATTTAGTATACTAGGTCGACTTACTTTGCAGTTCATGTTCAATTAAACGATTTTGTTTTTTTCATCATTTTTCGTCCATTTTTTAAAATAAATTTTGGAACCCAGTCATCATAAGCTGTAAGCTGTGATATAAACTATTATTTTGATTATCTCGATAAAAAATCAATATTTTTGGCTGAAACAAAAAATACAGAGTAGCAATCAATTAGATCTATATTGTGAATACAGAAATTAAGCCCTGGATAATGAGCTTTAAGTTTTACAGAATAATAAAATAATATTTACAACTGCAGAAAACAAAGAAAATAACCCCATCCTTGTAAATATTGATCCAATTAATCTCCAATTATACATGATGGTAGATTTACATATATCCTGCATAAAAATTTATATTTCTACTCTCACAGATCACTGTGAATTGAGGAAACCATTCGTAAAACATGATATTTCTGTCCAATAAAACCATGTGTTGTGTCGTATATTTTCAGATTTGATAAATAATACTTAAAAAAGGATATAATTAAAAGAGAATGAGTAATGAATTATTTCTTCAACTGTATAATAAAAACAAGATATCGTTTATTTAGATATAAAAGTAAGGCCTTTTATATTGATTTTACATTGAGATCCTGAGACGTAATGTAAGACACTGTTGAACCATTAGATATGTTTAATAGTAATCTATGGACTGAAATGGATCAATCATAATTTAACCGTGCTTAAAATGTCAAAAGAGCCTATTATATAAATAATCTTGCCAGAATATTACACTTTTATTAACAATACATCCTTTGGATGTATTTATATACATTAATTATAACTATTACTAGGGTTTTACTATCTAAGAATATGATGTAAGTCAATGATCTGCATTGATTTACTGTAACACTAATTATAGACTGTGATCTTGGATGTGAGACCTAGGATGAGTATTGACATAACAACAGTGCTTGTAGAGCTTGTGAGTTGCCTTGTATCAATGCTGCGCTAATTGTGCTTGGATGTTGATTTGATAGCTACTTGATTAATTAACCGCTGGTGTTATGTCAATATCATATCCTAGGTCGCACATTCAAGACCACAGTCAATATTCGGTATTATAGTAAATCAACAGGTGTACATGTTGATTTACATGCGTCTTAGTAAATTGGTGTAATGTTCTTAGATAGTAATTCTGTGTAATATTTATAATGAAAAGTAAATAAATACATCCTCTGGATGTATTGTTAATAAAAAGGGTAATATTTTGGCAAGATTATTTCTTAAGACCGTTTTGACATTTCAGCTGGGATGAAATAATATGGTGTCATAATTGAGGTCCAAGCGTTCTTGCTAATTACTGAATTAAACGTAGTATGCTAGAAGCTTCTTATATCCGATATCAAGACGTTGTACTTCAGTACATGTCGTAGTCAATAGATTGTAAGATGTATTGATACTGTAGACGATGATAAAGTATGGTACTTGGTGGAATATAACATGCATAATAATAAATAATAAATTGACGGAAGCCTGTACATACCTTTGGGCATTATTTTCAAGCTTCTACATATAAAATGTTTCTTGAGTGAAGAGTGATATGCCTTAAATAGTATTGTTTATGCAGTAATGATTATCCTGAAGTCTTTTTTAAGGTTAAGTTAAAGTTGATGACAAACCAATTTCTAACTGATGATGACTGAAGCAGGAACTGATAGAAATCCAAATATAATTAGCGATGTTATTCGCTGAGCTCTTTTCAAGTCTTTCTGAAAAATGACTAAAGATATTCCATTATGTATGCCTTTATGTTACAATTAGTAATACTCTATTTGTTACTTACTGGATGAAAACCAAAATCAAAATATACAGACAGTAGTAGGCTTACAATACAGTTTACATTATTAAATTATTGCGTGCAGAATGTGTCTCTCGTGTGCTTGTGAAATACAATATTCTAATATTCATAAAGAAAGTGGATTTCCAAAATAACACTAAAAATACTGGAGTAAAGATAAGAAAACAATTGGTAGTCTTTTGAAAGCTGTGCATAGAAAGGTAAAACGAAAAAAAAGGCGAGGGGACGATTAGCTGCACTTTTAGCCCGGCAAACACAAGTTCCGAAGAAAATCCGTTTACACGAGTTTCGAACCCACAACCTTTCCGTTTGAACTAGCTGTAAAGCGCATAAGTCTAGCAACTAGGACAAACGTCCCCTCTATGTTTACTTTTTTTAATTGCCATCCTTCTAATTGTCTGTTATTTGGTTTTTCTCAATTTGTGCAATATTGAGTAATTTAACCATATTTGTTTTCTTTGGTATATAATGCTGCTATTTGCTGAGTATCAATCAGCAGCAATTTGGTTTACAAAAAAATCTTTATTCCTGATCGAAATACAAAGAAAAATCTATTATTTTTGCCCTTATATCATTTAATTATGCTAGATACAATAATGCAAAAGCTGACTTTATTTTATTTAAATACATAATTGAAATTTTCAGTGAGCGTATAATCAATAGATACAGAATAGCGCTACGTATATATGTACAAAAATTTTATGATCTATAAACGTTACGGTCATCAATGTTAAAAATACCAGATCTCGTCCGATCTTCACAGAAAAACAATATCTGTTAATACAGTATATATAATAAAAAATGATTTTTAAGTATTTTTTTTTCTATTATGTAGAAGCTAAACAATCACATTGTCTGATATTTGTGCAATTATTTTTTCTTACTAATTAATTAATTAATAAAAAAAGCTACAATTTATTTTGTTCGTCCTGTCCTTCACAACCTATTTTGGCTTGCTGTAGTACACGAAGAAACTACGCCTGATAAGTTAAAATGAATTCTAATGTTAAATTTGAAATTTCAAAAAATAAAATTGATAGTTTCAATCTTCAAAACCGGAGCATACCTTCTTTCTATATTTAACCTGATATTAAACATCTTTTGATATATACTTTAGACACTACTAAATAAATATAAATCAGTTGCATCATATTGCCTATTCCTAAATTTATTTTAAATCTTACGAAAGACTCAAAAACGCGTAAAATTCACTGCTTTTTTCTTGAAAACTGGGTCTCATTTTTCATTCCTGCTCTACCTTTTGTTTTCACTAAATAACACCAAGAAAACATTATATGTCAATGTACCTGAGATGTTCAGCTTTAATCCTAAAATGAGTATCCGGAAATATCCTACTTTTTGCAGGTGATATTAATTTTTCAGTGCTAATGTTTCAGATTTTTTACGCGTATTTCACTGCTAATGGGTTGAAAACTTTGAGGCTTCATATCTCTAGAAATAATTAAGCTATACTAACACGTTCTAATAATAAAAATTACTTGTTTTGAAGTGCTCTATAACATATTTGAATATAAAAAATTTCTGAGCACTTTTATTTTTTTCATTTTTTTTTGGCAGTTTTGTAGTAGATTTCAAAATATTTGTTAAATTGAGTGGCAGTTTTTTTTTTACTCACATCATCAAGCTTGTTGAGCTCTCTCGGATCCAATTTAGTTTTTTTCAAAATATTAATTTTTCGTGGAGATATCCTCAAAAATATGTACAAAAAAGCACTTCCATTTCTAGCTTCCATTTTTCCCTTATATACCCTCATCCCAAATTCTGAATTTGAAAAAAAATTGACAAAAATCTCATTTTCTCTATGGAAAATATGGCTACAAGGCTCATCAATAGCTAGATCGATAGATAATTTTGCTGCGCATTATTTTCATTATTTATATTTAAAGTATGTTTATAAAAAGTAATGTGTATCTTCAAAAAACCTAAAAAATTTCAATCGCATTTTATGCAAAATTTAACGTGGAACATTTGTCTGAATTTTATTTCATTAGATGCAGAATTCAAAACTGTACAAAAATTATTTAATATGCTAGGTTGACTTACTTTGCAGTTCATGAGCATCTAAACGATTTTGTTTTTTTCATCATTTTTCAATCATTTTTGGATCGATTTCACAAATCGATTTTTGAACTCAGTTATGATTAGGTTTAAGCCGTAATGTGAATTATTTTTTTGATTATCTCGACGAAAAATCAATATCTTTTGCTGAAACAAAAAATGCAGAGTAGCTTAGTGTTGGGTCTACCTTGTTAATGCAAAAAATTAATACCTCAATTTGGGTGTTAGATTTTTATAATCTATTTAAGGTCAATGTTTGGTCAATATTAGGCCAGTGCGCTTATATTCTGGTGTTAACCTCTTTATTTTAGGACAGATATCAATGACCCATAGAGGAAAGCTAAATCGTCTTTGAAGAGTTGGTGTCATTCGACTGAAGACTAGGAGAAAATAAACAAACCCCATTTGAAAAGCATCTGAAACCTACTTTTTTACATTCGTAAAAAATTGACAACAAAAGCCCTATCTCAGCGAATTTAAAACCTAATAACTTCTTACTTTACATGATGAGAGTAGGTGCACATCATCTTTGACATGATGATCTCAAAGGGAAACTTTCATAACCAACTGCATGTCGAGAAAATTATTGCTAAAGTGTACTTATAATCTGCTGCCCACTTTTAATGAGAACGATTTAAATACGATGTCTATATATGAATATTGATCCAAGTAAGCTGCCATTCTTCTACATGAACATAGTAGGTATGAGCAGATACTACATGTATTTCAATTATCAGCATCCATGGATTATTGTGGGTTCGGTGAGTTTGAACAACAAGTTGGTTATCCGCTATTATGTATTTACACCTTCTACCAAGGTCAGTAAACTCATCAGTTCTCGCCGAGTATGTATCCAAATAACCTCCAGTTGAAATAGTAGGCACTTCTAGTGTTGATCTACTACAGAATTGCAAAAGTTTTAGCCTCCTCGAGTTGCTGTGAGAATGTGGAAATAAAAACGCGTATTTTTTTAAACTGATTTGTATAGGTTGTTTCAGATATTCTTTGAAATTTTTTATAAAATCAAATAGTGGCTCTCAATTAAATTATAAAGTTGCACTTGATGCTTAGTGAATATATAAACAACATATCTTAATTTCGTTAGCTAACAGCTGTTTTTGGACGAGTTCAGTACAAGTTCCCAAATAAAACCTCTCTGGCTTTCTCTGCCCAAAAAAAAATAAAGCAACTGAAGATATATGGCAATGATAGCTACCGAAATTAATAAATAAATGTTTTTTCATGTATAATCAAAATTGTAGTGCAATGTGTTTTACCTTTAATTTTTTCAAAAATTTTGGGTATTCAATATTGATTTAAACAACTGTATTTGAAAAAGTATTAATACTCAATAATAATAGGAATATATCATAGTAGACAGTGTCATCTATGATATTGGCTGGTTTTTTAATCGAGGATTTTTATTGGAGTATGAAGTACATAATTGACGAAGAAAGCTGAATGATAAGCTGGATTATTGCATCAAAACGTATCATACATTTATTTAAGTTTTTGATATTGACTTTTCTGAGGATATTTAGTCAGATCATCCTTCCCTCCCCCTCCCCCTCCCCCTCCCCCTACATAAGATGCGGGCCGAATTTTGCATAATTAAAAAAAGCAGAAAACGCCTGAACATAAAAAAAAACATGCCTTTAGAATTATTTGAGCTTATAAACCCCATAGTGAAAAGTTTTCTTTTCTAGACCAAAAATTGCAAATGAGTTTGCTTAAGAGATAAATCAATGCAAATGTGCATAAATTCAGTAGAAATTTATGAATAATTCGGCGTTTAAAATCGATTTATAATAATAATAAAAACATCACATATGCCATTGATTTTATTATATAGAATACTTTTATTTCTTGTCAAAATATACTAGATAGTTAATTGCACTATATTTTATGATGCTTGTAATACCTGGTATCAATTAAATATTACTGGGAGTAACAAATCTCGTGCGAACTATTTTATTACTAAAGATAGAATATGCATATGATATCAATTTTTTAGCTTTGTAGCCATCAAACAATATTCATATACGTAGAGAATAACTCTTCGCCATGCTGGATATCTCGAAGTGCCACCAGAGCAACTACTCGCATTGGCTGATTTGATAATGGATCTAGATATGTATCCCAATACATGTTGGGTATAAGTCGTCTTAACTCATGAGGAAATGTAACTGGAAGATCAATTTCTTGGTAGCAAACTATGGTAAATGTCAATTAAATGTCCCATTTTAATATTCATCTGAGCATTTTACCATTTGCTTCATGTGTTTTTGTGCCATTATTTACATACTGTCCCACAGCTAGAGGATTACTACATTTATAAATCAATATGTTTACTTGTTCATTGAGATTATGAAACAGAATCTCACCTCAACTCCATGTCATTATCATTCATCCAAGTCCAATCACTTATTTGTATTGCCCCAGGCCAATTCTCTCTTTTATATATCGATTTATACACTCTTTTCGATAATCCTTTGGATTTACCATCAACGTAAATGCCATCGACACATTTGAGGATATATTGGTTTGCAATGCTTACGAATAAAATAGGTTCTGATGGCATATATAGCGTTCCAGGGTAGAAACAAATAATAGATCCCTTTTTTTGAGTAGGTCCGTGTAAATATGCGCCTATCCCTGATGACAAATATTCCAATCAATAATAAATCTATTAGAATCATGTGCACACGACACAAACCTGCATTAGGTATACTAGACATCTTTCTTTTAACATTGAAATCAATGACAGATTTATCAATCAAAGTCAGAATTGATTCAACTGCTGACACTGCATCTTTAGTTGCAAGGGGTGGTGATTTGATTATATTTTTATTGACAGGTGTAATTGTTGATTTTGCAATTAATTTTAATGACTGAAAAGGGTAACTAATATTATACTATCAGCTATATGTTTAAACGAAATTAATAGTTATTGTTTTACAAACGATTTAAATAATTTGAGAACATGCGTTAAAAGTGAGAATGAGAGAGAAAAACTCGAGTTTTTATTTTTAAGGTTTTGATGTTTAACAAAATAAAAGAGTGAGAAAGTAATTTTTGTTTTTTTTTTTTTATGTAAATATAGTTAGTAAGTTCTTCCAAGTTATGCAAGAAATATAGACTAAAAATTAATCTTCTCTAGGAGCACTATTATAATTTATCAAAATGTATGAGTTGCTATACATTCAAAAAAAACACTGATTAAAAACTTACCTTCCCTCACTACGAGCGGGGGATTGAGCAGGAGATCTAGCAGGGGATTGAGCGGGAGAACCAACAGACTTGGCAGGAGAGCGAGATCTGGATCTAGATTCAGATTTAACTCTTCTTCTATCACGGCTATCTTCGCGATCAGAGGAATCACGCTTCTCTCTCTTACGAGGAGGAGATCTAGATCTGGAAGCAGAACGAGAGCGAGATTGAGAGGGAGAACGTCTTCTACGACGAGGAGGGCTACGGCTACGAGATGCGGAAGGAGAGCGTCTACGACGACGAGGAGGGCTGCGAGAGCGAGACTTGGATTCGGAACGAGAGCGACGAGCAGAAGAACGACTATTGCTTCCACCACCGTTACGACCAGTATCCTAGATTAATTGATTTCAAATTAGATTTTAATTATCAAATTTAACAATAGATATAGATATTTACCTCACGAAGAGTAACACGTTGACCATTCAATTCACGATCATTCAACTTTTTCAAAGCATATTCCATATCATCACGAACGGCAAATTCAACAATACTAGAGTTTATGATTAAATTTTACATGGTTTTCGAGTGTTAGTCTTTTTAAATGTGTGCTTTTAAATATGAATTTTACCCTTCAGTGGGACGATCACGAGAGATGTCAGCAAAAGTAACTTCACCAGCTTTACGCATCATATCTTTGAGATCCTATGGAGTGGTAATTTCCGCAATTAAAGAAAAAGAAGAAGGACAAAGCCAGCGGCATGATGAGAATCCAGTAACAGACAAGACAGAGAAGGGATATTTTTTTTTTATGTGTGTGTAATGAGTTTCTTTAGAAAAGAAGAAACGATGCGTACCTGCCAGTTTGTTCCAGAAGCAATGTTTTCAACAATCAATCTGTAATGAGAGCGACGACTAAAGACACAAAATGTCAAATTCAAACAAAATTGATAAAAAGAAAAATCCTAAATTTTTACCGATCATTTCCATTGTTGTTACGTCTTTCATCGTTACGACGAGCGCCACGAGCAATTTCGACAATTAAACTACATTCATTCGTATAAGTTGCTATTGTTTATATCTAATTGTGATAATTGTTACCGTTCACCAAGGAAACTTTTACCGTGGAAATCATAGACAACATCCTTGGCATCTCTTTCATCACTGAATTCGACAAAACCGAAACCTGTCTTGACATTGATTTCACGAATGTCACCATAGTTCTTGAACAAACGCTCGAGATCACGCTTGGTAGCATCACGAGCAAGTCGACCAATATAAACTCTTGTTGATGCCATTTTTAATTATTTCCGTGATGAAATTTTACACAAAAAAAAAAAAAAAAAGAAAATGAGAGAAGGAAGAGAAAGGGAAAAAAAATTCAACTAGGCTATTGTAAAAATTAGTAAAATAAAAAAAAAAAATAGAAAAAAACTGCTAAATGCTCTGCGGCTCGGACAAAAGGAAGTCCTTATAGACAAGTAAGCCCTTCCTTGATATTGGATGATATGATTAATTCTTTAAAGGCAATGGCAATTGAATTTTGATGATTTCGGTTTGAAATGCCGCGATTGATCGTTGTCATGGTGATATAAAATACAGTGATATGTTACCATAGCAACGATCAACAATAGATATAGGATTTAAATATGTAAATCAGAGGAATTGACATAATAAAAGGAATTGTACAGAATATGTATTTTTGTGTACATTTTTTCCTAGTAGATAATGATATAATACATTTGCTCATGTTACACGTGAAATGTGAATTTTTTGTAATGAAGTTGTTCACAATGTTTCTTATAACAGACTACTACATATCAATTGTATGTTTGAGTGTATATAGGCTTTATTAATCGAAAATATTAAATGTAGTTGAATAAGTAAGAGAAAAAGAACCAACAAAAAAAGGAAGGGCAAAAAGAAATAGATATTCTTATTTGCTCCCTTTTTCTTTGTTTTACTTTTTCTCCATGTGTTCTCTTTCTCTCTTTCTCGTTCTCTTCCTTTTTTTTTTAATTTCTCCAATTACAAAATGCTACATTTCTTTGACTTCTTCTTAACAGGAGGTTCTAGTGCAGCAACAATAGCTTCATCGAACACATTTTTTAAACCTTTTTGTGTCAGTGCAGAACATTCAACATATTTAACAGCACCTAATTCACGAGCTAATCTCTCACCGGCATCAAAAGCAATAGGTCTTTGCTTTTGTCTTGTAAGTTTTTCCAAAACAGCAGGATCTTGACGTAAATCGATTTGTGTACCAACAATTAAACAAGGTACACCAGGACAATGGTGATGAACTTCAGGGAACCATTTCTCTTTTACGTTTTCAAAAGATGCGGGTGAAGTAACTGAAAAACATACAAGGAAAACATCCGTTTGAGGGTAAGATAAAGGACGAAGACGATCGTAATCTTCTTGGCCTGCAGTATCAAATAAACCCAAAGTATAGGGTTCTTCTCCAATCATTACAGTAACAGCATAATTATCAAAAACCTAGTTTTTTAAAATATAAATTTATATACGCGTTAACTAGTAATAATTTAACCATACTGTAGGAACATATTCAGAAGGGAATTTGTTGGTTGTGTATGATATCAAAAGACAAGTCTAGGAAATGTGAGTTTTTTTTTCAATATTTTTGTTTAAAACAAAGGAAAACTTACTTTACCAACGGCACCATCACCTACTACAACACATTTGATAGTTTGCATTGTATATATAATATATTATAGATGAATAAATAAAGAAAAAAAAGAGTGTATAGAAAGAAAGAGAAAAGGGAAAAATAAACCCAACAAGAATTTTTTTAACCATTTTTACGGTCTCCGGCAAAAAAAAGAAAAAAAAAAAAAAAAAAAAAAAAAAGAGGTAGGTTCTACAACATTAATTTATTAATTCTTTCAAAGGAATATTCTTTAAAATGCCAATAAAAATATCATGAAATTTATCCATTTTGACAACATCAAGCGAACCAATTTGCCAAGATAAAGTGCAAAATAAAGCATCATTTGTCGTGATTGAATTTAAAGTAAATGCATTTGTAAATGTCTGAGCACTTTGACAAAAATACATTTGTTTTGCTTTCCAAGCATCTTGATTACATGAAAATCTACCAAGATCAGATAATTCTATTCCGCCTGCTCTGCCAAGTGTGGAATTTTTTCTTTTATCATACCAAAAATCACAATAAGATGCAGGAAATTCTGGCAAATACTTCAAGAATAATGATTGTTTGGCTCCATCTAATTTGTTTTTGTTTAAATCGTTATTGTACTTTTTAGCTAATAACCAAATATCTTGTTGTAATTGCTTTCCTGTCCAAATACTCGTGTAAGCACCTACAAAGTTGCCTATCTGGTTATTAGGAACAGGTGGGTTACACAATCCACGGCAATTGATCGGAGTAGAAACTTCGGTTGTTGTTTGGTCAGGATATAAGCGTGTCCATGCCAACATCATGGACATGAACAAGATGGCATGAACTGAGATACCTTGACGTTTTGCTTCGACCATAATAGGTTTCCAAATATCTCGAGGTACAGAAATCAATCTTACATCAGTATTGTGTGCTTCACCTTCAATTGCTGCAAAATCTCCTTTCCAACCATCATATGAAATGGGATCTACATAACGAGCAAGTGCAGTCGGCAATAACTTGGGGATTAAAGAATGACACAAAACAGGAACAACATCCCAAGCAAGGGATAAAGAAGGAGCGCCTGATTCTTCATAAGGAAGAGGTATTACTGATTCTTTAACATGAATGATTAATTTTTCTTCCTCCTTGTTCTTCTCATTGGCATCAAATTGTTGTTCTTCTTGTTGCTTGTTATTCAATCCTTGCAAGAAATCACCCCAAAAAATACTCAAACTCATACCGTCAGCAACAATGTGATGTACGGTGAATACAACAATACAACTTGTGGATGTTTGAGGCATGATCTTTATACGCCACAAAGGCAACAATGAATCGACATCAAACTCAGCACCCGTTTGCTCTGCAATAAGATCTTGTAAAGATGTAATGTTGGTCAACTGCACATTATCGGCCAAATTAATTGTATCGAGTTGAACAAGATGAGCTGTATTTTCTGTTTTGTCACGCACAGTTAGTGAAAGATTGGGATGTGTCTCAATCATACGCGTAAGAGTTGGCGCAAAGGCAAGTTGATATACTTTTTCAATGTTTTGCTGTTCTTCATAAAGATTAGGATGTTCAAGCTCGGCTGTCAAAGTAATATTGCCATAAGCTTGTGTTAATTGCTTGGAAAGTTGATACTTTTCAAGTAGACCAAGGGGTCTTTCTTTTCTTGTATTGATTTTTACTATAGTCATAATGTTAATCAATAAAAAAAAAAATCGTAAAACAAGAAAAAAAGGACGATGAGAAATGTTTTTTTTAAAAAAGTTTTGAAGTTCCCGTTAGATGTTGCACAAACTGAATACAATAAGTTATCAAATTACTTTTTTCATTTCTGCAACTAATTGCGCGAGCGTTCTTGGCGACGAGATACAAAATAGAACGCTCTGAGTTTCTGTGTTGTATGTGTGGCTAATGGCTAATTGCGATGGTATTAGTTGTTGAAGAAGAACACGTATTTGTATAATTGATTAAATGAAATGTAAGCTATGCATGTAAGTTATTGTTTTGCAGAAATTAGAAACGTTAACTATTTATACAAATGAGAAAGAATAAAAGATAAACAATAGCTAAATTTCATCAATTGTTACATTTCCTACATGATAGAAAGAAAGGCACAAAAAAATTGGCACTTTTCACCGAACTATAGCTGGACAGTAAAACAATATGGTGGACTTTCGTATGTGTACACAAGAATAACAACTGTAATAATTTTTGGCCTTCATCTGCAATTGCCTCCGGTTCTTATCAATCTGAGTACATATAATTCATTATGCCGTTAAATTTAGCCATGTTCTAATCTCAGCAATGACGGATTATTACTTATTGTTCTAATTTCATAAGATAGATCCAACTGTTAGCTATTCTACATTTTTTGTTTTAGCAAAAAATATTGATTTTTCGTCGAGATAATCAAAACAATAGTTCACATTACGGCTTAAACCTACTCATATCTGAGTTCAAAAATCGATTTGTGAAATCAATCCAAAAATGATTAAAAAATGATTAAAAAAACAAAATCGTTTAGATGCTCATGAACTGCAAAGTAAGTCGACCTAGCATATTAAATAGTTTTTGTACAGTTTTAGATTCTTCATCCAGTAAAATAAAATTCAGACAAATGTTTCACATTAAATTTTGCATAAAATACGATTGAAATTTTAGAGGTTTTTTGAATATACACATCACTTTTTATAAACATACTTTAAATATAAATAGTGAACATAATGCGCAGCAGCATTATCTATCGATCTAGCTATTGATGAGCCTTGTAGCCGTATTTTTCATAGAGAAAATAAGATTTTTGTCAATTTTTTTTCAAATTCAGAATTTTGGATGAGGGTATATAAGGGAAAAATTGAAGCTAGAAATAAGGATATCTCTTTATACACATTTTTGAAGATATCTCCACGAAAAATCAATATTTTGAAAAAATCTAAATTGCATTCGAGAGAGCTCAACAATATCAATGATATGAATGTGATAAAAGTGCTGTTTAATTTAACAAATATTTCGAAATCTACTACAGAAATGCCGAAAAAAATGAAAAAAAATAAAAGTGCTCGGAATGTTTTTATACTGAAATATGTTATAGAATGCTTGAAAATAAGTAAGTTTTATTATTAGAAAGTGTTAATATAGCTTAATATTTTACAGAAATATTCAAGCTCAAAAGTTTGATATTTATGGGTGAAATATTTGTAAAAATCTGAAACATTAGCACTGAAAAAGTTATACCAACTGCGAAAAGCAGGATATTTCCGGATACTTGTTTTTGGATTAAAGCTGAACATCTCGGGTACATTGGCATATAATTGTTTTTTAGTGTTATTTAGTAGAAAAAAAGTTGAGCAGGGATGAAAAGTAGGGTACGGTTTTCAAGGAAAAGCGATGGATATTACCTGATTCAGAACTCTTCATGAGGTGTAAAATAATTTCAAGAACAGATAGCAAAATGCGACCAATTCATATCTATTTAGCAGTGCCTAAGATGTAGTATATCTTAAAGGTGTTTTGTCTCAGGCTAATTATTAGAAAGAGTGGGGTCATTTGATTTGAAAATTATATAGATTATTCTTATATTCAGGCTTTTTCAAATAGGCTTATTATCGACCGCTATAGTTACGAATTAAAACAACCGTATTATGATAACTGAACAGCTCGGGTTTATATATATTTATTTCTTGTTGTATTTGCTAGTATATATTATTATAAATGTGCCTGAAATAATAGCAGTTCAAATATGGTTATCATCAGATCATGTCTGAACATATTTAACAAACACGATGTCATATAATAAACATTATTGTAAATAATTATCTTCTTGAAAATTGTGTAAGCCAAGTTCTGATTATCTGAACTCATAATAAAAGATAGAAAATAAAATTTAATAATTAAGCGTTACCAAGTGCAATTAAGTAGGTTTAGTAGATTGATCATCAATATCTGAATTTAATTATATATATATATTAATTGACATAAGTGAGGATTATTGACATCAAAATGCAGTATTATAAAAACACCAATCTATACATATGTATGTGTAAACACTTCTTATTTCAAATATAACAATCTATAGAAATTGAATCTTATGTTTATTTTCCGTAGTATCTCGTTTTTTTTATAATTGAAGTCTATATAAATTTCCACATACTCGCTATCCCCTTTTTTATATATTATTACACTTACATATATGTAATGAGTAGGGATGTTGTTGGGCCCAGCTTATACTAGTAGTATGTACATTCAAGGTGCACGATGTCTATTAAAATGTATTTTCTAAGAGTAAATTTCAAATTATGAAAAGTATTATCGGTGAAAAAAGTCTGGTTAAAACAACTACTATATATATAATCTATAATATGAAATGCTAGTAGTAAGGACATTGTCATTTTTTGAAAATTAGTTAGGAGCAAAATCTATCGGATTTAAAGCCTAAGCTAGTTAGATGACGATATAAATGTTGCTGTTGTTTATTAAAAATGAGTTGTTGAAAATATGGTTTAATCGGGAACGATATTAATAATACAAGATGTCTTTTAGATTCAAAGCCTTTGTATTGGCTATGTCTCATTTAAAGATGTTGTAGTTAAAGGAAAAGTAATAATGCTGTTTTGGAGTAGTACCATCCTTCTTAATAAAATAATTTTAAAAAAATTCAGTTAAAAATTGTAAATGATTTAGAATAATAATGATATTAATGAAATATAATAACAAGAGCATTGAATTAAAAAAAGGCGCAGCAGCGAGCAGCGTTAGATATGTAAGTGTTTATTTACCCCTTCCTTGTATTATTAAATCCAGTATATTCTGTATTCTCCCAGTCTGTCACTGCTAGTGTTGTATTGTTGTATTTTATATCACAAAGACGATGGTAATCCATAAACCTTTAATTTACTTTATGTATCTTTAATAAACTTAGAAGGGTTATAATTGTATTTCCCATTGCTTTCTAGTTTAATTATGTTTTTGTAGCATTACTAATTAAAGAAACTTTTGGTTGCTACAGTGATGCTCTAGATACTACATTTTGTCGGCTACTAATAGTCACCCAGAGAGGTATGCGTCTACCACACTCAAGCTGCTATGATCCTCGTCGTATCGTGGAATGGCCTACTACTTCCCTCTCCGGATCATTCTGACCCATCTGCTACAAAAATAGTAATTAAACAAAAAAAAGCGTTGCGACTACAATTATAACTCTTTGATATTTATTTAAGATATAAAGTAAAAGCAAAGGTTTATGGATTACCATAGCCTTTGTGATATATATACTATTTTCTAATTCTATTAATAATACAGTAATAAGATCTTGAAGCAAGATCTTCATGGTTTAGTTCCTAGTTTGGGAGTACCAGTGGTACAATTTGACATTTTAAAGTTTTGTGTGATTTAAGGTTATTAGATCTTAGATGTTGACTAAGATCAATTTGATTACTAAACAAACTTGGTATATGTAGTTTACTACACCATCCAAATAATACGCAGCTCTGCATGCCCCTAGCACTTCCAAGAACACTATGTCGTTCTTTACCTACAAATGCCATCATGGAACCCACCTCAGGAAGCAACCCCCCTTGAAAATTAAACTTAAAGTTAAACCTTATATTATAGGAAGCAGGAGGGATAAAGGTTGAATTGCCAAACTGAGTGGTGGTTTTGTTGAGTTTAATATGAATCCATATTATTCAACGAGAATTGGAGAGCTTACTAACCTTAGTAAGCTTAAAACAGCAGCTCAACTAGCTGGCTGTTCAAACTTATTTACCGAATCCACATTAATCTATGGATGCTGATATATAAAATGCATGTAGTATTTGCTCATACTGATGATATTCATTTAGAATAGCAGCGGTTTACTTGGATCACTATTCATAGAAATCGTCGTATTTTTAGTTTTTTCAATAAAAGTGCGCAGCGAGTTATAGGCGCATATTTTACAATATATTGACTACGACATGTATTGAAGTGCAAAAAAGTCTTCATGTCGGATTCAAGGAACTCCCAGCGTACTAAGTTTACTCAACAATTAACAAGAAGAATGCTTGGACCTCAATCATCATGGTACGTACTACGACGATGTTATTTAATCACTCGTTCTCTTCTTTTAATTGTATTCTTTTTTAAGTATTATTTATCAAACCTAAAAAAATATTACGACAGTATACATACTCTCATGTAAAGTTGGAAGTTATTAGGTTCGAAATTCGCTGAGTTAGGGCTATGCTTTTTCTGTCGGTTTTCTACGGTTTTTTTTTAAATTTTGTTTATTGATTGATCCTTGTACGACAAGAGTAAGTGGTCTTGCCGAAGAGGCGGGTGCAATTTAAATGATAACATATAAAGATAAAGATAATGAAATAATGGATAACTAATATAAGAATAGATAATATGATATAAAATGTCCTATACCAAGACGTAAGTCTTTACAGGAGGGAATGGCACTGACCTTCAGCAATTCGTTGATGAATTTGCTTGCGGATAGTGGCCAATATCGCTGTAGAAATAATTGGGGTTTTGTCGAATACAAAGCGCATTTGCGCCAGCCAGATTTGTGAGATGGTGATGAATAGTATCATGTATGGCTTGACATCCTTGATTTGGCTGTACCAAATGTTGGAGAAATCCAAAGACATGAGAGCCTTCTTGACATCCGCGATGGAGGTGGTAGACCAGAGAAATTCAAATATGATGCCCTGCCATATCTTTTCCTTCGTAGGACAGAAGAAAAGAACATGATCAGCAGAATCAATAGAGCGTAGGTATACAGAACATTGTGGAGAATCAAATATCCGTGGCATAATATAGTGGAGCAGCCGACGATTGAGAATACGGCCAGTGATGAGCCGATATACCACATTGCGTTGAATAGCAGTGAGAGATAAAGACCAAAACATCTTCCAGTGGTCTGAAGAAATGTTACGAAGGGCGAGTGGTGGAATAGTTGATGTGGTAACCGAAGCACGAAACATTTTGGCAGATGCCTTAATTGTGGACATGGGTTGTCCATCCGACAATCTCAATTAGTTAACAAATGGTTGAAAGGAGACTACTTGGTCAGTCAGAGTAGTTGGATTGCAAAGAGGGATGAAATATTGTTGGAACTTGAATTTGCCAGAGGCTAGACCACGAAACACTGCTTGAGGAGTCCTCTTCCATTGGAGCAGGGCAGGATCTCTGGTATCTTTCCAATGTAGGAAATTGAGTCGAGCATCGTACTGGAAGACATCTGACACCAACATATTCTTGACTTTTAGTGGGACAGACAAAGTAGAGGAATCAGGAACATAAAATGCGGCCTGCAACGGTAATACCAAGGCAGTGGCAGCATTCAACTTGGCAACGTCGTTCTACGGTTTTAAAAAGTAGGTTTCAGATAATTATTGAATTTTTTGGCCTAATATTATGTCAAATTGTGTCAAATTGCGTCAAATCTTGAAAGACAATATATCTTCCTTCTATGGCCATTGATATCTGATCAAAAATAAAAGAGGTTATACCAGAAGTAAGTGCACTGGCCTAATATTGACCTAAAATCGATTGTGAACATTAAGCAACTAAATTGAAGTGTTAATTTTTTGTATTCAAAAGATAGATCCAACTGTTAGCTACTCTACATTTTTTGTTTCAGCAAAAAATCTTGATTTTTCGTCGAGATAATCAAAACAATAGTTCACATTACGGCTTAAACCTACTCATATCTGAGTTCAAAAATCGATTTGTGAAATCAATCCAAAAATGATTAAAAAATGATTAAAAAAACAAAATCGGTTAAATGCTCATGAACTGCAAAGTAAGTCGACCTAGCATATTAAATAGTTTTTGTACAGTTTTAGATTCTGCATCCAGTAAAATAAAATTCAGACATATGTTTCACATTAAATTTTGCATAAAATACGATTGAAATTTTAGAGGTTTTTTGGAGATACACATCACTTTTTATAGGCATAATTTAAATATAAATAATGAACATAATGCGCAGCAACATTATCTATCGATCTAGCTAGTGATGAGCCTTGTAGCCGTATTTTTCATAGAGAAAATAAGATTTTTGTCAATTTTTTTTCAAATTCAGAATTTTGGATGAGGGTATATAAGGGAAAAATTGAAGCTAGAAATAAGGATATCTCTTTATACACATTTTTGAAGATATTTCCACGAAAAATCAATATTTTGAAAAAATCTAAATTGCATTCGAGAGAGCTCAACAATATCAATGATATTAATGTGATAAAAGTGCTGTTTAATTTAACAAATATTTCGGAATCTACTACAGAAATGCCAAAAAAAATGAAAAAAAATAAAGGTGCTCAGAATGTTTTTATACCGAAATATGTTATAGAATGCTTGAAAACAAGTAAGTTTTATTATTAGAAAGTGTTAGTATAGCTTAATATTTTACAGAAATATTCAAGCTCAAAAGTTTGATATTTATGGGTGAAATATTTGTAAAAATCTGAAACATTAGCACTGAAAAAGTTATACCAACTGCAAAAAGCAGGATATTTCCGGACACTTGTTTTTAGATTAAAGCTGAACATCTCAGGTACATTGGCATATAATTTTTACTTAGTGTTATTTACTGAAAAAAAAAGTAGGGCAGGAATGAAAAGTGGGACTCGGTTTTCAAGGGAAAAGCAGCGAATTTTACCTCCTTTTGAATCTTTCATGAGATATAAAATAAATTTAGGACAAATAACATAATGCAATTAATTCATATCTATTTTGCAATGTCTAAAGTATATCATGCAAGTTGTTTAGTATGGGGTTAATTATAGAAAAGATGACACTCTCTGATTTTGAATATGGAAAACTATGAAAATTTAATTTTTTGGAAATTCACAGGCACCGGGAATTTATGTAAGAAAATGTTCCTTTCTAGAACAATATTTTTTCACACATTTTTAGGTATTGTCTACATGCAATAATTTGGTATTGTATTAAAGGAAATGAAACATGTATTTTATATATAAACTGTTCTAATGTTATTTATGAACCAAATATTTAAAATGATTAGCATCATTTCAATCTATATATCAGCGTTGTTTGTTGGTTTTCCTTTGCTATGGAAGCTCTCAAAATTCATATGCTTTGCAATAGTATTAGTAACAAAGAAATCTTATGAAACAAATGCACCCAGGAAATCCTCGTTTATTTTGTCGACATACATATGCAATAGTAAGATGCACTGATAAAATGTTTTCCTAGTAGATATCATCAAGAAATCTTTGAACGTGAAAGCAGTAAAAAAATACTCCAACTACAAAATAAGGTGGCCAATCACTGCACTAACTTCAACCTGACTAAAAGGCTAATTTCAAACTATTTTAAGCTGACAAACAACGAAAAAAGTGCGGGAGTACGGAAGTACGGGCGTCATTGTAATTTAACAAAGATTGGATGAACCGAGTCTGTATAGGTGTCTGTACAACATTATCTAAAATTGTGTTTTCCCCCCCCCCCCACAATGATAGAAAACTTGACCAGGTATAGAGAGAGAGAAAATAGGCCACCATCTCCCCCCTTTAAAAGGCTATTATATTCCTTATCAGATACTATTAATGGAAAACACATGTGTGATACTCTGAGGTGTAACAATAAGAATAAAAAGATGTAATGTTTGTTATAAACGACAGACTATAGTTTTCATCATCATCATTATCATGTCGTTGTGATCAATGTTGTTTATATCTATAAAATTGCTTTAAAAGCTGTAGGTTTTGATGTATAGCTTATCAATCATCAAAATCCAAAAGATAGTTAGATAGTGTAACCCTCGTTATTGGATATCGGTGATTTTACATCGGAGCACAACTGGCAATTATATTTCTCAGGTTAATTTATCCGTACAAGGCTGTCTGTTTTTATTTCTCCAATCCACAACTCCCCGCAGCCGAAAAAGCGAATTATTTTTCTTCCATATGTCACAGATGAATTCAAGGTTTGTGTGAGTATCATGTTGAAGCAAGTAGTACAAATATAAACAGTTTAGATCAGAGATTTTTTTGATCTCTAGAATGATCATGATTGGACAATGTGGTGACAAGATGTTACACTTAGCAGATAAGAACCGCTCCTTGTGTAAAATATGTGGGATTACGTACAATTTCCTAATCTCTTTCAAGCCTAAAGATTATCCAATCGATTGCAAGATGATTCATTTTTAAGTTTTAGGAGAAAACAATCTGATTAGATTTTCATCAGGGTGAGCCAACAAGATTTAATTACTTTAACATTTGGTTAAAAAAAAAAAGATTATAAATTTATTATTATTATTCTTGATTATATGATGTTATGTACAGAGAAATATAGTTAAAATTAAGAATGATAAAATAGTGCAAATTTATGGGATTTTTGTGTGTGAAATTGTTTAGAGTAGGGGGGGTTTGTTGTTGTTTTTGGCTGGTGGGTCAAAGGGAAGGGGGGGAATAATATTATGTTACATTTTGTATTAATATGGGGGGAATGTATCTTTTTTGATTGCGTTAATATAAGTCATAGGTAATATAATATAAAAGTGTCAAGTTATTTACAAACTAAGAATATTCTTGTCTTGAATAGCAACATCATTTGAGCTACTAATGAACCATTTGAAATATTCATACACACTCCAACTGATGGCTGCACTTGGCATATTGGTAAGCACTCTAGGCTTAAAACCTCTAAAGAAACCTCTGACGCCATATCTTTCCTTGATAATATTTACAGCATCCATTAATCCAGATGCGTTACGGATACGGGGATCAGCATTACTACCACGAGTTTGTAATAATGTCTTGACGACATCTAAAGGTGTTGTGATAGAAGATGCAATAGCACCTGCTAAACCACCAGCAATAGCATGGGTTTTAGGATCATATTCACCAGATGGGTTAATTACTTTGCGGAAGTATTCGTAAGTGGCAAATTGAATTGATTGGAATGGAACAGACATGGTTAAAGTAGTAGGAAGTGAAATGTAAAAGGCAACAAGTCCTTCTTTAGCATAAACACTACGAGCGCATTCTCTGACAGAACGGTAAGCGCTATCACCGAGTTGCATACGTTGCTTAATAACATCGAAAGGATTCATAAGGGAATCATGAGCTAAAGTAGCACAGGCACCAGCAGCAGCGGTGGTTAAAGGATGATGGCCACCAGCATTACCACCAAATGCCTCTTTACAAGCTTCATAGGTAGCAAAATGAACTGCATGTGCAGGACCAGCACCCAATACAACAGAATTAACACCACGCCAAAGGTTGCGAGAAGCTGATTTGATGTTTTTAACTGAAGCTTCTGATGTTGACTCTAAAATAGCAGAAGAATGTACATGGCGATGATGTTTACTGTGATGAGGTGAGCCAAATAATTGAGATCTAGCAGCAGCAGCAGCAGCAGCAGAAGCATTTGGTGTAGCAACAGACTGAATAACTTGCATACGAGTCTATTTAAAGGAAAGTTAATATATGATTTAACATTTAAATGTTGTATTTGTACCTTAATACTATCTACAGGATACATGGCACAATGCTCAGCAATACCTGCCAAGGCACCAGCCATAGCATCTTGAGAAAGAGTAGCGTTATTTCCAAGAGATTCGTAATCGTATTCGTCAGACATTTTATTATTGTTATTATAAGAAGGAGAGGGGAGTAAAAAAAGAAAAATGTATATAAAAAAGTGAGCTAAATGTAAAAAAAAAAGAGAGTTTTTCAACTAGACAAAAAAAAAAGGGTTATTTTATAAACAAATGAAAAAAAAAAAAAAAAATCTGATTACGAAAAAAGCCTCCTTTTGAAAATAAATAAATATGCTACAAACCAATCAAAGCGTATCTGATAAAAATTCATGGCCCATCTCCCTTCGTCCGTACACCCCCGCGTCGTTGTACAACAGAAAATTTTTTATTTTGTTTGATAAAGCAGCACCCCTTGTACATTGAATCTTGGCCAATAGATTCTTTTAAAAAAATCTGATATAAAATATCATAGATTATCATTCATCTTTTAACAAACATTGAATAGTATTCCACTTGAATCAGGATGATTCATTCTTGATTCTACTTTTTGTTCTTTCTTATCTGATCTTTTTTTTTTGTATTAATCTTGTTTTAACTATTTGTATCTCTCTGTCTCCCTTCCGAAATAAAAATAAGAAATCTATATAAATAAAAATGCATCCTTTCTACTTTTGTAAACGTCTCGTGTGACAAACCATCTGATAACGAAATAGCTTTTTGTAAGATTATATTAAAAAGAAAGTGTGTTACAATTCATATTGATAATCTCTAATTTCGAGATTTTCCTTTTTTCCATTTTGTTACTTTTCCATAAGAATCTGAAATTCACAGATCAATGTCAATGATTTATGTAAAACTTAACTCCAGTATTCCCCGGCCAAAGATTATAAAGTTGATTATTTGTCATAAATATTTCCATTCGTCATGTATGAAACATACATTGGTTTCTATTGTGTGTAAATTCATTCCCATTGTGGGTCGGATATACCAAAAAAAAAATCCCTACGGGATTTTTTTTTTGGGCTGGGGTTGAGGCACTTTGCATTCCATCTGATAACATCATAATTACAATACACGGCCTTAATAAACAATTATTTCGTATGGAAAATCATGTGTTGAATAAACAATTGACTAACCAACAAGTTATGAAATGCATTAGATACAGTAAAATAAAAATGTACTCGATTATGTACATGTTTTAGCACAGTAACATGTAGATCTGATAAGTGAAATTTCCATCGTAGAAACGATGCATACCCCTCTCCCCCCCCCCCCAATCCCTTATTTCATTCAAAATACATACAAATATAAGACATTCTATAGAAGATGCTACATACGTGATCTACGATTTGTTTTTTTTTTCAGGCTGTATCAAATCATATATATGCCAGGTGTCAAGCCAACTAATTTCATAAATCACCCCCCTGAATACGATATTTTATCATTTTCAGGGGAGTATATAATTTTATAAAATCAGGGGCCGTTGTTTTTCCATTTTGTACGTTATTTAAATTGTACCTTTTTCATAATATATCAATTGTAACAGGATAAAAAGTTATTTACTGGTTGGCACGTTATTGATGGTTTGGTTGTATTTGAATCTTTAGAGCACTTGATGAACATTAAGCTCTACTTTCTTGTAATATTCTTGCCTTGCCTTGTCTTGTCAAATATCTAATACTCGGGTACAACAGTAATTAATCAATCAAAAATTATTGTATGGTGCTACCAGCCGAAACTGTGTATAACTTCGGGTAAAAATAAATTATTTTGGGAATAATCAACGCAACACATGCGAATACACCAATAGGTATGAGGTCTTGGATGTGAAGCAAAATATAGGAAATATATTATAGAAACCTGGCTATAATGAAATCAAATATATCGCCTGATGAGTTATAAATAAGCAACAAAGCCTTGTTTCAAGAGTTTTTACAAATTGTTTTATCAATAAACTTTTTATAAAAATTATACCATTGAATAGAGCGTTAATTTGCGTACATAAATATATTTTTTATTCACGTTCAAGTAGCTAAAATATTTTTTAATGGGGCAATATCATCAGTGGGTTGTTAATTTTTATTTCTGAGATTAAAGCCTTTTCGATAAAAAATTATCATGTGTATTAACGGCCGTTTAGACTCATAGTAAAATGAATCACCTTAGTGCGTACGATATCAGGCACTACTAAATTAGAACTAATGAGGGGTTTATCATTATCCAAGACAACATACAGGCAAAAAAAAAAATTTCCCTGGTAGTTTCTGAGTTACATTTTTCGATAGATCTGGTAT
This sequence comes from Mucor racemosus, assembly GCA_027405735.1. NCBI lineage: Eukaryota > Fungi > Mucoromycota > Mucoromycetes > Mucorales > Mucoraceae > Mucor > Mucor racemosus. The sequence continues at coordinate 862,957 of JAPEHQ010000014.1, read as the reverse complement.
CTCAAAAATCAATCCAACTTTTAAAAATGTTCAGATGTTAAATATAACCCATAATTCTTATCGTTTTGATTTAAGCTGGTTTAATTAAAAGGGTAGTGCACATATTCATCAGAAACATATTTGACAAATATACTAAATAAGCAATGAGATTCAAAATTTGATCGGTTACAAATTTGATTTATTTATAGTTGAATAAAAAAAGATAATATACAAAAGAAAAAAACAATTGATATGCGAGAGTGTAATGAAATGTGTGTATATATGTGTTTGAATGAAAAAGGCTCTGATATTTTACTGATTAATAAGCCCACGAGGACCATAAGGGCAAATGCCTTCAAGAGGAGTATCCATAAATTTGGGGAAGCCAGGAACTGTAGCACTATGGTGTAACCCAATTCTCAAATAAGGCTCAATAAACAACGGAGCAGTATACAAAACCCAAAACCAAGTCAGAGTGCGAGCAAGCCAAGTAGGCAATTTAGGGCTCATGATAGATACAATTGTAGCAACAGCTTGCAACAAAAAGAAGAGGGTTTGATAGCCGAATACCCCCGGCTGATTATAATTACTTGGGCCGAGAGTAGCCAGAATAATATAATCGTGCATCAACCCCGAACAAGCAAAGACGGCAATGGTACCAGCAATACGACCCAAATTTTTATGTTTTGCTCCAAATAAGCGGCGAATTGGATTATAAGCTACTTGATGGAAGCCAGGTCTGAAGATTTGATGCCAGCGATGGGACCATAAATCATAGACGGATCGGGTTAGCCAAGGCTTATCAAAAAGTGGAGGTTGCGCTACAAAATGAGCTAATTCTGAATGAAGCCTGAGTAGAGTTTTGTATTTCATGTTGGGAATCCAAGCAACAATGTTTAATTGAACTGCATGTGCGACAAGATGAACAAGAGGAACAAGCGCAATGTGAAGAGTTAAAGTGATGCCTACCCAAATGTAATAAAATGTAGATCCAAAGGGAATAGGTGCGGCAAAAAGGCGTCGAATATAGGGTATAGATGTTGTAATTTCAGGAGGTTCTTGGCATGCTCGGATAAAACCATCCATGGTTGAAAAAACGGGGATGTAAAGTAGTGTATAAGCTATAGCCCTAAGCAGAAACTTGAACGCATCCATGCGAATCTCGGAAAGTAAAAGTTCTTTTTTCTGCTCGATGTTATCATCCTTTTTGTGATCAGTTGTGATTGGAGTAGGCGCAGAGGGAGCTTCGTTCCAATGCGTTAAAATGTCATAAAATGGTTGGATTTCATTGCCTTCCGGAGTTTGTTGCCGATCACGAACGTAAAATAACATACCAGATGTCATGACAATAGCCATAATAGCACAAATAACACGGTCAAGAACCGTGCCTCTTCCATCGTAAAATACAGGTACTAAAATTTCGATAAACCCGATAAGAATAAGCAGCCAATCTGGTGGTCCATTATTGGCTTTTTTAATAGTATAGTTTTTTGTTGCGAGATAGAAAATAATGGAAGGAACTGCGCAACCTGAATATATTGCTAGCTTTTGAAGTATTGCTTCCAGCATTTTTTATTGAGTTGTTGTTGTTGTTGCTATATCAAGTAAAAAAGTGAGAAAGAGATATTAAGAAAAAAGAAGGAAAAAAAGATACTACTATATCTTCATCCTTTCGAAATACCTCGTTTCTGTGAGTCTCAGATTCATAATAATTGTTTTCCCGAAATTTCGCTTATTGGCTGCCTAAAATCGGTTCCTGGAACAAATCCGAAAAAAAAGAGCTATTTGACATCTGCCTTCTTCTTTTTTTTTTTTCCTTTTATCAATTCCTCTGATAATTTTAACAACATGGATACTAAGCAAAACAGCAACACCTCTAGCTCTAAAGAGCAAGGAATTCGACGTATGATTGATAATAACGTTGCAATGCATCGTAGTAACCAGATGGTACTTAAAATGGCTGAGAACCGAGACTGAGTCTAATTACGGTAGAAAAAAAACATCCTCTCAAGATTAATTTTACCCAAGAGATGATTTTATCATGCAAGAAATTTTTAGCACATTGGGCCATACGAAACAAATATCAATCGAGATTTAATAAATTGGAATTAAGTGGTCTTGTCCATTTAAATTCCCTCTCTGTCCTTTCAACCGTTTTTCAACCGTCTTTCTTTTTTTTTAGGGTAGGTCGTAATGGATATACTTTATTTATTATTATTAAATGTGAAGACTTAATATATATGAAACTCCTACAACAATGCTTCATATAGCACAACGTAAACCATAGTCAAGAGATTGAGAGGTCTCCACAAGTGGACCTACTGTAAACAAGATCACTATAATGATGATATTATGAAAGAGGGGGAAAGAAATCGACTAATAAAGTGCTGCACCCAGAGCCAAACGGGCATACGGAAAACGTCATACGAAAAGTTGTGGGTTGGCGATATGACACCAAACAGGAAATACAGTACTACATAACATTATCAAACAAACTTGCTGCCACCAGGATTTCGAACTTGAGACCTTGCACTTGGGAAGCACACGCCTTAACCATTCAGTCCAACCACCAAGGGCTTAAACCAGGAAAGTATATCGATACCAGACATACATTATGATGTGTGGAATGCAAATATTTTATCATTTCTGTATTAAATCAATGGATTATTGTATGTAAAGTCTGCATGTCTGTCTATTCTATATATATTTTTACCTTGTGTGTTTCCATCTATATAATTTAATTTTTTATAAATTTTATCATTTTTTAAATCTCGTTCTGAAAAAGGCGTTGATGCAAAAGAACGAGAACGCAAATTATTGATCATTAATTCAAGTAGCTTCACTCTCGTATCCAAATTGTCTGTGGTAGGAGACTTCCTGGCATATTCTATAATTCCAAACTCATGGTTGTTGGTAATTCGGCAAATATTCTGTAATAGAAGTTAACATGTAATCTGCAAAGAAAACACATTAGCCAATGTTCAATCTTAGCAGTGTAATATTACCATAATAAATATCGTTCATAACCTAAAGCTCTCTTTTACGTTTTGATGCATTTCTATTTCCCTTGGCCCGTAAAAATATCGTTTTGTTATTTGAACACCATCGAGCAAATGCCAGAATTGTTTTGCTTTCAAATATAGTTGTATATTCATTAATTATATCAAATATTTCTTGCGTAGTTGCCAGTTTTCTTTGGTAAGCTTCATGATTATTTGGATCATCGACACAATAGATGTTATTAATGAATTGAAATATTTGTGCGTCAGTTTCTTAAGAAAAGGTTAGTGTTATGTTATCATATCTATTTTCCTTTTTGAGCTTACGAGGTTTACATTTTTTTTCTCTTTAGGTCTTTTTTGTCGAGCAGAGCATCTTAACAGAGGTTCGATGTATTCATTTAATAATCAATTTATAGACTTTAATACGTAAAGCAGCAATTGTATGCAGTAGTAGCACAATGCTGGAATCTATATTACACTCACAAAACCACCCGATATATGGAGCTACAAATCAAATTAAATCAAAATCAACGAGGAGGAGATATTCTTTTTCTATTGTCCATATGCTTATGTAATAAATGACCATTTCTTCAAACCTTTTCTTTTCCGGAGAATATGCAATCTATAAAAGTAAATATGAGTTTTGCCAATCGGGTAAAACAGCGGGGTTCAGCCTGACAAGGTTGAACTATAAAATAAAGCGTTATATTTGTCGACTTTTTTCTTTGCAACACAACAAAATCAAGATGGAAAACTATTATTTAGGACTCGACTTGTCTACACAGCAATTAAAATGCACTCTTATTAATGAGAAACACGACATTATATGGGAAAAGGCTGTAAACTTTGACAAGGATTTGCCTGAATTCAAGACAAAGCACGGTGCCATTGTAAACAATAATGTGGTTACTTCACCTACACTTATGTGGGTCAAAGCAATGGATTTACTGATACAAGCACTCAAAGAGACTCCTTATATTAAATCTATCAAAGGTATTTCTGGTGCTGGACAGGTAATTTTAGATAAGATTATGATTTAATCACATCAACTAAAAAAAATACATATAATAGCAACACGGAAGTGTGTACTGGAATAAATCCGGTTTTGACAAACTATCTCAACTCGATGAAAAAGCTAGTCTTTCAGACCAATTGAAGGACGCTTTTTCTATTAATCAATCACCTATTTGGCAAGATGCAAGCACAACAACAGAGTGTCGTGCTTTAGAAGATTTGGTTGGCGGTCCTGCAGAATTAGCTAAATTGACAGGTTCAAAGGCATATGAAAGATTTACTGGAAATCAAATTGCCAAGGTAAAATAATGAATTAGGTGTACATAGTAGATGCTTACTCTTTTTATAGATTTATCACCAAAACAAAAATGCTTACGATCAAACCAGTCGCATCAGTCTTGTTAGTTCTTTATTGGCAACCCTTTTATTAGGTGAATTCAGTCCAGTAGATGCAGCAGAAGGTTCAGGAACAAATATGATGAACATTGACTCTCATAAATGGGAAGACAAGTTATTGAAGCAATGTGGCGGTGATACATTGGCAGAAAAGTTAGCAAAGGAACCTGTGGAAGGCGGTACAGTTCTTGGTAATATTAGTGATTATTATGTAAAGAGATATGGATTTAATCCAGGTACGGCTCAATTATATCTGTATGGCATTGGTTTGTACTCATTTTTTTTTCTAGAATGTAAAATCATGCCTTTTACTGGTGATAATTTAGCAACATTGGTATCCATGAACTTGAGTGAAGGCGATTGTGTTGTTTCATTAGGTACATCAGATACAGTTCTTGTTTATCTTAAAAAGGGCGCAGCTACAACTACAGAATCACATTTAATGGCTCATCCAACTGATCCTGAAGGTTTTATGGGTATGCTTTGTTATAAAAACGGTTCTTTGGCTCGTGAATTTATTAGAAACGAATACGCTGATAGCAACTGGGACACATTCAATGACTTTTTGGTCAACAAAGATGCTATTTTGAACGACTGCATTGGTTATTATTACTGGATGCAAGAAATTATCCCATTTGCCAAAGGGATTTACCGATTTGAAAAAAACAAGAACGTGAAAGAATTCAGCGATAAAGCTATCAATGTCAAAGCTATTGTGGAATCTCAATTCATGTCTATGAAAATCAGACTTCGACGTATGGGTGGTGATAATGTCAAACGTATATTGGCTTCTGGTGGCGCTGCTGCAAATCCAAACATTTTACAGGTCTTGTCAAATATTTTTGGTTTACCTGTATATAGACAAAAGGGAATGAATGGGGCTAGTTTGGGTGGTGCTTTGTTGGCTAAATTTGCTTTACAAGACAAATCATTTGAGGAAATGATGGCTGAGTATCCTTCGTCTGGATTAGATTTGATTTGTGAACCTGATCTCACCAAATCAAAAGAATATTTGAATCATGCTGATCAATTCATTGATTTAGAAAAAAGTATTGTTCAATAATAAAATAAAATTACGCTGCTATGGATATAATAGAGATGTCATCTAATAGTGCGAGTGCACATATCAACTAGCAGCAATCACGGCGATTGTTGATCATCAATACTTACAGTTCGATGCATAATACCATTAGAAATAAAACGTTGATATATAGTGAACTTTTGACTTTATTATCGGCATTGACAAAATATTTAGTAATAGTTACATATGAACAATCAAGATGCTTCAGATTACAGCTATCTATCACTTTGCTTTACCATATTATACATACATAGATCTCATTTACAATTTGAATCTTTTAGTACAATCACAATGGCGATCTCTGCTGGCATCAATAAGTTGGTATATAATTGCCTGAATGTCACAATACTACATTAAAGCTCGCAATAGCTGTCAAAGCATTAAAAATTTTCCTTACATCATTGTATATTTTAGTTGATTTCAAATTTCTAGATATTTTACCTTCAAAATCAATTTTACATGAGAAAATAATATTAGCGCATTGTTGAATGTTTTACAAAATCCATACCTTTCTTTATGCGATGAAAACTAGTAATAAGACATTGAAATCACAAAAGCAATACTAAATAAAAAAATTATTTGCGAGCTATGCTTGGTGACAAAATTATTGATAAATTGACTTGCTAACTCTTATTTGGATATTATATATCAAAACAATACGCCTTATGCAGATGGTATGAAATGAACGGGATATACAAAGTACTAACCTAATATTTGTCAAATTGTCCCTTTCAGGAACATTTGATATTGGGAAAGTAAATGTGTTCCTTCAATGATGTTTTTCTTATTGTATATTTTTGTTTCGAATTAACAATAAAAAAAACCGAACTATATAACATGTATTTTGAAGCACTTTGAAATGAAACAAAACCCATAAATAGATAATATTGCATATGTTTACATGTATTTTGACATATTTTAATCAAGAACTAGTTTGGGATAAGGTGAATTTCAAGAAAGCTAATTTTCAAAATTGCGAATCTTCAAAATCGGAGCGTGCCCTCTTTTCTATAACTCACCTCATACTAAGCGCTTTTTAGAATATTCCTTAGACATTGCTAAATCGATATAAACTGGCCACATTATGCTGTCTATTCCTAAATTTATTTTGTATCCTACAAAAGACTCAAAAAGAGGTAAAATTCACTGCTTTTTCCTGGAAAACTGAGTCTCACTTTTCATCGCTGTCCTACCTTTTTTTTTCAGTAAATAACACCAAGTAAAAATTATATGTTAATATACCTGAGACGTTCAGCTTTAACCAAAAAATAAGTATCTAGAAATATCTTATTTCTAGCAGACGCTATAACTTTCTTAGTGCTAATGTTTCAGATTTTTACAAGTATTTCACTGCTAAAATTAAAAACTTTAGACCTGAATATCTCTGCAAAATATTAAGCTATGCTAACACTTTTTAATAATGAAACCTACTTGCTTTAAAGTATTTTATAACATATTTCAGTATAAAAAGATTCTGAGCATTTTTATTTTTTCCATTTTTTTTTGACATTTTCGTAGTAGATTCCAAAATATTGATTGAATTAACCAGCAATTTTTCACATTCATGCCATTGAACCTGTTCAGCTCTCTCGAATGCAATTTAGATTTTCCCAAAATATTGATTTTTCGTCGAGATATCTTCAAAAATGTGTATAAAGAGATATCCTTAAATCTAGCATCAATTTTTCCCTTATATACCCTCATCCCAAATTCTGAATTTGAAATTTTTTTGTCAAAAATCTTATTTTCTCTATGAAAAATACGGCTACAAGGCTCATCAATAGCTAGATCGATAGATAATGCTGCTGCGCATTATGTTCATTATTTATATTTAAATTATGCCTATAAAAAGTGATGTGTATCTTCAAAAAACCTTCAAAATTTCAATCGTATTTTACGCAAAATTTAATGTAAAACATTTATCTAAATTTTATTTAACTAGATGCAGAATCCAAAACTGTACAGAAACTATTTAATATGCTAGGTCGATTTACTTTGCAGTTCATGAGCATTTAAACGATTTTGTTTTTTTAATCATTTTTTAATCATTTTTGGATCGATTTCACAAATCGATTTTTGAACTCAGTTATGATTGGGTTTAAGCCGTAATGTAAATTATTGTTTTGATTATCTCGACGAAAAATCAAGATTTTTTGCTGAAACAAAAAATGTAGAGTAGCTAACAATTGGATTTATCTTTTGAATACAAAAAATTAACGCTTCAATTTAGGTACTTAATTTCCACAATCGATTTTAGGTCAATATTAGTCCAGTGCGTTTATTTTCTGGTATACGCTCTTTTATTTTTGGTCAGATATCAATGGCCATAGAAGGAAGATATATCGTCTTTCAAGTTTTGACGCAATTTGACATAATATTAGGCCAAAAGATTTAAGAATTATTTGAAACCTACTTTTTTAAACCGTAGAAAACCGACAGAAAAAGCATAGCCCTATCTCAGCGAATTCCGAACCTAATAACTTCCAACTTTACATGAGAGTATGTACATTGTCGTATGCTTTTAGGTTTGATTAATAATACTTATTAAAAAAGAATATAATTAAAAGAGGATGAGTGATTGCGGTGGAATTACATACTAAAAACGCTTGATAATAATAAAATAACCTAAATTCCAAGCGTCGCTCATAAAATATGATGCCACTTGAAATGTGAACAACAATAATAAACAAACGCTCTAGTTGAACACAATAACAAACGCATGCTGAAAATATGAAATACCCTTTTGAAATATACATGTCGTGTAGATGATAGCACCCTTGATCACGGTGCAATCAATCACACAAATGACATATATATCAAAACAGGATTCTATCCAAATCAATAATAATAATAAACAAAGATATCAATTTAGTCAACTACTCATCTATATTGAAATTGCACTATCAATATAAATAAGATTCAAGCATATAACAACTACCCCTTAATTCAAGGTTACATAAAATAGATATAACAGAAATAAACAAAACAACCATTTCCCAAAAAGGTCGATATTGTCACACTTGACATCAATCCCTTATGGTCAATGCTCTACATTATTTGCCCCTTAAAATATTAAATCAATAATAACAATGTACTCAAAACTAGATGATTACTAAATATACATCCATCATTCAAGTCTGATGGTATTATCCAAGTTCTCCAAATCACTATAAATACCCTCATACTTTTTCAATTATTTCAAATCTTCAGAAATCTTTTGTGATGAAAATTCTAGCTGATATAATTGTATTTCTACCGCTTTTATTTTTATGTTTTTTTTTTTTTATTTGAATAAACAGCATCGTTATTTACTGCAGTGATGAAAAAATATCGTGTCATAATTGAGGTCCAAGCATTCTTCTTGTTGATTAATGATTGTTGAGTAAAAAACTTAGTACGCTGGGAGTTTCTTATATCCAACATCAAGACTTTGCACTTCAATACATGTCGTAGTCAATAGATTGCAAAATATATCGGTACTGTAGGAGTTGACAACATATGGCATTTGGTAGCATACAACATACATATCTTTGATAAGATAATCTCAAAGTGCAATTTCCACGACCTACGGCATGTCGAAAAAATCATTGTCAAAATATGCGCCTATAACTCGCTGCGCACTTTTATTGAAAAAATTAAAAATACGACGATTTCTATGAATACTGATCCAAGTAAACCGCTGCTATTCTAAAAGAATTACATCGGTATTAGTGTTGCATCCACAGATCTGGGTGCATTCCTTGGTTAAGATTACGACACAGTTTGATATGTTAAGTTCTACATTGCTGTGTATTATGATATGAAGCTCCGTGTATGCAGGGATATGGAACTAGTGTGTGTCACCTAGACTTGATTGGATATATGTATATATATAAATAGGCTCCTTTAAACAGGTCATATAATTAGAGAATGTGAATATAAAAGAAGATGGTTCGATCTTATAATAAAGTTCTTTAGTTTTAGTGTGCTCTTTCATTTTATAACAGTTTTCCTTTATTTTTATTAAATGATTTAGTACATATTTTAGCTTTGAGATTGATATAATCTCCTGGCGTAACAATTAGCAAATACTACATGCATTTTATATATCAGCATTCATAGATTATTGTGGATTCGGTAAGTTTGAACAGCGAGGTAGCTTAACTGCTATTTTAAGCTTACTGTGGCTAGTAAGCTCACCAATTCTCGTTGAATATGGATTCAAATAAATTCAACAAAACCACCATTCAGTTTGCCAATTCAACTTTTATCCCTCCTGCTTTCTATAATACAGTATTATATATTATATTTAGTCTAAGATAATGTGATATTATTTAAGCTGAGCCAATGTAAATCTTTACCTGCGATTCACATTGGTTTTTTCTGTTATAAAGAATATTCTCCCGTTTAATCAATCATCAAAGAATATTCTATCTACTTAACTTTTCCTCTTTCTTGTCGGAACTGGTTCTAACATACATTTTTCTACCAGAAAAAGCGTCTGTCATATCATAGATTTGTTAAAAAATTGCAAAAACGAGCTCGTAGAGCGACGCCGTAATTGAGCATAGCAAGATTGTGTTTAAATATACACAATGAATAACTAGAAAATAAAGTTAAAACTAGATATATTTATTGAGTATATTGTAGGTAAAAAGATAACCAATCCATCTCGAACGACATCAGGATTCAGGGTATTTATATGTTTTGGAAGCGTGGATATAGAGTCTACAATACAGAGTGTATGAAAGTATGATTTCATCTTCTTGAAGAACTAGTTGATTACAACATGATGATATAATAGGTTGGCCATAGCAAGTTTAGTAGGATACGACCAAGTTAAGTATATAGGATCTTCATGCTTGATTTACTTTAGATTGTGAATGTTGATACAAATGGAATAGTTGAATTCCATTTCCAGGAACGAGTTCATGATTGGCTCACTTCAGGATCTCAGGCTACACCATTTCATCATAGACTAAATGTAACATAACTAAATGAAATAAAATTGGCATACATCATTATCACCTCATACTCATCCTTCTATGCTAAGAATAATGTCTACATAATCCTTTGAGCACTTCTACTAGTAATACATGTACCCAGTACAGTCTATGTCCTAAACATTCGTCCCCACCAGAATCGACAACACTTTGTGGTGGTGATTCGATAAATAACTCAAACAATAATTGGAATGACCCTGAAAATTCTGCAAAGATAATAAGTTGACCATATAATCTCTGGAGATCCTACTCGCCAGTAAAAAACCGTGAAAATGCAAAACCCTGTGGGACAAAAGCATCTCAAGGAAAAAGGCAGAGCCTTGGCCACCAGCAAATTATATACAACACCCACATACACCGAATATCTTATATACACTATATACATTTGTAGGAACCCGACATACTCTACACGCCAGACTGGCCAGTTGACGACGCACTTGAACTTCGGGTTGTCCTTTGTTTTTTAGACAACTGAGAATTATTCCGCAATGCCGTTGTTGAGCTACTTTGTTTACGCTTATTGGTCTCAGGCACAGGCGATGCTTGATGAAATATGCGGTCCTCTTCTTGTTTTTGAAGCTGTACATGTTTTTTCCAATACTTCTGTAATATATGTGGATCAGATACATCATCCGCTGTAATCCAAGAACACATTCTTTCACCGTAACCCTTCCACTTAATCAAGTATTCTCTATTCGCGGCTTTTCCACGATGATCGCGAATCGCTTCAATTTCAAAGTATTCATCCTCGATAGATTTCTCGTCCACATTTACAACTTTCAACTCGGACGGTACATAATTGCGATGCAAAATTTCATTCATTTCATCCTTGAGTTCATAAGAACCTCCTTGATTTCGACGAATCACAGTATAAGGTCCATCATAAATCGGACTCAATTTACTTGGCCTTTGACGCACTTTGACCATAACATGGGAGCCGACCGGAATATCTACTAACATATGATTATCATCAAACCGTTTACGCATCAGTTCATTGATTTTCTTTTCTCTCTCATTAATTGCAGGAAACACCATATTGTGCATGTATTCAATACGCTCCTCAAGTTCCTCGATTGACATTATGTCTTTCGGAATTGCATATTTATCTTTGTTCGCATAATCATCCGGTAAGGTAACACGTCGTGCAAACATCAACGAAAACGGAGATGTTAACGATTTGCTCTTGATATATCGATTAATTGATAATTGCACCAATGGTAAATAATCACTCCATTCTCTCGCATTTGATTTGCTCATCTTTTGTAATGCATTCAACACTATCTTTACGCTTGATTCCGCAGATCCATTTGATCTTGGGGCATATGGGGTCGAATAATTGCGCTGAATACCCAAATTTGCTGAAATCGCTTGCAAAACGGCATTTTCAAACTCCGTACCGTGATCTGATTGGATGACAAGAGGAAAAGAGTAATCTCCGAACACTTTAATTAACTCTCGAGCAATACTCGTTGATTCCTTTGTTTTTAAGGGACGTACAATGATATATTTGGTACAAATGTCTGTAATAACCAGAATATACACATACCCCTCAAATGTCGGTGTCAAAGGGCCAGCTAAATCAATTGATACTTGCGACATTGGCTGAATCGCTACCACATTTTTTAAGGGATGCCATCCACGTTTACTAATATTGTGTTTTTGACACTCAATGCAGCTACTCACTAGTCTTCTAGCATCCTCATACACATTCGTCCAATGAAGTCCTTGCGAATGTAATTCTCGAACAATAGCTTGCGCTCCAAAATGCCCAAACTGATGAATTTCTTGTAAAATCCCATCTCTATCTTCATCAGGTGGTGTTAAATAATCTAAATTCTCTTTCTTATTTTCTACTAATTGGGTCGCGAAGATGTTTAAGGCTCTGTCATTACTATACTTAGTCTTCTTCACCACTTTTCCTGATTTACGCTGCTTGAAGTTTTTCTTTGATCGCATATTACTCTGTGCCTCACTTTCTTCTAACAACAATTGGTTACTATTGGTCTCGATTGGTGGATACAACCGACTCAATAAATCAGGAAATATATTCATCGCTCCAGGAAGATGAATCACTTCAAAATTATAATCAAGTAATGTTTCAATCCATCCTGCCATCATAGGATTCACAACTTTCTGAGAATGCAAATAAACTAAAGCTCGGTGATCCGTTAACACTCTGAAGGCACGACCATAAATGTACGACCGGAATTTTTTTAATGCTAATACAATCGCATAAAGCTCTCTTTTTGTAGTGGACCAACGGCGTTGTGCTGGACTTAATGTACTCGAAATAAATCCTACATACTTATGAAGACCTTTATCATCTTCTTGATAAATTACTGCTGCAGCCCCATATAAACTTGCATCACATGCAATAATAAAATCCTTCTCAAAATCTGGATAATTCAACAACAAATCTGCTTGTAAAATTTTCTTAATTGCCTCAAAGCATTCCGTATGAGCCGATGTCCAATTCTTCACAACGTCTTTATTGTCCTTAATCAAATCTGTAATTGGAGCCGCTACTCTATAAATCATCGGAATGTGCGAACGCAAATAATTTACCAACCCCATAAATTGTTGAATTTGCTTTTTCGATACTGGTCTAGGCCAATTGGCGACATTGGTACATTTCGATTTGTCCACTCTAATACCTTTATCATCAACCACAAAACCTAATAAACGCACTTTTTTCTGCATGAAATGACATTTACTCGGTTGGAGTATTAACTTTGCCTCTGTGAGTCTATCGATCACTGTCTTTACTGCTACTTTATAATGCTCGAAGTCAATTCCCGCAATAATTATATCATCTAAAAAATTTTGAGTTGTGGAAACTACTTGTCCAGTCTCTTTGTCTTTGACTTGTTGTAAACCCGATAACAAAGTCGAAAGTGTAAACTGGAACTGGCTTGGAAGTAGATTTAATCCGAAACATCCCTTCTTGAAGTAAAATCCTTGACCATTAAAGGAAAATGAACACTTGATTTGACTCGATTTTTCAATGGAAAATCTATGGTACGCGTTTTTTAGATCCGCAGTCCCAAAAAAGGACATGCCTCGAAGATTCTCAAATATATCTTTCACTAAAGGTATAGGGAAATTATATGGTGGAGGTAGGATGCTATTAAGCAACCGTACATCCAAACAAACACGATGATCTACAATATTTCCCGATTTGTCTCGCTTTGGTACTACTAATAAAGGACTATTAAACGATGAATTAATTCTCGAACGCCCAATCGTTTCTGTTCGCAACCACTCATTAATCTGCTTCTCTACTACGGGTTTCAATGATTCTGCAATAGGATACGGACGACGATGAGCTGTAGCTCCTTCTTTAGTTGGTAATCTAATAATCGATTCCGGCAATGGGCAATGTGATTCAATAGGAATCAAATCATTTTTTCTCAAAGATTCCTTAATATACAATGAAAATTTCTCACGCTCCTCAACTGTACCTGCAGGTGCATTATCTGCTTCTAAGTCTTTACCTTCAAAATCTAAATTAATGTTCTCAAACATTTTCTCATCATGTTCCGTCGCATCCGAATGTTGATGCTCACTATCAATTCGAAAAGCTACACCTGTTAACCCAATGTTCATTTTTGGTAACACATCAATTCCTAGTAATATGTCAAAATCTAAATCTTTCTCAAATTTTACGACTTCTAAAGAATGTTCAAATACGATTCCATTTGCATACTTGAATTTCAAAGGAAATGTAACTGCAATTCTTCTCACTGACTTAGACAAAAACTTAAGATAACCATCAACTTTCTTCACATTTTTAATTTTCAAATTGTTTATTAAAAAATTTAAACCTATACAACTGATTTGAGAACCAGTATCGACCTTGCCAATGGCCTTACACACGCTTTCATCTCTACAAATCAATAAAGGGGTCAACAACGTAAAGAAATTAGTCTCAATTTTCTTCTCATTAGTTGATGCTAACTTACATTGGAAACTAAGTTCCTCCATGAGATCGTCTTCCTCATCATTCTTTTCCTTTTCTTCATCTTTCTTGGCAGAAGAAGAAGAAGAAGACGCAACACTCGTAGCAAAAACCTCGTGAGATAAAGCAGTCCCAGAGGGACCGACACCAGGGGGCTTCTTACCACAATCATGGCCTCGAAAGAACTTCTCTCCACATTTTACGCATTTTCCTTCAGCTCTTGCTTTCTTAAACCGCAAGAAAGCGCAATCCTTGGTAGCATGTGTGTCATTGTTTCCATGCTGCTCACAATGGAATCTCTTGCTCACTCCGTTAGTACCAGCATCAGCACCAGCACCACCACGCTTAGATCCACCTCTTTTCCAAGCCGAAAACTTGCCAGAGGGCCCTTGAAACTCATTGACTCTTTCATTAGAAACCGGAGCCGCACCAGGCAACAACGAAGTTGCATGCGCATAGAAGCGATTATCATCACCCAACACATCTCTTGCTACTTGAGTAATACGATCGACAGTCCAGGCTTCACCTCCTTGTTCTCTTACTAAAGTAATTCGAACCGCAGTTTGAACCGGCAAAATAAGAGATGCCATGAACCGATCGGCCACACGAGGATCATCCAGCTGTAGACCTGCATTGTATACTGCTTGCTGGAATCTACAGGAATAATCCATTATCGACTCAGAAACCTTCATTGTCATTGTAAAGACTAAATCCGTATTACGACGAGTAATCACCGCCGACCCAAAACGTCTTGAAAAAACTGCCTTCGCTTCTGACCAAGATACGCATTTTAAAAGAGTCTTGTCGACCCATGCTCGTTCTCCATTTGGCATACACAACGGCAACAGTTTAGCCCACTGGGACTCCAAATCCAACGAAGACGAGTTCAATATGCTCTCAAATGTTCGTAAGTAATGATCTACACTCTCGAATACCTCTTCATTTGGAAATGCCTTCACCGCAGACGAGGACAACTGGAACTTGGGTAAGTCTCTGCGATTCAGAGCGAGACTTTCTCCTTTGGCTCTCTTGTTGGATACTACATGATCTGTTTCTCTCATCACTTCCGCTTTGTAGCTCATCAAATCTACAATAGCCTTCTTATTCTTGACTATTTTAGATAACGCATCGAGTCTCTCATTTGCCGATGAAGCATTTGCCACTTGCTTCATGAAAACCAAATTCTCTTCTCTCATGGTTTTAATAGCTTTTTCCACCAAAGCTCTCTCATCATTCTCCAATTCATCCACTACAGAGTTACTCGTAACAACACCAGAAGCCACACTACCTTCTTGTATAGGCGAGAGCACCATGGAACCAGAAATACTGCCACCAGAACCAACTTCATTCAATTGTGGACCAGCAGGAACCTCAACACCAGGAACTGCATCACCAGCAGGGACAACCATGGGATCCATTTCGAAATCCTCCAATCCTTCAGGAAACAAGGAAGCATTAAAATCTTGAGGTGAGGCGGATGAGGACATCAGTAAGTAAATTTTTGATTTGTAAATATATAATAAGTAGTAATTAACTTTAAAAAATGTTTAAATATACACAATGAATAACTAGAAAATAAAGTTAAAACTAGATATATTTATTGAGTATATTGTAGGTAAAAAGATAACCAATCCATCTCGAACGACATCAGGATTCAGGGTATTTATATGTTTTGGAAGCGTGGATATAGAGTCTACAATACAGAGTGTATGAAAGTATGATTTCATCTTCTTGAAGAACTAGTTGATTACAACATGATGATATAATAGGTTGGCCATAGCAAGTTTAGTAGGATACGACCAAGTTAAGTATATAGGATCTTCATGCTTGATTTACTTTAGATTGTGAATGTTGATACAAATGGAATAGTTGAATTCCATTTCCAGGAACGAGTTCATGATTGGCTCACTTCAGGATCTCAGGCTACACCATTTCATCATAGACTAAATGTAACATAACTAAATGAAATAAAATTGGCATACATCATTATCACCTCATACTCATCCTTCTATGCTAAGAATAATGTCTACATAATCCTTTGAGCACTTCTACTAGTAATACATGTACCCAGTACAGTCTATGTCCTAAACAGATTGAACGGTTAAGTCTCTTATACTATGGTATAAATAAGCTTTACATAAAAAAAGCGTTTCTCTTTTTTAACTTTCCTTATATTTAACCATGTAGAGTCTGAAAATTCAGACTTTGTAGCGGACATTTTTGGGGCTCATTTTATCCTTACCAACACTCATGATTTTGATCAAAAAATAGAAAAATCAAATTTTGACACCAAAATCAACGTTTAAATATACTATATCGTGAGAACAAATTGTAGCTATAACTAATACGCATTTGATGAAAACTTAATATTAAACATTAAGTAGTGAAAATTTGTACTTTTGACCAAAAAACAGTTTTTTGATTAAAGGATTTTCATGTAATATTTTGCAATAAAAATGTTTGTTATTTTTTATTGAGCAAATAGAGCGCTAAATTTTGAATATGTGTATATTTTTTGTTTTTATAATTAGTAGTATGATTAACTCTAGATTTGCAAAATCAGAAAAAAAAAATTAAAAAATGTCAAAATTGATGATCTGGACAAGAATAATTTTCGAAATTAATATTCCGCTTATAAGCCTTGTAAGTCTTAAAAATGAGAGATTTTATAATACTTGAGAACTTTTTCAAGAATTTACGATGCTGTACCCACTTGATTTGGGCTAATTACTGTAAATTTTTGTACATGTTAGTATTGTGTGGTAGTTTATTTAATGATAATATAGTCTTACCTTAGAATTATTGCGCTAGAGGTAATTTACATTGAGCTTTAATCTTATGTTTCCAACAATATCATAAACATAAACATGGCCATCACTGAAACCTATTGCCATCTTTTTATCCTCTTTGTCCCAAGTCTATTTATTCGATGCCTTACTAGAACCAACTTAAGTACTTACAAAGGGCTCCTTGGTATTTTCATTCAAATTCCATAAACTAAATTGACTGGTTCCATCTACAGTAATACTAAACGTATCATCAGCCCGCCTTATGATAAATGTCAATCTAAAATCAGAAACATCCCATTGAAATTGTTATAAGCTATGAAAAGCTTGATTTTTAATAATACAGCAATTAAATAAAAAACAAGATGATACTAAAAGCATATGATGAGTATTTAACATTAGGTAAGTTTGATAAAGTATGCTTTTAAACCCTCTTAAAAACCTTGAGGCAAATACAACATCTTCTTGGTACTGTAATTCCTATCCATCAAAATGTCGCGATTTTCACCACACAATGAAAGCACCTTTTAGCTTTTATCAATCTTGACCTCGTTTTACATTGAGTATCAGTTTTTTACCAGTTGTATTTTCTCTAATTCATTAATATTTGGTCACATTGAACGATAATGTATTAAATTAAAATTTACTATTATACTGTTGGTAGTTTTTTGTTATTACTTGAAAAACTTGATCCTATTATTATTATTATTATTATTATTATTATTATTATTATTATTATTATTATTATTATTATTATTATTATTATTATTATTATTATTATTATTGATTATAATTGTCAAACTGATTGATTCATACAGCATATCATATTATTATTTCGCATTGCTAGAGGTTATACAATTGATATCTGTGTTATTTAACACTACTGGTGGATTGGAAAGTTGGTGTCTGTCTTTAGTTTGATAAATAATGCGTACTTTGGTTTTCCAGTGTAATTCTAGGTGTTTCTACTCCTAAAAACTAAATTTTCCAATGCAACTGCATCTGTTGAGTATCACTTGAGTTTCTGTGCGTTATAGCTTATGTTATTATACTAACCCCCATTTTGGCAAAGATTGTTTTACATTCACCCATATTCAATTTTTATGTTATATAGCTTAATATTAATATACTAATAATAATACTGAGTTTTGTTTATGTCTCCATCACAAATTGCATTTTTTTTCAGATAATTTCTACTACCAATTTCTGGAAAGCTCTATTATAATTTCCAAAAAGAAAAAATGCACCTTAATTTGCTGCATTTCCCAAATAGTGAAAAACTGACAAATACATGTTCGCATGTATAGGGATTAAAATTGTATACCAAAGGAGAATGACAAGCTCAAAGAGTAGCACACGCGCTACAAATTGAGTGCTGCACACATATTGGTGAGTTCAAACCCGCCAAAGTGGAAGCCATTTGGTATTAAAATATGAATTTGGAAAGAGAATTTCTGATAACCTTGCTTCTCATCGAATATGATCCTCCTTTTTTTTTCTTAGTAAGTTTTGCATATGTCTAGCAAATTTTTTCCTATTTCTTTAATGCATACTGTATGATATGCATACTAGTAAATTTGGCTGGCAAAACCCGGCTCGACATCAATACTATCAGCATTCATGGGTCATTGTACATTCAGCCAGTTTGAGCAACAAGTTGGTTACCTGCTACTTACATCTACTAAAATCAGCAAGCCCATCAGTTCGTCTTCTTAGCAAATATAAATCTAAATGACCTCCCGTTGCAATGGCAGGTACTTCTAGCGCTGATCCGCAGAATTGCAAAAGGTTTAGCCTTGTCGTGTATATTCAGGTTTGATAAATAATATTTAAAAAAGAATACAATTAAAAGAGAATGAGTAATAATGAATCAGTTCTTCAACTGCCTGTATAATAAAAACAAGATATCGTTATTTTAGATATAAAAGTATGCCCTTTTATATTGATGTGACATTGAGATCCTGAGGTGTAATTTAATAAGGCATTATCGAACCATTAGATCTGTTTGATAGTAATCTATAAATTGAAATGGATCAATCATAATTTAACCGTTCTTGCAAAGCTTGTGAATTGCCTTGTTTCAATACTGCGCTAAATGTGCTTGGATGTTGATTTAATAGCTACTTGATTAATTAATTGCTGGGATGAAATAATATGGTATCATAATTGAGGTTCAAGCGTTCTTGGTAATTATTGGATTAAACTTAGTACGCTAGGAGTTTTTTACATCCGATATTATCAAGACTTTGCACTTCAACACATGTCGTAATCAATAGTGCAGTAAATGACGAAGTTATTTACTAAAATAAAAAAAATATAAAAAATAAAAGCAGTAGAAGAAATACAATTATAATCAGCTAAAGTCTTTATTACAAAAGGTTTCTGAAGAGTTAAAATAATTCAAAAGTATGAGGGTATTTATAGTGGTTTGGAGAACTTGGATACCATTAGACTTGAATGGATGTATATTTAGTAATCTTCCAGTTTTGAGTACATTGTTATTGATTTGATATTTTAAGGGGTAAATTGTGTAGAGCATTGACCATAAGGGATTGTATGTCAAGTGTGACAATATTGACCTTTTGGGAAATGTTTGTTTTGTTTATTTCTGTTATATCTATTTTATGTAACCTTGATTTTTAAGGAGTAGTTTTTATATGACTGAATCGTATTTATATTGATAGTGCAACTTCAATATAGATGAGTAGTTGACTAAATTGATATCTTTGTTTATTATTATTATTGATTTGGATAGAATCCTGTTTTGATATATATGTCATTATTTGTGTAATTGATTGCGCCGTGATCAAGGGTGCTATCATCTACACGACATGTATGTTTCAAAAGGCTATTTCATATTTTTAGCATGCGTGTGGATTACATCCATTTAGTAGATCTCCATTTTATCTGGTGTTTAACTTGAATTACCGCTGGGATAAATCAGGAATCACTTTGATTTGACATGTCTGATTGATACAGCAAGTAATCTTATAACCGAGATGTGGATCCTAGCAAATTATAATTATTGACCTGAATCATAAACACACCATTATTCAATATGGCCTGATTTCATTCATGATAAAATCAGGACCTAAAGATATCGGGTAGATTATGGAAATGGCATGTTCCTATTTGTTCTCATTGATTTATAATATAGATTAGAAATTGTGTATAAATAGAAGGACATCTTCCTTTCAAAGAAGAGTCAATTAAGTTCTACTTGAATGATAATAAATGCCTAACGTTATCTAGTCAAATTCCTATTGTTTTTTTATACTTTTTTTCCGTGAATATCTCTACCTGTTCCACAATGCGTTTGTTATTGTGTTCAATTATTGAAGCGTTTGTTTATTATTGTTGTTCACATTTCAAGTGGCATCATATCTTATGAGCGACGCTTGGAATTTAGGTTGTTTTATTTTTATCAAGCGTTTTTAGTATGTAATTCCACTGCAAATAGATTGTAAAAAAATAAATTGATACTGTTGTAGAAGGTGATAACATATGATACTACTTGGTGGCATACAGCATAGTATATGGTTCATATTTTTGCCAATGGTCACTCTTCCAAAAAAAAAAAAAGCCGAACAATCTCCGGAAGTGGCCATCTAATAATATTTCCAAGCTTTAAATTTCTGGAAAAAATCACCGGATAGCCCGGAAGCGGTTGTTTAAATATTCCAATCAGCTATAAGATGCAGGTATCGAAATTTTATACAAAAATTAAGTTTCGACTGTATTGCTATTACAGTGAGTCGCAAAACCCTTTCAATGATTTGGAAATTTGAATGAAAATAACCATAACTTTCTCAGTTTCAATCGGAGATACACTAAATTTCTATTTTAAGTAATTCAAACGTTTTTAAATTATTTTCAAAAAGTCCGATTTAATTAATTAAAGTTCCGCAAAAACTATGCAAGTTTAAAAAAAGGTACATCATTGAAAGGGTTTTGCACGCATTATCAAAAAAAAATTGAAACTTATTTAAATGCAGTCAATAATCAATACCGTAACCTTTTGCTTTAATACAAGCTTTTACACAATGAGGCATACTCGAAATAACTTTTTGATATTCCCCAACTGTTATGTTGTCATACCAAATCTCTTGAGTTCTGTCCCAAATATCATTCATCCCTTTTGGGGATGTATCGTATTCGTTTAGGCGGATTTTCAATAACCTCCACATATTTTCAATGGGATTAAGGTATGGAAATTGCGTTGGCCATAACATTACTTCATATTTTTTTGTTTTGAAGTCGTCTTTCATTAAATTAGAGGTGTGCTTAGAATCGTTGTCTTATTGAAGGATAACCTAATTACGACGCAACTTCAATTTTTGACACATATCGTCAATGGATTTCTCCAAATCATCATCAATAATAGTTCTGTATAGGTTGGAGTTCATATTACCTTCGACCTTGGACAACCAAACGACACCAGATCAAGAAATAGAGCTCCAAATCATGATACGACCATCTCCATTTTTCTTGTTTTTTGGTATGCTTAGGTTTTATCTCCTCGCTGTCTCTTTTCCAGCACCAAATTCGATCATCCGAGTTAAAACAATTAATTCTAGCCTCATCAGTAAATATAACACGGTTTCAGTCATCCAAAGTCCAATCAATTCTGTTTTTACATCAGCGGAGGCGATCCTTTGCATTTTCATCACTAATTTCTGGCTTTTTTATCTTAGGTAATGCGCCTAAACCATTATCCCGAAGAGCCCTAGTACAGTATTCGCACTACCATTAACGTGTACATTACGATGGAGCTCTTTTTTGGCTTGTAACGCATTATCCAAGCCACCTTTGGTCATTTTATGGACACAATATCTCATATCCGCAGTAGTCAGCTTAGATGGTCGGTCTCCTTTAAGTTTTTCTCGGTCAGGATAGGCCTTTTTTTCAATACGACATACTGTGGCTTGACTAACAGCTACATGACGAGCAACTTTCGATACGGTATGGCCTGAATTTAACATAGAGATAACGTCATTACGTTTGGCATCGGATACAGTTTTCATCTTGATGATTTTGCTTGAAACTACTAGTGAAAAAGGCAGGGTAAAAGTTGAAAAACATCTCATATATTTTTCGCATATTTCTCTGTTTTATAAGATATCCAGCGTTAATGTACAAGTTAGGGGTTACAAAATTGTAATTTTAAGCCTGTGCGTGCAAAACCCTTTCAATGATGTACCTTTTTTTAAACTTGCATAGTTTTTGCGGAACTTTAATTAATTAAATCGGACTTTTTGAAAATAATTTAAAAACGTTTGAATTACTTAAAATAGAAATTTAGTGTATCTCCGATTGAAACTGAGAAAGTTATGGTTATTTTCATTCAAATTTCCAAATCATTGAAAGGGTTTTGCGACTCACTGTAGTTATTCAAAGTTTTATTTTAAGTAATAAACCATAAATACAACCTACAACATTATTAGCCTAGTAATTGGATCTAACTTGAAAAGTATAAAATAATATAACCGCATTCAAAAAAAGTCCATAGAATCACAAATTTAAAGGATTTATATTATATAAAAGCCACTACAACCGACCTATGCTGCATGCTGCACAAGATGATTTTGCTGTGCCCAAGTGTGCTGCACACTATAGCCTGATGAATTGTTGCGCCCACTGAATAATGGCTAAGAAAATAACAAGATGCACATGGGCACAACAAAAGAAACTGTACACGAGCACAACGCTAAGCCTATATGTGCAGAACTATAAATTCTGCCCGTGCGCATGACATTATTAATCCCATGTGCGCAAAATAGTAGAATTGCCCATAAGCATCATATCATTATTCCTATTTGTGCATAATAATAAAGTCTGACTATGAGCATAATGAGCTAATTGTATAGGCAAAAATTGGTTTGCACATGAGCATCGTGGCGCCATTCTCAAAATTCCATTGCATTTTTTTACTGGAATAATGGGTTTTTAAATTACATTTGCTCTTATTAATATACAGTAGATTATTGACAATAATACAATTCTCCAATACACTGTTGATGTAGAGCAATATATGCAAGAGCCAATATATTTATGATTATTATTATTTGTAAATATGTTTATAGCTAAAATGTTTACAGCAAAAATAGTTTTTGCTTGAGCATAAAACTAAATAACACTTATTGCTTGAATTTATATACAAACCAAATCTAAAGGCTATAAATGTTACTTTATCACTCATAAAATTTAAACAAATTAATCTTCTTTAAACTTACTACTATTTTGGTTTACGATTGTCAGCTGTAAAAAGCTTTGTTTTCAAGTATAATTACGATCAGAACTATTGTTATTAGGCAAGACATCAAATTATTCTTTTTTTGTATTTCTATGACATTTAAAACTTTACCACTTTTCTGGAACATTTCGTGAGTTTGTAGCCAGTTCTAGCTTTTATTATTGAGCAGATATAAATATTATTGTCTTCGATTTGATTTGATAATCAAGAAATACGTCCAACAATACAGTAGTAAATAATGATATTTGATCTTAGAATGCGGTTAAATGAAAATATCAGTTTCTAAATATAGCCACTGCTACCTATATTAAAATTATTAGTCCCTTACGTTAGCGTACATATTTAGATAAAAGAATGGAATACCAGCTTGTTGATAGTCTGATATGCCTTATCAAACGGTAACTATATCCTTGGAGTATGAAAACAAAAAGTAAGATAGAACACACGTAGAAAAGGATTTCCAAAGCTTTACATTATTTAGCGCATTTAAAACCCTGCTAAATTGCACATTTCAGCCAATGTAAAAGCAGCATTACAGCGCATCAACCCATAGACTAAAGAAAATAGGCAATATCTGCTATCATAGAAACATACATTTTTCTACTACTAGAAAAACCGTCTGTCATATCATACATTTATTAAAAAATTGCAAAAGCGAGCCCGTAGAGCGACGCCATAATTGAGCACAACACGACCGAACGGCTAAGTCTCTTATACTATGGTATATATCTAAGCTTTAAATGAAAATGTGTTTTTTTTTTTATACTTTTCTTATATTTAACCATGTACAGTCTGAAAATTCAGTTTTTGTAGCGGACATTTTCGAGGCTCATTTTACCCTTACCAACACTCATGATTTTGATCAAAAAACAAAAAAATCAATTTTTGATACCAAAATCAACGTTTAAATATACTACATTGTGTAAGAAAATTGTAGCCATAACTAATACGCATTTTATAAAAGCTTAATATTAAACATTAAGTAGTGAAAATTTGTACTTTTGACCAAAAAACAGTTTTTTGATTAAAGGATTTTCATGTAATATTTTGCAATAAAAATGTTTGTTATTTTTCATTGAGCAAATAGAGCGCTAAATTCTGCATATGTGTATACTTTTTGTCCCTATAATTGGTAGTATAATTAACTCTAGATTTGCAAAATCAGAAAAAAAAAATTAAAAAATGCCAAAATTGATGATCTGGACAAAAATAATTTTCTAAATTAGTATTCCGCTTATAAGCCTTGTAAGTCTTAAAAATAAGAGATTTTATAATACTGGAGAACTTTTTCAAGAATTTACGATGCTGTACCCACTTGATTTGGGCTTATTACTGTAAATTTTTGTGCATGTTGTTAGTATTGTGTGGTAGTTTATTTAATGATAATATAATCTTATTACCTTAGAATGATTGCGCTAGAGGTAATTTACATTGAGCTTTAATCTTATGTTTCCAATATCATAAATATAAACATGGCCATCACTGAAACCTATTGCCGTCTTTTTATCCTCTTTGTCCCAAGCCAATTTATTCAATACTTTACTAGAACCAACTTAAGTACTTGCAAATGGTTCCTTGGTATTTTCACTCAAATTCCATAAAATAAATTGACTGGTTCCATCTACAGTAATACCAAACGTATCATCAGTCCGCCTTATGATAAATGTCAATCTAAAATCAGAAACATCCCATTGTCATTGTTATAAGCTATAAAAAGCTTGGTTTTTAATAATACAGCAACTAAATAAAAAACAAGATAATACTAATTACATATGCTGAGTATTTAACATCTAAGTAAATTTGATAAAGTATGCTTTTAAAACCTTTTAAAAATCCTGAGACAAACACAACATCTTGGTCCTGTAATTTCTATCCATCAAAATGTTGCGATTTCCACTACACAATAAATGCACCTTTTATTAATCTTGACCTCGATGTACAGTACATTGTTGGATACCAGCTTTTTACCAGTTGTATTTTCTCTATTTCATTAATATTCAGTCATATTGAACGATGATTTATAGCGCTGCCAAAAAAGAAGAATGAATGCTTCAAGAATTTTCTGCATATCAAATTATGCAAATTTAATAGCAATGATTGCACTTGACTATGCTTTTTAAACCTATTGATGTTAATCAGGATGAGCTGCTTGATCTACACAAAACTTTTTATTCTGCACATCTGTGCAGATTATTATGCTCATGGGAAGCATAGTTCGGCCGTAGTGATTTACTATAATACCGAATATTGACTGCAACCTTGAATGTGCGACCTAAGATATAATATTGACATAACAGAAGATTTAACGTACCTTAATTCAACTCAATATTGGGCGAAAAATCAAAAAATATGCCTTATGTTAATAAGCACCATATCTTTGTCTCCTTCTACAGCACCAGCATTCTTAAAAGACATCAAACTGCAAACCGCATAATAATTTTGCCGCGGCCAAAAATACAATATTTAAACACATATTATGCGTTTTAAAAAACTAAAATCACAACAGCTGATTTGGCCGAGTTGGTCTAAGGCGCCGCACTCAAGTTGCGGTCTCGCAAGAGGCGTGAGTTCGAATCTCACAGTCAGCAATATTTTTTGCATTTTTCACGCTTTTCGTGAGACGTTTTAAGCATTTGTTTTGATATTTTGTACTGATTAAAAAGATTACACGCAAAGCTTGTGTGTACCTAACAATCATGATTGATAATTCATTATGAAAAGTTAAGTAAAATTATTAGGATTAGATTCCTAATTACAGACACAACTGTACAAGGTGCTCAAAATTGTAAAGTATATATACGGTATAAGGTGAAGAAGCATGGAAGATGGTTATAGAAAACATAAATAAAAAGTATAAGAGAGCTAAGGATTACAAAGAGGCAGATGAGATATCAGTGGTAATTTATGATATCTGATAAGATTCCCTAGATATACTATATAATATTAAAGCGTCTATATACTAATTAGATGATCAATTCAAGTGTACAAAAAGTCGAGAAGGAGGCTCAAATGCTTACAAGGGTAATAATTAAAATATGTCATGAAGCAATCGAAAAAACATTCTAATCATCAGACAATATTTAATAGAAATATAGATAAGCCTGCTGGATCGAAAGAGAGACGTGCAAAGGATGGCCGAATCCTAGATTTATCAGTGTTAGTTAAATTGGATAATTGTACCGTTTTGCCTTTTGCATGCAACATAGAGGATCCTAACCACACGAAGAACATCCCAACAAAAGATTGCCAGAGCCCTGATTTCATCAAACCTTGCAAAACTATGAAGAGCGGACTTGATCGCATGTATATCATTGATAGTAAAGTTGTTTTGGCCTGCTTGTTGAAGGTAGAAAACAAGCTTCAAGAACATGATGCTTACACACAAATTCTGACCTTATTTATACAGGCTTCCCCACCAAGTAATTCGTAATTGACCTTTTATATTTCAAGACATATAGGCTTTTTTTTTATCAGTCAGTTTTGTATCTCGAGGAACATTCACAACATGCATGTTCCTGTCCCTTGCTTCCTTCAATTAGTTCTTTCCCAGGTTTATGAGCATGGTTTGTTTTCTTGCTGCAATTAATTAATATCGTTTTATTATTATTAGAATCTTTATAGTTTATATTTTGTCATAGTCATTACATTTTATATCCTAAATATTTACATTTCAATTTTTGATTTGTCAATTTTCAATAAAAACAATTACTAGTGCCATTTGTGTCATTATCAAATGTTTAATTTATTAGTTGATAAAAAAGTGATCAAAGATACGTTAAATTCGGCAATGCATTTAGAATCTCTGCAGATTTCTCTTTTTTTTTTAAAAAAAAAAGCCTTACGAATACAACAGGTTAATTTCAGTCAATGTTACCTGATAAGCTTAGCAATGGTTTTCATCAGCCGGGCTGTAAGTGTACATAGTTTAGTAAAACGTTACATTTGAATTATTGAGTTGCGATACAGTTGTACATGCAGACTCGATTTTTCTCGGAGAAAATACCGTACCGAAGTTTATTTTACAAATGATTCGCTACCATACTCTCTTTTATTATTATAAACTCTAAAAGAATCCTCCGAATGTGCACAAATCCCATATTTTATTTAATTAAAAGTATCAGCTGCTGTCTAAAATCAACTTTATAATGCATCCCAGGAACAAATACAGTAACTAATGCTCACATTGCTTAGAGCCATGTACAGTAGTAGAATGAATATTTTATTCAGTTGTAAAGGACATGTGAATTGTATAATGGGGTCATTATAGTGTTTTCCGCAGGAATCAATTCATTCATTGTGTTGCAATGAATAATTTTGTTCCTGAATTATAAGAGTAACTTTATATAGATTTTGACATAACGTAAAAAAAGTAAAGCCTAATTTGATTTGAGCCAAAATGTGATTTTTTATCTAAAGCTCATTGCAAAAGAAAAATTTCAGGTGGGGGAAGGGTTTTTAAACCAACATGAAAAGCTTACCATGTATACAATATGCATTATGATAATCTTTTAAAACATGGGATATACATGATGCAGTAACCAACATTCGATCATTTGTAAAATGTACAATGTATTACTTAAAACAGGTAATTACCATTGGTAATTTATCTTTGCATTGTTTTGTATAAAAGGTTTTCTTTTTACTCTAAAAATACGATTTCTAAGGTGAATTCCCATAACAATGACCCCATCAATTTTACAACCAAAGGATAAATTAGGATAATACAAGAATTTCTTGGAAGGAGAATGTGAAAAACAATAAACTACGTGTCTTTACACAAATAAATCATACTAGTAAATGTCTATTACATTTGAACACAATTGAGATCGTAACTATATATCAAGAATAACGACATACAATAGCAGTTCAATGAAGCCTATTGTTTTAATTGTGGATATTCATGATGTCTTTAATACTATTATATATGCTATCAGAAATACTTTCAGAACAAAAACATGCAATTGCTTCTTGAATCGCAAACTTAATTTTTGCAGTCGATAAAACAAATACAGAGCTGTGGACATCGCATGATAGTAAGAGCCGCATATAGCTCAACATTGGAAACACTAGAAAATATGTTCTCGTAAGACAGCATCAAATTAGACTGATTTCATTAAAAAAACCAAATGAATTTGAACAGTCTAGATATTATACTTTATTGTTCAACAACTTTTTGTAGGTATATGAAACTAGGAATATTTATGAATTTGAGTATTGCTTTTATATTGAAATAATGAGCAAATACCAATTGCAATGTCATGTTTACCATAACATGCATTGTATTTAAATCGTACTACTTGATCACCGTATAAAGAAGATTCAGGATTTATGTAGGCTTATGCATTTTAGAAAAATTGCAGCTAGACACCTAATAAAGGAAAGCAAAAGTTTTGTACCAGGTTACTTTAAACAGAATTTTACACACACACGCAAGAAAGAAGACCAAGACATATTTTCATATGCAACAGATTCTCGATCCAATGATCAAATCAGATCATAAATCGAATTAAAATGTAATACCAGGAACCAAAACATCCAACTTGTTCATGCTATATGGCATATAACATACTACAATGACCTTTCACAACATTTTATTAAATTACGGAAATGTAACGATGATATTTAATATGGCGTACAGGAGACATGCTCCGTTGTAAATCACTGAAAATCTTTTTAGCTCTTAAAAAATAAGTATAAAAGCTAGACAATCAATAAATGTAAAAAATAAAAACAAAAACTCGCTCCTCATCAAACCATCCCTCCCTCTTCTTTTATAATGCGTTTTACTTTGACAACACTTGCAGCAATTGCAACTCTCTGCATTGGCCAAACTTTCGCAGCAACTGCTCCATCAATTGAAGCTTGTCCTGCCTTGAAAGCCAGAGAAACTGCTGCCACAAGTGTTTCTGATCTTCGCCCTGACGATATTAAAGTAGTTGCCGCTCTTGGTGATAGGTACAGATGGCTATATGAAAATGTACGAATATAGTTTATTAAATTATCAATTGATTTTTAGTATCATGGCTGGTTTTGCTGCTGAAGGTATCCAAGGAACTTCTATTGTCAACATCAAGAGCCTTTATGAGTATCGTGGTATAAGTTATGGTGGTGGTGGCGATGCTGGTGCAAACACTGTTCCAAATTTCCTTAAAAGATATAATCCTAAAGTCAAAGGCGCTTCTGTTGATGAACACCTTGTTGAAATTTGTTATGGCATCATTTGTCCTCCTTTCCAATGTAAGATTTAGAGTATTTTTATTTGAATTTGTTCCTTACATTACATAATAGACAGACCTTCTAAGGATGTATTGAATGCTGCTCAAAGTGCAGCTATGGCTCCAAATCTTGATAGCCAACTTGATTATCTTATTACAGGTATGCTCACAAGCTTATAGTTATTTAAAGTATACAATTAATCACCCCAACTTATAGCCATGAAATTTACCCCTGGTGTCAATTTCCAAAACGATTGGAAGCTTATCAATTTACAAATTGGTAGTAACGATCAATGTGCATCTTGTATTGATACAGTTTATCCATTGCTGACACCCGAAAAGTATGGTCAACATGTCACAGCTGCTGTCGAACGTATCAGAAAGAATGTTCCTCGTGTTATTGTCAACTTGAGTAAGACTGTAAAGTAGCTTAAATTATAAACTTTACTCACTAGTCTTTAATTAGTTGGTACATTTAATGTCACTGAAGTTTATTCTGTAACCGCGGATCAAGATTACTGCAAGCCTTTCCAAAATACTGATTTTATCATTAACCAAGTTGAATGTCCTTGTGCTATTGCCAAAGAATATCGTCCCAAGATGGATGAAGTCTCTGTTGGTTATACTCAACAATTAAGTGCAATTGCCAAGAAATTCAAGGCTTTACAAACTGATTCATTCGGTGTTATTTACTCTCCTGCCAACATTAAAGTCGATACATTCCCTGTCCAGGGTTTGAGGTAATTTGTAGATTGATAATACGTCTTATTTACTGTTACTCACACTATTTAAATATGTAGTAACATTGATTGTTTCCACCCAAGTGCCCTTGGACATGCTTATGTCGCAAAATCATTATGGAACACTCTCTTTGTCCCCTTGGAGCATAAGCCAAAGACAATGACATGGAACTCTACACTTGAGTTGTACTGTCCTAATGAAGCTGATCGTTTCCAATTAGATTAGTGTCTGTGACACAATCTATATCTTATACGTAGTAGTCCTAATAAAAATAATTCTTTAATTTATCAACATCCCAAATCAACATTTGAATATTTATGAGATCTTAAAGAAATTTTTCATGCTTTTAAAAACAATCTATAATACTGAAATGCATGTAAAGATAAACCTTGATCTCTTGTGTACATTCATGAATTTTATTTACTGTAAAAAAGTGGTTTGAACAAATCAACACAACACCCATTTAAAATGGTATGTTGTTATAAATCAAAAGTACAGTCAAATAAAAATATAAAATATCAGAGTATTCTTTACATATCAAGGGACGATTCACCAAGTTGCTGCATCTAATTACCTATAGGAATTCTTTGAAATAGAGTTCAAGATTCAATTGGTTTTTAAATGTGGAGGTTGTACAAATTTCTTAGAAAGAGGGGTCCAATCGCCAAAGAATTCTTATATTTTTATAGTAATTAGTTTATTGTACAATTGAGTTGTGTGTATATATGATGAGTAAAACTTCTATGGAAAATGCAACTGTTGATAAAAAGAAAAACGATGCAAAATTATTAGGTATTTTTTTTTTCAGGGGCACAAATTAAGGCTTCTTTGGAGCAGTTGCACCAAAAAGTCTAGGGAAATAACGAGCCCAACCCATTTGATGTAATTTACGAACAATGGCAGGTGTAATTGCAGCTGTAATGCCAAGTCTGACAGGAAGCAGTAAAGTTTTATGGATACCATAAGCTAAAATGAACACGGAAGCAAATGAAGGGGCCCCATCAGCATCATTATTCATCACACTACTATCAGATGCCACCAAAACATCTTCCTTTCGTTTAATTCCAAATCTTTCGCCTGTATTATAGACAATATCTAAAACACCTCTTTCCAATGCTTTCACTTTATCTAATCCAACTAATTGAATAACACCGAGAGTAACACCTAGATCGACACAACCAACACCGAGATATACAATGATCCCGGCTGCGCCATACTTTTTGGTTAATTCTTTCAATTTGGATTGTTTAGATTCAGTCTTCACTTTTGCAGCTTGAATAATACTAGGCGATGATGCCATGGAAGAAATTTTAGAAGTTTGTTGTTGTTGTTGTGGCTTTCCAGGAGCTGTGGCAAAGAATCGAGATGTAGTTTTGTTGTGTTTTGTAGTCATGGTCCATTGAAGAGGTCTTATTCTTGCAACAGCAGGAGATCTTACTAAAGGACGAATAGCAGGAGCAAGGCCTTTACCTACCATCGCATTGCGAATAAAAGTAATCGAACGAACTGACATGATTGTTTAGGAGTAATAAAAAAAAAGTTGATTGCTTCAAATTAGAAAAAAAAAAAAAAAAAATAAATTTATTTATACCAGATTTTAGCCGGGGTGGGTCGGGATCACTTTTGACGCATATTCGATTTTCATCAAAACAACTTTACGACATCAAACTTATTAATGCAAAATATAACCTGGAAAGTGTATTTTTAATTATGCTTTATTTTGGTAAAAATCAATGATTCTATTCATATAAAATGTTAGATTGTTTAAGGTTTAGCAAGGGCTTCGCTTTTCCTTTTTTTTTCTTTTTTCAATGTGGGATCATTGCCGAAAAAGCCCGCCTATTGACAATGAGCCCTTCCCATGAATGGAATTATTATTCTAAAACGATGATAATAAATAATCGCACATAATTTATCCAGGGCTCATTTTTTTTCAGTCTACTCTACATGGATCAGTTATAAATTGCTGAAACAACCCAAGAAAAGTATAAGTTCAAATATAGATATTTTCCAAGAAAAGGTCTGCAATCAAACTTTGTACTGATGAGGTTCTCGACTGCCAACAGTTACCATGGTAATAGAATGCTGGATTTGCAATCGTTGCTATCTTAATTTTTATGGCTATCTTATATTTCAATGGTTGCCTTAAATCATCAAAGAGCCCTTGTTTATGGACTGCGGTTGGGTAAAAATAACCTATTATTCAAAGGGCTTCCAGGAAAACCAAATTAGCATATATCCTTTTCAAGAATATACGTAATATACAGTGCTTCGCGTTTAGAAATACAAAAATTGTACGACCAATAAAACCGGGTTATGAACTGCGTTCAACCAGCTTCAGAATTAAACGATTAATCTGCTTTTTCATTCCAACATCAGATAAGCATAGCTCGTGATCAAGCCATTTGTAAGTTTTTTTTTGTGAAGAGTACAGCAAGGAAAATGCAGCAAGATTATCAAAAAAGATTGAAGGATATGGCTCTTTCGATTTGTGTTATGAAACTGATCCTAAGTGGCCTGTTCTAGTGCATTTGAGTGTGATTCGCAATGACCCCATAACTTTTAAACGTTACTTAACTAAATACTCAGCTATTGACCTTAAGAAATCAGTAGAAATGAAACTAAAATGTTATGTACAGTTTCGGAACTACAAGTAATTATATTTCTAAATGAGGTTTATAAGACTACGGACTATCGATCCTCAAAATGAAACTGTCTACTGCCTTCAAGAAGTTGATAACAAAGAGGTTTATGAGTCAGTTATTTCGAAACCCGAATGCATGAGCAAGAAGTCTGAAACAGCATTTGCAACTTGGTGCTCTAAGAGAAAAGTTAATTTTATGGATATGCCATTCACCAGGAAAAGGAGTAAAGAGTCGAATAGGCGTTATAGGAAACTTTATGTGATGAAAAATGAATACAGAGGTAACATATTACTGATTTTATTAAAGAAATATCATTATTTATTCTCTGTTTTTAAAGTGTATTGTAAAAGCCATCACTACTTCTATTCCACGCTATCAAAACTACGTAAATTCTTTAAGAGAACAAGGATGTACTATCATTGAGCATCTCAAGAAATCTAATAGCTTTAAGAGATGTGATTGACAGCACTGGTTTGCTAAATGAATTGATAGATGTAGATGAAAATGCTCAGTGCAAGACATAATATATTTGCAAATATGTGGATATTTATTAATAACAAGACTAATACTAATATTTTTTCTTAGCGATGATTTTTTATATCAATTCATCTGAAAAAGATATTTGACTTTTAGTCATAGATTTCGCTGGATTGTCTACGAATACAGGTGATTTGCAAAGCTAATTCAAGTTAAATTATATACATTTCCAACATATTTTTGCCAGTACTCACAAAAAACTAATGTCAGTAATAATTGACACATTACTTTATGACAACAAATTCTGCGAATTTAAGAGAGAGGTTGTTTTAAATAGTCCAACAATTCTATCGCCTTTTTATTATAGACCAAAGCCAGTTCAAAGATCCAAAAAAGCCTAAATATTTAACTGTTATTCCATATTTATCGTTAAGCTTAGTAAATACTTATTTTATAGACGAATTTTATTCAGTTTTCTTTAAAATCTGTTAAATGATCTTATTAAAATCTTCAGGTTATTTACATAATCGTGAGGATTAATGCCGACAAAAATATAAGTTGGCTTATTTAGTCACGCTATCAAATGGCATTATCTTTGCCATTACATGCTTCTTCGTTCGAAGTTTTGTAAAATTTAAAAATTAAAGATCGAGAATGTATATTAGCGAGATTGAGTAGAACAGGCTGCTTAGAATCAGTTTCATAACACAAATTGAACGAATCAAATCCTTCAATCTTTTTTGACAACCTTGCTGCATTTTCCTTGCTGTACTCTTCACAAAAAAAAACTTACAAATGGCTTGATCACGAGCTATGCTTATCTGATGTTGGAATGAAAAAGCAGATTAATCGTTTAATTCTGAAGCTGATTGAACCCAGTTCACAACCCGGGTTATTTTTTTGCTGAACCAGGTTCACAGCCCAGTTCATTTTTTTTTGTATTTTCAAACGCGAAACACTGTAATAACTTTCCAAATCTGTGTATTAAAATATCATGCATGCAGGCATTCAAATTATTCGTCGTCAGTTATCAACTCAATCAGCAGAAAGAGGAAAGAAATGGGCTGGCTATTCTGCCATGAAATATCTAATCGAATCCAAGCCGTCAGTTATTGGCCTTGGTTCAGGGTCTACTATTGTTTATGCTATAGAATATTTGAAACAAAACAGCCAATTTGCAAAGCAAGTTGTCTGTATACCCACAAGTTTTCAAACGCGTCAATTGATATTAGGTTATAAATTAAACTTGGGATCACTCGATTGGTAATGAGTTTTAGTACTATCGATTCAAATTCCCTTTAACATTGAATATTTTCGGTAGTTACCCATCTATCGATATGACAATCGATGGTGCTGATGAAATAGATCAAAAGTTGAATGCTATTAAAGGCGGAGGAGCTTGTCTTTTTCAAGAAAGACTTGTTGCACAGGCATCCAGAAGATTTGTCCTCGTTGCAGGTACGCTTTATACACACATTCATTTGATCTATTCATATATTAATTTTATTTTTTATACAGACGACAGAAAGAAATCAGATCAGCTTGGAACAAAGGTAAGCAATGAAGCTTTTGTCCTAGACATCATAGCTAACTGCAATCAATATAGTGGACAAGAGGTGTCCCTGTAGAAGTGATACCTATGGCATTGACATCGATTGTATATCAACTTGAACGAATGTTTCCAACTGCATCAATAAAGCTGAGAATGGCAACACCTACAGATAAAGCAGGACCCGTTGTTACAGACAATGGCAACTTGATTTTAGATTGTCATTTTGGACCTATTTCAAACCCTGGATTATTGTACAAAGAAATCAAATGCTTAACCGGTGTTTTGGATGTTGGATTATTCTGCAAGATGGCAGAAAGGGCCTTTTATGGAGACAATCAAAAGGATGCAGGGGAAATGGTTACCGCGATATAATAATCAATTGCATACGATATGAACCCAAACTTGACAGCTTTTTGTAATAAACAATGTTGGAATAAAAATTGGTTTTTATTATCAGTTTTTATCCGCTTTTCTAGATATATTACTTTCAGATATACTGGGAGTATGCCATATTTTCTATACCTAACCCCGTACTGGAAATATTTCAGGATATACATTGGATGCTTCAAAATAGATATAATTTGATCGCATTATGCTACCTATTCCAAAATGTATTTTATATCTCACAAAAGACTTAAAAACACGTAAAACTCACTGCTTTTTCCTTAAATATGGGTCTCATTTTCCATCTCTGCTCTACTTTTTTTTTCATTAAATAATACCAAGAAAAAATTATATACAAATGTACCTGAGATGTTCAACTTTAATCCAAAAACAAGTATTTCAAAATATCCTATTTTTTGCAGTTGGTATAATTTTTTCAGTGCTAATGTTTCAGATTTTTATACATATTTTACTGATAAAAATTAAAAACTTCAGCTTGAATATCTCTACGAAAAATTAAGCTATGCTAGCATTGTTTAATAATAAAACATATTAGTTTTGAAGTACTATATACTATTTTTTAGTATAAAAAAATTTTGAGCACTTTTTTTTTTTTTTTTTTTTTTTTGCATTTTTCGACCTTTTTGTAGTAGATTTTGAAATATTCGTTAAATTGAGCAGCATTTTTTTTACATTCATTTTATCAAATTAATTGAGCTCTCTCGGCCCCAATTTAGTTTTTTAAAAATATTGATTTTTCGTGGAGATATCCCCAAAAATGTATACAAAGGAATACGTTTCTAGCTTCAATTTTCCCTTGTATACCCTCATCCCAAATTCTGAAGTTGAAAAAAAAATTGACAAAAATCTCATTTTCTCTACAAAAAATACAACTAGAAGGATTAACAATAGCACAGTCGATAGATAATTTTACTCGTCATCACTTCAACTACTTAAATTTAAAGCATAATTATAAAAAATGATCTGTATCTTCAAAAAATCTCCAAAATTTCAATTGCATTTTACGCAAAATCTAGTGCAAAACATTTATTTAATTTTTGTATAGACAAATGCAAAACTCAAAACTGTACAAACACATTTAATATACTAGCTCAACTTGCTTTGCAGTTCAAGATCCATTAAACGATCTTGCTTTTTGAATCATTTTTGGGCTATTTCGACAAATCAATCTTGGAACTCAGTTAGCATAGGGTATAGTCTGTAATGTGAACTACTATTTTGATTATCTCGATATAGAATTAATGTGTTTTGCTGAAACAAAAAATACAAAGTAGCTTATAGTTGCATCAACTGTATGACGATTTCTCAATCTAGAATTTTTAAGAAATAAATATCATGCGCATATTTATTTAAATTGTGATTTATCAGAATTAGGAATTACCGAATTACCAATTTAGAACATCTGTCAAGCCATGATGTTCAACATGCAAGTCAAGCAAGGTCATATTCCATGCGTCTATCATCATGCTACTATTGAATCATAGAAGCATGATTCCAATATATCCACACAATATCCAAATGCTCATTCTAATTATATCATCACTCATTCAATTAGTATATAAACCCCCTCTATAAGCTCATAATAAAACGGTACTTTTTCATTTGATTAATTTTATACGATTTACCTTTCGATAAATCAAATTGGATTCATTTTCAGACTGTTCTTGTACTACGAAGGATAATTTAAATGTAACAGTTAAAACCTTGAATTACATTGAGCCTCGATAATCTTGATTATTATGATAAGGGCTTGATTCGAGATATCGAGATAGAGCACTGAGTTATGAGGGTTAATTTAATATTGTACTAGAAAAAACTAAAACCCTTCTGAAAACCATCTATGATTTATCAAAATATGTTATACTACGGCCGACCTGTGCTGCACAAGATGATTCCGTTGTGCCCAGGTGGGCTGCACACTATATCCTGAGTTGTTGTACCCACTGAATATGGTTAAAAAGATAACAGTATGCACATAATAGGCACAACAAAAGAAACTGCACACGAGCACAACCAACGCTAACCCTGTATGTGCAGAATTATATATTCTGTCTGTGCGCATAACATTAATCCCATGTGTGCATAATAATAAAATCTGACCATGAGCATAATGGGCTGATTGTATGGGCACAAATTGGTTTGTACATGAGCATCGTGCCGTTCTCAAAATTCCATTGCATTTTTTTTACTGGAATGGGTTTTTAATTACATTTGCTTTTATTAATATAGATTATAGATAATAAAATTCAATATGTTGTTGATGTAGTAGAGCAATACATGCAAGAGACAATATATTTTTTACTATTATTATCATTTGTAAATACGTTTATAATAGTATAATGTTTACAGCAACAATAATTTTTGTCCGAGCATAAACTTAAATAACACTTACTGCTTAGATTTATATGCAAGCCAAATCTAAGATGATAAATGTTACGA
This sequence comes from Mucor racemosus, assembly GCA_027405735.1. Classification (NCBI taxonomy): domain Eukaryota; kingdom Fungi; phylum Mucoromycota; class Mucoromycetes; order Mucorales; family Mucoraceae; genus Mucor; species Mucor racemosus. The sequence goes on along the minus strand of JAPEHQ010000014.1, from coordinate 825,032 downwards.
TGTTACTTTATCACACGTAAAATTTAAACAAATTAACCTTGTCTAAGCTTACTATTTTAGTTTACGATTGTCAGCTGTAAAAAGATTTGTTTTCAAATATAGCTACAATCATAGCTATAATTATTAGACAAAACATTAGATTATCCTTTTTTTTTGTTTCTATATCATTTGAAATTTTATCATTTTTCTGGAACATTTCGTGGGTTTGTAGCCAGTTCTAGCTTTTTATTGAGTGGATATAAATATTATTGCCTTCGATTTGATCTGGTAGTCAAGAAATACGTCCAACAGTGCAGTAGTAAGTAATGCTATTTGATCTTAGAATGCAGTTAATTATAAATGAGAATATCATCATCCTTTAATGTAACAACTGCTACCGATATTAAAAACATTAGTCCCTTATGTTAGCATGGGTATTCAGATAAAAGAAAAGAATACCAGCTTGATAGTCTGATATGCCTTATCAAACGGTGAATATAACCTTGGAATATGAAAACAAAAAGGGAGAAACAACACACGCAGAAAAGAATTTTCAAGGCTTCACATTATTCAGCGCAATTAAAACCTTGCGAAATTGCTCATTTCAGCCAATGTAAAAGCAGGATTACAGCGCATCAACCCATAAACTAAACAAAATAGGCAATATCTGCTATCATAGAAACATACATTTTTCTACTAGAAAAACTGTGCCATATCATATATCCATTAAAAAATTGCAAAAACGAGCCCGTAGAGCGACGCCATAATTGAGCACAACACGATCGAACGGCTAAGTCTCTTATACTATGGTATATATCTAAGCTTTAAATGAAAATGCGTTTTTTTTTTAACTTTTCTTATATTTAACCACGTACAGTCTGAAAATTCAGTTTTTGTAGCGGACATTTTCGGGGCTCATTTTATCCTTACCAACACTCATGATTTTGATCAAAAAACAAAAAAATCAAATTTTGATACCAAAATCAACGTTTAAATATACTACATTGTGAGAGAAAATTGTAGTCATAACTAATACACATTCTATAAAAGCTTAATATTAAATATTAAGTAATGAAAATTTGTAGTTTTGTCCCAAAAACGGTTTTTTGATTAAAGGATTTTCATGTAATATTTTGCAATAAAAATGTTTGTTATTTTTGATTGAGCAAATAGAGCGCTAAATTCTGCATATGTGTATACTTTTTGTTTTTATAATTGTTAGTATAATTAACTCTAGATTTGCAAAATCAGAAAAAAAAAATTAAAAAATGTCAAAATTGATTATCTGGACAAAAATAATTTTCTAAATTAATATTCCGCTTATAAGCCTTGTAAGTCTTAGAAATAAGAGATTTTATAATACTTGAAAACTTTTTCAAGAATTTACAATGCTGTACCCACTTGATTTAAGCTTCGAGACTTACATCAAAATGGAGGTAATAATTTCATGTTTTAGGAGGACAATGCGTCCTGTCATACAGGTACATATGCAAAGTGGTGGAAGAAATCACATGCAATGAATGTTATGGAGGACTGACCATCACAAAGTTCTGATCTCAACCCCATTGAACATGTTTGGAGCGAGCTCGCTCGTAAATTACGTAACCGAAAATATGTCATCAATAATACCGAAGACCTTCGGCGGGAACTTCTCGTTGTTTGGGAGAATATTGATGTTGAGTTCGCTGTCAAGTTAATTAAAAGTATGCCCAAAAAATGCCAGGCAACTATAGATAGCAAGAGTAAAGCAATAAAATATTAGTTTTGTTATTTTATTTTTATTTTCAAGTAATAATAAGCATATATACAGTATATCTTATTTTTGACGAAGTATAAAACTATCAGAGCCTTGTAATATAGAGCAAACCAAATTTGAAAATAGGTGTTCATTATATTTTCATTTTTTTAATTTTTTTTGAAGAATAAAACATTATTGACCCCGACTGTAGTAATAATAATAATAATAGTAGTTGTTATTGCGGGAGTAGTACTAATAACAACAATAATAATAATAACAACAGTAATACTGGTAGTGGTACTACTATATTATTGCCATATATTACATTATATAATAAACTTACCAACTACTCAAATTTATCAAAGTATCTAATCTCTCCAATGTTTGTACTTTCATCACTGCGATTAAAGAGATAGACTTCTACTGAATTACAAAACGAACATGTTGCCATAAATAGGCACCGATGGCAAGCCGATTGATGACGATGATGGTGGAGGGAAAGGTGATGAAGCGACAATTGGTGGAGGTGTGGGGAGAGAGACAGGGGGAGAGACAGACAGAGTGAGTGGAATGGAGGAAGCGAGAGGGGGACTTAATGGTACCGACACATCACGGCAATCATAATGAGTTTTCTTCTGCTGTCTAGATGGTGGCTGTTCATCAAGTTCATCCTCTGCCTTTTTCTTTCTGCTAGGAGAAGGAACGTACTATGTATGACAACGGTTAGACGCAGATTATAAAAAATCTGGACGTTTGCATTTAATAGATACTTACATCATATTCAGTTCCAGATCTTAATTGCATTTTTAAGTTTTAAATTTATATAAAAGATGCGTTTTTGATAAACAAAGAAAAGGAAAAAGAATATACAATAGGGGGCGTCAATCTCAAAATACTAAATTTATTCGTTTTATGATTGGCTTAAATAACCAATATACTGAAATACATCTACCACTTTTTGTAAGTAGATCCTAAAGTATATTCGTTTATTCGTATTATGATTGGAGGACTTCAATATCCATTACATTTATTGGCCAGTTTTTTTTTTTCAGAATCTACCAAAATTTGAAATTGACGCCCCCTAATAACTGCCAGCTTAAATAAATTGAATACCATACCATGACAGTTTAGTTTGGCGTATACCATCTTCTCAAAATGCAAAAATTATTTCTCCTATACGCTATTTAGTTTATTTAACTCATCGCAAAAAATAAAGCAACTCAAGATAATTTTTTTATGGTTTTATATTTAGATATACGTTCTCTCCATATCCATAATTTCCATTCTCGAAAAAGTTATCAAATATCATCAAGTACTGTATCTTCTTTGAAAGCTTAAAGCGGAATCTCAATTTTAGAAAATATTCTTTGATAGATGAATTTGGACACTTTTCGATTTTTTGTTGTTTACTTTCGCGAATTTGAAGACAATAGTGCTAATAAGTACAAAAATAAAAAATATATAAATATACAAAATTAACCGCTTTATATATTGAAATAAAAAAACAAACTTTTTTAACGCTAAAATATTTCATGAAAATATTTTAACCAAAAAAACGTTTTTGAGCCAAAAATAAAGATTTTAAGTATATAATGTTTAATATTTAAGTTTTTAAACAATTTTAATTGATAATCTCTACAATTTTCTCTCACAATGCTACGTATTTTGACATTGTTTTGGATGTTAAAAATCATGAATGTTGGTAAGGATGAAATGGGGTTCAAAATTTCCCCTAAAGAATCTGAATTCTCAGTCTGTGCATATTTAAACAAAACAAAAGCAATGTATTTTTACATCATATATCTCAATTTTTTTATACTTATGTTAGCTACAGTATAAAATGAGAGAAACTTTTTGAAATTAGCTTCAGTTTCCTATCTATTTGGTTTAAGGAGATATCTAATTTTAAAGTAGTCATTTTTTGCATGAAAAGTTACTTCAACCGCAGCTCAGATTTCAAATAAACGTATAAAGTATATTGATATGCGTGATGAAGCCACTTGTAATACTGGGCTATGTTTTGTATACATTTTCTGTCCCTGACACTATAATGTAGTCTCGGGATGTCCCTCCTTCCAATGGAAAATGTTACGCTGATTTAATTGTGTAATGCATAGCAGCAAGGCTTTAAGGACTTTACTTGGTTTTACTACAGCAAAAATCCTGCCCCAGGAAATTGCGTAAATTTACGAGGGTATTACTTTCAAACCCTAGTTTATACATTTTTCATACATGAAAACAACCAAAAGCAAGTATTGGATTTCTTTCCTTTTTTTGAAAAAAAAATATCGCCTAATAATTAACTGAAAAGTAAAATAGAAGTAGTAAAATAACCGGGAGGATTATTTTAAGTCTCAAAAATTATTTTTTGTTTCATAAATGTTGAGTAAGTTTATATATGTTTTTGATAAGAATAAGGGTTTTATCAAAGGCTCCAGTAAATCCTAACTCTAGAAACTAGAAGAGACATTTAAGGTCTTGATGACAGAACCACCTCTTGACATTTAATTGTCCCAAACCCATAAACACTAGTGTAATCAACCACACCTTTTTTTCAGTAAAAACTTTCATCTCCATTACTCCATTACAACATGGAAATACCAAAAGACTTGGAAATTTGTACATTTTTTTTATGCTGATTATAATAAATAATATGCCAAGAAGTATGAAAAAGTAATTAAAAGCTTAGGTGATGTTGAAATCTGTTACAACCTGTCATAGTTAATGGTCTCATTTTATGCTTGCTTGCTTGAATTATTCTCAAATATTGAAGTTCGATAAATGCTCCATTATTAAATTGCCCGAGTTCGCTTGAGCTAGGCTTATTAGCGGACGCTAATTGATGAGATCGTTTTGATTAGTATGTATATTGAGAAATCATTTTGCAAATGTTGCAATGGAGCAAAATTTGAAGGTTCAAAAAATTGAAATATTATAATTTTTAATCTTCAAAATCAGAGCGTACCTTCCTCTATTATTCTACAACTAACCTCATAGTAAACACTTTTTAGGAGACATCTTAAATACTGCCAAACAAATATAATTTGATCGCATTTTGCTACCTGTTCCAAAATTTATTTTATATCTCACAAAAGACTTAAAAACACGTAAAACTCACTGCTTTTCCCTTAAATATGGGTCTCATTTTTCATCTCTGCTCTACTTTTGTTTTTCACTAAATAATACCAGGAAAAAATTATACACGAATGTACCTGAGATGTTCAACTTTAATCCAAAAACAAGTATTTCAAAATATCCTATTTTTTGCAGTTGGTATACTTTTTTCAGTGCTAATGTTTCAGATTTTTATACATATTTTACTGATAAAAATTAAAAACTTTCAGCTTGAATATCTCTACGAAAAATTAAGCTATGCTAGCATTGTTTAATAATAAAACATATTAGTTTTGAAGTACTATATACTATTTTTTAGTATAAAAAAATTTTGAACACTTTTTTTTTTTTTTTTTTTTTTTTTTTGCATTTTTCGAACTTTTTGTAGTATATTTTGAAATATTCGTTAAATTGAGCAGCATTTTTTTTGCATTTATTTCATTAACCTCATTGAGCTCTCTGAGCCCCAATTTAGTTTTTTAAAATATTGATTTTTCTTGGAGATATCCTCAAAAATGTGTACAAAGGAATACCTTTGTTTCTAGTTTCAATTTTCCCTTGTATATCCTCATCCCAAATTCTGAATTTGAAAAAAAAATTGACAAAAATCTCATTTTCTCTACGAAAAATGCAACTAGAAGGGTCAGCAATAGTGCAGTCGATAGATAATTTTGCTCGTCATCCTTTCAATTACTTACATTTGAAATGTAATTATGAAAAATGATGTGTATCTTCGAAAAATCTCCAAAATTTGAATCGCATTTCACGTAAAATTTAATGCGAAAAATATGTTTAAATTTTATTTAGATAGATGCAGAATTCAAAACCGTACAAAAAATGTTTAATATGCTAGGCTTACTTACTTTGCAGTTCATGAGCTATTAAATAATGTTATTTTTTGAATCATTTTTCGGTCTATCTGAAAAATTAATTTTGGAACTCAGTTGCTATAAACTCAAGCTGTGATATGAACTATTATTCTGATTATCTTGGCAAAAAATTAACATTTTTCGCTGAAACAAAAAAACATAGGGTAGCTTTCAGTTGGATCTATCCTGTGAATACAAAAAAGTAACATATTAATTTAGATGTTCAATTTTTTATAATCGATTTTAGGTCAACATTGGTTAATAATTATGCCTATGAATCTACATTCTGGCATTAATTCTTCTATTTTAGAACAGATATCAATGGCCTATAAAAGAAAAGTGTATCTTTTTTTAAAGGTTTGACATAATTTGATTCAATATTCGGCGAAAAAAGTCGAAAACCATGTGAAAGCCATCTGAAACCATCCAGAACCTGCTTGACAACAGAAACCCTATCTCGACAAATTTCGATCCTAATAACTTTTAACTTTACAGGAGAGTAGGGACACATCTTTGACTCGCTGATTTCAAAGGGAAACCTCCACAACCTTACTGCGTATCGAGAAAATCATCTTGAATGTGCACCGATAGCTTGCTACGCACTTCTATTGAATCAATTATAATAAAAGTATAATTTCTATGAATATTGATGCAAGTAAGCTGCTACTCGACATGGATATAGATATAAATAAGTACTAGAAGTATTTCAGATATCAGCTTCCATGAGTCATTGTGCATTCGGTAAGTTTGAACACTAACCTATTTATTACTACGCCGATTAAGGTCAGTAAGCTCACTTATTCTTGCCGAATATGGATCCAAATGAGTTCCCGTTGCAATGGTAGGTACGTCTAGTGTTAATCCGCAGAATAATTGCAAAAGCCTTTGCCTTTCCCAGTTGTTGTAAAAATGAAAAAATGTAAATGAACACTTTCTTACTATTTGTATTATGAAATGTTTCAGATATTTTTTGAAAAATTTTATAAAATCAAATAATCGTTCAAAATTGAATTTTGACTTTTTGAGATTGCACTTGATGCGCAGTAGATATACAAATAACATATCTTAATTTTATAAGCTATCGGCTGTTTTTGAAGGAGTAGAGCACACGTTTTTGAGTGAAATCACCCCTTCCTCCGCTTAAAAAAAAATAAAGCGATTGAAAAAATGCTTGTAATCTATGGATATTAATTCAAATTGGCTTAAAATTTCAAATATATACTACACATGTAACATTTAACAGTGTCCAGAATTAATACATTTTTATTCCATTGATTTACTTGCTGCTTTGTTGGTTAGATCGTAGGATGTAGGAGTACACACACACTTTTTTGGTTTTTTTTGTGACCCAGCAGATCATTTCAAGTTGGGAATAGCACCTGGCAAATACTAATAAATCATTGAATTTTATCAAAATCTATGGCCACTCAAAGACAAAGAAAAGTACATATGTGAAAAGTTGGAAATCTGATTTTTTTGTGGAAAAAGATTACAAAAAGCGTTCTGGAGTGTAACATTTTAAGGGCCGCCGATTTCTTCGGCTTTTGTTGGGTCGATGGCATTGAGTATTTACCGTTCATAAACACGCGTTATCTTTTCTAATGGTGTTTTGATCGGGACTGGATGTACTGTCCAGAAGCAAGTGTTTTATCATACATCAACTATGTTACCGGTAAAATACATCTCTAATTGTATGGTTAAATAACTAAGAATATTTTTTATATTATATTTATTTATTCTCATCGTAACCCCAACAAAGAGATAAAGCAACATTAGAGTGCCTGTTGAAGAGAATACTCTCGAATTTAGAACGAAAAATAGTTCTAACCTTTTTTTGGAAGCAAACTTTTGTATAGAATAAAATTTTTGGGTAATCGAATAGCTTTTCTGTATAAAAAATAGTCAAAGCTTCATTTTTATCATATTAATTTTAAAGATATTTATATAGTATGCATACTATCATATCCCCATAAAAAAATCAGAAAATCATACATGACGTTTTTATTATGTCATGTTGTACAGTAATGTTTCTATATAACCTGTTTAAAAATCGTTGATATATCTAGCCGATGGCAAGATATACGGTATAGTTGATCTGTTTAGAAGAAGAATAATGGGTTTGAATCCCGATTCATGCCCGATAATGTTCTTTCAAGGTACACAATAATGCCAACTACAATAACAAATAGAACACATATTGACAATCATATTTTAGGAAAAAAAAATAAAGCGAGAAATTGCAATTACTTCTTCTTTTTTTTTTTTTTTTTTTCGGAAAATTGTAAAATTGATGAAAGAATGTTGCGTTAAAACCTGATAATTTGAGGATATATGCTATTAGTGTAACACACGATATCAGAAATAAAAAACCTGATTTGCACACAACGTTTTATAGTTGAGTCATTCAGGCTTTTCTTAACTTTTTCTCTCTCTCTCTCTCTCTCTCTCTCTCTCTTTCATTCCTTCATTTTTTTCTCCATCTACTATCTTTCATGACATTGCTAACTCCATCGTTAATAACACCTACTACATCAAAATTATTATCGTACTTAACATTTAATTCTTCTGCAAATAATAAACCTCATGCACAATCTTCCTCAAAATCACCCGATATCCCAACATATATAACCATTGTAATGCGTAAAGATGGTACACCTACAACAAAATGTCTCAATCCAATTAATACAAATCAACAACCTCCATTATCTCGACCCAGTTCATTATTAATTCGAAGACGTCGATCATCATTTTCGTCTTCACAATGCTTATCATCACCCCCAAAACAACGCCGACTCATGATATCTTCACTTATACCCCGTTTCAATGTATCTCCCCGAAGAACGAGCAGTAATAATAGCATTAGTAGCTATAACAGTATAAATAGTATTTCAATAGGTGATCAAACAACAATGGTAACTGCTGATTATTTATTAGCGTCACAACGTAAGGTCGCATGTCAATCTTTATGATTTATAGTGTTACTTATCATGCTTTTTGTTTTTCTTTATACATATATATATATATACATATATATATATATATATATAGCTCGTTTTCTAAATTTACCTTCTGAACTTAGTATGAAAATATTAATGCTGTTAGATTGTAAAAGTTTGTTAAATTTAGCGCAAACATGTAAACAATTATTTCAATTGTGTCATAAAAACCATCATTATTTGTGGCAAACGCTATTTCATGCTGATCATGTCATGAAAATTACGAGGCCCGTGACATTACCATATTACGATTTATATAAAAATCATCACGAATTAAGTAAAAGATGGAAGAAAGGTCATGTCAATACACGGTACCTTACAGGACATGACGATAGTGTGTATTGTTTAGTTTGGGTAGGTCCAAATTTAATCGTTAGTGGTAGTAGAGATCGTTCAATCAAATTATGGAATTTATCGAAACAAAAAGATGCTTTGGTATTAACAAAAACTCATCATGATGGAAGTGTATTATGCTTACGTGCATCGAATGACATGAAATGGATGGTATCTGGTTCCTCTGATTCTACTTGCTTGATTTGGTCACTACCTGATTTTGAACAAAAAAACAGACTAATTGGACATGCTGGTGGTGTATTAGATATATGCATTGTAGGTGATATGATTGTTAGTTCATCACGAGATGCAACAATACGTGTATGGGATAAAAATCAAGGTACAGAAATTCGGAGACTTGTAGGCCATGCTGGTCCAGTCAATGCATTAGGATCCCATGGAGGTCTTGTGGTATCGGCTTCTGGAGATACTACATTAAAATTATGGGATATTGAAACTGGAAATTGCCTGAAAACATTAGCTGGACACACAAGAGGATTAGCATGTGTTCGATTTGATGGTAATTTGATTTACAGTGGTGGACAAGACAATAAATTAAAAGTGTGGGATGTTAAATCTGGTAAATGTATTTCTACTTTGAGTGGACATTCTGACCTTATTCGTACAATTGACAGTTTCCAGGCAAGTCCAAATATATCACTTTAGAAGAGAAAAATATTAACAAACATACAAATATAGAATATCGTTGTTAGTGGTAGTTATGATAGAACCCTAAGAGTTTGGGATATCAAAGAAAATAAGTGCTTACTAAGTTTTCAAAGTGGGCATTCAAGTTGGATATTCAACTGTCTTAGCAATCGTACCAAGATTATTAGGTACGTTCATTGGTAGAATAAAGTATCGACATATCTAATGTATATAAATATTTAGTGCTGGTCAGGACAAGAGAATTATGGTATTAGACTTTGGCCATAATCTTGTAACCATGGATTCCTAGATATAAATGATACAAATACAGTAGTACACATCAGCTCAACATATATTAATACGTTTTTTTTCTGATCGTATAACGATATTAAAATATACACTTCTTGTACAAAAGCTTTTGCAGTTGGTATATTCCTATAAATCATGTTTCTCGTATTTTCCGCCTGTCATATCTATTTGAGAAGGCATTCCAAAAATGCATAAAAGTACCTTAGATGCCGTATTATGTCCTATTATCAATTTGCTTGCCATGGGTCAATTTGAAAATTTCTTTAAAGCGTTGGTAAAAAGGCAAATTTTCGGCTGAGCCAGGACTTTTTGCATGAAAAATATGTTATTATTTAATGGAAAAAGCACAAATAAAAAACATGACATGAAAAAGTAACCTTTCCTGCTCATTTATTAATATCGAACATCATATTTAATTATTCAATTTGAACCTGTAAAATTATTTAAACCAACACTATCAAACATAAAATATCATATTCAATCCGAAAAAGAAGCAGTGAAAAAAGAAAAAAAAAGAATAATTATAAATGAATTTGCAGTTTTTATATATAAAGAAAATAACATAATTTTTTTGGGTCTAAATGATAGTAATTTAATCAATATCCATATCTTCCTTCTTCTTGTTGTCGCTAGAGTCGTCCATAGGGGTATCGGCATCTGCAGAAGCAGCAGGTTCCTCAACCTTAGGAGCAGGCTTAGGCTTGTTCAAGATGGGGTTGGCAAAGTAAATAATAGCTTCCTCTTCCTTCTTAATATCGTTGCTAGACAAGACAGGAGTCTCGTTCTTGGGGACCTTGGCTTGCTTAGCATTTTGCTCATCCATCCATCTACCGGCACGTTCACAACGCTCGACAATATCTTGCTTCTCGTGGGGAAGAATGTGGGAGTATTTCTCATCAGAGCTCATGGCTTCTTGAGTCAAACGTTGCATAGTATCACGGAGAGAGCGTTCAGAATGAGGACGAGCCTCAGCTTCACGGTAACGTTCAACAACGGGGTTACCAATCTTCTTGAGAGCTTCGAGCTTCTCAACATATACAGACTTGGGAGCATCATAACCTTCATCATAAATCCAGTCAACGACAGTGTTAAGATCTTCAGCAAACTTGTCCTTAACAGAAGGATCAATGTATTCGGAAAGAGGACCGAGAATCTTGTCACGCATTTCATAACCGTATTCTTCGAGAGAGTTCTTGGCAGCTTCGGTAGCAGCGATGAGCTTATCGTTAGCATACATTTGGCTTTCCTTCTCAGTATATTCGTTGACGAGCTCCTTGGAAAGAGCAGTAGTACCAGAGACAACGGGAAGATCACCAGTCTTGACAAGCTTCTTGACCTTCTTGATCTCCTTCTCGCCATCCTTGTTCTTGGTCTCTTCATCAACCATCTTCTCTTCGACAGTGTAGGCAGATTCAACGGACAAGATACCGTGGATATTAAGTCTAACCTTGACCTTGATTTGAGCGGGTTCACCGTTAACGGGTTCAACATTCTTGATGTTGTATTGACCAATCCAGGGGTTGATACCACGAGGCAAAGCTTCGGGGTTAGCATAGAAAGCTTGCAAAGTGAAAGCTTCACGACGGAAGAAGGTCAAGATCTTGGTAGAGGGGATAGAGTTGTTGTTATCGAAAACAACAATTTCAGTTTCCTCTTCCTCGGGAGTAGCATCCCAAGTGAGCTTGATAGGGTAGGTGACAACATCGTTAACACGGAAATCACGAACCTTGAAGACAGGGGACAACATGGCACATTGGAGAGCGGCACCACGAGCAACAGCTTCATCTTGGTTAAGAGTAGTAGAGATTTCCTTACCAAAGAACTTGGAGATGGTAGCCTTAATAGCAGGAATACGAGTAGTACCACCAACCATTTCAACGAAATCAACCTCGTCAATCTTCATACCAGCGTTCTCGAGAGCCTTGGCAAGAACTTCTTCGGTACGGGTGAATAAGTGAGAAGCCCATTCCTCGAATTCTTCACGGCTAACCATGGCAGAAACATCGCGATCATCCATAATAGATTCAATGTTGACGGGAGCTTGAGGGTTAGCAGACAAAACCTTCTTACAACGTTCAGCAGCAACACGAAGACGCAAAAGAGCCTTCTTGTTGGAGAAAACATCAATCTTGAACTTTTCCTTGAATTGAGCAGCGAGCTTATCAACAATGACAGCATCGAACTCACGACCACCGAAATGTTCATCGAAAGCTTGACCACGAACAGTCAATTGACCCTTAACGAAAGAAGCAATTTGACAAGTGTAAGAAGAGTGACCAATATCAACGAAAGCGACATTTCTGGGCTTCTCCTCAGGAAGATCAGTCTTGGTAATACCATAACCAAGAGCAGCGGCAGTCAAATCGTTGACAAGACGCAAACAGTTCAAACCGACCATCTCAGCAGCAGTGAGAACAGCACGACGTTGAACTTCAGTGAACCAACCGGGAACAGTGATAACACAATCAGAGACGGGGCCATTGATTTCAGCAGCAGTAATATCCTTGATTTTGTTAAGATACATGGCGATAAGTTGAACATTGGAGAAAACTTGTTCTTCACCGAGGTAGTTGACCTAAATTAAAGACACATTTAATCACTTTGATCTCTTTCTCTCTTTCTCTATCTATCTCTCTATCTCTGTCTCTCTGTCTATCCTTTATATAATTACCTTAACACCAGCTTGGCCATTGGCATCAGCTAATTCAGCCATGATAAAGTTCTTTTCAACTTCTTGAACTTCGGGGTCTTCAAAAGTACGACCAGCAAGACGCTTCAAACTGACAATAGTATTCTTTGCGTTACTGATTTCTTGAGTCTTTGCGGCTTCACCAAGATATCTTTGCTTGGGACCGAATGAAACAATGTTACTATAGTAAGGAGTTAATATATGATATGCAAAACAGTGAAAATAACAACATACGGAGTAGCACGGTTAGAAACTTCGTTACAGATAACATCAATACCACGATTACGGGCAACGGCAATAACAGCCTGGAGATTACCAAGATCAATACCCTATAAACGCGAAATTAATGACATGTTGGAATTGCAAAAAATATTTCTATATGAAAACTTACAACGACAGACATTTTTTATATGAGTAAAGAACAATAAGTGTAGAAAACAATTTTTTTTTTTTTTTGCTTTTTAGGCGATTCACTTTTTTTTTTATAAATTATAGCCTTACTTTTCCTTACTCCATTATCCAATCAAACTACCATAAATTCCTTCTTCTACTTTCTGGGATGTTCCAGCACTTTGCAATGGTTCATCTACGTCACTTCAGCCTGTATATTTGAAAAAGCCACTTTGGATTACGGTCACTGGTAAGCTATGAAGGAAGCAAAAGAATCTAACGATGCTTCCAAAATGCTGAGTGAGAGCATATGCTCTGATTTTAGTTTATAATCCCTCATTCCCCTCCCCCTTCCCCTTATAATTCATATTTTAGTTTGCTTTGAAAAAGGGACATGCGCTGATTTTGATTTGTATAATTTGACAAAGTGATAAATTTCAGTTAATCCCAACATCTAATTAAACATTTGCCTATTTTCCATTTTGTGTCACTCTGGATTGACCTTTTTGGAAACTGAGTTCCGTCAATGTCAATGCCAAATATTGAATTAAATCTGCACCGACAGAAAATTTAGTGCTAATGTTTGTGTAAGTATATGTGTCGGATTGTGAGACCTTATTGTTGTGAGGAATGCTATAAAAAGTTACAAAACATACACAAAAGTAATAAATATAAAACGATACTTTTCAATCACATTTCCCAGTAATCTTTTTTTTTTTTTTTTTTTTTTTTTTTTTTTTTTTTTTTTTTTTTTTTTTTCCTTTGAGCTTAATCACTGTATAATTTCATGTTTGATAAGATCTTTCATATTTAAAACACAATATATTTACCAATATACATTGCAATTGCATTTCAACAGCAATTTTCGTCTTGGATTATACTTGTGCAAAGGTTTGGACATGTTATAACCACAATATTGTGTGCATTCTTGTTTATTTGGTGCTGTGTTTGTGGTACACAATTTCAAAAATTTCCTGTGCACAGCATGTATTAGTCAAGTGCTTTGGTGTTATCACGCAAACTATCATCTTTTTTTGCTTAAACCTACGAGTTACTATCATAATACGCTTGGTTTATTACTATTTTACATTCGGAGATTTACAGCCATCAAATTATATAATTAATGTTTAGCGAAATTTAAAAATATGAGCGAAGCCTTCAAAAAATACGAAAAAAATATCAGCAGTTAGATTAACATGTCAATAATATGCTTATATCTTTTTTTTAATCAATATCTGCTCTAAAGGCTGCGCTTTACATGTTATTAAAAAGGGTGTTTTTCAAAAAAATACGCCAGCGGAATTTGAATACGCTTTTGTCAAAAATCCAATCAATCTATCAATTTTTTTTGATTTGTGTTTTTTTCAAGTTTTAAAGGATTTTTTCATCCTTAACTTGATAATTAATATTCAAAATAGTAATAGCAAAAATAATGTAAAAAATTGCTTTATACATGATACAATTTTTTGTTTGATAAATGCTGGCATAAAATAAATCATGAATGTCAAAAAACCTCATTTTTAATTTTTGGGCTAAAAGTCAAAAAAATTAGCATGCATGCTAAAAATAAACAATTTCAATTTATAGATGAGTAATTTCTGATCACTTGATATTATATAGTATCTTAGTAGAAGTTGTCAATTTTCGTGTGAAAATCGCTGTTTTATTGAAAATGGATGTTTTGGATGAGGTAGTACTCATGGTTTTGAGGCAAAAAATCATCGAAAAATTAAGTTCTTCAAATAGCTTCAGAGATGCTATAGGATACATCTATGGCAAAAGGGGAGTCGTTTGATATGATTTTGAGCATCAGAAAACATTGTACGCCCTAGATATCGCGCTTTCAAGTGTTGATTTATGCGATTTTTGGTGAAACAGCGACGTTTCGTTGAACGTTGTATGAATTATATCATAAAAATCGTTGTGCAAATATATAAATAATATCTCTGATTTAGACTACATGATGATCATAGTTTTTGCACAAATTACGGGTTGTTCTTATGTAATTTAGTTTCATAAAAAAAGATTCTTATTGGTAAGAGTGTTTCGCTTGCTGTGATATTTGATTTTTTTTCAATATATGGTTAAATCAAAGCTATTATAAACGATTTTATATGATTGAATCACAAAATATTGATCGAGGTTTCGTTGTGCACAAGCCTATAGGTTCCGCTGAAATAGGTGATTATAGCTTATTGACCAGTGAAATTCACCACAACAACCAAATTTCGACGGAGCCAAAATAATCAAATCTCTGTACTCTTCTAAAAATGATCTAGAATAGGCTAAATTGTATCTAGATTTGGGAAACAAAAAACATTAGCATAGTTTATACATGTTATAAAATGCGCTAATGCTATGATATTAGTTTTAAACAGTGTTGTTGATTATGAAAAATCCTTGAAAATTTATCGAAATGTTCTGAGATTGATTTTTTCTCCAGGAAAATCCGTACTTTCTAGCCAGGTATCGAAATTTAATCGTGCTTTAGCTATTTTTTCGAGCTAATAATTATATATACGAGATGTTTAGAGAATAGAAAATGCTTTACAAAGTTCATGATAAAGTGTAAATCTTGATCTAGTGGACGTTTAAATTGAATTGAAATTAGTAATCTACCTACCATATTTATCACTTTTGTTTTAGCAACAAAATGAAGCACGTGAATAATACATTACAAGTTGCTTATTTGATGCTGGTGTTGATTTGATAACAGACGTGAGCCCAATTTATAAGGAGTAAAGAATAGGAAAGTAAAACCTGATAAGATACAGTACAAAGCGGAGTTCCTCCGTTGATTCCTTCTTCTTCCGTATTATCAACATCTTGATTATCCGAATTTTTGAGATGTATGTAATTCATTTAGTTAAATGATTTATTGTAAATAATTCATAATTATGTGCATACAATAGGAGGGAATAAATAGGAAGAGTTGTATGAAACCAGATACCTTATCTATGTTTAATTTATTCTAAAATTTAATAGAGCTATTTATGCGATCTACTTGGGGGAGGGGAAGGGCAAATAAGAGGGGGGGGGTGGAAGGGAAAGGAGGGGGGTCGGGTGCATCCAATAGTATTATTGCGACAGTCACCGTTCGTGAGTCATGATGGGCAACCATACATTTTCCCGCACTTCCATTTGGTAAGCTTTTAGCTACTGCGATAATTTGACATTTGGTATCATCATAAATAGAAAAAAATGATGATCCCTTATTATGTGTATTAAT
Organism: Mucor racemosus; assembly: GCA_027405735.1. NCBI lineage: Eukaryota > Fungi > Mucoromycota > Mucoromycetes > Mucorales > Mucoraceae > Mucor > Mucor racemosus. The sequence goes on along the minus strand of JAPEHQ010000014.1, from coordinate 808,738 downwards.
AAATGTATGTATTTATTTTTTTTTACTTTTTTTTCAAAGAGAGTAACATGATGACTTGATAAATGTTGTATGCTCTTGATTTGATATGGAGTAGAGGACATAAACTTCTTGGAAATCGAATTGAATTATGAATTTCTCCTCTTTGAAACGCCGTTTTATACTAATATTTTCCTTTTTCACACCTCATATATAAATCTATTTTTTTTTACTAGATTTGTTTCTTTTTTTTTTTTTCCTTTTTACTTCTACTTCCATCCCTTTGTTGTTTTAAATAAAATGTGTGGTATTTTTGCTGTTTGCAACTATCAAGGTGACGTTGATGCCTATCGCCAACGTGCTCTCTATCTCTCAAAAAAGTAAGTTTTTAATACTTGTACATTTGACATTTCTAAGAGTATTTATCATGTCAATTCGTCAATTAATAGGATTAGACATCGTGGTCCTGATTGGTCTGGTTGTCATGTTGCAAAGAACAACATCATGTGTCATGAGCGTTTAGCTATTGTTGGTGTTGGTAAGTTTTTTAAGTTTTAGTGGAGAAACAGTGCGGAAAAAAAATCTAAAACTTGTGTAAAATGTCTTAGATTCTGGTGCTCAACCTCTTGTCAGCGAAGATGGTAACCTTGTTCTCTGTGTCAATGGTGAAATTTACAACCACAAGCATTTGCGTAACCAATTAAAGAAGCCTCATCACTTCCAAACTAGCTCTGATTGTGAAGTTATTATGCACATGGTAAAAAGAGAAAGAGAGAAAATTGCTATGATTTACAATATATTAACTCTTTTTTTGTTAAATAGTACGATGAAATGGGAACTGATCTCGTCAACCATTTAGACGGTATGTTCTCTTTTGTTCTTTTGGATGTCAAGCGTAACCGTGTCATTGCTGCTCGTGATGCTATTGGTATTACCACTCTTTACTACGGTTGGAACTCCAAGATGCCCGAAACTGTCTACTTTTCTTCTGAACTCAAGAGTCTTAATGAAGAATGTGACAAGATCTTGGCTTTCCCTCCCGGTCATGTTTACGATTCCGAAACTCAAGAAACCACTCGTTGGTTCAACCCTACTTGGTGGGATGGTAACAAGATTCCCTCTAACCCTGTCGATTATAAGGTTTTGAGAGAATCCCTTGAAAAGGCTGTTCGCAAGAGATTGATGGCTGAAGTACCTTATGGTGTCTTGTTGAGTGGTGGTCTTGATTCTAGTTTGATTGCTGCTATCGCCGCCCGTGAAGCTGAAAAGATTGCTCAAGGCAATGGTGATAACGATGATGATAACTTTGATGAGAGTAAGTATTTATTGATGGAGGAATTAGTATTTTATCTAACAATTAATTTGTTTAGGTGGTCCCAAGTGCTGGCCTGGTGTTCATTCTTTCTCTGTTGGTCTTCCCGGCTCTCCTGATTTACTTGCTGCCAGAGAGGTTGCCAAGTATCTCAATACAATCCATCACGAATACACATTCACCATCCAAGAAGCTTTGGATGCTGTCAGTGATGTAATTTTCCATCTCGAAACCTACGATGTCACAACCATTCGTGCCTCTACTCCCATGTACCTCTTGTCTCGTAAGATTAAGGCTATGGGTGTCAAGATGGTTTTGTCTGGTGAAGGTTCCGATGAAGTCTTTGGTGGTTATCTTTACTTCCATCAAGCTCCTGATGCCGCTTCTTTCCATTCCGAATGTGTTGATCGTGTCAAGAACTTGCACACTGCCGATTGTCTTCGTGCCAACAAGTCTACCATGGCTTGGGGTTTAGAAGCTCGTGTTCCTTTCTTGGATAAGGAGTTCTTGGAAGTTGCCATGAACATTGCACCCGAGGAGAAGCGTCCCAACAAGGCTGAGGGTCGCATGGAGAAATACATTATTCGTAAGGCCTTTGATACCTCTGATGATCCCAGTGCTAAGCCTTACTTGCCTGAAAACATTTTGTGGAGACAAAAGGAACAATTCTCTGATGGTGTTGGTTATAGTTGGATTGACAGTTTGAAGGCTGTAAGTGAAAACAAGGTTTCTTCTGAAGAATTAGCTCAAGCTAGCTCAAGATGGTCCAAGGATACTCCTGATACTAAGGAAGCTTACATGTACCGTGTTATGTTTGAACAATGGTTCCCTCAACCTGCTTGTACTGCTTCTGTTGTGAGATGGATTCCTCGTGCTGACTGGGGTTGTCCTTCTGATCCTTCTGGTCGTGCCCAAAAGGTTCATGAGCAAGCCTATGATGAGAAGAAGTAATTGAAAATTTTAAATATTATAAATAGTTCGTTAGAGTAAAATAAAATTAAAAACGCCCATACAAGTGTATATTTTTTTGTATAAAAAACTCATTTTCTTTGTTTTGTATTAAGCTATAATTTGTGATGCGAGGAGGGTATCAGACAAATCAACCATTAACTTTTCTTCCATGAAAATTTGCTCAGTCTGATACCGGGGAACCTTAGTTCTATATTAAATGAAAAATAGCTATATTCAGTTTCAATGATTCTTGTGAGTCGTACAATTGAGCATATATTATTAAAAACAATGCATTTGTTGATCTACAAGATGAAAATATACTATAATCATAAATTTGGTGATCCGCATAATTAATGATCCGATCATTTTCCGTTAATCAATAAAGAGTTTTTGATAGCTGAATGAAAGATATTTATACCTCAAGTAATTGAATTAGTAAACTATGCCATTTTGACAACGCACTGATAGTTTTTAACTATAAAAAGATGATAAATGCAGTTTAAATTTATAAAATATTCCAAATAAATACTTTATTCGATTGTATTTAACATTTAAACACTGGTAAAGAAAACTTTAAATACTATGCATTGGTCGTAATTCGGCACATGTATTTATCAACAATCTTTATTGATAGAAAATCGCATTAAAAAAAATCCTCTAAATCGAACCATCAAACAAATTGCGGAATTCAAAATAATTGCCAGATGCGGAACTAATTTGACATATAAGCTCCGCTCAGGGGTAATTTTTCAGGATAAAAAAGTACGATTTACCCAGAATATGAAGATTTTAGATAATAAAAAAGCAATCCAATACAATGCAGGTGCTACTATAATGCTTGTGAGCGTTAGTATTGAAACTTTCTCTCATTCAAATTCTGAAAAAAAGAGTCCTGAAATCGAATTTCAGCATTAATAATACCTGGTATTAGATAAAATGTCTATAAACATTTTCAATTAGATGCAATTTGAATAGATATTAAAAGTTTATGAGATTACCTGAAATCATTGTATACATTTTTCTCTGGTTTAGGAAGATAGTTTTAATTGTGCCGCCAATATTGCTGTGAAACGGCATTAAATGGCATTCTTTTCGCTGTATTTTGAAAAATAAAAATAAAAATAAAAAACTAGGAATAAAATCTTAAATATACATCAAATATGTTTACAAAAGAAAGCACTACATAGCACGCTTGCTTACTTGTGAAAGAACTCTTTGGAAATACTGTGTACAATCACCGGAGGTTGAATTCCGAGTTCATGATCAGATCAAACACTGTGTTGTTGCTGTTGTGGTTTGACCAACAAAAAAACCGAATAATCCAAACAATTATGCATGATTTGAAGTTCGAAAAAAGATGGGGAAGGTTCTTTTTGTCCCACGCATGCTATTTTTCTATATCCATATTTGAAGTGATATAATTTTTCTTTAGCGTGGTAATTTTTAGCAAACATGAATAATATACTATTTGATCTATATTTTGAATCCTTATATAGAATTTTTTCCTAATATGGATATGTTTCTGATTAATACACACACACACACACACACACACACGTACATACACACACGTAAACATTTGACTTAAACGTAATGTATTACAATCAAGAAAAAGATAAGCAGATCATCTGTTTTGAAAATAATGGCGGGTTTATTTATTAAATTTAATTATTAAAAAAAAGTATAGTAAATTATCATGGCTTTAGAACAAAGAGAGAGTGGGGTAGGGCATAGTTCTCATATAAAAATAAAAATGTACAGTAGGGTTGAGATATGTAATTAGATTAAAAGGCAATATTTAAGAGCCATAAAAGGTGGGTATGAGATATAATTTAGTGGTTAACCAATGAGATCGGAGGAAGACGGGTTCCAGCAGTTGTATTTGTTGATGCCAATGATAAGAGAGATCTTGCCACTTGCTGCTCTTGTAGTAAATTTGAATCATAATCTGATTCTGATGAATTACTGCTTATACTTGATGAGGATGATGGTAATGAAGGAAGAGTAGGAGAAGAAGAAGTGGTAATAGTAGTAGTAGTAGTAGAAGAAGAAGAAGAAGAACAAGTACAATGTTGATTATGGTGATGATGATGATAATGATGATTTTGTTGTGGATTAGCAATGGCAGAGTCAATGTCGGATAATTTAGCGACTGTGTTTGATAAGAGTTGTGATAAGCGAGTTACTTCTCTTTGAAGTTCTTGACGTTGAGAATGTAATGAATCATGTTTTGTACAATGTGATGGTTGTTTATAATATGTGTGGATAGGAGGTAATGTAAAACGAGTATGTTCATCCAATTTATGATGAGGCCATACCATTACCTTTGTATTATTATCTTCAGGATATATAATCAAATCAGGACTATGTCTACCGCCACCAATACTACTATTGCTACTACCGCTACTACTACCAGTACTACAATTATCATCAAAGCTCATTTTACGTGCAACAGCAGCAGGAACCGAAGAAGAGGATGAAGGAGGAGGAAGAAGTTGTTTTGTTGGTGGCGATGAAGTATAATTATGTTTAAATGTTGGTGATGATAAAGATTTCTTCTCATCATCTAATTTTTGATATTTTTGCTGAGGATGTTGTTTATCGGATGAAGGACAACGTTTTCTTCTTTTAATAACTGTACGCATCATAGTAGCAGGTCTATGAACGTGATGCAACTTGTAGTATAAACCACATGCGTTACAAATTGTCTTTCCAGTTGCATCTCTACGCCAAAGAGGAGTTGTTGTTGCCTGACAATTTGCACAAATGATATTTTCATCATTTTTATTGTTATTGGCCAAATCCATCAACATTTCTTTTTCCACACAAGGCATTAAATCTTCTTGTTGATTATAATCCTTACCGCCATTGGAACAATGATCGCATACAGGACCTTTACCGCTTTCACGTCCCCAAAGATGAGGTCTAAACGAAGATTGACATTCGACACAACGAGTTAATGATCTTTTACGAGCTTTCATTTGTTGATCTTGAAAAGAAGTATAAACCATAATTGAATAAATTATAATCGAAAAGAAAAAAGAGGGAAAAGGAAGAAAAAAGGAAAAAACAAGATGGAAAATATAGCTGTATAAATATCACATTTTTTCCAAAAGTATAGAGGGAGGGGTAGATCCAGTTTGCTGTTACACTGTCATCTATAAAAGGACATGTTGATAATCTCTACCAATCAAGGTGTATCAAATGATCTATATTCTTCCCACACTGGGAGTGATAATAGAGATGATTCTACCATGCCAATGAATTCACGAATTCTTATCACCTTATCATTTGTTTTCGCACTATGGAACGAGATATCTACCATGTCTTTTTTTTTTCGTTTTTGCGATCTGATATAAACCATTCGAATTTTTTGAGAGGTTTCCCTCATCTATACTAATACTTCTCCTTCTCTTGCTCTTGCTCTAGCCCCTTGTTAGTTGAAACTGAAAAATGGGAGGGAAAATGACTAAAGTGAAAATATAATAGGTTTTTTTTATCTCAACCTTCCAAATAAAGGCTGTAATTAGAGTTTTTCTATGGAAACACAACTAAAACCGGAGGGGAGGGGGGGGTGAAGGTATATTTAATAGCTCTATAATTTATAATGTGATTGCAAAATGTACATCAACATATAATAAAATGTGAAATTGGGCAAATAAATTATTTGAGTTATTAATAAATTGACAACATATTTCTATTTATCTAAACAGATTATTGATTATAACTGATACAGATACACGCACACACGCACACACACACACACACACATATATATATATATATATACATATACATACATACAGTCATTACACATATAAATGGATTTGTTAGTGTAACATTTAGCTTGAAAATTATAGACAATTTATTGTTTGTTGTAAAATATATGGTGTAACCAGCATCATTTTTAATATATTTTCAAGCAACAATGTCAAAATAATGAGTCTGTACAGCAACATCCACTTTTTCCCATCGTTTTATTTCACTATCTGATTTTATATCGCGTAATTCTTGCTCCAATTGTCTTTGTTTTTCCAATTCTTGTAATATAGCTTTCTTATGTTTATCCTTGACAGATGCCATTAAACTACGAAACTCCTTTCTTAAACTGCTCTCCTTGATGGTAGATACCTTGTCATCACAAACTCGTTTTTCCAGCAGTTGTTTATCTTGATGTAGTACACTAATTTCTTCTTCAAATTTCTTTCTTTCATTGTTGAAATCAACAATATTTCGTGTTAAACGATCGTATTCTTTTAAAATGCGTTCTAATTCTGCTTCTGTACTAGCTGATTGTAATATGAACGCGGATTCTCTTGTAGTAAATGTGTGTTTAGCTTGATTGAATTCTTTTTGTAACTGAAGCATTTGCTGTTGTAATTGTTTGCTATCACTAGTAGGGACATTAGTTATGATATGATGTGCTTGTTGTCGTTCTGTTAAATACGCAATAGTAGATGCAACTGCTTTTTCACAACTTGTGTATTCTATATTCATTACATTTTGACATTGATCCAAAATGTTCTTTTCTTGAAACGTTCGTATACGTTCTTTTTCAGAATAATCTTTGATTATTTGTTGTAATTCAACACCTCTTTGTTCAACAGCATTTGTTTTTTGTTGTAATGATAGATTCTCCTTTTTCTTTTCCTCCTCTTCTTCTTCCTTCTTCTCCTTGTCTTTCAGTTCCTGTTGCAGTTGCTTAATTTGAAATTGACATGAATCATGGGTTTCTTCTTTTTTAATAACAAGCGGTTGATTCTTCAATTTGTTTAATTCTGATTCTTTTGATTTAAGTGTATGTTCCAAGGATGTCACACGATCCTGCAATGATTGTCGACGTAAAGTTTCTTGCATCAATTGATCTCGCAACATGGTCATATCTTTTTCTTGGTTTTTAGCAATCAATTGCCTTTTTGATCTGCTTCGCTCTAGTTCTAATACAAGACTTGCACTTCTCTCTCTTTGTCGTGCAAGTTCTTCATGTGTATTTGATTGAATTTCCATTACTCTTAACAATTCTTGTTTTTGTTTTAATTGACGTGATAGTTTCTCGATAGTATTATCAATCTTTTGATGCAATGTATTCGCTGTATCACTTGTTGTCGTTGTAGTTGTTGCCGTATATAAAGTGCTAGACGATGTGTTAATGCTATTTGTTTGTGTAAATCCTGAAGAAGATGTGGAAAAAGAAGATGTAGAAGATGTAGATGATGAGGATGAGGAAGAGGATGAGGATGAGAATGTTGAAACATGCTGTTGATGCACATTATCATCATAATGATTAAATGTAGCTTCTAATTTTACAAAAATTTTGGTCAGAGCTCGATGAATATCTTCCTGCGGTAGATACTGTTTAGATTGTATTGCTGTAGCCAATGTGGCAGCTAAATGCTGTAAATAAGTAGCTTCCGTACGATGAGCTGATTGAGATGTGAAATAAAATTCATCTACTAATAATGTTATTTGTTGACTAGATTGGCAAATATCCTGTATGAAATCTGCCATAGAAGACTGATCCAGTTTAAATGCAGTAGTTACGGCTCTTTGAGTATCTGTCTGCACTCGAATTCGATCGTATAAAGCATTTACCAATTGTTGTAAATATTGAAATTTCTATTCAAATCTATGAGTAAAAAAATAAAGGGAAAAAACTGCCAGTGATCTGAAAACTTACTTGCACCAATTTTTCTGCTTGTACAAAATCTATCGGTTTAAACTTTGATGCTGTCATGACTGCATGAGATACATCTAATTCATGCAACATGTTACTATAGTCTTTTGATGCAGCATTAGCATTCAATGAGGGCTGTTGTTGAGATTCAAGAGGCGATTTAAATAGTTTCCATGGTAGTATCAAATCTTCCATTGATGCATTGGTGGTTGTCATGCCAACGTCTGTAGCAACAGATGATTTTGCAGTAAATTTTGATTTCAAGTGTTCCAATGATAAATGCTGCTTTCTTGAAGGAGTCCATGTGCCTATATCTTTCATGACAGGCACCCTACTATCACTTTTACTTTGTTTCGGTGGTTTCGGTATGACATTTGCAGCAGCTGTTTGTTGATTTTCAATTGCTGCTGCTCTATATTTCAAGGATTTTGTACAAGTTGGTGTAGCTTGTATCATTTTTTACGAATAAAAAGAAAGAGAGAGAGAGAGAAAAAGAGGGAGAATATACAATATAAACAAAAAAAAAATCATACTATAATATATATGTTTCTAACATGAAGGTTGTGTTTTATTATTAAATGCCTTAATTGAGTTTTGTATATCTTTACAACTCCCGCGAATCTGTCACTGTAATTTGTCTTAGTAAATCTCTTACTTTATCATTACTTGCAATTACAGTTGTAGATGTTCCATTCATGATGATTTTAGCATTCATATCAGAAGGTAATGCAATAGTAGTTATACCATTGATATCCTTGGTTATGTTGATGGGTATAGCATGCTAAAATGGTTTGGATGTTTAGAAATCTCCCTTTTTTCATTATTATACACACTTTACCTCTTCAAATCGTTTAATTGTAGCATTTAATTCCGTATGAATGCGTAATTCACTTTTATGATCTAATACCAATGATTGATCATCTTTAACGTTGATACTAGGATGTATTTCCAATCGATTGTTATAATAATTGAGTGATCCATTGATGGGAGCCCAAGCAGAAAAGTGAATTCCATCTCTATTGGGCACCATAGTAGGATCAATTGTTTTTGCCAACTAAAAAAAATTACACAAAGATAAGGAGGTTATACAATAAATAAAAAGGAGTGAGTCTTACCTTTTCACTCACAGAGACTCTTTCCCAATCTCTATTCACATCAATTCTAATAACTCCTTGATCGTATATATGAACTTGAGTTTCCTGAGATTGTTCCTCTTTCACCAATTCAGCTCCTTTGATACTAGGGATTAATAAATGTCGTATATTACTGCCTACATGCTGTTGGTGCTGCCAGTGTGTATTTAAAATGGAAGGTATATCTTCTAATTTAAGTCGAGTATCCAAAGGTAAACGTATGAAATTCATTTTACAATTGAGGGGTATATCATTTTGGATATCTTGAGGTGAATTAGGATCAATAAATATACATGTATTCAGTTCCGAGTGTCCCCAGTGATTTAAAAACCACATTAATGGCCCTTTGGTAATACAAGTTGAATCTCCTGTAAATACTATACATGGCTCTCGAATGGATGTTTCAGATAAAACAGATGCTTCTAAAGAAACTAGTGTTTCTACTGCTCCTGTGCTCATCAATTCTCCATGAGCTAAGGGCATTTGTGGTACGTATAATAAATCATGGCGTCCTGAATTCATCCATTCTCCACAAATATTGGCATATTTTAAGCTTTGATCTGCAATTGGATTTGCTATATAAATGGGTGTTTGATGTCTTTCATGACCAATTTGTTTTCCTAGTGATTTAAAGTACTCTTCTATGTCCCCTATAAGATCAAATATAATACCCATAGGTGGGGCAACAATAACTGAATTATGCAGTGATTGATTTGTCCGTGCTATATTGTGTATATACGATTTGTGAGAATTACATAAATTGCATAATAAATATGTTTTTTTTTTTTTACCTAAATGAACGTATAATTTCGCTTTAGCTCTTTCAAATGACAATTCTCGTTCTGATTGTTGACTTAGACCACCAACAACCACAACATCAGCATCTTTTAAAATATCTGCATCAAAAGGAGCTGGATGTAGATTTGCATAAAGTGATGAAAACGATAAAAATGCAATCCTCTTAAAACTTGTTTCTAAAAGCCAATTAGCACTACCTAGCGAGTATCCTGAACTATATGCTACCAAATTCAATGTAGAAAATAAGGACAGTGTTTCGGTATAACGAACAGGCTGTACCTTTTCAATGCAAGAAATTATATCTTTTGATGTATAAATGGATCGCCATCCTTCTGAAGGTAATGCCAAATCACCCAATTGAGAAAAATGTGTAGCTAATGTAGGCTCAATGCGAGAAGTATTGTTGTGTCCATGATAAAGTACTAATTCTTCCATACGTTGTTTTCCATATTCAATCGTTGGTTCAGTTGCAATAATGCGTCCCTTGTATCCAAGATATTCAGTCAAGAAAGGTAATCCTAGCATAGATTCACTATTGGAAATCAACACTAAGTCAATAGAATCCATATTAATTAAACTGAAGTCAGGTACTCGAAATACACTGGGATGATCGCAATTTTTAAGGCTTGTATTGAGAGATAAATGCTGTGTATCGGCTGTACGTTTGCCTTGAGCACTGAATGCTGATAAGATGGAACCCAAATCACTACTGTTGCTTGCTTCTTGATCATCTTGGTCATTATCTTGCTGTTGTTGTGTTTGTTGAGGTTGAGGTATAGTTAACGTTTCAATTGGACAATTTATCAAGATGGTATGTTGATTTATTTTACACAGAAATGTATTTGATGTTGATCCTTTATGATCGAGACATTGTATTTTCATTTTTCTGTTTATGCTATATATAAAGTCGCATTAATTAAACACGTTGAAGGTGTCTCGGGTCAATAAATTGTATTCATCGTGGCTTGGATTTATCATCCTAGACGGTCACTGGTACACATTCTGCTTGGGTGGTAAAAGAAGAGGGCTTTTTGGGAGTTTCAAATACGAAAAAAAATTAGGAAAAGCTTTTTTCTTTGACCTTGCCTTGCTCTCTTTTTCTATCTTTATCAACAAAAAGAAAATTTATATATAAAATGTATTTGATGTACTACTTGAACAACGAAGGAGAGCGTGTCTATACTCTCAAGGTAAATTTTTAAAAATCCTTTAAACATCACAAATTGACATTTTACATTTCGAGTAGAAGACTGATCCTAAGGGTTTGCCTACCAAGTCAGCTCATCCTGCTCGTTTCTCTCCTGATGATAAATTCTCTCGTCAACGTGTTACTATCAAGAAGAGATACAACATTTTGCTCACTCAACTTCCTGCTCGTCCTTATTAATTTTTTTCATCAAATCGCATTAACAACAGAAAGAAGAATTGGAGAGGAAAAAAGAAAATGGGAAAGAGAATTTTTAAATTGATCCTTCCAATTTATTGTAAATTACATTTCAAATAAAAACAATTGAAAAACAATACTTTATTATATATAATTATATTGCAGAGAGTGTATATATATATATATATATGTGTGTGTGTGTGTGTTTTGTGTGTTTTGCAGTTGTTTTCTGAGGAGGATGTTGCTATGTTGTATCAAGATTTTTGACATGTCTGTGACAGTTTTGCTTTTGCAATTTGATCAAAAAAATAATATTTTCTCGGTTCCTTTACCTTCAGCCCTTATTTCATCTTGAAAAAAACATCAATTATGGCCAATTCCAAATATGAATATGTTCGTCATTTCGAATTAGCAGATCACATGCTGCCCAATACATGGCTTGTCGTTCGTATTGATGGCCGTGGATTCCATAGATTTTCTCAAACTCATAATTTCGCAAAACCAAATGATAGAAGAGCAATTGATCTCATGAATCGATGCGCTATTGAAGTAATGAAGGATATCAAAGATATCATTTTGGCTTATGGACAAAGTGATGAATATAGTTTTATTATCCCAAAAACATCTAATTTATATTCTCGTCGATCAAGGTTAGTTTCTTCAAAAAGGTTGATTGGGTATGTCATATTGACATTTCTTTCTAGTAAAATCTCTTCTACAATTGTAAGTTTATTTGCTTCCAATTATGTAATGCATTGGGCAGAATATTTCGGTCAAGATAAACTTCAATATGCACCTTGTTTTGATTCAAGAACAGTATGCTATCCTAATGATAAAGTGTTGAGAGATTATTTAAGTTGGAGACAAGCAGACTGTAATGTATTCATAATGGAATCTTTGTATATTTACTAATTGCATTTTAAAATAGGTCACATTAACAATTTATTCAATACTACATTTTGGGCTCTCGTTCAGTCTGGAATGACAGAGGACGCAGCTGAAAAGCATTTAAGAGTATGTTCTTGCTGTTGATAGATTAAGAAAAAACAAACTCACAATGTATAAAATAGGGTTCCTTTTCCAAGGACAAGAACGAAATCTTATTTACACAATTCAACATTAATTACAACAAAATCGAACCAATTTATAGAAAAGGATCTACCATCATCCGTCAAAAGACTGAGGTTACCTCAATTTCTCCAAGAAATGGGGAAGAGGTCAAACGTATCAAACTTATACCAACTGCAATTCATGATGACATTATTGGCCAAGGTTTTTGGGATGTTCATCCTGAATTACTTGCCGAAAAATAAATAATAAACATTGCATTAATATTGAATGTACTTGGTAGCTTCAGCTGTGTCTATTCTAACCAATAGTACTTGGTATATTTATACACTGTATTTGTAAAAGCATCCAGATTTTCAAGAACTAAAAAAATAAAAAAAAAATAGTATTTTTAATCTTCAAAATCAAAACATACCAGCTTTCTACACATACCAAACAGCTTTCAGGATATATCTTAGACACTTTCAAATATATATAAATTGATTGTGTTATGCTATCTGTTCCTAAATTTATGTTACATCTCACAAATGACTCAAAAACAGGTAAATTCACCGATTTTTCCTTTCCTTGTTCTACTTTTTTTTTCATTAAATAACACCAAGAAAAAATTATATGCCAATGTACCTGAGATGTTCAGCTTTAATCCAAAAATAAGTGTCCGGAAATATCCTATGTTTTGCGGGTGCTATTGATTTTTCAGTGCTAATGTTTCAGATTTTTCGCGTATTTCGCTGCTAAAAATTAAAAACTTTGAGGCTTCATATCTCTATAAGAAATTAAGCTATACTAACATTTAATAATAATAAAACTTACTTGTTTTGAAGCGCTCTATAACATATTTCAGCATGAAAAAATTCTGAACATTTTTATTTTTTCTTCATTTTTTTGGCATTTTTGTAGTATGTTTCAAGATACTGATTAAATTGAACAACATTTTTTTTACATTCATGCCATTAAGCTCGTTGAGCTCTCTCGGATCCAATTTAGTTTTTTTCAAAATATTGATTTTTCGTGGAGATATCCTCAAAAATGTGTACAAAAAGATACCTTTATTTCTAACATCCATTTTTCCCTTATATACCCTCATCCCAAATTCTGAAACTGAAAAAATTTGCACAAAAATCTCGTTTTCTCTACGAAAAATGCAGCTAAAACATTTTGCAATAGCTCAGTCGACAGATATTTTTTTTGCGCATCATGACAATTTATTACATGTTAAACATGCTTATAAAAAGTGATGTGTATCTTCAAAAAACCTTCAAAATTTCAATTGCATTTTGCGCAAAATTTAATGTGAAATGTTTCTCTGAATTTTATTTAGATTAATGCAGAATCCAAAACTGTACAAAAGTTATTTAATATGCTAGGTTGACTTACTTTGCAGCTCATGAGCATTTAAACGATTTTGTTTTTTTGAATCATTTTTCATTCATTCCAACAAATAAATTTTGGAACCCCGTGGTGGTAGGTTTTAAGCTGTGATAAGAACTATTATTTTGATTATCTCGATGAAAAATTAATATTTTTGGCTGAAGCAAAAAATACAGAGTAGCAATCAATTAGATCTATCTTGTGGATACAGAAATTAAGCCCTGGATAATGAGTTTTAAGTTTTAAAAATAATAAACTAATATTTACAACTGCAGAAAAAAAAGAAAAAAAACCCCATCCTTGTGAATATTGATCCAATTAATCTCCAATTATACATGATGGTAGATTTACATATATCCTGCATAAAAATTTATATTTCTACTTTCACAGATCACTATGAATTGAGAAAACCATCCGCAAAACATGATATTTCTGTCCAATAAAACCACGTGTTGTGTCGTATATTTTCATGTTTGATAAATAATAAATAATACTTAAAAAAGAATGTAATTAAAAGAGAATGAGAAATGAATCATTTCTTCTGCTGTATAATAAAAACAAGATATCGTTTATTTAGATAGTGTATAAAAGTATGGCCTTTTATATTGATTTGAGATTGAGATACTGAGATGTAATTTAAGGCAATATTGAACCATTAGATCTGTTCGATAGTAATCTATGAATTGAAATGGATCAATCATAATTTAACCGTTCTTGCAGAGCTTGTGAGTTGCCTTGTTTCAATGCTGCGTTAAATGTGCTTGGATGCTGATTTGATAGCTACCTGGCTGATTAACTGCTAAGATAAAATAATATGGTGTCATAATTGGGATCCAAGTGTTCTCGCTAATTTCTGGATAAACTTAGTACGCTAGGAGTTTCTTATACCCGATAGATATCAAGTCTTTGCACTTCAATACAGCATGTCGTAGTCAATAGATTGTAAGATGTATTTATACTGTAGAAGGTGATAAAGTGTGGTACTTGGTGGTATATACAACATTAAGCCTGATAGAGGTTCATGACAACAGCTTTTAATTATTGCTGTATCCACAGCAAGTTATGGTGGTTATTTTTAAGATAATAAATCGTTTGATTTGTAATCCTTATTGGTAAGAAATTAAGAAGTTAGTTAATTAACTAATATGTGGTAACTTTTCTTCTTGTTCTAAAATACAGTAAGATATAAGATCCATGATCTATCAGAATTAGGAATTACCGAATTACCAATTTAGAACATCTATCAAACCATGATATTCAACATGCAAATCAAACAAGGTCATATTTCATGGATCTATCATCATACTAACATTAAATCATAAAAGCATGATTCCAATATATCCATGCAATATCCATATGCTCATTCTAATTAAATTATTATTCACATTATTTAATACACTCATCCAATAAGTTACAATAGTATAAAACCCTCTCTATAAGCTCATGATAAAACGGTACTTTTTCATTTGTCAATTAATTTCATATGATTTACCTTTCGATGAATCAATCCACACTACGGGCAAAGAACTATTCTTTCCATGGGCATAATGATTTACACAGATAGGCAGAATAAAAAAATTTGGGCAGATCAGGCAACCCAGATGAGCAGAGCAATGAGATCAGTTTTTTTTAGTCAATTTACTGAAGTATATTAATCATAATATCATAATCTAATTAATAACGAAGATAATTTGAACGGTTTAAAGCAGATGTGAGTTACTCTGATTCAATAAAACTGCCTTATTGACGAGATATATCAATCTAAAATTTGAGGTCTGAAAGAGTTCTGCCCATGTTCTTACTTTCGTAGACCAAATGGGGACAACGACAACAACCCGTTTGGCAACACTAAAATTATTTATGCCTTTGTAAATTTCTGTTTGTAACACACCACAAAATCGACTGATTTAGGATTATTTTTCTTTTTTCATCCCACTCTTTCCTCACTCAGCTCTTTTATTTATGCTTAAAACTACAACAAAAATACCAAGATTTTTTATAAACTGAAATCAAGTAGCAGGTACAAGTACATGTTTTTCCTATTGTTTATTTGAAAATAAATTATTAACTGTAAATTTTAGGGCGCGTTGTAATATTTTTCTCGAACATAAAAAAAAACATCCAAAACTTAGTCATTTTGTTCCATCATCTACGTTATCATCAATGTTTTTTTGGTCTAAAATCGAAATCTATCTGCTAAAAAATTGATGATTATAAAGGTATGTATAGTATCCACTCAATTTGAATAAATGAATATACTCATGTTAGTCTATTTAGTTTCTAAAAAGTATTTGTTTCTACTTAGTGGCCAACAGCTAAGAAGAGGAAAACAAGGTGTTGTCTTGTATACCACCACCAACTATCAAAGGTACACCACCATCATTATTACTTATTAGTTTGTTAATTAATTTTATTAATAAATCAATTTTCATAGGTCAAAAATAAAGGCGTATTCAGTTCTTCAAAACGCTCGAAACAATTCAATTATGCCAATTTACATGGTTTATTGTCTCTTGTTCATTCAATTGCTTGATTTTAATTTTTCGTTATATTGGTAATCGAGTCGTTCGTCCATTAGAATCAACTCGTCATCCTTAATTAGCGTATCTATAATAACGGACCATTATTAGCTCATGGTGTGCAAAGTTATTAAAAGGAGTTGTCTAATCCCAAATTTATCTGATTCGACTGCTAATGCTAAACTAACATTAAATTGGTTGTGTTGACTCGCAATAAGGTAAGGCGTTTTATCAAGTACGATGTTGGCGTTCAATGTATTTTAGTTAAAAAATTGAACAGATAGAGATATTATGGTTCATGCAGAGATCTATGAACACAAAACAATGATCCAAATTGTGATGTTTTGCCGACCTGTACGAAATTTTTTTTGACGATACTTGGTGCTTCAAGTGTAATTTAGGCATTTAATTGTCAAACGTATCGAACCAAGATGAAGTTGGTTGATTGATATAACGGATAATAAATGCAATGTCATTTATTGAATGGGTGAATGTAAATGTATTATATAAAGCAACACAGCTTACTTGTAGATGAAAATACTAATTATTATGATTAACATCAATAGGTTCAAGAAGCATAGTTAAGTGCAATCATTGCTACTAAATCGTATAATTTGATATGCAGAAAAACCTTGAAGTATTCATTCTTTTTTTTGGCAGCGTTGCTACAAATCATCGTTCGATATGACTGAATATTAATGAATTAGTAGAGAAAATACAGCTGGTGAAAAACTGATATCCAACAATGTACATCGAGGTCAAGATGGATAAAAAGTGCATTCATTGTGTAGTGGTGGAAATCGCAACATTTTGATGAATAGAAATTACAGGACGACCAAGAGGTTGTGTTTGCCTCAGGATTTTTAAAAGGGTTTAAAAGCATACTTCATCAAACTTAGATGTTAAATACTCGCCATATGATATTGGCATTATTTTATCTTTTATTTAATTGCTGTATTATTAAAAACCAAGCTTTTCATAGCTTATAACAATGGCAATAGGATGTTTCTGATTTCAGTTTCGCGGAATTTATCATAAGGCGGACTGATGATACATTTGATACTACTGTTGATGGAACAAGTCAATTTAATTTATGGAATTTGAATGAAAATACCGAGGAACCATTTGTAAGTACTGAAGTTAGTTCTGGTAAAGGATTGAATAAATTCGCTTGGGACTAAGTACAAAGAGGATAAAAAGGCGGCAATAGGTTCCAGTGATGGCCATGTTTATATTTTTGATATTGGAGACGTAAGAATAAAAAAAAGCTTAATGTAAATCACCTCTAGCGCAATAATTATAAAAACTATAATATCATCAAATAAACTACTACACAAAATTAACATGTATAAATATTTACAGTAATAAGCTTGAATCGAGTGGTTACAGCATCATAAATGCTTGAAAAAGTTTTCAAGTATTATAAAATCTCTTATTTTTAAGATTTACGAGGCTTATAAGCGGAATATTAATTTAGAAAATTATTTTTGTCCAGATCATCAATTTTGACATTTTTTAATTTTTTTTTTTTTGGTTTTGCAAATTTAGAGTTAATTATATTACCAATTATAAAAACAAAAAATATACACATATACAACATTTAGTGCTCTATTTACTCGATCAAAAATAACAAAAAATTTTATTGCAAAATATTACATGAAAATCCTTTAATCAAAAAACCGTTTTTGGGACAAAACTACAAATTTTCATTACTTAATATTTAATATTAAGCTTTTATAAAATGTGTATTAGTTATGGCTACAATTTTCTCTCACAATGTAGTATATTTAAACGTTGATTTTGGTATCAAAATTTGATTTTTGTGTTTTTTGATCAAAATCATGAGTGTTAGTAAGGGTAAAATGAGCCCTGAAAAATGTCCGCTACAAAAACTGAATTTTCAGACCGTACGTGGTTAAATATAAGAAAAGTTGAAAAAAAAACGCCTTTTTATTTAAAACTTAAATATACCATAGTATAAGAGACTTGGCCGTCGTTCAATCTTGCTATACCCAATTACGGTGTCGCTCTACGGGCTCGCTTTTGCAATTTTTTAATGAATGTATGATATGACAGACAGTTTTTCTAGTAGAAAAATGTATGTTCCCATTATAGCAGATATTGCCTATTTTGTTTAGTCTATGGGCTGATGCGCTGTAATGCTGCTTTTACATTGGCTGAAATGTGCAATTTAGCAGGGTTTTAATTGCGCTGAATAATGTAAAGCCTTAAAAATCCTTTTCTACGTGTGTTGTGTGTTGTCTCTCTCTTTTCGTTTTCATATTCCAAGGTTATATTCACCGTTTGATAATAAGGCATATCAGACTATCAAGCTGGTATTCTTTTCTTTTATCATAATACGCATGCTAATATAAGGACTAATATTTCTAATATAGGTAGCAGGTAGCAGTCTATATTAGAGACTGATATTTTCATTTAACCACACTCTAAGATCAAATACAGTATCATTATTTACTACTGTATTGTTGGACGTATTTCTTGATGATTACCAGATCAAATTGAAGGCAATAATATTTATATCCACTCAATAAAAAGCTAGAACTGACTACAAACCCACGAAATGTTCCAGAAAAGTGATAAAATTTTAAATGATATAGAAACCAAAAAAAAAAGGATAATCTAATGTCGTGCCTAATAACCATAGTTATGATCGTCGTTATACTTGAAAACAAATTTTTTTATAGCTGGCAATCGTAAACTAAAATAGGAAGTTTAAAGAAGGTTGATTTGTTTAAATTTTATGTGTAATAAAGTAACATCGTAACATCATCTATCACCTTTGTTATATCAAAAGATATTAATATGAAAATACTCTGCTAAAAGATACGTTTTATTAGTTCATTGATGCTTCGTATTTATATGTTTTCTAGATAGTTATATGATTATTAATATTATTAATAAATTGCCGGGTATTGAGGTACTTGATATGATTTGGGAACAAGTCATATACAATGGAATTTGTGGAATTGGGAATCTGTAATTGTATCATTTGGATAAGATGTAGGATTGCTTATGTTTCACTGTTGCCAAGTGTTCCTGAATGTTCCTGATAGTCGCTGAATGTTCCTGATAGTCGCTGTTAATGCTAGTGGTTATGTGTGACATTTAGTATGAGTTACTAAATGTCATGCCATGTTGGATTTCAATAGTTGTTCCTGGATTTCTACATCTGGGTAAACTTCTGATATATCAACCTTAGATTTGGCTTGCATGTAAATTTAAGCAGTAAGTGTTATTTAAGTTTATGCTCGAGCAAAAAACCATTGTTGCTGTCAACATTATAGCTATTATGAACATTTTTACAAATAATAATAATCCTAAATATATCGGCTCTTGCATGCATTACTCTACTACATCAACAACATATTGAATTGTATTGTCTATAATCTATATTAATAAAAGCAAATGTAATTAAAACCCCATTAGTCCAGTAAAAAATGCAATGGAATTTTGAGAATGGCACGATGCTCATGTGTAATGAGCCAAACATTTTAGTTTCATTCATGCACAACCTTGCCTCATTCCTTATATAAATATTACAAGGAAATCATTACATGACTCCTTGTAGATTTATCTGTCTTTTTACACTCCCTTTACTTTTATTTATTTACTAATAAATACCTAAATTACAAATAAGAACACCAACCTTTATCAATCCAGTGATTAGGTATCAAAGACGAGCCGAGCTTTGGACGAGCTTGACCAAAGCTCACCACAACGAGCCGAGCTTTGTATCACTCGAGCTCGAGCCGAGCTTTTGACTTCTTTTCAAAAAGCTCGTGTAGGGAGAACGAGCTTTTGACTTCTTTTTCAGAAGCTCGATTAGTGTTAACGAGCCTCTGAGTTTCCTTGAAAAAGCTCGTATGAAAGAGACGAGCTTTGTGTCACTCAAATTTAATAATAGCTAGTAAATAATATAATATATAATACTACTGCTCGCTCTTTATTTCTTTAATTTTTTATTAATCAAAAACTATCATAAGCTCAAAGAACCCTATATTCTTTCATAATACAGCATTATTAGTAGACATTTTCTCGATACCAACAATTTAACAATACATATTTCTCGGCCGTCGAGGTCTCCAATTTTGCTCTCTCCTTATTTATAAATCCATTAGCTTGTGAGAATAACCTCTCAGAGGCTACGCTAGTTGAGCAAATACCTAGATGTTTGGCTGCAAAGATCGACAATAAAGGGTATTTTTGAGAATACATTTTCCAATATAACAATGGACGCGTTGCAAATTCTAAACCTAGTTTATGATTTGTTGCATTATCTACATTTCATTCAAAAATAAAATATTTTAATATTATAAGGCATTTGATCATGGAATTTCTATCACTTTTCATACCAATGTTATTTGAGGCATCTACTACGCAATGTAATTGTTTTTGCCCAAATTGCTGCTCATCATCAGACTTTAAATATTCTTCAATTTCTTTATTCGACAAGACTTTTTCCTTCACCCACATGGAGCAATCTTTCAGAATAGTGTCCAGCATTAATTTTCTTTTTTTATTGATGTTGTTTTTGTTGATGTTGTTTGCATGTTGCTCATCATATTCTCTTCTCCTTTTTGTAATGCCTAAAACTTTAATAATAGAACCAGAATCTAATAATGTTTCATCATCAGCATAATTGTTTCTTTTATGAGTACTCAAAATTGTGCTAGATGACTTCTGCTCAGCTAAAACATAAATGTTGGTGATTTTGCCAGAAAATGCACATATCACAGTTTCTAAATATATACTTACCATCTTCTATGTAAATGTTTCTTTTTTTTTCTTCATCAATATAATAATTCTTGAGAAATAAATAATAGGAATCTTCACATATGGATTTTTGCATATCAATTAGATGTTTATCCCATCCTTCATCAACTCTCCTGATATATGTATGTATCAATGAGGTTTCAATAAATTTTTCATTTCGTACCTACCAATAATCACACTTCAGCGCTGGATCAACAAAAGTGGAACAAGCAAATATCTTGCTGAGATCAGTTCTCGAATAATACTTTGACAATTTTTTTTTGCAAATTCTGCATGCTGTTACCAATACTTTATCGTCTTTGTTATCATCTTCAAAAACGTCTAAGTCATCAAATAATGCATTATACAAAACAATTGTTCGGTTGATGGTAGTGTAGCTAAAGTTTTATTTCCTTAGTTAAACTGTAAATGTTGAGTTAATAAAAAGAATAGAATATTACCGTTGAGATGACAGCCAAAGCGTTATATATTCAAAAACAGAGAGAAGCTCATTCACTTTCTTAATGTACAATATTTGATTATTATTTAACGAGCAGGAATCTCGGATCTTTTCATCAGGGCAGCCATTAATAGTCATTAAATACGCATCTTCCAACAACAGAAATCTATCAATCATGTATTTTGTTGAGTTCCATCTAGTACAAACATCATTTATTAAGGTCAAATCTGGCAGATTCATTTGGTTTCTATAACATTCGAAATTCTGATTTAATTTATTTGACAGTTTAATGGTAATACAGCCTCTCCTTAAACGATAGATGGGGTTTGTACATTCTGCGTCATTTTGATTGTTTTCAACCTATATACAATAGGGTAAATAAAAATTTATTTTATTTAAATACTGTAGTCAAGTTTAAATTAAACAAAAAATATATATAATATTTACATGTTTCATCATATCATGAAGATTTGATGTGTCTGGTGGAGCTTTGCTCTTCAATCCTTTGACGATAAGCTCTTGGCAAGCTAAATTTATTATGTGATTGAAACACCCAATCATTTGCTCATTCTTGTGAAATACTAAGTCGCTTCGTTCACTAGATGCAGCTTCCAAATAATCACCCATAGCGAAGTTATTCGAAGCATTATCCGTTGTAATACAATTAACCTTATCAGCAATTTTATAATCATCAATTACTTCTAAAAAAAATTTAGCCAGATTTTCTCCTATTTTTGTCAAAATTTAGACAGGATTAGATACAGTTGATTATTGTGGGTATAGTAAAGTAGAACTACCTGTATGAGCAGCATGTTTGATGTCCTTTAAAGCCAATGTAATTTGCTTTGGCTCCCATACTTTAATATCAATGAAATGGCAAGTTAAACCCATGAAGTATTTATCTAAATTCATGTCAGTAAACGCCAAAACCTATTAAAATGTATACCGTACTTGTTGGACTCTTCCAAAGATCAGCCGTAAAATTGAGTGACATCTGGCTTTTTAAAACCTCTTTCACTTTGTCCTTCTTAATATCAAATTCGGCTATAATATTATTTTTTATTGTTTGTGTGCAAGGCAGCGTCAATATGGTTGTTGCAGATATAGAGGGTGATGTTGGCGAGATTTTTTTGGCATTATTAATCATGTTTGCACAAAATCCAAAAATTTTGCTGAGTGTAGGATTGTTTTCCGTAAATGAAATTGGCAGTTTATTAGCAACGATGAAACTACAAAGAAGATGCAAGAAGGTTTCTCGTGTAAAATCAGATACATCTTTATTACTGTCAAATTGCTTTTGTGCTTCCATGAAAGCTTCAACGACGGATTCGTTTTCCGGGTGTGTAAATTCTTCAAATAACATATTAGAGAATTTTTCTTCGGTACCATGCAATGCTTTCCAGTTTGGCGTCGTTTCTTTGCTGGCATTTACAAGCTCTAAAAATCTAATGTCTAGCAATAAAAAACAAGGTTAATGGATTTATCATTAGGTTACAGAACTACCAAAACATACGTTTCTCTTCCGTAAATTTATGTTTATTTACTATATGTCGAGTGATGCTTGATGATTGTGACCCTTTACTTTCAAATTTTGAAATGCACATTGATTCTGTGTTAACCTTAGTATTTTTTCGGTTAAAAGTACAATAAATCAAATTATCAACCCTGAGACCGTAACCATGAGAACTCCACCATGAAATTGCTGCTCTTGTTGATATTGCTGTTGTTGTTTCTGGTTCTCTCAGGAAACCTGGGGATGGAATTGCGTACTCCATTGCATTAATTTCTGATATAATCGTGCTTCTACTAGTGTTATTGTGGGTTTTGATGGCATTTATTTGAGCCTCATCCAAAACAGTAGCTTCCGAAAAATGGATATTTAATGAATTGGTGGTTGATGTTGTTGACGTTGTTGACATAGTTCGTATGAGTTGAGGGAAATCAAACCCGTTATTGCCCACTTCATTGCTCATTTGTGAAATTCAGATATATGTTTTTATAGTTATAAGTTATAAAGATTGAATTGAATGGGAAGTAGAAAAAATATATCAAAGTTTGAGATAAGATAGAGAAAACTATACACAACTGTGAGAAAATAACTCTTGGTTTTACTTGAATGTGATCTATGAGAACTAGGAATTACCCAATAATAGTCAATTTAGAATATCTTTAACATGATGCTTAACATGTATATATACATATGATATATCAAAATGTATATTATAAAAGAAAATAGATATTTAATCAAGTAAAGAGATAAGGTTGATTGAAATGAAATTAAAAGAAGAGTTGATATACTATTTGGTTTGAGGGAAATAACTATATGATAGGTATTATATATGTTGTTTAATAATAATAGACTGTGATGTAATGTCGATATCATGTTGGAGCACCATACTTCTGGAAGCATGGTTCAATTGATATTTGATGGACCTGACTTTTTTCGGTTATTGAACTATTGTTTACTTTTGAATTTGACATCGAGTTAAGAATGACACATCAATGCAAATTAGACAAAGTTGTATTCCATGCGTCTATCATATAAATTATGCTGCTATTAAATTATAAAAGCATGGTTCCATTATATTCACACAATGTCTATTTGTTCATTCTAATTATATTATCATTTACATTTAATACATTCATTCAACTAGTATATAAACCCTCTCTATAAGCTTATAATGAAACGGTACTTTTTCATTGAAATAATTTAATACTTTTGCCTTCCCTCTTTCAATAAATCAGAATGGTTTGATTATTTACTGTCTGCTAATTAATGATGAAAATTGGAAATATTAGATGGGAAATACATGGACATGGGGCAACGCCATCATTCCCAAATTAATGTTGCAAATAATATTTAGTACACATAGCAGCCTAAACATTCATTGACAATAACAATACAACTAGATATTTTATGAATTGCTTCATTTATCTCAAAATTAAAGGAAGTGACGAAACAAAATATTGACATTCATAAGTCTGCTTTACTCTAAATATTTGTCATTTGACTTTTGATAGGTAAAATAAAGCTCGTTTACCACACTCGAGCTTTTGTTTCATAAAATTGAAACTCGTTATCTTAATCCGAGCTTCAGTCACTGTACAGGAAAAGCTCGTGTGGGATGAACGAGCTTTAGTCACACTCGAAAAAAAGCTCGTTTACCCTGGACGAGCTTTTTTGTAGGCTCGTCTTATTTCAACGATCCTGGGTAAAAGCTCGGTTGCATAAAATAGGCTCGGCTCGCTTTAAATGCCTACCAGTGATTAACAATTTACAACAAGAATAATATCTATAAGCATATTATCTACTACCTTTGTTGTTAGTCAAAAATTACAAATCATTACATCATGTACAAACCAATTTGTGCGCATACGATCAGCTCATTATTATGTTCATGGTCAGATTTTATTATTATGCACAAATAGGAATAATTATATGATGCTTATGGGCAATTCTAATACTATTATGCACACATGGGATTGATGTCATGCACGCGGACAGAATCTATAATTCTACACATACAGGCTTTTCGTTATCCTCTTATCCTCGTGTGCAATTTCTTTTGTTGTGCCCATGTGCATCTTGTTATCTTTTTAGCCATTATTCAGTGGGTTGTATTTATGTTTTACTTAAAATAAGCCTTTGAATAATTAATAGCAATACAGTCGAACCTTAATTTTTGTATGAAATTTCGATACCTGCATCTTATAGCTGCTTGGAATATTTAAGCAACCGCGTCCGGGCTGTCCGGTAATTTTTTCTAGAAATTTAAAGCTTGGAAATATCATTAGATGGCCGCTTTCGGAGATTGTTCGGCTTTTTTTGAAAGAGTGACAATTGGCAAAAATATGAATCATATACTATGTTGTATTCCACCAAGTACCATATGTTATCACCTTCTACAGTATCAATGTATCAATACATCTTACAATCTATTGATTACGACATGTATTAAAGTGAAAAGTCTTAATATCAGATATAAAAAACTCCTAGCGTACTAAGTTTAATCCAATAACTACCAAGAACGCTTAGACCTCAATTATGATACCTCATTCTTACAGGAGCTCGTGGAAACTGAAGCTTTGCAATTCTATGGATAAACTCTAGATGCACTTATCATTGCAACAGTAGCTCACTTGGATCCATATTTGGCAAGAACTAATAAGTTTACTGACCTTAGTAGATGTAAATATAATGGCGAAATAGAAAATAGATGGTAACCAGCTTATTATTTAAACTTACTGATCACACAATAACCCATGGAAGCTGAGGCTTGGAGCATGTATTCATTAAATATAATACTGAATAATTGTGAAATTAGGGCTTCTTACTTGGATCCATGCTTATGGAAAACAAATTTTACAATGGTTTCTAGAAAATTGCGCACCAGCAAAATACCAACTAGATTTGCCTTTGCTTTTTCCAACTCACAACAGTTTATGGAAGCTGAAATCTGGAGCAATTTTCATATCACTCTATATCTAAATGTCTGTAAAATTTAGACTTACTTGGGTCAGTATTTGTAGAGAACGAAACGCTCTCTGGTTTAGGCAGGCAGAAGAAAAAGAAGATACCAACTGGATTTTGCTTCGAATTTTTTCGAGAAAAAAAATGCTAAAAGATTATGAGTTGTATTGAATCTCAACAAAAGGAGAAGAAAATATTCCTAAGGATATTCTCTAATCAGGTTTCATAAAAGAAGTAGTGATTTTCTGTATAGTTCCCTTGGACAGTAATTTACATTAGTTGACATTTGATGCAAAGAAGTTTCACTACAAAAAGAAGAAAAGAAGTCTGCACCTTTTCCAAGTTTGCTTCCTTTGAAAATAAGATATTAGTAATAAGGGTTTTTATCAAAATTCCATAGAATCATGAAAAAAAACATTGTTGGTTAGTTATGCATGTTTAAAAGCAATATATTTTTATTATTAGAATTTTCCATTTGAATATTATAAAATGCCAGCTTCTTTGAGATAAAAAAAGCAACTCTACAGGTCTCTGTATTTATTGATGAAAATACGTACTGTAAGATTAATTTATGTGCATTTATTGCTAAATTACTCGAATTTAGAATAAGATTCTATGTAAATGTTTTATTATCATGTCTACATCCATTCTATAGTATTTTACCCGAAATCCATCGACTAAACATATCCAGTGTCACCTCAGGTTGGTCGTACGGTGCCATATGGCCAGCATGAAACAATCTAAGGAACGTTAAAGGTCCACTTGATCTTATAGTACCAGCGACAGTTCCATTTGAATACCAATCACTGTCATTTCTTTTGCTATAATTAAGATGACCATCCCAAGGTACATTGATAGTCCAGGCACGTACACCCATCCAATTGCACATAAAGTCTGCATCCCCAGCATAGGCAAGTATCGAGATATTGCTATTTAATAGAGGTGTTATTTGGTTTATGTAAGGTCTCATCCAATCACCCGAATTCTGAAAATCAGCATTTACTGTATGGCTACATAATTCAAATTTGATGGACGATTTGACACCTAATGCACTCTTTACTTCCGAACGATCTAGATAAGTTTTAACAGCATCAAAGTAATCATAGCACAAGGGCCCATCTGATGTTTGAATTATTGTTTGTGTCAGTTTTTCATATAAAACTAATGATCATTTCATTACCTTGGCATTGTTTTCGAATATCATAAATATTAAGTTTAGTTTCATCAATTATCGGCTTAACTACAAGCGCATTACAAACGCTGGATGCTAAAACACATGCATCAGTTGATTCCTGAGTGATTAGAGATGTTGATGTAGAGATATTTGAACTTTGATAGCATGATTCTATAAGTTTTTGACACTGCTTTTGGTTTAGTTCCATTTCGTCGCATTTTTCAGAGGACGATACAAGAGTTCCATAAGCCGATTGCTCACATGCCATTGATTTATAATATTTATACTGTTGTAAAGGATCTGTTAAACCATTGCCAATGATTAAGCTTTTCAATCGAATGAGTTTATGTAGCTTTTCTTTGTTTTTTTCTTTGATTGCAGTTGCTATAGCAGGTAAAAAGTGCCCTGCATCTGTGCATATTAAAGGATTTTAATACCAACTGATAGCATACTTGAGTAAAGAAACTTACATGATTCACCAGCGATATGGAAATCAGACTCAGAGAATTCTAATGGTATGATATAAAAAGGTTTAATTTTGTTTGTTTGTTTGTTGGGGATTTACATCAATTGGTCTTACGTGAAAATTCTTTAAAGAACAATTGTAAGAATACATAGACATCTTGAGCAGCTGTGTTACTATCTGTGATATGAACTGTATCATTATCGTGATATGAATAGCCAGAATTGACAGGCTTTATAAAAGAGTAATCAGTGATTTCAGTATATACAAGTGTCATTAAATAGATACCTGGTCGAGATAAATAATGTTTGATACCTGATTCCATGATTGTAAATTAGGCAATGTTTCATCACCTTTATTATTGACATGGCATGGGCTATTTTATAAAAGGTTAAACAAAAATAATGCTTGGCATTCGCTATTACGCACCCAATTCCCATAAACAAGCCCATCATGGAAGAACAGCCAGGACCACCATTGATCCATAACAATGTTGGGTCATTGATTGGGTTGGATTTACTCTCAAAGAACCAAAAGAAAAAGTTCTTTCCATTTGGTATTTCAAAATATCCAGATATCTAGCGCCTGGATTGTTTAATAAAATGCAAGAATTCTGCACAATGAACCGTTATACCTGTTTTGTGCCTGTATCACATAAATTTGGATATGTATATCTTAGTGAGTAATCAGGAAATTTCTCATAAAAAGAGCGTTTCATCAATGCAGATGCTAATGCTGCTGTAATAAAAACCCATATGATTACAATATTGAGCATAATTGAATAAAAAGACAAGATAAACAAAGACATATCTAAGCAATATTTATATAAAAAAGAAAAATGTCATTTTATTTGTATTAAAAAAAAGTGCATAGAAATGCATTCAACGCTGATCTGGATTATTAGAGCATGATTAATGCTTTGCACAGTTTGCTATTCTGGAAATAATAATTCGCGACACTTTCAATTATATCAATATTTATCAACTTCGCTATCCGTTTTAGAAACTTCTTTAGAGCAGCTCAAAAAGTTAATTTGATTTTTCGTCTAGTATTTACTTGATAAAAGCGTTTAGAAATAGAAATAGATAAATTTACTCTTCATAAAAACCTAATAATAGAATGGAATAATCCAGCATCAAAAGAGCTATTGTTTACTGTTACATTCACGGATGAATACATATGCCGATTATTGATTAATCTTGTTTCCAGCAAATCTTTTTTTTTTTTTTTTTTTTTTTTCTTCTTTCAAAACACAAAACAATGGTTTGGCCATTTAATAACAACAATAACAAAGTTAGGTCTGAATCTTCGAGCAAATTACTCGATAATCAACAAAATTCACCAACCATTAATGAAAATGTAACCCCAACAAACACAATTAATAAACCACAGGAACAACATCTCGAAGCTGAAGAAGAAAGTGATGAATTCGTTGGACAGTATAAATATGCACCACAAAAACGAGACGAAGAGGTTCCAATGGATTTGGGAGATCTTCAAGATATATTTAGCTTTAGTTTTATGAGAGGAAGACCTATTCTTAATTTCATTTTAGCTATTTTATGGAGCGTTGGTTTACCTATATTAATTTATAATATTTTAAAGCCTCACATTGGTCAAGTTTTAGCCATGATTGTAGCATCAGCACCACCGTTAGCCATTGCTATCATGTAAGTTTTCTTGTATATCTCTAGTGTAGACGTATATTAAATAGTATCTAGTCGAATGTTGAAGGATCGTACATTTGACCCTCTCGGATGTGTGGCTGGTGTCAGTTTTCTCATATCCGGTATTTTGGTAATACAAGATGATCCTTTGGCAGAGAAGGAAGTTTCTAAATTATATTTTATTTATAGTCTATTGCTGAACCAGATGAAAAAACAGGCGCCATTTGTGAGGGTATAGTGCCATTACTTGTTGGTGTATTTTGTGTTATTTCTGTTATACCTATAAAGATTGGCTCATTTGAGCTTAAACCACTAGTGTTTCAAATGGCTAATCAAGTTATGCCAAGACCGGAAGACGAAGATTTACAGAAAAATGATGATCAGCGTCTTACTGAAGGTATCACTAACAACAATGCAAAACATGCTTCAGGTCAAAAGAGATTAGATTATTTATACAATAATATGGCTAAATTTCGACATGATATGAGATTTATGACTGTAACTTGGGGTTTATTGCTGATCGCTGCGTTTATTGTCAAGCTGGTCATTGTATTGACAAGCACAGATATTGGCCATGCTCAAATGATAGGATACATTTTGTTTGGTTTAGCAACATTTTTCATGATGATTTTTACTTGGATCTATACAAAAATTGTAAAAGGACATGTTTTATCGCAAGTTGCATTTTGGAAAGAAGAACAAGAGCATAAACCAATGGATTCAAGCACGGAAGCTGTTCAAAATGTCAATTGGGGTGTAAATTCAATGTCAAATGTATTTTCTCAAGTTGCTGGTTAATCAGTTGTTTATAGTCACCACTGTTCGCACACACACACACTCACACACACACACACACATGTTGAGTTTTATTATCTTGTCGTCTTTTTATATATTCCCCTCCCCCTTTTGGATTCAACTTATTTTTACCTCCCCTTTTAAACACTTGTTTTATCAAATAAAAAATAACAATATACACATCATGTCTTCTACTCCAGCAGTGAAACAATATAAAGCTTTAGGTGAAGAAGTTTGGAAATCCAAAGTAGATAAAATTGTAAGTTATTCAAGTCGAACTGCACGCGTAGGTTCTTTTTATTTATTAAGCTTCAAAATCAATAGAATGCCGAACTTTTCACTTTAACATATGGTTCTATGGTTGTTCAACTTGTAAAGGATTTTGAGGATTATGGAGAAGTCAATAAACAACTCGAAAAGATGTAAGATTTCCTTTTTTTATCGAGGTAAACTCTTTAATTAAACAAATTACATAGGGGTTACAATATTGGTCAACGTATGATTGAAGATTTCTTAGCAAGATCTGGTATTGGTCGTTGTTCAGAGTTTAGAGATACAGCAGAGGCTGTTTCAAAGGTAAAAAATACATTGGCATCGTTTGATTTTTTAACCGAGAATACTTATATGTACAATTATTAGGTTGGATTCAAGATGTTCCTTAATATTACACCTACAGTTACAAATTGGTCGAGCGATAATAAGGAATTCTCACTTCTCTTTGATGAAAATCCATTGACTGATTTTGTTGAATTACCTGATGAGGCATTAGAAGGCGGATTATGGTACTCAAATGTGTATTGTGGTGTATTGCGTGGTGCACTCGAGATGGTTCAAATGCAAGTAGAAGCTCAATTCATTAGCGATACTCTTCGTGGTGATGATACAACTGAAATGAGAGTTAAATTGATTCGTTATTTGGAAGAAGAAGTACCTGTTGGTGAAGATTAAACTTTGTATATGTTGGAGGGAGGATACCTTAATAAAAATGATTCGTATTGTATAAATAAACATGTTTCTTTTTTTTTTATTATTATTATTATTTAATTTGGTATTATATTTTTGTTATTGTGTCTTGTTACCACGCAAACGCATGCGAGGATCAATCTAATGGAATTGTTAATAATAAATTTGCAAACGCTGTACATATGAAATTTTACCATGCCACGTTTACATTCTGCAAAACTCTTCTTGATACTCAAACATTCACTTGGGACATCTGCTTTGTGTTCTTCTTTAAAACATTCTTGTACTGTATTACGTTTCTTTAATACACAGTCTGATTTGAGCATGCACTCAATAAGCTCTTGTCGAATCTCTTGGCATGAAGAAGGCATTGTTTGTATTAGTGTTAATTAGAAATGAACACAATGTTTGTTGCAATCCAAGATACAACATTTTAAATGGCATCCCCTAGCAGGATAGAGAAAAAATTGGCTGTCACTCATAAAGCAGACAGCAGCAAGAAAAATCACTCTATGATGTTTGATAAATCTAGCAACTTTATATTAAATACCAAAATAAAAAATACTACAATATAATTAATGTTTTATAGATACTTTTTGTATTAAAAATTATAAGGTAAATACAGAAAACCGATTTAGTAAAACTGTTCAAAAGCTGGTTTTTTTTTTTTTTGTAGAAATAGCCTGGCCCTGAGCCTTGCGAAAACAGATATGGTATAAACTCCTTTTCAAAAATGATTGTACATTGCTGAAATTTGCTATATTTAATAGCCCTGAATCAGATATATTACATCAGCTTTGAAAAGCTTATTTAATCCCTTTCTTTGAGGAGAAATTGGTGATTACATCTACTTAATTCGGTCAAATCCGCATGAAATATGATCTTAAATGGTAGTTTCCAGGAGATACTGGTCATTTCTGACGCTCAGATGCCTACCAAACGATTGCTATTGTTTAGGAGATATATCCTATACCAATAACTCAATTTTGTATGGGTCGATTTTCGTAACCGAAATTCAGCCTTATGATTGTACAGGAAAAATCTCAATTTTGACAAATCTCAATTTTTAACCCTGAAAATGAGACTTTTTACTAAGACAATAGTCGGCAAAAATTGTTCATAAACGTTTATTACTTCATTTGAAAACGGTTAATTGAAATTTCAGTTTTCAATTTTTGAATTTTTTAGCAAAAGCTGAAATTACAACTTTTTGATGTTTCAGACATATTTTGTAAAAAGAATATAAAAAAAAAAAAATTCTATCATATACTCCATTAAAAAATAATATAACTTTAGTTCATGCTCAAATTTTGATGGTTAATAAAATATAAATGAAAGAATCCTTTAAAGTTTTAATTTTTGGCAAAAATGTTCAAATTGCGAATTCTGGACGAGAAAATCACTACAGCGAAAAATTGATTAAAACGCCGCCTATTGCAAATTTGAATGCTTTCAAGCCTTATTTAATGCATTGAATGGTTATTACAGAAAGAGAATTACTTTTGAGTATCGATTAAAGAAATAATATATTGTTTGTAGCATATAATCTATTTTTTTATTTATTTATAGCGATATTTGTTTACATTCTAAAGAGACCGAAGTTTGTCTTTTCAATAGGAGCATTCAATGATGCACTGATGGCTAAACCAAGGACTGTACGAGTATCGCGAGGATTGATAACACCATCATCCCATAATCTGGCACTAGAAAAGTAAGGGTGACCCTCAGCTTCATACTTTTCACGAATAGGTGCCATGAAATTCTCTTCTTCTTCCTGCGACCAGGATTCTCCCTTCTTTGCCTTACTTTCTCTAGTGATTTGAGCCAATACATTGGCGCTTTGTTCACCACCCATGACAGAGATGCGAGCATTCTAAATGACATAAAAAAAAAAGCAATTAGTTTTAGCCATATACTATAAATTATTTAAACTTACAGGCCACATCCACAAGAAACGAGGAGAAAATGCGCGACCGCACATGCCATAGTTACCAGCACCGAAACTACCACCAGTGATAACAGTAAATTTGGGAACCTTGGCGCATGATACGGCATTGACAAGCTTGGCACCATTTTTAGCAATACCACCAGCTTCGGCTGAAGAACCTACCATAAAACCAGTAATGTTTTGAAGGAAAACCAGAGGGATACCTCTTTGAGAACACAATTGGATGAAATGAGCACCTTTTAATGCGGATTCAGAGAAAAGAATACCATTGTTTGCAATAATACCGACAGGATTACCATGAATATGAGCAAAACCTATATCAATTGTGGATTAGCAAAAAGAAAAAAAAAAGAAAAGATTCAATGTAACGTTTACCTGTAACAAGACTAGTACCATAGTTTTCCTTAAACTCGGCAAATCGACTACCATCAACGATACGAGCAATAATATTTTTGCTGTCAAATGTCTTTCTCAAATTATCGCCAACAATGCCACCAATTTCATCAGGTGAATACAATGGCTCTTCAGGCGCACGCATGTCCAACTGAGGCTTCTTGGTTCTGTTTAAAGTGCCTACCACCCTACGAGCCAAAACAAGAGCATGTTCATCGTCGAGAGCGTAATGATCAGTAACACCAGAAGTTCTACAATGAAGATCGGCACCACCTAAATCTTCAGGGCTGATAACTTCACCAATAGCAGCCTTGACAAGAGGAGGACCAGCCAAGAAAATAGTGCCTTGGTTCTTGACTATGATGCTTTCTTCACACATACTTGGTACGTAAGCTCCACCAGCGGTACAAGAACCCATGACAGCAGCAATTTGAGGAATACCTTGAGCAGACATGTTGGCTTGATTATAGAAAATACGACCGAAATGCTCGCGATCAGGGAAGACATCAGCTTGTCTAGGAAGATTGGCTCCTCCAGAATCGACTATTCATGAATAAGTAAAAATGTGGTGTCTATTTCGGATATATTGACTTACCGAGATAAATACAAGGAAGGTTGTTTTCCTTTGCAATTTCTTGAGCACGAAGATGCTTCTTGACTAAAATATTGGATAAATGTAAATGCTATGAGAATATAGCCCTCTTTTTTCAAAAAAAAAACTCACCTGTGATAGGATAATAAGATCCACCCTAATTGTTAAAATGATTGTGAGAAAAAATATTCTCATTTTTCTTCTTTTTTTTCTCATGTTACCTTGACAGTTGGATCATTAGCAACAACCATACATTCAACGCTGTTTGAACTCAGTTTAGTTTCCCACGGGCATTGCGATAGTTTATGATTGTTTTTTTCAACTTACCCATTAACGCGTCCAATACCTGTAATGATACTGCCAGCTGGGACATCGTCATCATACAATCCATGACCTGCTAAGGCTGAAAGTTCAAGGAAAGGGGAACTTTTTTTTTGTGGAATTAATTTACAATGTCGAGGGATTGAAATTGAAAAAACTTACTTGGGATCCAATAGACGATTGATTCTAAGTCAAAAGCAATTTCCAATGAGTAAAAAAGCAGCTTTAGTTGTTGATAATATCATTTACCTGTCCCTGGGAAGCATCTTTTTTCTAGATAAATGCCTCTTGCGAGCAGCTTCACCACCACCTAAGAACGCTCAATGTTAATGCTGACATTTCCCTCCACATTCTACGACATCCTTACCGAGCTTGATCTTTTCTGTAGTTAAATTCAAATCATCGACTAATCTTTGCATTTTCTCTGCATTTTCCTAAACAATAAAATCAATTTAACTGGCCCTTTTTTCAAATAAAAAAAAAACCCTACTTTGAATGAAGCACTAGCAGTTTCGATATTGTTGGGCAACACAGATGCACTATCTTCGTGCAGTGAATGGAATTGTCGAAGCACAGAAACAGAAGCAGGCTTTACTGATCTAGTTAAATGATGACGAGTATGTTGAATAATTCTTTGAGATAACATAATTGAAGTGAAAAAGAAAAAAAGAAAGAATTGAGGTACAAGACCAAGGAAAAAAAACCAGAATACTTGAACTTTATATGATTTCAAGCATCAGTTTTTCCCACGGCATTAATTGGAGAAGCAACAGAGCTTCTTTGGCTTTGTGTAGTAAGGTGACACTAGATTTTAATCAAACTAGGCTAAAGATCACTGTTTGTAGAGCGATTTTAAGATTAAACAAAAACTTTCCCCTGATAAAAAGAATAATTTGCATACGCCTTTATAGTGCTTGGTTCGATTAATTGCGCATTTTTGGTCATAATCCTACATTTTACAATGTCTGATGAGACTTTACAACATGATTATTCGTATACTTTTACGAGGAGTGCTATGAATGTCATATTTTTCACAGCATCATTATATCAATGCTATCATAAATGCACACTCTCATAATAAAACCCCATTTTACTTATTATTCAATTAATTTCCAACATATATGCAGCATCTGAAAACACCAACCCGTGTACCAGTATATACCTTAGATACTACAAAATGTGCTGTCAAAGGATCTTTGCTTTGTTTTGTTGTAGCAATGCGAATTCTCTAAATTTCTGCTAATGATCAAAATTAATGTATCAGTAGTTGATCTTGGAATCAAAGTAGTAATATTGTCGATTATTACTTGATCGAAGATTTAAAATTCAATGAGAGACACTGCAAATGCATAATGAAATGTTAACTAACAAATATGCTATTATTGTTTCTACTTTGAATTCGTGGTAAGCTATAATAAACCCTTTGGACATTTATATGGATTTTATTTCTTGGGTTAGAATTTGTGTTTCAATGGATGTAATCCCCGGTGAATATGTATCTAGTTATTGTAAAATTTTCACTGCGTAATACTAAACTCTTGGTTTATCTTCCATTATCTTGTACATCTTATCTTAATAGCTGGTGCAAAATTGAGAATAATTTCAAATATTTAGCCTCTTCAAAAGCCTGAATCATATTAAATAATTGCTCTTGTCTTGGTACTACTTTCAGTTACTTTTTCTAGTTTCCAGGGCGATGAAAAATGAGATTCTTTTTTTTTCAATTATATGAAATAAAGTAGAAGAGGATCTTGTTCTATTAAGTTTTATTGGCCAAAAGTGCAGCATTTACCAGATACATATTTACGAAAAATGAGCACACTAATACAATGCACAATATACATTCGCTGGCCCATCAAATGTTGAACAAATAGCACTTTACATAGTAGTTATCAAACTGCTTCTGCCATCTATAGCGCTTTTGGGTAAATACAAGAGGATTTATTAAATTAATTTTAGTGCCACGTTTGGAGACCCAATGGTTACTATCTTCGCCAACAATCGAAGGATATTTAAATGAAACAAAATGCTGGCAACTACAGTGAGATATTGTGTAGCTTTTTAAAAGATTTTAACGTATGATATTTGAATCAGATACTGCTTTAAAATCCTCGGTAAAAGTATTCTGTTGATTTAAGGGAATTACTTGGGAGGTATACATTACCGTACAGTATTCTATCTACATAGCCATAGCAATGGCTGCTGTTTTCCTCAGTCTACTGAGGGGAAATTTACGATTACTTCAGGAAGATGAAAAAATCAGTCTTTTTGTTCTAATCTTTTGTCTTTTTTTTCAAAATTTGATTAGGATTACATGATATTTTGCTGTTCTGGTCATGGAAAAGGTTACAGTTATCTTACGACGAATGTTAAACTACAGGATCTTGTCCACTCGGTGTAATTAAGTCTATATCTCTGTTGTACCTGTATCTATAAAGATTCAAACCCCTTTGATTTACATTCTTTTGACAATACTGCTTCACATTTAAATTATTTTAATAAAGATTTGGTATTATTATAAAGCTATAAATACTCTGTGCTTTCCTTATTATAAAACTTTTGCGCTTTTCTTGCATTTTCCTTTCAAAAGACCAACATGAAAATTGCTTTTGCATGGATTTTATCTATTCAAACGTGTTGAGTATCCCATGTTGATGGCAGTTAGTCTCAAACTAAAAGGCTGCGAGATAAAGAGCACATGTACTTTTTCTTTTGTACACCATTTTTAGGGTTCCAAAAGAAGCATAAACCTTATCCATGAGATATCTTTTATCAACTATTATATATTCATTTTTGTATCCATTCGTTATTACAAAACAAATGTTTCGATTATCATCGTATTCAACATTTTTCCGGCTAACAACTTTATTAAATGAAGCAAGGATGGTTACTATAGTGATTGTTTCATAAATTTGAATGATGCAGAAATAGCAAGCTTAAGATTGAAAAGGCGCATTTGAAATGCAAATAAGTCGAGAAAATATTAAGGTATTGTAATAATAGGTATTAAGTAAAGTCTACTTTATTTTTTATTTTCTACCAGAATATCTAGGTTTTGGATTGTTGTGAAGACTTTTTTATTTTTTTATAAATTTTGTGAGAGCACTTTTTCTGTTATAGAGATCCATGAAGGGATGACTGGTATGCAAAGCTAAATCCATAGAATAGTACTCATTAACGTTTATCTAACGGATTTTATCTCGTCAAAAAATATTGATTTTTCGTCGAGAAAATTGAGATTGAATGATTGATTTTTGGTGATATAAAAAATGATCCATTTTGGAGGAGGATATACAAGGAAAAATTTTCGGTTTTACAAAAAGAAGATTAAAAAAATGTATATTCCCACGAAAAATAGGGCTACAGTTACGTATAAATACTCATTCTGTAGATAATTTTGTTGCGCATAACGTGAAAATAAAATATTTTTGGGTTGCATTTGAATTAAGGGTACTTTTTGATCAAAAACCGTCAAAATTTGATACTAAATTTACTAGAGATTTTATGAGAAAAACATTTTCAAAATCTACACAGATAGATTTAGAATTAAAAACTGAACTCAAGATATTTAATACGCTAGTTCAGCTTACTATGCATTTTTGTGAGTAATTAAACATATAAGGATTTTTTTGGATTTTTTTGGATTTTTTTTCCATTTGAACACTTTTTTGAATTGAAGCTCAGTCACATGTGCATATCTGATTATACAATTTTATATGGTGATATTCAAAATCGGAGCGTGCCCCCATTTCAATAGATAATCAGGAAATAAAAAATGTAAGATATACTTGAGATGCTACAGAATATTGACAAAAAAGTTATTTCTATTCATCTTGATTTTTCAGCGAGTATAAAGGCTTCAAAAATAAAACACTTGTTTTCCCCCCGCTTAAAATCTCAATCTAAGATGTCAAATATCTCGAGATTTTATAAGCTTGCAGATAATAGTTTCTAAGCTAAATCTTCTTGTTTTTCAATGTTTTATTACATATTAAAGTTTCAGGGATGGTTTTTTTTGGACCCCAAAACCTCATAATTATAAATCCTGTTTTTTTTTTTTGTTTTTCTATTTTGTAGTTTTAACAATTTGGAGAGTTTTCACTTTTTTTTACAAAAGTATCGGTAGGAATTAGGCAACCAACTTTTCTGGAGTAAAATTGGCTGCTGAAAACGAATCTGCAATCCATTTTATTGTATCTATCAATTTCGCTGAGATTTTTGTGGTATAAACTTTGCTGGATTCTAGTATATACGCCTATGGCAACCCTTAAATTTCATTATACAGTCTTATTTGAACACATAATAAAAGTTATCGAACAAATTATTCCACACATTTTGATATATAATTTTAAATGCCAAGTCTAGTTTCAACAATTTCAGAGGGCAAAATAAGCTAAAAAAGGGGAATATTTGTACTGGTGATCAATTTCAGTTGAAACTTTTTTTCAAAAAAAGTACCGCCCCATTCAACATTGTCCCGACTACAAACTTTATTAAATGAAGCAAGGATGGTTACTATAGTGATTGTTTCATAAATTTGAATGATGCAGAAATAGCAAGCTTAAGATTGAAAAGGCGCATTTGAAATGCAAATAAGTCGAGAAAATATTAAAGTATTGTAATAATAGGTATTAAGTAAAGTCTACTTTATTTTTTATTTTCTACCAGAATATCTAGGTTTTGGATTGTTGTGAAGACTTTTTTATTTTTTCATAAATTTTGTGAGAGCACTTTTTCTGTTACAGAGATCCATGAAGGGATGACTGGTATGCAAAGCTAAATCCATAGAATAGTACTCATTAACGTCTATCTAACGGGTTTTATCTCGTCAAAAAATATTGATTTTTCGTCGAGAAAATTGAGATTGAATGATTGATTTTTGGTGATACAAAAAATGATCCATTTTGGACGAGGATATACAAGGAAAAATTTTCGGTTTTACAAAAAAAAACCAAAAAAAATGGAATATCTCCACAAAAAATAGGCCTACAGCTACGTATAAACACTTATTCTGTAGATAATTTTGTTGTGCATAATGTGGAAATAAAATATTTTAGGGTTGCATTTGAATAAAGGGTATTTTTTTATCAGAAACCGTTAAAATTTGATATTAAATTTACTAGAGATTTTATGAGAAAAACATTTTCAAAATCTACACAGATCGATTTAGAATTAAAAACTGAACCCAAGATATTTAATACGCTAGTTCAACTTACTATGCATTTTTGTAAGTTATTAAAGCTTTAAATTTTTGATTTAATTTTTTGCCAGATCTACTACTTTTGAATTCAAGCTCAACTGAGTGTGAATATTTGTTTATTCAATTATATACCGCGACATTGAAAAAGTCAACGCTGAAAAATTTTCTATTTTTGGAATTTCAATAGATACATTTTACAAATGACCTTTTCTATCGACGATTCATTATGAAGAAACAACTTCAAATTACACATGCTAATAAAAAATACTATTTATTATGAACACTTGAAATTTGAGATATTAAAATTAATATTTCGTATGTTTCCCTTTAACTGCAATTACAGCAGCACATCTTGTTGGCATTGAAGCAACTAAGCCTCAAAAATAAGCTTTGCTTATATCCTACCATTTGTCTCTAACAATACTCTTAAACTGTACTGCATTAGTAACATTGATTGTATATTTATTAACGCGAAGTTTGAGGTAACTCCATATATGCTCGATGGAGTTCAAATCATCAAGGCTATTGGGAGACCAAAGTCAAACATCATCAGTTGATTATTTGACTTGTACCACTTCGCATAAGTCCCTGTATGGATAGGAGCACCATCCTCTTGATAGATAAGGTTATGACCATACAATCTGCATTGATCCTCAAGCCAAGGGATTGTATGGTTTGCAAGTAGAGACACGTATTTGTCCTGTTTAATTGATCCTTCCATAATGACCAATGACCCAAAGCTCCGGCATGAAAGCATCCCCACATCTTTAGGGAACGTCTTCCGAACTTTAATGTTTGCGTCTTATGCCTATCCTGCAACGCTTCTCCAGGCATTTGGATGGCATTCATACCTGGTGCACCCTTTCCAAGTCGAAACATTGACTCATCCGACCAAACTACATTCTCCCAGTGATCCTTGAATGTATCCATCGGTGTACGACAAATTGATGTTCGCATACCATTTTTTTGAGCGGTTGTTACTTTTGGGGGTTTTCCAGATCTCTCTGCTGATAAGGAACTATCTGTTTCCTTAAATCTATTGATGGTATCTCTCACTCTTGATTCAGTGACACCAAACCGACGCGCAATCTCAGAAAACTTTTCTACCCACTCCCATGCGCCAATCAGACATCCATATTCAACCGCTTCAAGCTCCTTACGGTTGTCTCTGGTAATTCTCTTTAAAACTCTGTAATGAGGAGCAGTTTTCATTTAGAAAAATATTTAAATTATAGTCAATACGTTATCTGCCTCGCTTATTAAAGATTCTATTTCAGCATTGAGTTTTTCAATGTCGCGGTATAATCATATTTAAAATCGGAGTGTACCCTCTGTTATATCAGAATTTTGATATTATAGCGCTACGGTACTCGTATTATTAGGATATTGTTATTGTTACACCATTAATAGCTATTGTATCACCTAATAATGTCTTCTATATATAATCTCACTCTCTACATTGGGTAAAACTTCACCTTTTACTCCTGTCTAATTCTTATTAGGTTTGGTAAAATACCCTCCTCTTTTCTGTAGCTAACCTCATATTAAGCACTTTTTTAGGGTTTACAGTACCCTATATGCTTCTAAGAAGCAGATGTAAATTGGCCGCATTATTCTACTTACTTCTTCTATATTCATTTTATATTTTATGAAAGACTCTAAAACGCGTAAAATTTACTGTTTTTCTAAAAAAAAACTGGATCCATATTTTTATCCCTATTTAACTTTTTGTTTTACTAAATGACGCCAAGAAAAGATAATATATCGATGTGCCTGAGATGTTCAACTTTAATCCGAAAATGAGTATCCAAAAATATCCTATCTTTAGCAGTTGGTATAATTTTTTTAGCGTTAATGTTTCAGGTTTTTACCGCTAATTCACTGGTAAGAATTAAAAACTATGAACCCTAATATATCTGTAAAGAATTAAGCTATAATAACACGCTTTAATAATAAAACTTAATTGTTTCAAAGTTCTTTAAAACATAATATTTAAGTATAAAACGATTTAATCACTTTTTCTATCTTGTTTGTGGCTATTTTTTAGTACAGAGTATTATAAAATATTTACGACTATATATAAATAATATCACTTCTTTATACAAATAGACAATCTTCACATATATAGTGTGCATACTATTCACATTAAATAAAGAGCAATTAATGTTGAAGTTAAACCGTATATATCAAAATGTTACAATGTTTATATTGCATTTACAATATTACTTTTTGCTCACATCTACAGCTTTTTTTCGTCTTTCGAAGCTTTTGCATTAGCACGGGTCAGGTACACACAGACTTTATGGCTTACCTTTTTGATTAGTATAAAATATCAAAACATATAATAATAATAATGTAATGAGACAAATACAGTTATAAGTCAAAAGACAATGTTTATTTAGTTTAACATTTAAGATCTAATATTTATACTATCATTTTTGTGTAACAAAAGAGTTAAAACTTCTACGACAACGGACAAACATTAACTGATGCAAAAAACATATGATTACGTAAGCAAACTTCAAGCAAAAATAAAAGTGAAAAGAGTGGGATTTGAACCCACGCCTCCGAAGAGATCACGACCTTAACGTGACGCCTTAGACCAACTCGGCCATCTTTCCAATTGTGATATGTCAAGTGTTATTTTTAATAAATAGTAATTGTAAATATAGTAAGCTCACGTGATATATATCACGTGCATTCCGGCTTGTTCGGTTCGATAGATTTGTTCGGTATTTAGTCATTACTACCTTATCACATCATTAATTCCCCAAATCAAATAGTATATAAACCCTATTAATTCATTCCAATAAACGATATCTCTTTACCTGATTAAATTTCTAGTTTTTATTTAACCTAAACATATTCTGATAAATTATCCATACCCATTACTTGGTTGTAAATTGTTTTGGCTTTAACTAATAATTTACTCCTGTCCATTTTGATTTTTTTGACCAGAATATGGAGCAAACTCAACACAAGAAGCTGGATATTCTGTATCATCATATACTAAGACAAGTTTTGCGTCCAACTTGAAAAATACATGATCAGCATTATCACTGGTTAAACCTTTCTCCCCCCTATTCCTCATAATGTAAGTCAATTTTATTCATAGAAATAAACTTTATGTAAAACTTACCATCGAATATGGGTTCCAGTACTAAAGAAAAGAACCTCAAAGAGATCTGCCCATACTTTGATTATAATGTCTGCCTCTGATGGAGTGGGCTTCGAGACGGTAAATATAGAACTGTGTTTGATCATTTTATCAAGACTAATACATATTTTGTCAATCATTCAAGTAAGGGTTTTTAAAATGATATAAACTTACATGACACTAACAAGCTCATCCCTTTAATTAGTCGATTTATTTCCCCTCTTTCATAGTATAATCATTATAGCAACCTTGTTTACAGTAGGCCCACTTGTGGAGACCTCTCAATCTCTTGGCCATGGTTTACTTTGTGTTATATGAAACGTTATTGTAGGAGTTTCATGTATATTAAGTCTTCACATTAAATAATAATAATAAATAAAGTGTATCCACTACGTTCTACCCTAAAAAAAAATATTTATGACGCCTTACCCGAGTGATTTCCTCTTCAGTGATCGAAGGAGGGCACGAAGAAGGGGACGCGATGGAACTTAGATGTTTTGCCTTCTTTTTGTTTGCCTCTTGAAAAAAATTTGTAGTTGTGAGTAGGGATGCTGTTGATTGAGCCCAGCTTATTCCAGTAAATTTGGCTGGCAAAACGGCAAAACCCGGCTCGACACCAACGCTAGTTGTAAGATTTAAAAATGTTGCTTCTTCAAAAGCTTTGTTCTCTAAGCTTTGTTCTCTAAGCTTTGTAAGTAATTATGTTCGTTCTAAACAAAGCATATATAAAAAGGATT
Source organism: Mucor racemosus (assembly GCA_027405735.1). Classification (NCBI taxonomy): domain Eukaryota; kingdom Fungi; phylum Mucoromycota; class Mucoromycetes; order Mucorales; family Mucoraceae; genus Mucor; species Mucor racemosus. Next base: position 765,438 of record JAPEHQ010000014.1, on the reverse strand, counting down.
AATGAGTAAGTGATAGCGGAGACACGTTAGAAAATTGAAAAATACCTCTTTGTTCATTTTGCTTGATAATTTAAAAAAAATGATTCTCGATTAACGGTCGATCAACGGGGGGGTTTTTTTTCAAGTACCAAAAAATTGTAGAAATTCAACCTCATCCCCTTCGTAACGTGTTTCTATTTCTTATTTTTTAAGAAGGTAAAATAAGGCTCAAAGTTTCAATTTTTCATATTTAAGCTGTAAAAACCAAAGTTGGAAGAAAAAATTATCGGTTTTTCCGAATTTATTCGACAGATGTTATAGTGATAGTTTGTAGACAATTAATTGTTATTTGTAGCTCTTAAAAATCTGTATCCAATCAGACTAATTTTAATAAGAGGTTTTTACTATTTTTTTATGAAAATCGCTCAAAATCGCGATTTTTGGATGGGGGTTGGGGTCGAAAAACAAGAGTACACCTTCAAATTTTCACTACTCCTTGAAAATTAATTTTTTTGAAAAAACTAAAAACGGATCTATATATGTTGCTGCTCGCAATTATTTTTATGGAACTGACATTTTGTTTGATAGCTTACTGGAAAATGATATTAATAATTTATACGTTTTTGGTGTGTTTTATGGGGTAAATACTTTGAATTTTTATTTTGGCTCCATTTGTATCTAACAAATAATATACCTATAATATAGACAAAAACTTTTATTATATTTGCAAGTAATTTTTACTTAATAAGATCAATAGGTATGCTTGTTTTTCTGATATTCCTATTTTTTTTGAACGGCTATATCTCCGCAAAAAAAAATAGCTAAAAATATATGAATAGCACCATAGTTATTGCAGCATTAGCTCGTATTAGAATCCATTCTTACTTCAGCACATGAAAAAATTTATGGGAAAATATTGGAGATCTGATTTTTAGGAAAAAAAATCCATTTTAACTTGTGGAGTGTAACTTTTTTAATTTATGGAGTGTAACTTTCTTGACTGATGCCTCTCAACCCCTTATGGCATTGAGTATTTACCCCTTCAAGTCGACGTAAATTACTTCAAAATGCTTCAAACAATGATGTTTTAATATTTTCCAATCGTTGAATAAATTTTGCCCAAAATTGAAGTTTTTTAACATATGGCAACTATTGTTAAAACTAGGGTTGCTGTCGAGCCCAGCTTAGTGATCGCAATCGAGCAGTGTGAGCAAAAGCAAGTGAGTGAGCCCTGTGCTCGGGCTCGCTTGAATTGCGCTTTTTTTAGGTTATTACTTGCTTTAGCATGCTTGATTAAATTTTTTTAGCAATTTCCTGCTTGGCGCTCGAAGAAAACATTGAAAGCTTGCTTGTTGTATGCTTGCTCGAATTGCTTCAAATTAAAATAGGCTTGCTTGCGTGTAAACCTGCTTTCTTGCTCGCTTTCAAATCAAGTAAGCAATCATGTAACACAGAAAAAATTTATCCAATTTACGTAATTTTCACTTTAAAAATGTCAAAATTCATCACATTTTGAGCAGCATTAGGCTGAAAATATATAACACCATGCTTGCGCTTGCACTCGGATTTGCTCGCTTGCTTATATGCTCGTACTCGACTTGCTTGAATTTTTGAAAAATTAGATAATTCTTAATTTATGCTTGCTTGCTTTTAAAACTGAGAATGCTCGATATGCAACAGCTCGACGAGCCGTTGCTTAGGCTTGGGCTTGCTTGAGTAACTTTCAAATATTTTAGGCTCGGCAAATGCTTGCTGAAATTGCTTGCGCTCGCTTGCGCTCGGTCATTTTGCGAATGCTGGGTGCAAGAAAAAGGATGTCGGCAACAGCCAGCAATTCTTTCAACGATGCTTTAAGAGGAAAGGGGAGATCAATAGTATCGATATGTCGACGGTATTGTTGAAACAAGTCAATGATGTTAGTATTTCCAATGATCCAAGGTGTAGTTGGCATTTCATTGTCCATAGTACGGTCAAGGATTGGAGATGAGGCATTGTTGTCAATGAAAGGAGTCATTGTTGCGCTGCTGCTTGATTCCAACGCTTCACCATCATTTTCTTGTTTCACGACATTTATGTTTTGATCAGCGTTATCTTGAATATTCTCACCACCATTAAGCTACCTGATTTTTGGGTGCCACTTCCATGATCAAGGTATCCACAAAAGAAGAGCAGGCTGCACGCGATTGTACAACAGTTGCCGTTCTAGCTCGCTCTTGCCAAAAAGCGATGAAGTTGACGGTGGTCGACCATCGTCCAAATCATTAAGTAAATTATTCCTGACAACGTCATCATCGATCCATTTGTTCAGTATATTTCTTTTAGGATGACCGTCCAAAGTACTTTTCCATTGCAGCTTGACACTTCGTCCGTCTTGTTCATGGTAAACGTTCTCTTGCGGACTTTACATTGCTACATGGTAAAATCATCCAAGATACTCACTGTTTTTTTATTTCTTTTTTTCTGTAGTAGCGCATGTTATCTTCGTTCTACCATGAGAAATCCAATTGCTAACTAGCATATGTGTGTGCTTTGGTTGCGTTTATTTTATGGACATGGGGATATGGCCTAGGAATTTGATAGTGTGTATCGTCCTCTCTCTTATGACAAATATGTTCATTGATTAACATCAAAGAGTTTGATAAAATGTCATCAGCTAATCCGCAAACATTGTTGTGTCAATTATTATTTACTAAAAATATTACCTCGCTATTTAATTATTATTATTCCCCTTATGTTACCTCGCTTAATAACCTATAATTTATATTCGACCGTATCCTCGCTAATATATATAATATTTATTCCAAACTGTATTGTCAAGTGTCATTTCCAGTAAATAATAATGGTGAATATATTAAGCTCACGTGATATATATCACGTGCATTCCGGCTTGTTCGGTTCGATAGATCTGTTCGGTATTTAGTCATTACTAATGAGTATATAAGCTCATGTTATATACTTCAATAATAAACTTAACTTCTTTCTAATATAAATCTATTACTACTACATTTATTAATAGTTGTTCCTTATAGGCTAAACATATAAAACATAACTAAAATACCTAATAGCCCTCGGATATAGGTATATAACAGTTATGACAGATATTAAAATTCACCAAAAAAATTTAAAAACAATAATTTATTTTTGGTACGGTATCACGTGATTGCTTATGCTTTGCAAATGCAAAATTACTCTTAAAATATAAATAACTGATAAAATTATCAGTTTTCAAAGCACTAACTACTTGCTACTCACCTCAAATTGTGATCATCATTGCGTTGCTGTATGTTTAGTACTTCATCAATCTAGGGGCTTTGCAAATAATTATGAAGTATATGAATTGATATATAAGAGCAATTGATGATGATTTCCCAGACTGTGCAACATATGACGGTATGATCAAATATAACTAAGTCAACGACTAAATTACGACTTCATCACGCATTAAATATATCGGCAAAAGTGATTCAGTTAATAATAGTAAAAGTAAAATATTTCCCAAGTGGAAAAAAAGTTAATGCATTGAGTGCTTGTGAAAATTAATAGATCAAATGTCATTGCCATTGTCGAACGCAATAAATTTCGAAGATCTGTATACTCTTGAGTATATAGATACCATAAGAAAGAAGTTTTCAATACATTTAAGTGAGCTTTCTGCAATGTATATAGCGTTTATGCTCTTCAATTATTGTAGTCGGGAATAGATGCCGGGTTTCTCACTAAATTATGCAGCCATTAAGGGTCTCAGTTCCAGATCAGAGACTAGGAAAAGCACATGCTTTAGATAATAAAGAATACCGTTATGCCATTCAATCATAGAAACTTATTTGCTTTTTTTTCAAAGTGTTATCGAAGAATTTTCTTTGCAGATCTAACACAGAAACCATTTTTGCAAAGTATTTATTTAGTGTGAATTATCAAGGTAAAGGTAAGTTTCCAATTGATATCACTTTACAGAGAGTAAGGCTATGATATGGTATTTTTTTCTGATATATTTAATGGTTAGAATGCTTTAATATGCAAAAGGAATCTCAGAATCAAGTTACAATCAGGGAGCCCGCTTAATTTTTACGATTTTTTTTAGTAATTGATTTTTATTGAAAATGCATTTATCAGGTATTTAAATCTTTATCTCTAATCTCGTTTTCTTTTTATTATCATTCCCAATTCTTTTTATGATTTATGGGCATGTAATAATTGATGTACACTTCTATGAAGAAAGTGTTTAGGGCTTGAGTGATTTGTTTGTTTGTTTTTTTTTTTTTTTTTGGACAAAAAAATAAAAAAGGCATAATATTTTTTTATAGATTAAAAAAAAAGGGAATAGAAAGAAAAAGAGAACAGGAGATAAAGAGGATATTAATTATATTTTTGTGCTTATAAACTACTTTCTTAAAAAAATATTTTTGATCAATTTTGACAAGTTTATTGCTCATCATCCATAGGTGCATCATCATCCTCATCCTCGGGGTATTCTTCATCATATTCTTCATCGATAGTAGCTTCTTGGTATTGTTGATATTCAGAGACGAGATCGTTCATGTTGGACTCAGCTTCAGTGAATTCCATTTCATCCATACCCTCACCTGTGTACCAATGCAAGAAAGCCTTTCTTCTGAACATGGCAGTAAATTGTTCGTTAACACGCTTGAACAAATCTTGGATAGCAGTACTGTTACCAATGAAGGTACCAGACATCTTAAGACCAACGGGAGGAATATCACAAAGAGAAGTCTTGACACTGTTGGGAATCCATTCAACAAAGTAAGAAGAGTTCTTTTGTTGAACAGCCAACATTTGGTTCTCGACTTCCTTGGTAGACAAACGACCACGGAAAATGGTAGCAGCAGTCAAGTAACGACCATGACGAGGATCAGAAGCAGCCATCATGTTACGAGCATCGAACATTTGAGCAGTTAATTCAGGAACACTCAAGTTACGGTATTGTTGAGAACCGAAAGCGGTCAAAGGAGCAACACCAACCATGAAGAAATGAAGACGAGGGAAAGGAACCATGTTAACACAGAGCTTACGCAAATCACTGTTGAGTTGACCAGGGAAACGCAAACTGGTAGAGACACCAGACATGACAGCGGAGACCAATTGGTTCAAATCACCGTAGTTGGGGTTAGTCAATTTAAGAGTTCTGAAGCAAATATCGTAAAGAGCTTCGTTATCGATACAGAAAGTGGCGTCACAGTTCTCAACGAGTTGATGGACAGACAAAACAGCATTATAAGGTTCAACAACAGTGTCGGATACTTTAGGAGAAGGTACAACAGAGTAGGTACTCAAGATACGATCGGGGTATTCCTCACGAATCTTTGAGAGCAAGAGAGAACCCAGACCAGAACCGGTACCACCACCGAGAGAGTGACAAAGTTGGAAACCTTGAAGACAATCGGTGTTTTCGGCTTCCTTACGGATGACATCCATGATAGATTCAACTAACTCTGCACCTTCAGTATAATAACCCTTTGCCCAGGAGTTACCTGCACCAGATTGGGCATTGATAAAGTTATCAGGGCGGAAAATTTTACCGTAAGGGCTACCACGAATAGCATCCATGGTTGCAGGTTCGAGATCAACGAGAACAGCTCTAAATAACAAGGGAAAAAAATGAGGGGGTTTTGTCATTGATTAAGTAAGGAGTTTGTCTTACCTGGGGACATATTTGCCTTGAGAGCCTTCGTTATAAAAGACATTGATACGTTCTAATTGAAGGTCATTGTCACCACCGTAATTACCGTTGGTATCAATACCATGTTCTTGTGAGATGGTTTCCCAAAACTTTTGACCAATCTATTATAAAGCAAAGAGAGAAAAAAAAAAAAAAAAAGTAAATAAATAAATAAACATGTACACGTGCAGCAAATGCTCTCTTTTTCTTTCTCTCTTTCTCTGTTTTTTTTATGTGTCTATTTTGCTTGCTACTCCTTTTCTTCTCCTATACAAACATGTACACAAAAAAAAAAAAAAAAAAAAAAAGAGAAAACAGAGATGTATGCTCGGAAAATAACTTACTTGATTACCACATTGACCTTTAAAGTTGATTAAAAAATAATTGGAGAATATTTAATACAAATGTTCAGTTTCTTCTAAATGTTGATAGAAAACTTACCAGCTTGAACGTGAATAATTTCTCTCATAGTAATATACCTAAATATTTGTATATATGTTTAACATTTTACACGTAAAAATACTGGATTTATTCTTACCAAAAAGTTTTAAAAAATAAAGAATGGAAAAGAAGATAAAAAAGAAGAAGAAGAGGAGAAAGAAAAATTATAAATCATCTCATACAAGTATAAAAGGCACCGATGCATCTTTCAAAGGCGCCTTGATTGGACAAAGAGATGAAATGGAGCTTCAAAAAAACGATTTCATGTCTATTTTTGGGAACTGACCATTTACTTTTTTTTATCTCTAAAAACAAGGTGATATTGTACGCATTTATTTTTTATATTTATATCTGTATATATTCGACAAGAACCATGCTCATAATAGTAAAAAGACCACAAGTACTTGAAATGTCTTTTTTACAAAAATTCAAATGAAAAATGAGGCAGGCTGCAAATGGACATTTTTCATTTATTCTGGTTTTGAATCCATTTTATTAGTTTATGAAAAAATAAAAAACTGTTGATAAAAAATGACCCCTTCAATGCATTCTTTTGCAGTGTGTTTGTCTGAATGGTTCAAAATGGTCTACATCTATACATAATATAACCATTTAATAAAAGAAATTCAACGTGCTGTTCCTGAGAGGGGGATTTAGTCAAAACTAAATGTCCGATTACCATCAAGTTGGATCTTCAACTTTTACCGTTTGCCTTTCTAAACTTCACATTTACTAGCAAATTCACTCATTTAAGAAGCTTTGCTATCCATGCAGTACAACCAAAATAAATATGCGATTGGATATTTTACTGTCATACACATCAAAAAAAAAAAAAAAAAGAAAAACAAGAGGTAAGCATGTGCATTGTAAAAACATTTCCACACCGCCCCGATTTGTTTGCTGTTGCTGCCATGTTCCTCGGTACATCAAATAATAATCTTCATAAAACAGGATTCCATGATATAAATAAAAACATTAAAACCAACAAAAATATTTAAAAAAAAACATTTGTTCATGATAGGTTCATTTACCTATATAGTAACTACAAAAAGTCAAGATGAAACCTCCACGTTTGTACTGTACAACAACTACACATAAAAAACTATACCCCATATAGTTGAGATACAGGAGATCTACTCGTTTCTGAGTTTCGCAAGTATTTGTCTACATACATGTACATCATACATGTCAAAATATTCTCACCTAGCAAAGAGACATGTGTAAATATCATTGTACATTAATTTCTATCATTGTAATTGATTAGACATGTAGTTTGACAACGATACCAAACCTACCCGTATATTTAAAGTTGAACTAGAAATCTTATTTCAACCATTTAAAATCAAACTAAAAAATTACATATCCTTCCCAGAAAAAAGGAGGGGGTTCGCTAGTGAACTTCGAATAAATGGCATATATTAAAATGCCAATAAATTACAACATCTAACTACAAAACCTCTTCAAAACTGCAATGTACCGTATATAACATTAACAGATGCCCCCTTATTCGGTTTCATAACCTGACATGCATTTAAGCTTACTGTTGCTCAATGTACAACCCATCTAATGTAGTGAATATAGTTAAATCGGGGGTATTGAAGAGGCGATATCTCGAGAAATAAAAGGCGTAGAAGCTTAATTCCAACTAAAATCATGTTCTTTCAACTCGTGCAATACATATAAACACTTTTTACAGAAAAAAAACAATGTTGGTTTTTCATCAGATTTTGGCTCCATTTTCCCTTGCTACCACAGGGGGCCAGGATTGGAAATCAGGAAAATCCCCATTATCTCGATGAAAAAATGAGATATTTTTGAGCTTGAACTTCCAAAATGTAGGTAACGGGTTACCGGACCGATACAAAACGCAAGTTCCAAGTTACTAATATCAAAAATGTGCGTCCCTGAGGAAAAACTGTTTTTTGATTTTTCGGTTCCACAGGAAATTTTTTGGTGAAAAAAATAAAATTAGTTAATATCATTAGATAGAGCATAAAAATATCTATTAAAAACATTAGATGCTAAAGGTACAGTTGTTATAAAAAATTAGCTTAATTTGCAAAACAAATTTTTTTTTGTAATTTTTTTGCATTTTTGAACAAAAAATATCGATACCAATTTCAAACAGCGCCCAGCCAAATTTCAAAATTTCAAAATCGATGTACTCTCAAACTTATAGTAATGATTTGTATTTAAACATAGAGTTCAAAAAAGAAAAAAAAAATCAAAAGCAGCATCATATGTTAAGAATTGTGCTAGTTGTTATAAAACTGAAATTCAGCAATTTTTTAAAGCTGTGAAACTTTTTAAAGCAACTATCACTGCAGATCTGATCTTTTTCAATTGCAACGATTTTTTAGACTCTTTGATGTTTATATATAAATACCCTTAGAAAACATACATGGAATTAGATTTTTACTATGCCGAGACATTGTAGATAATCAGTATTCGATAAATTTGATTTATACATCAATTTCTCTTCATTTTTATCGTTATTTTTTGAAATTGTCTTATTTTTTCATGTGACCAATCAATTGCAATCGATGTCAATGCTCAAGGCTACACAGCACGAATTATAAATTCTTTTTGCTAGCTGACTGGGAGGTATATTTCCCCACACCCTTTTATACTTTTTCAACATTTTATACATAACTCACCATGGAGTTTATGAGTGCATTAGGTTCACAAGAGGACGCTTACCGTCCCTCTTTGTTTGAACTTGTTGCTCAAGAGAAATTGAAAGAGCTGTTGCAACCTGCTGTACAATACGTGTTGGCTGTATGTGTGCATTTATTGTTTTTACTTGCAAATATGCTAACTTTTCTTTTTATCCCTAGATATATGCTCAACGTTATCCTCGTTTATTATTACGAGTAGTCAACAACCACGAAGAATTCTATGCTGCCATTATGTTACTTGTAGAAAGGCATTATCTTAAAGAATGGGGCAAGTTGAGGAATCTGATTATAATCAATTGACCATGACTAATATTAATTAAAAACTTTAGGTGGTTCGTTTGCAGAGAACTTTTATGGCTTAAAAAGAGTTTCAACATCTCATCTAGATAGTATCAAATTCGCATCGCCCATCAATTCACAATCTTCACCTGCTTTGACAACTAGAGAAATCACAAAATCTTTGTTAGTGTTGGTTGGTTTGCCATATGTCAAGTGTCGATTAGACTTGCTTTATCAAAAAGTATCAGGCGGATCAGCTTCATCTATCTTGGGTGATAATGAGCAATTGGAGATGGAGAATGAGGAATTGGCTAACCCAGAAACTTCTACAAAGCGAAGATTAGTTATTCGTTTGATGCGATTGTTCAAAAAAGTGTATCCCATCATCAATTTCCTTTATTATGGATCAAATTTGGCTTATAATGTTGCTTATTTATTTGGTAAAACAAGATATTATACACCTTGGTTGCACTTATTAGGTCTTGAAGTGAAACGTATGAGTATGGATGATTATGTAAGTTTTACATTTGATGTATATTAGCGAATGCATAAATTAAGATGATTTGAAATTAATAGCGCGCCCATTACGACAAAGCAGCCGGATCAACACAACAACCTTTCTCTTTACTCAAAAATCCTTTAGGCGCGGTTACAACTGTATTCAGTAAAGTCATTGAATTCTTAAAGGTGTTATTACCCATGTCTATTTTCTTTTTCAAATTCCTGGAATGGTGGTATTCTTCTGAATTCTCTAGAGGAGGAATTGATCATGATAAAGATGGAGAAAATGTGGTACCTCCACCTGGAAAGATTAAGGTAAATATGTAATGTTTATGATTTTCTTAATAGAAATTTAACATGGTGAATAGCCTGATCCTCGTGGAACAAAATTACCCAACACAGCAAATACTTGTCCATTATGTCTTTCTAGTCCAATTAACAATCCTACAGCATTGCCTTCAGGCTATGTATTCTGTTATACCTGTGCTTACCATTATGTAGAAGAACATGGTCGATGTCCAGTAACATGGATAAAAATCAATAATGGAGCCGAAGATTTAACAAAGTTATATGCAGATGTCATGTAAATTTAAAAAAATTAGTGAATGAATGTATTTTTATTATAATAAAAAAAAGAAGGGATAAAAAGATTAAGCAATTGCAGAAAGTACAATTTGAGAAATAGTAGCATCTTCACTTCTCACAGACATTTCAAAAGCAACACCAGAAGAAGAATTAAATGTCATACGACATCTTGCCAATACCTTCTCGCCTGTCAAAAATGTACCTGCCATAATCAATGTATGAACGTTGGGATTGCGTGGCAAAGAAGTATCATCAAGAGGTTGCATGCCTAATAAATCTATAATAGCAGTACAAGCAGCTTGAAGACTAGGTGCCTTTTCACGATCTAATGCCAAAGTTTCTATTGCCTCTCCTTCTGCATAAGTTGAGAATTCTTCTTCGAAATTAGAAACATAGGTAGGACGGATATAATCACTTGTCAATAAATCAATTTCTTCTACTTGGTATTCATCCTCATAACCTTCCTCATCAGGTTCACCAGTAGTAGGATCACAATCCTTAATGACAAATTTTAATGTATTGGTGAATGAAGCTACACATTAATATTAGTTTCTCGTATATATTTATATTATAAAGTTTTTTTCTTACCAATGGGGAAATCATCCACATCTTCTCTTTCGTAGGCAACGTAGATTTGTCCAGGAATATCATATTCCAACTTGGGAGCAGGAATTTCCAACACACGTACCAAACCAGCATCTTCATCATCAATTTGCATAACCATTTCAACGTCTTCTAATAATTGATCATTCAAAGTATTAAGACAATTGAATTGGAATACGATATGTTTGGCAAAAGTGTGCTTGATACAATGAACAGCGTATTCTGTTTCACTTTCAGTAACTGCAATCTTTGCAGAACTCTTGAAAAGAGCACCAAAGGCAGCAATTTCAGGAATAGCAGATAAAGCATCAGCATAAGCAGCTTGTTGATCCAATTGACTATTAGATTTATTGTCTGCTTGAGGTGTTGCAGGAGTAGACGAAGGATGAGGGGATGATGTAGCTATGGTGGTCAAATCTTGAGGTCTATTACGGCGACGCTCATCTTCTTCTTGAGATTTACTGATGACAGGGACGCCTGCTAAATTGAATGCCTTTGTATTGTTATTACCAAGGTTAACATATTCAACCAACTCACGCTCCAAAATGGGGAGTGCAAAAGTAGAGTCATCAACACTGTAAAGTTTAGCTAATTGCTCACTCTTCATCATTTCGAGAGCCAAAGTAGCACGATCACGGACTTCATCATCTACATCGTCTTGACAACGAGCCAATAAAACCTTGACACTTTGCTTGACACTGGTATCAGGACAATTGGTACCGAATTTAGCAAGAGCACTGACAGCAGCACCACGAATGATGGAGTTTTCAAGGATAACACGGTTGTAAATATAACGAATATACTTTGTAGGAGTAGGAGTCTTGGGACCCTCAGCACCAAGCATATGAAGAACACGAACTGAAAGTTTAGTAAATTCACAATCTTCAATAAACTCACACAAATAAGATAATGCTAATATAATAATAGTTAATACATTGCTATAGATTTTTTTTCTCTCTCTCTCTCTCTTTTTTTTACCTGCATCCTTTGATTCAGGAATATGACGAACCATATCAAAGATAGCTTCAACAACAGCCTTTTTGAAATCATAACCACCTTCATCACGCAAAACACCACTCAAGAAGGTAAGCATAACAGCTTGCTTATTAGGGAATTTCATGCAAAGAGATCGGATAGCTTCAACAACAATCACCTTGAATTCATCAGAAATCTCACCCATAAAGCTAGAAATTTGCTTCATTAAACGATCAACAGATGCTTCATTACCAGTTTTAAGCAAGGTAGTAATAGCGAAGGTTGCAATGCTACGATTTTGGTCAGAAACCAAATTTTCAATATCCAAATTACATGGAGAAACTGCAGAGGGCTTGGATAAAGCAAGAGCGTTCAAGATACGAATAGCAGCAAAACGCAATGTAGGCTTGGGAGAAGACAAGAAGAGTTGTAAAACTACGAATTATACAAAACAATTTTTAAAAAAATATCTTTCTTGACAAAGCAACAAAAACTTACCAGAAATAGCAGGATAAAGCTCTTTAGCTGAAGCATCCTTCATCTCACAAATAGCACGAGCAGCTTCCAAATTAACCATATCACTCTTGTGTCTTAAATATCCTTCCAAAAGTTCATAAATACGCTTAGTTGATCTATCAAATACAACGTTAATTTTATAATTTTTGCATTACATTCCATCTAATATATTTACCCTGGCTCATCTTCCATGACCTTACAAGCATATCTAATCAAGATACAAACAGCAGCAGGGTTCTTGAGAGTACCATTGCTTCCACCACGGCCACTTCCAGAGAAAGTTTGAACTAATTTAGCAATAGCCATACGATCTTGTTGACGAATTAGATATAAAAGACCAATGGCATGATATTGAGCAATGCCACTAATAGAAACAACAGCTTGACTTTGTTGAGAAGAACTGCCACCAAAACTAGTAATGTAACTTGAAGCAGCAGAAGCAAAACCACCGGATTGTTTAGCATGAGCAGCTTCTTGTACTTCAGTGGCCCAGCGACGGACAATTTCTTTTGAAGTACCAAATAAATGGTAAGATGAAACGAGAGCAGCGCCGGATACAGAAGGATTCTTATCAACAATTGATGCCTTGATGATACGCTCAATACCTTGGATCATGGAAGGATCAGTGATAAGACACAAGGCACGAATAGCATTAGCACGATAGATGGTTTCTTGCTTGGATTGAATATCTTTAATTAAAGATTGAGTGACCATGATCACATCTTGAGCGATTCCAGATAATTCTTTAATAACTAAATACATCATTTGTCTAAGAGAAGTCTATTGAAATATACATTAAATTAGGTGTTGTTTGATGTAACAAACTGCTAGAAAGCTTACATCTTTGGATTGAAAAAGCTTAATCACATTAAAGAAAAGGTCGGTTGCTTCTTGGGAGTTAAAAGGTTCACCCAAAGAAAGCAAATAAACAATTTTAGTCAACAATAATCTACATTTTCTAACATTGATAGGTGAATCATTGAAAGCACGAGCTTCTTGAAGTACTGTAGACTTGTTAATTTGTGAAAAGACATTAACGTCTCCTACAAGAATATAAAGAAAAACAAGATGAGTTTTTTGTTAGAGTTGCGAAGAAAAATAAACATTTTGGTTTTGTTTTTACCTGAGTCTTCGTCTCTTTTAGCGTAACTCATTTGATCTTTTTTCTTTTTTGTTTAAAAAGTGTGAAATAGACTCGAGATATTCAATATAAAACAAATTTGAAAAAAGTACGTGATAAAGCAAAACCAAAACAGGCCGCTTTGAAGCTTATAAGGACACGTCGAATACCCAGCAAGCGCCTTCTGTAAGTTGTGTTAAACATGATACACAAGTGTCATTGATTGGCTAGAAATGTACTATTCAACGTCATGAAATTCAGTATAAACCTAGAAAGCAATGTAATAAAATATTTTTTCACTTTTTGAGCCATGTCTTTTATCGAAAAGTTTACAGACTCTGTGAGTCAATTTATCGAGAAACACCCAAACTCTGTTCAGTTGACTTTAACTGCAGTAGCTGCATCAGCTTTAACAGCATCCAGCATTTTGACATGGCAATCAAATCAACGTAAAAGTCGAGCAAAAACACTCAAAGATGAACTCAAGGAAGCAGAGCTTCGTAGTACAATTGATTTGACACCTGTAGGCACTGTAAATAAATCTGGTCAACCTCAAATTTTACCTCCTCCTACTATTTTTGATGATAGATTAATTGAGGAGCAATTGAGTAAAAATACAGCATTCTTGGGTCAAAAAGGTGCTGATAAAGTAAAAGATTCTTTTGTTATCGTAGTTGGTGCTGGTGGTGTTGGATCATGGGCTGCTCTCATGTTGATGCGCTCCGGTGTAAAGCGAATTCGTATTATAGATTTTGATCAAGTAACATTGAGTAGTTTGAATAGACATGCTGTTGCTACATTGGAAGATGTCGGTACTCCTAAAGTAAGATGTATCAAGACTCATTTCAAGCAAATTGCACCTTTTGTTGAAGTGGAGGATTGCATTGATTTGTTAAATGCTGATAATGTCGATGCGTTGTTAGGCGGTAAAGTTTGAAATTGAATAACAAAAATGTTGGTATTGACATGTATACATTTATTAGGCAATCCTGATTATGTTATTGATGCCATTGATAATATTAATACCAAAATTGATTTGATCAAATATTGCCATGATAAAAAGTTACCTGTTATTAGTTCAATGGGTGCTGGTGCAAAAGCAGATCCATCTCGTATTCAAATTGCAGATATTAGCGAAACATTTGGTATGTTTGGAAATTAACATTTTACGATTTGATTTTAACCAATATTTTTTACACGATAGAGGACCCTCTTGCTCGTTCAGTAAGACAAAGACTCAAGAAATTAGGTATTCTTAATGAAGTTCCTGTTGCATATTCAACCGAAAAACCACATCATGTCAAATTATTACCCTTAGGTAAAACATCTCCCCCCCCCCTCCAAAAGCGCCCGAAATGCATAGAAAACTAATTGTTTTTATTCAACAGAGGAAGAAAAAATCGAAGATAGAGATGAATTTTCTGCATTACCAGACTTTAGATCACGTATTTTGCCTGTACTTGGTACAATCCCAAGTATGTTTGGTATGGCTATTGCAACATTTATCATTTTAAAATTAGCAGAGTATCCCGATTTCAATCCACTTCCAGTTAAATTGAGAGATGGGTTATATGGAAGAGTTCACAGAGAATTACTGAATAGAGAAGTCAAGATATTCAATGAAAAGTAAGTGCCCGAAAAAAAAAGAGAACAAAATGCAGTTTCATTAACGATTGAATTAGAATATGTGCTTTGGATGTCCAAGATGTTGCATACATATTTGAAGAAATGTGGCATGGAAAATCTGTCATTTCTGGACCCAACGATAAACTAGCATTGACAAGATGGGATAAATCAAAACCTCTTGGTTATTTTAATATTGTTTGTTTGACTAGACAAGAAGCCAAAGAACATGATAGTTTACCAGACAATGTTGATTTAGAAGAGCATTATGGCAAAGAAATTTACGAAAAGGTTTTAAAGCATTTTGAACGTGAAGAAAATGTTCAAATAGCCTGGAATCATGTATTATAATAGAAAAAAGGCTTTTTAGGATTTAGATTCTTTTCAATAATAAACTTTTCTTTGTATTTATCGTCTTTCAGAACATAAAGGTTTACCGAAAAGTCGGTATAATAGCAGGTAGTTTATCCCCAGATACTGTATGTTAATGAATTTGTTATTGTTTTTATTATAGGAATTTTTCTAATTATAAACAAAAGCTATCTAAACAGTTAAGTTCCATAATATTTCGTTGTTTTTATTTCTAATTAATAAATCAATGAAAAAACTATATCCACTTTTAAACTACATCTGGATTTGGCTTGTTACACTCTATAATTAGCTATCCATATTAACGCAGTTGCAATACTTTCAGAAAATGTTACACTCCATAAGTTATAATGGATTTTGATATTTTGTATCTAAAATCTAGGATCTAGATGCAACGACTTCAAGTATAGAGTAATGAGAGTAAACAAGAGTTAGATACTATTCCCATTGATTATTCCATTTAAGATGGTATTTACATCCTTTTCACTATGAAGAAAAAGTCTCTTGGTTCTCTTAAATTGTGCCACATTAAGGAAAATAAGAAAATTTTTACTGCATGTTTTTTTGAATTTTGTCTTAATATGGCACAATTAAGAGAATCATGAGATTTTTTCTTCATAGTGACATATTATTTACTACTACTTGGATAACCGTGGTACTCCTAGAGCTAATACATGCAAAAAAAACCCCTGACTTACGAAAGGGTGCACTTATTAGATAAAGTCAACGCTGGGTAAAGCCAGTTTCCCTTGATGATTCATAATATTGAAGTGTAGAGTCTTGATACCGGATATAAGAAAATCCTAGCGTACTAAGTTTATCCAGCAATTACCAAGAACGCTTGGCCCTCAATTATACCACTATATTATTTCATCCCAGCGGTTAATCATACAGAAATTAATTGGTCGCATTATGCTACCTATCCCTAAATTTATTTTACATCTCACAAAAGACTCAAAAACGCGTAAAATTCACTGCTTTTCCTTAAAAACTGGGTCTCACTTTTCATCCCTGCTCTACTTTTTTTTTCATTAAATAACACCAAGAAAAAATTATATGCCAATGTACCTGAGATGTTCAGCTTTAATCCAAAAACAAGTATCCAAAAATATCCTACTTTTTGCAGTTGCTATTAATTTTTCAGTGCTAAGGTTTCAGATTTTTTACGCGTATTTCGCTGCTAAAGGATTGAAAACTTTGAGGCTTCATATCTCCAGAAAAAATTAAGCTATACTAACTCTTTCTAATAATAAAATTTACTTGTTTTAAAGTGCTTTATAAGTTGTATTAATATAAAAAAATTCTGAGCACCTTTATTTTTTTTTCATTTTTTTGGGCATTTCTATAGTAGGTTTCGAAATATTGATTAAATTGAGCAACATTTTTTTTGCATTCATGTCACCCAGCTTGTTAAGCTCTCTCAGATCCAATTTAGAGTTTTTTAAAATATTAATTTTTCGTGGAGATATCCTCAAAAATGTGTACAAAAAGGCACCACCATTTTTGGCGTCCATTTTTCCCTTGTATACCCTCATCCCAAATTCTGAAACAGAAAAAAATTTGGACAAAAATGTTTTTTCCTCTACGAATAATGCAGCTAGAAGATTTTGCAATAGCTCGATCGATAGATAATTTTTTTGCGCATTATTTCAATTTATTAAGTTTTAAATATGCTTATAAAAAGTGTCGTGTATCTTCAAAAAACCTCCAAAATTTCAATTGCATTTTGCGCAAAATTTTATGTGAAAATGTTTTTTAAATTTTATATAGATGGATGCAGAATTTAAAACTGTACAAAAACCATTTATTACGCTAGGTCTACTTACTTTGCAGTTCATGAGCATTTAAACAATCTTTTTTGAATCATTTTTCGTCCATTTTTTTATAGCAATTTTGGGACAGGTTATAAGCTGTGATAAAAACTATTATTTTAATTATCTTGACCAAAAATCAATATTTTTTTCTGAAACAAAAAATGCAGAGTAGCTTGGAGTTAGATCTATCTTATTTGAAGATTTTACATAATGTGACTCAATATTGGGCGAAAATATTCGAAACCCATTTAAAAACCACCTGAAACCTACTTTTTACAACCGTAAGAAATCGATAACAGAAGCCTTATCTCAGCGAATTTTAATTCTAATAACTTCCAACTTTACATGATAGTAGGGATACATCTTTGACACGCTGATCTCAAAGAGCAACATCAATAAACTACTGTGTGTTGAGAAGCTCATCACCAAAGTGGACTTATAGCTTGCTGCGCATTCTTATTGAAAACAATTTAAATACAATCATCCCTATGAATAGGTACTACAAATACCTCGGATACCAGCTCCCATGGGTCATTGTGCATTTCGCAAGTTTGAACAACAAGTTGGTTACCTGCTATTTGCGCCTACCAAGGCCAGTAAACCATTTCAAAACTAGAAATAGCGCTAAATCAGCCAAAATTGGCATATATAACAATGATAACTACCAAAGTTAATAAGTGAACGTTCCATCCATGCATAATTAAAGTTGTAGTGTAATATGTTTTACACTTATTTTTTTAAAAAAACAGGTTTTAAATATTTATTATATTCTGATTCAGTATTTCGCAAGAAAAATAATACGATTTCGCTAAAGGTTCAGTAATAATCTTGACGCTAAAGTAACTTGGTAACGAGTAAAATAACAACGACACTGTTGTAGTGTGATTTTTATTAATTGAACTCCATGTAACTTGAAACAAAGGGTAAGTGGTACATTAACCCCCTAATTGTTATTGCTCTTCTTTCATGTGTATCTTTTTGATATAGTGTCCCTATTCATTTAGTTAACTGGTTGATCCTGCCAGTATTCATATGCTTGTCTCAAGGATTAAGCCATGCATGTCTAAGTATAAATAAATTTATATTGTAAAACTGCAAATGTCTCCTTAAATCAGTTTATGATCTACGCGACATTTATAAAATACTGTGCCATTTGGTATACTATATATTCCCTTTGCAATAGTTATCTCTTGGGTATACACTTTATCATGTACAGTGTTGCGTCCACAAGTCTGTGTACATTCTTTGTTGTTGGTTAAGGTTACGACACAGTTTGATATTATGATAAGTTATACATTATTGCTGTGTATTATGTTATAAAGCTCAGTTTATACTGTACGTATTGAGGAGTGTGGAACTAGTGTGTGTCACCTACTATACTTGATTGGATATATATATATACAAATAGACTCATTTTAGTAGATTAATCATATAATTAGAGAATGTGAATATAAAAGAAGATGTTTCGATCTTACAATAAAGTTCTTTAGTTTTATTATGTTCTTTCATTTTATAACAGTTTTTCTTTATTTTTATTAAATGATTTAGTACATATTTTAGCTTTGAGATTGACATAATCTCCTGACATAACATATTGTACAATGTACAGTACTCTCACCCGTTACGAATAGTTTACATTACTTGTTATTAGTTGCTAACCTTATGAATATTTGAACAGTATAAATAGCCACAATTCTTATGCAATAATCAGTATCAAATTATCTAATAATAATCAATAGTTCTCTAATTTATGTAGCCTAAAGACGTTACACTAAGTATCTACTTGAGTAAAACAAATTTTCATAGTAGTTTTCAATCTCAAAATCAAGGTGTGCTCTCTTTTCTATAACTAACCTCGTATTAAACACTTTTCAGGATATACCTTAGAGCTTAGACGCTGCTAAATCAATATAAATTGGCCACATTATGCTGCCTATTTCTAAATTTATTTTATATCCTACAAAAGACTCAAAAAGAGGTAAGATTCACTGCTTTTCCCTTAAAAAATGATTCTCACTTTTCATCCTTGTCCTACTACTTTTTTTTTTCAGTAAATAACACTAAATGAAAATTATATGCTAATATACCTGAGACGTTCAGCTTTAATCAAAAAATAAGTATCCAAAAATATCTTATTTCCAGCAGATGCCATAACGTTCTTAGTGGTTAGTGCCGCTGATGTTTCAGATTTTTACAGGTATTCACTGATGTATCATTCTTAAACCGGATCATGTCAAATCCAAAAAAGTAAACAATAACAGATTCGAAACCGGAAGTTACCTAATTAAATATTAACTATACCATGCTCCTAAAAGCATGGTATAGAAGCATGGTACAAAAGCATAATACGCCAGTGCGATATTCCAACATGATATACCAACATAACACATTACTATTAAATAACATATAATCTACCTTATCACATCATTAATTCCCCAAATCAAATAGTATATAAACCCTATTAATTTCATTCCAATAAACGATATTTCTTTACTTGATTAAATTTCTAGTTTTTATTTAACCTAAACATATTCTGATAAATCATTCACTACTAAAAATTAAACTTTTGAGCCTTTATATCTCTACAAAAAATTAAGCTATATTACCAGCTTTTAATAATAAAACTTACCTGTTTTAAAGTACTTTGTAACATATTTCAGTATGAAAGGATTCTGAGCACTTTTATTTTTTTTTAATTTTTTTGACCTTTTTGTAGTAAATATTCAAAATATTGGTTAAATTGAGCAACATTTTTTTTACATTCATGTCATCCATCTCGTTGAGCTCTCTTGGATGTAATTTAGTTTTCTCCAAAATATTGATTTTTCGTGGAGATATATTCAAAGATGTTTATGAAGAGATACCTTCGTTTCTAGCCTCAATTTTTCCATTGTATACCCTCATTCGAAATTCTGAATTTCAAAAAAATTTGGACAAAAATCTCGTTTTCTCTACGAAAAATACAGCTAAAAGGTTCAACAATAGTGATTTATCAAAATATGTTTAGGTTAAATAAAATTAGAAATTTAATCAAGTAAAGAGATATCGTTTATTGGAATGAAATTAATAGGGTTTATATACTATTTGATTTGGGGAATTAATGATGTGATAAGGTAGTTTAGATATTATTTAATAGTAATGTGTTATGTTGGTATATCATGTTGGAATATCGCACTGGTGTATCATGCTTTACATCATGCTTCTATACCATGCTTCTATACCATGCTGTTAGGAGCATTGTATAGTTAATATTTAATTAAGGAACTTCCGGTTCCGGATCTGTTATTGTTTACTTTTTTGGATTTGACATGATCCGGTTTAAGAATGATACATCAAATAGCTTTATCAATAGATAATTTTGCTCTGCATTATTTCCATTATTCAAATTTAAAACATGCTTATGAAAAGTGATGTGTACCTTCAAAAAACCTCGAAAATTTCAATCATATTTTACGCAAAATTTAATGTAAAATATTTATTTGAATTTTATTTAGATGGTTGCAGAATCCAAGACTGTACAAAAATCGCTTAATACGCTAGTTCAACTTACTTTACAGTTCATGAGCTATTTAACGATTTTTTTTTTGAATCATTTCCTGATCGATTTTACAACAAATCAACTTTGGAACCCAGTTATCATAAGGTTTAAGCTATAACGTAAACTATTATTTTGATTATCTCGACGAAAAATGAGTATTTTTGACTGAAAAAAAAAGTGTAGAGTAGTTTTCAATTGGATCTATCTTGTGAACACAAAAAATTAGTATCTTAATTTAGATGCTCAATTTTTTACAATCAATTTTAGGTCAGTTTTGGTCAATGTTAGGTCAGTGTACTTATATTCTGGTTAGGGATGTTGTAAAGCCCAGCTTATACTAGTAAATTTGGTTGGCAAAACCCGGCTCGACACCAATAATGCTAATTCAGGTATTAGCTCTTTTATTTTCGAACAGATACCAATAGCCCATAGATTATTGCCTATAGTAGAAATTTCAGTAGCAAAAAATTATATATGATTTGCTGTCAAATTTCAAAAAAAAAAAAATTCTTGCTTGAGTGTTCTCTAAACCATCGTTGATATAACAAATGAAAAAATACGTTCTATTGCTTGCTGAATAACTATACTTTATGAAGGATTTTTTGCATTTATATAATATTAATATTTTTGGCATATTTTACAAATAAATTCAGAGAGTTTTTACTCTATATTTAGCAAACAGTTTAGTATATTTTGGAATTATAATACACTAAAAATTATTTTCAAATCATGTATGTACATTTTTTCTTATTCACACATTCTTATATCTTATATGTCTTTTTGTAAAAATCCTTATCAAAGCTCACATTTTCAAACTCTAAACTCCAAGTATGGGTATAGTATTCATTCCTTTTAGACATACTTTTAAAACAATCAGCTAATTTAATTATTTGCAGATGAATATTGAACGCACTTAAATACTAAGATTTTTCTCATATTAAAATTATAATGGAACGATTTAAATAAATTTTAAAACATACAATTACATTTGATCTCTCAAAATGCATGGCCCTTTTAAAAAATGAAAGAGAATTATGAAAAAGCAGCCTACTTTTGAAAAACAAAAAAACTCTGTCTGGTACATCATATGACATCAAAAGCTTTTTGTAATTTAGGATGGCTATAAGCTACATTTAAAGTGTTGAAAAAAAAATTCTTTAGAACTGTAAATATGGCATATTTTTATTGAGAATTTAAACGTTGTATTGATCTCGTTGATGCCAACCTCTTCCAGACCCCAATGCCTTTAAACGTAGAGGTTAGATATTTTATTTTTCCATCAACTAGGACGGTCCATCATTACTAGTATGCCGCGCTATCGAAAAGCATTGGAAAAAATATCTAAAAATTCATGAATAATGCCCTACATTTGTAAAAAAAGAAAAAAAAAAGATACAAATTATAAAAGGAAGAACATACCAATAGAAAATACGGCTTATTACTTATTCTATCTTCTTTTACTGTTTTTTTATAAGATTAAGGTTTCCTATTAATGTGTATCACCCTTTTGAAGTGATTTATTTTCTGAATGGAAATTTTTTCAAGCTGAATATGATTTTATTTTACTTTTTAGGGTTTGAAATACAGAAAAAGTGGCCGTGTGTGCTGTAAGGTAACCTAAAAATGGCCATAATTAGTATATATTTTCTCTCAACTTGATTCAAGCCATTCTTCTTTATCTTTTTTTTTTTTCCACAACGACAAAAACAAAATGGAGAAAGATTCTCCTGAATATAAAGAACATGTCAAAGATATTCAACAAGATCAAAATTCATCCATAATTGAAGCATTTAGTGAATTTGATTCAACTCAAATGCCTCCAGTAAAATCAGTAGAAGAACTGAAATTCCTTGAAAAGCTCAATTGGATAGTTTTGCCTATTGTTTTTCTTATCATTTTCATCCAAGTAGATGTCATATTATATTTTTAAAAATGTGCAATTCTGACAAACCTTTTTCCCAATGTTTATAGTTTTGCGATAAATCAGCGCTTAGTGTTGCGGCCGTTTTAGGTATCATGGAAGATGCCAATCTCACTGGCGATCAATTCAGTTGGTTAGGTTCAATTTTCTATCTAGGGTATTTTGTAGTTCAGGTAAAGTACCGTATATCTGTATTGCACTATTAAATGTTGAATTGTAAATTCAAATATAATGTCTATATTAAAATAGTTGCCCAATAATTACTTGATTCAAAAACTACCTATTGGTAAATACCTCGGTACAATCCTATTTATTGGTGGATGTGTAATGTGTGCCACTGCTGCTTGCAGCAATTTTGCTCAATTGCTTGGTTTAAGATTCTTGCTTGGTTTCTTTGAAGGTGTAACATATCCTTGTATTTACATCATATTGAACACTCTCTACCGTCGCTCGGAACAAGCGTTTTGCTTTGCTTTTACTTTGGTGGGCACAGGAATGGGTACTGTCTTTGGTGTACTAATTTCATATGGTTTAGCTCACTTGGATGGTGCTGCTGGTTTGCGTGCTTGGAGATGGTATATACATAAAATAAAGCATTTATATAAATACTAATCCTATTTTCTAGGGGTTACATTGTATTCGGCGCTGCTACCATTGTCATTGGTGTCATTACATTCCTCTTTTTGGTTGACGATGTTAATAGCAAAGTATTGAGGCTTACAGATAAGGAAAAAGAAATTGTACAAGAAAGATCTCGAGATAATTGTGTTGTTCGTAACAAAGAAATCAAGAGAGAACATATGATTGAAGCCCTCAAAGAACCTCGTTTGTATCTCATTTTCTTTGCTCAATTATTTAATAGCCTTCAAAATGGTGGTTTGGTCACTTTTAGTACGCTACTTGTTGAAGGCCTTGGTTTTTCTGTAAGTTTCCAAGAAAAAACAGTATGATCATTGCTAACATTTTCAATAGTCTTTTATGGCCATTATTCTTCAAATCCCTAACGGTATTGCTGCATGTATCTTTGCAATGGCGGCAGTTTTTGTTGCCACCAAATATAAAAGAATTGCATTCACTGGTATCTTTATGAGTTCTATTTCACTTCTAGGTTGCATTCTCATGGCTGCTATTCCTGGACCGCCTAAACTTGTCGGTTTCTACCTTAGTTGGGCTATGGCTGGTGTATCTACTATTATACTAACATTAACTTCGAATAATGTATCTGGTTACACAAAGAAGGTCTTTTATAATGGCACGAATACGTTAGCCATGACAATTGGTAACTTTGTTGGTCCTCTCATGATGACAGCAAATACAGCGCCAACTTATTGGGGCGCCATGATTGGTTTTTGTGTATCCAATGTATTCATTATTTGCTGCATCTATTCTCTGTTTTTTATCATGTCGAGAGAAAATAGACGTCGCTTTGCTGAACCACCTTCTGAAAAATTCGATGTTCATTTAGACTTAACTGATGTACAAGACAGAAACATCATTTACAAATTATAAATCTTTCTTAATTAAACAAAAAAAAGTTGTATATAAAACAAAAAAACCATTGTAACGTGGATTCTCCTCCCCCTTTTTTTTTGTCTTGTCTAAATCAATAAACTTCCTTTAGTCGTATAAAATTGACTTAAATTATCATTACTGAGAAATTTGGAGGTGATTTGGTCGATAATAGCAATAAAGTCCCCTCTTTGTCATCGAATCGCAGTGGATGGAATTATGTTGATCATTTCATTTGAATGCGAGGTAATTCAAGGGCGGTATAATACTATATACCAAGGCCCGGATAAGCTAAAAAATCTAGTGCCAAAACCTAAATCTATTAAACGAAGTAGTTTAAGGTTTGAAATCGAGAACAAGGCTATCAAGTTTGGATTCCACACTTAAAAAAATATTTGGGTTAGTATAGTATCCAAGCGCATCTAACCAACTCTGAAGGATAATCTTTGTTGATGCACTCTCAAGTTATCGAGATTATTCAATATGGTGATATTATTAAGCATTGCTTCGAAAATAGGATTTGGTGTATTATCATCGTCTATTTCCACCACTCTTAAGGGCGATGACAACAATGTATATTCGGATTAACCAAATAATTCTGCATTATTTGCTTGCGGTGGTTTTGAAGAGATCTCGGATGCGTTGGTTTTTAAGACGGCCCTTATTACAATAGTATCTGGAATCAGCAAAAAGGTATAGCTTGAGTTGTTTTGAACCAATAAATAACTGCTACTACAAAAATTGCATGATTTACAATGAGCTTCACCATGTTTTGAGGCTTATATTGCTGTTTGGCAAACAAATGAAAAAAAAAAGATTTTTTAACGATCGTATTTTATTCAGTTGATTTCATTCTTGACCTGTATATAAATGTTATGATCAAGGAATCTTTTAAAATAGAATTGTTTAGAATTGAAATTTTATTTAATGTGCTCTATACCAAGGCATTAAAGAGTAACTTTATTGTTTTGGATATATCTCTGAAATTCTTGATTGAAACAGTGCTATATATCTGAATACTCTTTCATAAATAGCAATAGTGACATTTTCAAGTTAGTGCTTTTATATAATGTACCAGAAGAGGTTTTCTCATAAAAGAATATTCCCAAATGCTTTTAAATACGATTAATCAAATGAAAATGTACAGTATATGTATCAAACATTGGCAGACAAAGACCACATTAATGTAGTACCTTTAAATTTAATAAGCTTCTGCATAAACGCAAAATTGTGTATAATTCTAAATTGATAGCATGCCTACAAACCCATAGCATTTTTTCAGAAAATAATATAAAACGTATATCCAACAAATATTGAAGTATCAAATGCGACAATTTTCAGTCTCAAACAATAACGAGAACTGAAGTGTATAGTTGATACTAGCCAATTTTCAATGCTTTAAACCAAAAAGAAGATTACCCCTGAGCTGAATGTAAATGTCAAATCAACATTACCAATTTTGGATGTACCTGTCAAAAGTTTAAACTCCGGTATGTGTTTGATTATGTACATTCCAATATTTGTCGTGCTGATAAACCCAACAAGAGTATTTCATGGCAATTAAAAAATAGAAATATATATTTTCATATTGTCAAACTAAAAAAAAAAGCATATATAATTCAAAGTATATTTTACAAGATTTCGAATATTTTTTCAAGGGAAACGAATAATTTTGTATATATCGTACATCGGAAAGCTGATTTTGCAATGAATTGTTTGCTATTTTGTTCTTATTGCAAATACAGCATATAAAACCAGAGAAAATCTATCAGAGCTGTATAATATTTGATAGATTACCACCGAAGAAAAAAGATTGTTGTGGTTGTTTAGAAAATCAAGGGGTTAGGTTCAAAATCGAATTTCATTATCATTAAATTGAAACATGAGATATACAGAAACATAATATTGTTCAATTTTAAGCACTCAAACAAAACTCTGTGAGTTTTTTTATTTATTTAAAAAAGATGGTAATAATAGAATTTTTTTTGGGATTGGGAAACTACAGATATAATATGGCATTTTCATTTTATCAGAAAAAGAAGATAGGCATTTACTCGTCATCTTCATCGCTGTGCTTCCAGTGCTTTTTTTCATCTTCATTATCATCATCCTCGTCCTCATCATCCTCGTCCTCATCTTCATCATCGTTATCCTCATCATTATCCTCATCATCTTCATCATATTCACTATCACCTTCATCGGAAGGAGCGGAAGAGCCATCAGCTGGGGCACCAGTAAGGATTTCTTGAACCTTACCCAAAAAGATTTGATACAAAAAGTCGTAATTGCCATGAACAATATCATTCAAAGGAGTAACTTCAATGATATGGTTGATAACGTTATCAAATAGACTTCTGAACAAGGTATCCAAACTAAGAGGAGCACTGCCATCTTCGTCAGCACGCTTGACCATGATCATGGTATCCTTTTCCATTGCTTTAGCAATACGAGCAGAAAGAATGTTTTCAATGTCTTGTTGATTCCAGGTGTTAGGAATTGCAGCAGAAGAGGCAATTGCAGGAGATTCATTCATAGCGACTGCATTGGAGTGAGTGGGAGCAGCGTTTGCAAGAGGAGAGAAGCCCATCAAAGCAAACATGGCAATAGAGATGAATTGAAGCATATTGTAATTTGTTGTTGTTGTTGAGTAGATCAGTAGAGTTGATTGATTTTTTTTGAGATTGATCAGAATTGAATCCTCTTTATATACAACTTTCTGATTGACATTACATCACATCAAGGAAGTAAGCCGAAATATCTATTTGTAATATTTAAGCATTTGGATTAACAATATGCCTATGGATTACCGAGCACTTTTTTAAATATACGAAATAAACGGTTTATATTGTTAGGCTGCAAAATCATATATATACTATATTTAATACTATTTCTATAAATAAAAATAAATGGTAACATTATGTACATAACAAAAGAATTAAAATGTTGTCAATTTCATGTGTAGAATTAAAATATCAACTTGGGTCTTATTCTTTATTATTATAATTGTAATATTATTATTTGACTTTATCAGCCTTAAATCTAATATATTCTTCCAAATCTTTTTTATCGGAATCAGGAACAGGTAAAATATTCAAGAAAATCAATTATAAGTTCTTTATATTCCTTGATCAGCGCAGCAAATTCTTTATCTTGTTTGCGAAAGTAATTATCAGCATTTAAAGCTGCAATTAATTTAGCTTCAAGCTGAGGGTTCAAAATAAGAGTTAGCAATGTTTTCCATAATAGACCTTGTTCTTGCATCATCTTTTTTTTTTGCTTGCTTGATAAATAATTTGATTCTTAAGCGATATCAATTCCTTGATAGTTGCAATAGCATATACATCTTGTATATTTGCAGAAAAAATATATTTTAATTCAGAATCTCTAGAAAAGGTTCGAGACCTAAATCTGTTGGTATCTTGATTTTTCCAGGCAGCAGATGGCGTAGCAGATTCAAAATAAGGCTTCAACAGATTATCAATAATGGCTTTTAACTCGGTGCGCTGTTTAGGGGTGACTAATTTGGGAATAGTCAACTTAAGGCTATCAGATATAAACTGCAAACGATCTTATGGTACGCCTACCAAGCGATCTGAATTATTTTCAATACAACGAAGATACAGAACTAAAGCACGATCTGCAACTTGTGTTTCTGGTAGACACAAATTAAGTATCTCTGTATCGATAATTGCTTCGTAACCTCGGAATTGAATATAGTTAAAACCTATTGTGTCTTTTTGAATCACCTGGTTACGCATATGACTCAAATCAACAAGAGAATTTTGCTTTATAATATTCTCATTAGCCTTGATATTATTTTTGAGTTGTGTAATTACTTGTTTATAATTAAATTGTGTTCTTTAAGATATAAATCTAAAAAGAATGACATGGCATCTTCTACTAAACAAAGTTCATCCTCATCGCAACCGTTGAAATTGGCAAGTACTTTCTTACGGAAATCAGGAACATAACCGAGAGGTATCACAGCAATTTACCTTGAGAAAGTACGAAAAAATCGAGCATAAAGCGAAATTTATCTTCAAATCTGGAAGCATTATCTTGTTTATGAAGACGTTCACTTTTCCAGTGGTTTTCTCCACTTTTATCATCATCATCGTATTCACTATATTTATTGTATTCATTATATTTATTGTATTCATTGTATCCACTGTACTCATCATCATCCTCTTCATCTTTATCATTACCATCTCATTTATTGAGAGTATCAGCTTGGAATACTTTAGGTCTATTGGTCATGTTGACTCTTTCGGGGGGTACTCAAAAATTGATCTAACCAGCCAAAATATATATTGAGAAAGACTATTGGCAAATACAACATGATGCGACTCAGCTACATCACTTGCATTCTAGAACAACACATATTAACTAAAGAAAACATCTTGATCAATTCAAAATTAGAATACATACGACATCATATGGTAATGCTAATTGACTTGGCTGCGCTAAATAAGATGCACTACTAGCTGATGCTGCAGCAGAAAGGGAAGATGAACAATCTGCATTTTTTGCTTCATGATCTTCTTGCATAGGTAAAGCAAACACTGAATTTGGATACAAAAGCTTCGTAGCAACACAAATAGCGACAGCTTTGATTTGCATAGTTCTCAATACTTTTTAGAAAGAGAGTGAATGAGAAATAATATCATTGATAAATTCATTGTGTTTATTAATTTTACTGTATGAGATTCATCTATACTAGAGTTACACATATACAAAACATTCCTCAAATAAAATATTTCACATCTCGGTTGAAATTGAGATTATTGGTGGTACTGGCAACATTGGTACTAAGTTGTTACCAATCTTCTTGATTTGTGCGATAATTTATTGACTATAGATCTTTCTAGAGTGATTCCATCTATTGAAATCCTCTTGGGTAGAAAACCAGAGACTTTGGAAGAGTATTTAACAGCTAATAAGCATCGTATTCAATAAACGTTTAAATATTTCATTATTTTTATGGGTAGTACATTTTCAATACCAGCATACAATGGAGATCATTATTGAAAAATTTTGGTGTAACATGAGCAGAATGCAGGATTTTCCAAGGAATGACAACCACATGAAAATATCTGAATAAAGATCAACATCTAATGTTTATTTCCAATTATAGTTATTATAATAATTTATACCAAATCAAGTGCTCAAATAATTCTTCAAAATAAACAATGAAAAAAAAAAAATCCAGAGATTTTTATAGTGTACAAAATACAAAGATGTTTTATTCTTCTATTTTCAATTAAGCATAAGGCTTTTTTTTATGTGAGAAAGGGTAGTATGTAAATAAAGTAGCAAAAAAAGGGGAATGATGAAAAATATATATAAGAAATTGCTTGTATAAAATTAGTTAATAGCAATAAAGTGGTTTAAAAAATTGAATTGTATGAATTGATTTAATCGACTTCTTCGATGGAAGGTCCATCAGCAGAGGCATCAGGAGCACCGCCAGGGGCAGCACCAGGGAAACCACCGGGAGCACCACCACCGGGAGCAGCACCGGGAGCACCACCATTAGCTTGATAGAACTTCATCATAATGGGGTTAACAACTTCTTCGAGTTCCTTTTGACGAGACTCATATTCTTCCTTGGAAGCTTCTTGAGAATCATCTAACCACTTGATACACTCATCAGAAGCACTCTTGATCTTTTCCTTATCTTCTTCAGGTAACTTGCCACCAACATTTTCATCTTGAAGAGTGTTACGGAGGTTATAAGCATAAGATTCGAGACCATTTCTAGCTTGGATACGAGCAGCAGCCTCTTCATCTTCAGCCTTATACTTTTCAGCATCATTGACCATACGTTCAATATCTTCCTTGGAGAGACGGCCCTTATCATTAGTAATGGTAATCTTGTTAGATTTACCAGTAGTCTTATCAAGAGCAGAGACGTTCAAGATACCGTTAGCATCAACATCGAAAGTAACTTCGACTTGAGGAACACCACGAGGAGCAGGGGGAATACCAGAAAGTTCGAACTTACCGAGAATGTTGTTATCCTTGGTACGAGCACGTTCACCTTCAAAGACTTGAATAAGGACACCAGGTTGGTTATCAGCATAGGTAGAGAAAACTTCAGACTTCTTGGTAGGAACAGTAGTGTTACGCTTAATAAGAGGAGTCATGACACCACCAGCAGTTTCAATACCGAGAGAAAGAGGAGCAACATCCAAAAGAAGAAGATCTTGAGTCTTTTCAGAGGTATCACCAGAAAGAATAGCAGCCTGAACAGCGGCACCATAGGCAACAGCTTCATCAGGGTTGATAGACTTGTTGGGTTCCTTACCGTTGAAGAAATCAGAAACTAACTTTTGAACCTTGGGGATACGAGTAGAACCACCAACGAGAACAATATCATGGACAGAAGCCTTATCGATCTTGGAATCACGGAGAACCTTTTCAACGGGATCCATAGTGTTACGGAAGAGATCTTGGTTCAATTCTTCGAAACGAGCACGAGTCAAAGAAGTATAGAAATCAACACCTTCAAAGAGGGAATCAATTTCAATAGTAGTTTGAGCAGCAGAAGATAAGGTACGCTTTGCACGTTCACATGCAGTACGAAGACGACGAACAGCACGAGCATTACCAGCAATATCCTTCTTGAATTTACGCTTGAATTCTTGCATAAAGTGAGAAACAAGACGGTTATCGAAATCTTCACCACCCAAATGAGTATCACCAGCAGTAGCCTTGACTTCAAAGATACCATCTTCAATAGTCAAAAGGGAAACATCGAAAGTTCCTCCACCCAAATCGAAAATCAATACATTACGCTCACCTTCGACCTTCTTGTCCAAACCATAAGCAATGGCAGCGGCAGTAGGTTCGTTGATGATACGTTGAACATTCATACCAGAAATCAAACCAGCATCCTTAGTAGCTTGACGTTGAGAATCATTAAAGTAAGCAGGAACAGTAATAACAGCGTTCTTGACGGTAGTACCGAGATAAGCTTCAGCAGTTTCCTTCATTTTGACGAGAATCATGGAAGAGATTTCTTCAGGAGTGAAAGTCTTGGTTTCACCCTTATAATCAACTTGAATGATGGGCAAACCTTCCTTATCGACAATTTTGAAAGGCCAGTGCTTCATATCAGCTTGAACTTCAGAATCAGCGAAACGACGACCGATAAGACGCTTAGCATCGAAGACAGTGTTGTAAGGATTCATGGCGACTTGATTCTTAGCAGCATCACCAATAAGACGTTCGGAATCAGTGAAACCAACATAAGAGGGAGTAGTACGGTTACCTTGATCGTTTGCAATGATTTCAACACGATCGTTTTGCCAGACACCGACACAAGAGTAAGTGGTACCTAAATCAATACCAATAGCTTTTCCTTCAGACATTTTTGTATATATTTCTAATAAAAGATAATGAAAATCAACTTTGGAAAGTGAAACTTAGGTACCTTTTATATGTAATTTTGGTGGAGTCTAATAAGGAATACTAGCAAGTTCCAAACGCATTGATTGGCTGAGTTAACGAAAGTAGTAGAATCCGCGAGAAAGTGAAAGAACTTGCCAGACATTTCGAGCTGTTTGATTGGATATTTACTTGTTTTAATTGAGAAGTATATTGAAATGTTTTAGCTTTGATCTGTGTTTGTACTTGATTGGGAAATGATGCAATGTCTTAAAAAAGTAATGTTTATAGCTTACTTTTATCTTCAAAAATAGCTGCGGGCTGCGAAGGGGTTTATGGTTTAAATGGTCTAGTAGTTTGTAGAAATTTTTATTAAATTTGATCACATCTTATTTGAGGAAATTATAATCATTTGCTAGAATGTTATGGAATTTTTACAATCAATTGAGAATTCAAACAAATAGCATTTATAAGCATCTTTCATTGCCTAAAAAGACCAATTGGCCAATTAGCATGGCAGACCTTTCAATTGTGAGATCTTAATGTGTACATGTATTCCAAGATTAGATATTTGAATCTATCATTTATTGAATGCTTTACTTTAAAGAGTGATAAATTTTCAAGCATATGATGATGACATTTTTCAGTTTTTGATTGTTTAAATAGGCATTTGAATTATCGGGCACTATTGCAGTAAAGCTCGGAATGGCTATCAAAGCGTTAAAAATTCACTTTACACCATTGTATATTTTAGTAAATTTCAAATTGCTAAATATTTTACCTTCAAAACCAATTTTGCATGAGAAAATAATAATATCGCATTGTTGAATGCTTTACAAAAGCGACGCCTTTTTTAATGCTATAAAAACTAGAAATAAAACATTGAGATCATAAAAGCAATAGTAAGTAAAAAAAAATTGCTTGTGAGCTAGGCTTGATGACAGAAATATTACTAGATCTACTTGCTAATCCGTATTCGGATATCATATACCAAAAAGGTATGATGTATACAAATGACATAAAATGGATGGGATATACAAAGTACAGTATTATCATAATCTTTGTCAAATTGCCCCTTTCAGGAACATCTGATATTGGGAAAGTAAATATGTTCCTTTGGTAATGTTTTTTTTTATATATATACTTTTGTTTCAAATGGTCAATAAAAAAAAACCAAATTATATAACATGAATTTTGAAGCACTTTGAAATGGAACAGAAACCATGGATAGATAATACTTTATTTGTTGAAATGCCTCTTGATACATTTTAGTCAAGAACCGATGAATTTCAAGAAGGTTAATTTTCAATATTGCGAATCTTCAAAATCGGAGTGCGCTCTCTTTTCTATAACTCACCTCATACCAAACATGTTTTAGGATATACCCTAAACACTTCTAAATAGATATAAATTAAACGCATTATGCTGCCTATTTCTAAATTTATTTTATATCTCACGAAAAACTCAAAAAGAGGTAAAATTCACTGCTTTTTCCTTGAAAATTGAGTCTCACTTCTCATCCCTACCCAACTTTTTTTTTTACTAAATAACATTAATAAAAAATTATACGCCAATGTACCTGAGATGTTCAGCTTTAATCCAAAAACTAGTATCCTGAAATATCCTATTTTTTACAATTGGTATTAATTTTTCAACCCTAATGTTTCAGATTTTTACGCGTATTTCACTGCTAATGGATTAAAAACTTTGAAGCTTCATATCTCTAGAAAACATTAAGCTATATTAACACTTTGTAATAATAAAACTTATTTTTTTTAAGATGCTCTATAACATATTTGAATATAAAAAAATTCTGAGCACTTTTATTTTTTTTTCATTTTTTTGGGCATTTCTATAGTAGGTTTCAAAATATTGGTTAAATTGAGCAACATTTTTTTTTGCATTCATGTCATGAAGCTCGTTAAGCTCTCTCAGATCCAATTTAGAGTTTTTTAAAATATTGATTTTTCGTGGAGATATCCTAAAAAATGTGTACAAAAAGATACCTTCATTTCTAGCTTCCATTTTTCCCTTATATACCCTCATCCCAAATTCTGAATCTGAAAAAAATTTGAACAAAAATCTTGTTTTCTCTACGAAAAATACAGCTAAAAACTTTTACAATAGCTTAATCGATAGATAATTTTTTTGCGCATTATTACCATTAATTATATTTTAAATATGCTTATAAAAAGTGATGTGTATCTTCAAAAAACCTCCAAAATTTCAATTGCATTTTACACAAAATTTAATGTGAAACATTTATTTTAATTTTATTTAGGTGGATGCAGAATCCAAAACTGCACAAAAACTATTTAATACCGTAGGTCGACTTACTTTGCAGTTAGTGAGCATTTAAACAATTTTGTTTTTTGAATCATTTTTCATTCATTTCAACAAATAAATTTTGGAACCCCGTGATGATAGGCTTTAAGCTGTGATAAGAACTATTATTTTGGTTATCTCGATGAAAAATCAATGTTTTTTGCTAAAACAAAAAATGCAGAGTAGCAATCAATTAGACCTATCTTGTGAATACAGAAAGTAATGATGTATCATTCTTAAACCGGATCATGTCAAATCCAAAAAAGTAAACAATAACAGATCCGGAACCGGAAGGTCCTTAATTAAATATTAACTATACAATGCTCCTAAAAGCATGGTATAGAAGCATGGTATAGAAGCATGGTGTAAAGCATGATACACCAGTGCGATATTCCAACATGATATACCAACATAACACATTACTATTAAATAATATCTAAACTACCTTATCACATCATTAATTCCCCAAATCAAATAGTATATAAACCCTATTAATTTCATTCCAATAAACGATATCTCTTTACTTGATTAAATTTCTAATTTTATTTAACCTAAACATATTTTGATAAATCAAGTAAGCCCTAAATAATGAGTTTTAAGTTTTAGAAAATAATAAACTAATATCTACAATTGCAAAAAACAAAGAAAAAAAAACCCCCCATCCATGTGAATATTAATCCAATTGTACATGATGATAGATTAAAATATATCTTGCATAAAAACTTGTATTTTTACTTTCACAAATTACTGTGAATTGAGAAAACCATCAGCAAAACGTGATATTTCTGTCTAATAAAACCATCTGTTGTGTCCTATATTTTTATGTTTGATAAATAATACTTAATGCAATGAAATGACAACACCTTTTATAGACCAAAGTCGCCATTGTCATTTCAGAAAAATAACTGATCTCGATTCGTACCTGAATCTCGCTCCATAAAGACTGAGTTCCAATCAGATCCCAATAAGCATAACGAGGAAACTCTATATTCCTGGTGCCTGTAAAAGGAAGTATTCCTGATCAAAATACAACCTTCGACAGCACAACACCTATGATATAAAGCTGTACTTATTTTGCATTAATAATATATTCCAAAACTCCTGCTCATAAAATCGCGGTTGTTGTAGTAATTCTAGATAAGGAATCACATCCCATAAAAATAAGCTCAGTTGCATTTTAAATTATAACTGGAATGTTGAAAGATCAACATCCATCTAATGATATTCTATCATATCAGTCATATCAAACAAAAAGTATCATCAACATCTCAACCAAGTATCTTATAAAAGAATGTCAATAAAAACATTATGATTGAACACCTGTAAAATAGACATCAACACACAAACACCCACTATTTTACAATTCCTATAAATATAGCATACTTTATGAAGACATCATTCTTTTTCTTCAGATTTCTTTTAATCACAATAAAACCGTGGAAAGACTATAATTGTATTTATCAACGCTTTTATTTTTTATTTTATTTTTTATTTTTATAAAATTACTTCAATTTTAATGCAGAATAATCGTTTAAAACAGATGTGAGTTACTCTGATTCAACAGAATTGCCTTATTGGCGAGGTATATCAATTTGAAATTTGGGGTTTGAAAGAGTTCTGCCCATGTTCTTCTTTCGGATACCAAATAGGAACAACGACAACAACCTGTTTGGTAACGCTAAAAGTGTTTATGCCTTTGTAAATTCCTGTTTGTAACACATACAATCTTTTTTCTTCCCTAATGTCATTTATTAAATGAGTAAATATAAATAAATTGTATAAAGCAACACAGCTTATTTCTGAATGAAAATACTAATTATTCTGATTAACATCAATAGGTTCAAAAAGTATAGTTAAATGCAATCATTGCTACTAAATCGCATAATTTGATATGCAAAAAAACCTTGAAGTATTCCTTCTTTTTTTTTTTTTTTTTTTTGGTAGTGCTACAAATCATCGTTCAATATAACTAAATATTAATAAATTAGAGAAAATACAGCTGGTAAAAAACTGATATCCAACAATGTACATCGAGGTCAAGATAGATAAAAAGTGCATTCAGTGTGTAGTGGTGGAAATCATTGCAACATTTTGATGGATAGAAATTACAGTACCAAGATGTTGTGTTTGCCTCAGGATTTTTAAAAGAGTTTAAAAGCACACTTCATCAAACTTACTGAGATGTTAAATACTCATTATATGCTATTAGTATCATCTTGTTCTTTATTTAATTGCTGTATTATTAAAAATCAAGCTTTTTATAGCTTATAACAATGACAATGGGGTGTTTCTAATTTTAGATTGACATTATCATAAGGTGAGCTGATGATACGTTTGATAATACTATTGATGGAACAAGTCAATTAATTTATGGAATTTGAATGCAAATATCGAGGAACATTTGTAAGTACTTAAGTTGGTTCTGGTAAATCATTGAATAAATTGGCTTGGGACAAAGAGGGTAAAAGGTGGCAACAATAGGTTCCAGTGATGACCATGTTTATGTTTATGATATTGGAGAGGTAAGGCTAAAACTCAATGTAAATCACCTCTAGCGCAATAAGTACCTAGTAAGGCTATATTATCATCAAATAAACTACCACACAAAACTAACATGTACAAAGATTTACAGTAATAAGCTTGAATCAAGCAGGTACAGTATTGTAAATTCTTGAAAAAGTTTTCAAGTATTATAAAATTGCTTATTTTTAAGACTTACAAGGCTTATAAGCGGAATATTAATTTAGAAAATTATTTTTGTCCAGATCATCAATTTTGACATTTTTTAATTTTTTTTTTTTGGTTTTGCAAATTTAGAGTTAATTATACTACCAATTATAAAAACAAAAAATATACACATATACAGCATTTAGCGCTCTATTCGCTTAATAAAAAATAATCAGCATTTTTATTGCAAAATATTACATGAAAATCCTTTAATCAAAAAACCGTTTTTGGGACAAAAGTACAAATTTTCATTACTTAACATTTAATATTAAGCTTTTATAAAATGTGTATTAGTTATGGCTATAATTTTCTCCCACAATGTAGTATATTTAAACGTTGGTTTTGGTATCAAAATTTGATTTTTCTGTTTTTTGATCAAAATCATGAGTGTTGGTAAGGATAAAATGAGCCCCGAAAATGTCCGCTACAAAAACTGAATTTTCAGACCGTACGTGGTTAAATATAAGAAAAGTAAAATAAAAAAGCGTATGTTTATTTAAAACTTAGATATATACCATAGTATAAGAGACTTAGCCGTTCGATCGTATTATGCTCAATTATGGCATCGCTCTGCGGGCTCGCTTTTGCAATTTTTTAATGAATGTATGATATGACAGACAGTTTTTTTAATAGAAAAATGTATGTTTCTATGATAGCAGATATCGCCTATGAATGTTATATCCTATATCCGCGCTCCTAAAA
Source organism: Mucor racemosus (assembly GCA_027405735.1). Classification (NCBI taxonomy): domain Eukaryota; kingdom Fungi; phylum Mucoromycota; class Mucoromycetes; order Mucorales; family Mucoraceae; genus Mucor; species Mucor racemosus. The sequence continues at coordinate 728,167 of JAPEHQ010000014.1, read as the reverse complement.
CATATAAATACCTGATTTTTATACTCATAGTTGGATACCTTGATCCTTTTTTCCTTATACTTATACTTAAATAAATATATCTAGTTCCAATTGTATTTTAGCTGGTTATCTTCAGTATATATATAAACACACATGATGAGTATTTAACTTCTAAGTTTGATGAATTATGCTTTTAAACTCTTTTAAAAATCCTGAGGGAAACACAACATCTTGGTACTGTAATTTCTATCCATCAAAATGTTGCAATAATTTCCACCACTACACAATGAAGGCACTTTTTATCTATCTTGACCTCGATGTACATTGTTGGATATCAGTTTTTTACCAGCTGTATTTCTCTAATTCATTGATGTTTAGTCATACGGAACGATGATTTGTAGCACTGCCAAAAAAAAAAAGAATGAATACTTCAAGGTTTTTCTGCATATCAAGTTATAGGATTTAGTAGCAATGATTGCACTTAAGTATGCTTTTTGAACCTATTGATGTTAATGAGAATAATTAGTATTTTCATTCCAAAGTAGGCTGTGCGTTATATTCCACTTAGTATCATACATTATCACCTTCTACAGTATCAATACATCTTACAATCTATGGACTACGACATGTATTAAAGTGCAAGTCTTGATATCGGATATAAGAAACTCCTAGCATATCCAGTTTAATCCAGTAATTACCAAGAACGCTTGGACCTCAATTATGACACCACATTATTTCATCCCAGCAGTTAACCAATCAAGTAGCTATCAAATCAACATCCAAGCACATTTAGCGCAGCATTGAAACAATATAACTGAAAAGCTCTGCAAGAACGGTTAAATTATGATTGATCCATTTCAATCCATAGATTACTATCAAACAGATCCAATGGCTCAATAGTGCCTTAAATTACATCTCAGGATCTCAATGTCAAATCAATATAAAAGGCCACATTTTATATCTAAATAAACGATATCTTGTTTTTATAATAGAGTTGAAGAAGTGATTCATTACTCATTCTCTTTCAATTGTATTCTTTTTTAAGTATTATTTATCAAACCTGAAAATATACGACAGAAGCATACATTTTTCTACCAGACAGAAAAACCACCTGTCATATCATAGATTCGTTAAAAAATTGCATAAGCGAGCCCGCAGAGCCACACCATAATTGAGCCACATAGCAAGATCGAACGGCTAGGTCTGTTAGACCTTAGACTGTGGTATATATCTAAGTTTTAAATAAACATACGCTTTTTTATTTTACTTTTCTTATATTTAACCACGTACGGTCTGAAAATTCAGTTTTTGTAGCGGACATTTTCGGGGCTCATTTTATCCTTACCAACACTCATGATTTTGATCAAAAAACAGAAAAATCAAATTTTGATACCAAAACCAACGTTTAAATATACTACATTGTGGGAGAAAATTATAGCCATAACTAATACACATTTTATAAAAGCTTAATATTAAATGTTAAGTAATGAAAATTTGTACTTTTGTCCCAAAAACGGTTTTTTGATTAAAGGATTTTCATGTAATATTTTGCAATAAAAATGCTGATTATTTTTTATTAAGCGAATAGAGCGCTAAATGCTGTATATGTGTATATTTTTTGTTTTTATAATTGGTAGTATAATTAACTCTAAATTTGCAAAACCAAAAAAAAAAAAATTAAAAAATGTCAAAATTGATGATCTGGACAAAAATAATTTTCTAAATTAATATTCCGCTTATAAGCCTTGTAAGTCTTAAAAATAAGCAATTTTATAATACTTGAAAACTTTTTCAAGAATTTACAATACTGTACCTACTTAATTCAAGCTTCTTATTACTGTAAACATTTATACATGTTAATATCGTGTGGTAGTTTATTTGATGATAATATAGCCTTAATTTATAATTATTGCGCTAGAGGTAATTCACATTGAGTTTTAGCCTTACCTCTCCAATATCATAAACCATAAACAAAAACATGATGTGTTTTGTTTAGTTTATGGGTTGATGCGCTGTAATGCTGCTTTTTTTATTACATTGGCTGAAATGTGCAATTTAGCAGGGTTTTAATTGCTCTGAATAATGTGAAACCTTGAAAATCCTTTTATACGTGTGTTGTTTCTTTCTTTTTGTTTTCATATCCCAAGGATATTATTCACCGTTTGATAAGGCATATCATCAGGCTATCAAACTGGTATTCTTTTCTTTTATCTGAATACGCATGCTAACATAAGGGACTAATGATGTTTTTAATATAGTAGGTAGCAGTTGTTACATTAAAGGCTGATATTTTTACTTATGATTAACTGCATTCTAAGATCAAATAGCATTATTTACTACTGTTTTGTTGGACATATTTCTTGATTACCAGACCAAATCGAAGGCAATGATATTTATAACTATTCAATAAAAAGCTAGAACTGGTTACAAACTCACGAAATGTTCCAGAAAAATTATAAGATTCCAAGTGATATAGAAACAAAAAAAAAGAAAGAAAGAATAATCTAATATCTTGTCTAATAACCATAGTTTTGATCGTAGCTACTGTATACTTGAAAACAAATCTTTTTACAGCCTGACAATCGTAAACTGAATTAGTAAGTTTAAAGAAGGTTAATTTTTTTAAATTTTATATGCAATGAAGTAGCATTTATAATCTTAGATTTGGCTTTCATATAAATTTAATAAGCAGTAGTAAGTATTATTTAATTAAGTTTATGCTCGAGCAAAACCCATTGTTGCTGTAAAAATTATAGCTATTATTATAAACATATTTGCAAATGATGATAATAGTAAATATATTGGCTCTTAAATGTATTCCTCTACATCAACAACGTATCGAATTTTATTATTGTCTATAATCTTTATTAATAAAAGCAAATGCAATTTAAAAACCCATTCCAGTAAAAAATGGAATGGAATTTTGAGAACAGCACGATGCTCATAAATAAACCAATTTGTGCCTATACAATCAGATTGTTATGCTCATGACCAGATTTTATTATTATGCACAGATACGGATAATGATATGCTTATGGGCAATTCTACTATTATGCACACATGGGATTAATGTCATGCACATGGACAGAATCTATAATTCTGAACATACAGGCTTAGCATTATGCTCATGTGCAATTTCTTTTGCTGTGCTCACGTGCATATTATTATCTTTTTAGCCATATTCAGTGGGCACAGCAGTTCAGGCTATAATGTGCAGCCCACCTGGGCATAACAAAATTATCTTGTGCAGCAGAGGTCGGCCGTAGTGGCAGCAGTTCAAGTCAATTAAATATCAACAAAACCATAGTTTTACGATAATACATATTACAGCATAATATTAAAGCATGATGTTTTACCATCATGCCGCATTAGTATAATAGATAACACCCATAATCCTTATCACATCATTATCTCCCTCAACTCAATTAATATATAAACCCTCTTTATTTCCTTTTAATAAACGATATCTATATCTCTTTCCTTGATTAAATATTTGGTTTATTTAACATTAACATTGTAATGTCAAAAGGGTTTATATAAATAATCCTGCCCAAATATTACACTTTTATTGACAAATATGTATCCCAAGGATGTATTTATGTATTTATACACATTTATTATAATTAACTGCTATTAAGATTTTACTATCTAAGGACATAATGTAAATCAATGATTTGCATTGATTTACTATAACGCCAATTATAGACTGATACCTGAGACCTTTGATGTGAGACCTATGATGAGTATTGACATAGCAAACATATCCTGATAAAACATACAGGTTGATATCTCTTATTTGAAGAAGATTTTCTTAGAAATTATTTTCATATTTTTCACTGCATGCTTGCGACATTAACTCTGCCACTGAAAAAAAGATGGGCCTATTATTTGCATGGGATACAACATAATACGCCCTATAGTTGCAGTGGCTTAATATATTTACCATTACTATTTATTATAAATGGCACTTGTAATGATGTAATGATCTGTGATCTTGGATGAATATTATAGCCAAAATGATATGCTAATGATATAATTTTTAATATTAGAGATCGGTGAACATTAATTGAAGGGAGGTTGGTGTTCTTATTTGTAAATTAGATATTTATTAAGGAAAATAAATAAGGATGTAAAGAGGAAGAAAGACAGATAATTCTACAAGAAATTACGGAAAGATTTCCTTGTAGCATTTATAGGAACATTTGATATGAGCGTTACTGCTGTGAATTATTATAGTAGTAGTATGATTCGTTATAATCACTTGACAAATCTGTCATAACTGTTCTGTATCTATAGCCGAAGGCTATTATTAGGTATTTTAGTTATATTTTATATGTTTAGTCTGTGTCGTATATTTTCAGGATTGATAAATAGTACTTAAAAAAGAATACAATTATAAAAGAATGAGTAATTAATCAGTTCTTCAACTGTATAATAAAAACAAGATATCGTTTATTTAGATGTAAAAGTATGGCCTTTTATATTGATTTGGCATTGAGATCCTGAGATGTAATTTAAGGCACTATTGAGCCATTGGATCTGTTTGATAGTAATCTATGGATTGAAATGGATCAATCATAATTTAACCGTTCTTGCAGAGCTTGTGAGTTGTCTTGTTTCAATGCTGCGCTAAATATGCTTGGATGTTGATTTGATAACTACTTGATTGGTTAACTGCTGGGATGAAATAATGTGGTGTCATAATTGAGGTCCAAGCGTTCTTGGTAATTACTGGATTAAACTTGGTACTCTAGGAGTTTCGTATATCCAGTATCAAGACTTTGCACTTCAATACATGTCGTAGTCAATAGATTGTAAGATGTATTGATACTGTAGAAAGTGATAATGTATGATATTAGCAGGTAGAATACAACAGTCTGTAAGGAACAACTATTAATAAATGTAGTAATAATATATTTATATTGGAAAGAAGTTAAGTTTATTACTGAAGTATATAAAATGAGTTTATATATATTCATAACTAGGAATGACTAAATACCGAACAGATCCATCGAACCGAACAGATCCATCGAACCGAACAGGCCGGAATGAACCTGACATATATCACGTGACATAATTTATTTATTATTACTATCTAATAAAAATAACAATTTACAAATCACAACAGCTGATTTGGCCGAGTTGGTCTAAGGCGCCGCACTCAAGTTGCGGTCTCGCAAGAGGCGTGAGTTCGAATCTCACAGTCAGCAATATTTTTGCATCTCGATCGAATTTCGTGAGACGCTGTGTTTTATTCTATTTTCATATGCTTTGGTCATAATGTCGTGTGCTGAGATACATGTTTTACAGTAGATTTAAATAAATGTATACAAAAGATTATATATGAGATAAAAGATGATCTTTATTATTATTATATGTTTTGATATTTTATACTAATTAAAAAGGTTACACACAAAGTAGGATTGGCAACGAGTCGAGCTGGCTCGATAAAATTTGATCGAGTTTTACTCGAGTCGAGTCGAGTCGAGTCGAGTTTTTCAGTCTCCTGAAACTCGAGAGCTCGAGGAAGGCTCGAACAAAACTCGGCAACTCGAGAAAAACTCGACAACTCGAGAAAAACTCGACAACTCGAGAAAGACTCGACAACTCGCATAAAGCTCGACAACTCGAGAAAGACTCGACAACTCGCATAAAGCTCGACAACTCGAGCAAAACTCGACAACTCGAGTTAAACTCGACAACTCGAGAATAACTCGACAACTCGCATAAAGCTCGATTAAACTCGCATGAAATGCTCAATAAAACCCCCTTGAGATCAAAAACTAGTAAACGAATTATGCTTCATAAAATGTACCTTCAAATTGTTTTTTGTTGTATTATATATTTTTTATTAGTCAAAATATTTGTGTTTAAAAAAGAAGAACACCATCAATCAATTATTATTTATATAAAAAGAAAAAAAAAACTATGAATCAATTATAAAATAAAATCAGTTAGGCAGTAGCTCTCTTTCCCATTTTTTCAAAAGGACAAGCTTTTCCCCCAATTCTGGGTCTAATCTTGGTCTTTGATTATTTATACTTCTTTTTGCAACTGAAAACAGTCTTTCGGAGGCAACGCTGGTTGATGGAATGGCTAAGTAAATGCTGGCGTATTCAGACAAATAGGGGAATGCATTTTTGTTTCTTTGCCAATACGTTAAAGGTCTAGATGTATAATGATACCCGTCAATAATATTTTTAGATGTAAAGTTATTATTTTCAAATCTTTGGTCATAACCAAACTCTTGCAAATTGTCTACATCTTGAAATTCTGTATTGGGGTCATAACGGAATGTCAAGGTTTCTGCTGGAAAATCTTCCTTCTCATCCAGGTTAATATACGCCTTTAACTCGTCGTAATGCCTATTCACAAATTCATCCTCCTGTTCACAGATAGCACCAGTATTTCTTTTTTTTGGATAAATTGTAGCATTTGCAATTCTTCTTTTCTTTGTGAACATTACAATTGTGTCATCCTCTTCATTGCTGTCATTGTCGTCTTGGATGGAGAAACTGGATTCTACTACCTCTGTTGTTGCCGATGATGATGATGCTGCTGCTAATGTTGTTGTTGATGTTGATGCTCTTGTTACTGATGCTCTTGTAGTTGTTTCTGTTTCTGCTGGAGATGACGCTAATTGATTATATTTCATACGTAGAAAATCCTTGAATCCTTTCTTACAAATATTTCTTTGTTCTTCAGCAATATCATGCTCCCAATCTTCATCAGTCCAATAATGGAATTTAAGCATTGGATCGAGCATTGTTGCAATACTATATACGGGACTTTCATCTGTTTTACGATAGTATTTTGACAATTTTTCTACTGCTTCATCAACGGCGTTTGTTAATTCAGCATCATACTCATGCTCTTCTCTGAACTCCAATAGCAAGTCAAACAAATTGTTGAATAAAGGTATTGTCCTATTCATTGTGGTATGACTATGGATGTACAGTATCGTTAATTTTTACTATATTATTACATACGATTATATGTATTAATTTTTGATATTTACCTCTGAGTGCTCAGCCAATTTGTTGCAACATAAAATCTCAACAACAATTTTTCGACACTGGCCAGGAACTTGATTTCTTCAGGATTCAAGTAGTAATTTTCTCTAGCATATTCATCTAAATTGATAGCATAATTGTATGCGTTTTTAACTTTAAGAAATCGCTTAATCATAGCATGGCTTGAGTTCCACCTGGTAGGACAATCGATGATGGGGGCTAATTTAGGCATATTGTACCTCTGACAATATTCTTCAAATGCGACTTTTAAATTACTGTGATGCTTTATTCTTTTTAATCCGTCGCGAAGCTTGTTGATTATCGAAGTGTCATTACTAGAATTGGAGTTCTCAGTTGGTGCTGATTTTAAGCATTTAAGAAAGTTGTGAGAAACAAGATTGATTATATGGTTGAAACAAGGCAATTGTCCTTCATCGGCACGAAACTTGGTGCATTCCTCATTTCTTTGTTTAACCAGCTCGTCTATCTTCTTGCACATTGACTTGTTATTAGATGCATTATCACATGTAATGGTGAATACTGAATTTAACACTTTACTGCCATAAGAATTTAGTATTTGTACAATTTTTTCAGCCAGAACATCTCCTGTTGCCATACAACAATAAAGATTAGAATTGAAGCAATTACAATATACTATATTTCTAATACCTGTATGCGACGAGTTGCCTAAATCTACCAATCCTAATGTTAATTGCACTGGTGCCCATGTTTTTTTATCAATATAATGTGCTGTAAGCGACAGAAAACTACCACCTATGACAAACTTTAGTTTCAGGAACTTTTTGAAAGTAAGTTTAGTATATATTATTACCAGTAGGTGCTGTCCAAACATCTGTAGTTAATGATATATATTGCTCTCCTTGAAGTAGTGTGGCAACCTTAAGCTTCATTTCAGTATAATAATCAATGACATTTGTTTTAACTGTGCCTTTTAATGGTAATTTAATAGTCTTCAAAACGCTAAGGTCTCTACTTCGAGCACAGAAATCAAGAAGATCTTGCATAGTATTGCATTGGTCAAAAAAACTTAATGGAAGCTGTTTGTCAATGACAAATTTAAGCACCAGTTGGTTAAATATATCTTGTTTAAAAGGCAATTTGCATGCTGAACGAGAGCCGAGGTTTGAAATACAGGTGGCGTTAGGGCTATAATTTATTAGCTTTTCCATGATAAAATCATGTCTGTAATTTAGCTGATCGGAAATGTCGTCAAAATGTAAGTTTAATGTATCCAACTGAGTCTTCACTTGAATTTGAAGGTCTTGATCTAAAATTGTAAAAAATTAGAAATTGAACATTACAACGTCAAGTATTTGGCAATTACATACTTATAATGTCAGTAACATTATGTTTTTTTTCCAAATGCCTACGAAGCGCAGATGTGGAGCTAGTTTTTCCAGACTTATAAACCGCCATACAACCACCAGTCTCGCGTCTGTTAAAGGTACAATAGAGATTTTTATTTAAGGGTACACCGTAGCAGTAGAGAAACCACCAAGCACTATTGTCAGCCTCACTTTGTTGTTTCTTGTATTCCGTCTGGTATAGTATGTGGCATCCGCTTATTGGTATGGTAAGTAATTTTGTATTGTCATTTTCACACATTAAAGATTCGTGGCTGACTTGGTTGTGAGAATATGCCAAGTTATTTAAGTCTTCAATATGCTCATCAAGCGACATATTTTGATTCATATAGTTTGTCATAGCTGTTGTTGAACCACGATCATCTTCGATACTCATTTGACTTGAACTGTTGTACGAACTCATTTTTAAATTTGTTCAAGCGAATTAATTTAAGATATGCTTGATTAAAGTAATGTAAAGTGATTTATTAGCTTCTATGTCGAGTTCTAATGTTATGAACAGCACTCTTATTTATTGACTTACCAGAATATGTTTAGGTTAAATAAAAACTAGAAATTTAATCAAGTAAAGAGATATCGTTTATTGGAATGAAATTAATAGGGTTTATATACTATTTGATTTGGGGAATTAATGATGTGATAAGGTAGTTTAGATGTTATTTAATATTAGTGTGTTATGCTGATATATCATGTTGGAATATCGCACTGGCGTGTTATGCTTTTGTACCATGCCTCTATACCATGCCTCTATACCATGCTTCTATACCATGCTTCTATGCCATACTTCTATACCATGCTTTTAGGAGCATGGTATAGTTAATATTCAATTAAGTAACTTCCGGTTCCGAATCTGTTACTGTTTACTTTTTTGGATTTGACATGATCCGGTTTAAAGATGATACATCATTTACTGTATATTAAAAAAAATAATCAGCAGTAACTTAATTTGCATTTGATTTATTCATTTATGCATTATGCATACTAAATAATAAGTATAATAATCTTAAATTTGAGCACCAATTGAAGTTTTAATTAAATGTCAAACAAAAAGAAATTAAGTTAACCATTTCCAACCATCAATCATATGATAAGCCCATTCTCTTATTCTACTTATAAACAAGGTTTAGGAGCATAAGTAGGGTACACAGTACATACTGCAGTGAAATAATGATGTAAAAAAGCGATAAAGAATACTGTTAAAATCATTCTTTATTAAAGTATGGATAATGTGCAATAAAATGGTTATTCTACGTCTCTATTTATATTATTTGGTGTTTATTTACTATCTGGCAATTGTATTGCAATTGCCAACAATTCCATTAATTTTGAGTATAAATGTTGGGTTGTTTGGTTGCTGATTTGGTGAATCAAGAACGGTGTTTTAAATATAGTTTGTCAATCATGCTTTCAGAACAGCTCTTACTTGTTCTACTCGATAAGCATGTACTTTTTGTATTCTTTATTTGGGATATCCTATATTACTTTAGTATTTTAACATCTCTTATTCGAGTATTATACCCTTGCTATCTTCATGTAATTGTCTATTTATTATACAGTCTTATCTTTGATAGCATGGTTTCAATGAGATGACATTTAATTTAGGTATTTTATGATGGGAATCTAGCTTAGTTCACTTCACATACGTACCGCATATGAAATTATTTTACCCAGTAACCTGTGCATTAATAATTAATACCGCGAAAATGTAGAATAGAGACCAATTAGTAGGATGCATCTAACATGCTCTTCATTTTCGACATGAAATAAGCATAATTTACAGTTACCTTGACTTTATTATTATGATACTTGGGTAAATTGAGTACTTTGAATGAACAGAAATTATATATTTGTTGATCGATATTGGTTATTGTTGGTAGCCAATAGATTTGCCAGAAATGCCAAATGTAAAACTAAAATTATTGAGTGATTTACAGAATGACTAATAAAAAGGTTATTAAGTTGTTCGTAAACAAATCCATTTTTTATACAAATATCTTGAGGCTATACATAATCTCCATAAATTTAGTATGGAATTAACATTTGAACTGAAACAAATAATAAACTTCCATAGTAACAATTATTCGATCGTCTGTTGTTGATTGTTGTTGCATTGATCGCATTAAAAAACTCTTTCATTATTTGTCGCGAATATACTATGAACTATCCTATTTGTGTATTTTTGACACCTGGCATGTGCCTCACGTTGCATGGAACAAATGCTTCTGGATCTATCAGAATTACAATATTCTAAATACAGACAAGTCTAGTAAATTCTATTGTTTAGTAACTGATTCCTGTAATCCAGGAACTAACAATGAAACATAACTTATAACAATACAGTATTACCATCGAAACAACATTTTATTTCCATAAGCATTCATTATTATTGTCACATTTAATGGATCCCTTTCCATTAGATCTTATCACATAATTCCAATAGCTATGCGATAATTCACATTACATGCTGTTTCAGCAATGCATGAATTAGTTTCAATTTCAATTGCACAGCTCATAGAAATATGCAAATGTCAAAACAGATATTGAACTTGATGAGTGAAGATATCTGCTCTCATTTTTTATCACTTTATTATACTGTATCTCTTCAGTAAATCATACAGTAGGGCAACTTCCAATTATTATAAAATACATCTATTCCTATATTATCTACATTTAAAAATAGTAAGTGTTGGCCAAAAGATAATTGTGCTCATTACAAGCTATATCAATCTACATTCAATACATCTTAGTAAACAATACTTTTTACATTAATTTTAACTATATAAAGTCTCAATAAATAACTTTTGTATAAAAGCTCCTTATGATGATTCAAACCAGCTTATCTGCATTATAATGAAGTGTGCTCTTGGTCAAATATTATGGTCAAAATAATGTGATTTTTAATATTAGAGATATTGATGAACATTGGTTGAAGGAAGGTTGGTGTTCTTATTTATAAATTAGATATTTATTAAGGATATAAATAAGGATATAAAGGGGAAGAAAGACAGATAATTCTACAAGGAATAATGGAATGATTTCCTTGCAGTATTGATTATAGGAACATTTGGAATGAGGATTAGTGCTATGAATTATTATAGTGATAATTTGATTCATTATATGCGTGTAAATAAATAAAAACTCGAAAGCTCGAAGAAAACTCGAGAACTCGAGAAAAACTCGAGAACTCGAGAAAAACTCGAGAACTCGAGAAAAACTCGACAACTCGAAGGAAACTCGATGACTCGAAAAAACTCGACAGCTCGAGAAAACTCGACAACTCGAGAAAAACTCGACAGCTCGAGGAAAACTCGACAGCTCGAACAGCTCGATTAGTAGCTCGACTCGACTCGAGGCTCGCGAGCTTTGTTTATGCAATCTCGAGTTGGCTCGCAGGCTCGAGTAAAACTCGACTCGACTCGACTCGAAAGGCTCGACTCCAATACTAACACAAAGTCTGTGTGTACCTGACAATAATAATAAATGTAATTAGATAATTTAGTTATAAATTAAAAGACATCGTCTGTTGAATTTGACATTTGAATCTACTACTTATACTACTTTGATTTGTGTAACAAAATATTTAAGTTGCTACGACAATGGAGACAATCGTTAAAAATGCATTTGACACATTTTTTTAGTAGAAAATGCATTAGTATTAAAAAAAGCCAAGCAATCCAAGTTTGAAGATGGCATTTAGATGTTATCTGACATGCCGTTGAAATGCTATTAAAGCATTAATAATTCAATTGACTTTCGCGAATAAAAAAATACTCTTGTAAAATGAACATGTCAGAAAATAGATTTCTGCATTATTTGGATAGTGCCGATATGCCAAAAAGCTTTGAACAATCATCTAAAGACTTGAATATGAAGCGGTAATTTGAGCTCCGCTTGAATTTTCCTTTTCTCATGAAAAGCATTTCAGGAACAGTTATCCACTTTCAAAGGATTTAATCACTCGAGTTATAGCAATAGCTAGCACTGATTTGTATTACAATAAATAAAGTAGTATGTATAAAGCTCTATGTCATTTTTTTCTTTGGTAAAATAGCTTTATTTTTACGACATAGCTCTATTTTTACGACATAGCCCGGATCGGAATGAGTATCATCCGACAGCTTTTCTTCGACCTCTTACCATCTTTTATTTGCTACACAAGGCTCAATAATTCTTTTATACCTTTATATATCATGAATAATATGTATCTCATATATATTTTCCAGCTATTTTCATCCAGATGAGGTTAGAATTGAAGCAGATTGACATTGTTCAATATAGCTTCCATATTGATTTCTTTCAACAAACGCCGTGACTCCCTTTACTTTTTCCTCGATTGCAAAGCAAAAAAAAAAACGTCTTCAGGGGACCTTTGCATTGTCAATTTCCTTTCAATTTGCCAATTCAACCATGTTACGAATTCTACCACTGAAACAAAGTGCATTTTGCTTAGTTCGAAGCATCAGCTATAGACAGTTACATCATAGATCTTTTACACATTCTGCACCATGTTTAAAGAAACCATTTGATTTCAACAAACGCAGCACCGGTATTACTGCAAAGCATGTAATGGAGTTGCTTACAACCAAAAAAGATCTTTACTGGGTGCAGAGAAGTACAATAACAGAGAAACATGAAAATATCCAAACAAAAAAAAATGCTGATTTGATTTATACATTGTAGATTTAAAAACAAAATTGCGTAAATTCTCAAGTAATCCTAGTATTCTTCGAAAATCCAAGAATTTAGGTATTCCTGCCAAACTGTTTAAACAGATTTCTGAAAAGTTTGTCAATGAAGCAACACTTGGAAATATACCTCGCATTACTGCTACACAATTGCTTTCTTCATTGACTGAGAATGATGGCCATCGTAAGATTTATAAAATTCTAACCTGTCAAATCAAAAAGAGATTAACTCCATTTTATCATAAAGATTTCATTGATAAGGCATTAGAATCAGAATTTTTCATATTTGCAGAGCCTTTCATACCAAAAGATAAATTAGAGAAATTTCATTCACTTCGATCAATCAGTGATATTCGTTTTCCCAGTGAATGGTTTCCAGATGCCCGACAAATGAAAAGGTAAACGCAACACAGACAGACCGTGATGTTATGGAGATAACTGAACTGAATTGAATAGACAAATCATTCTTCATGTAGGACCAACAAATAGCGGCAAAACATACCAAGCATTAAAACGATTAGAAAATGCAGAATCCGGTATTTATTGTGGTCCCTTACGTTTATTAGCGCATGAAATTTTCGAAAAAATGAATGAGAATGGAGTAGCATGTAATTTATTAACAGGCGAGGAAAGAAGAGAGGTAGCACCCTTTGCTCCATTGACGAGTTCAACTGTAGAAATGGCCTCGCTCAATAGAACAATGGATGTAGCAGTTATTGATGAAATTCAAATGATTGCCGATCCAGATCGAGGATGGGCATGGACACAAGCTTTATTGGGTTTAAAAGCCAAAGAAATTCATCTCTGTGGTGAAGCATCAGCTGTGCCTTTAGTCAAGAAGATTTGTGAAACTTTGGATGAGGAAGTCATTGTCAATGAATATCAACGATTAACCCCATTTACCGTAAATTCTCAAACATTAAACAATGATTTGAGTAAAATCCAAAAGGGAGATTGTGTGGTTGCTTTTTCTAGAAGAGAAATTTTTGAATACAAGGAAAAGATTGAGAGATTAACAGGTCTTCGATGTGCTGTTGCTTATGGTGCTCTTCCTCCAGGTAAAGAAATTTTATTATTTTATTCTTTAGTATCTAACTTCTCTGCCTTTAGAAACCCGTGCATTGCAAGCCAAGGCTTTTAATGACCCTGAAAGTGGGTTTGATGTGCTAGTAGCTTCAGATGCAGTTGGCATGGGATTAAATTTAAATATTCGACGTATTGTCTTTTCAACTGTACAAAAATTCGATGGATCCGATTTCACTTATATTAGCATTCCTCAATTGAAGCAGATTGCAGGACGAGCAGGTAGATTTAATACAGCTTATGATAAGGGAGAAGTTACTACGTAAGTTTTTTAGTGGTAGTACATGATGTAGATCCATTTACTAAATAATACATGCAGATTGAAAGAGCGTGATATTTTTTATGTAAATCAAGCTGTCGCTGCACCTATCATTCCGCTTGAGGTAATAGATTTTTTATAGCCTAGTAGAATGATTTCATTTTAACCTTGTTTTTTTTAGATGGCAGGATTACAACCAACCGTAGACATTTTAGAATTATTCGCTTTACAATTGCCCAAAGAAAAGTTTTCTGGGTTATTAGTAAGTTTTCTGTCGTTAAATGAGACTATGGCAAAAGTAACTAAATTGACTTTATTTAGCAAAAATTCGAGGATTTGGCTTCCTTAAATGGGGATTATTTCTTGTGCAACTATAAAGATCAAAAGGTACAGAGCATTGCAGAATAATTCTTGGTAAATCGTACTAAAAAAAAACTAAAACTAGATGATTGCAGATAGACTAGAACATATAAAATTACCCTTAAAAGATAGATATCAGTTCGTAACAGCACCGGTTAGTATTCGCACGGACTCCTCAATGGAAATGATTGAATCATTAGCAGAAAAGTTCAGTAAAAACGAAACATGTACATTAAATGATGTCATTCAGTTACCTAACGCCGCACCCAAATCAGCAACACAATTGGCAGAGTTGGAGAGTAGCCATAAGAATATAATGCTGTACATGTGGTTGAGGTAGCTGTTTATATGAAATTGACATATTACATGTAACTAAGTTTCTTTTGTATTCTTTAGTCTTCGTTATCCAGATGTATTTACAACGACTCAAGATCTTTCAGAGAGTATAAAGACTCGTTGTGAGGTCATGATTGATGATGTATTGAAAAGTACAAGCTTTGAAAAAGCTAAAAAAAGAGGCACCAGTACGCAGGTAAAACAACACAAGAAGAAGAAATTACAAAAAAAGCAGCCCAACCAGGACTAGGTTCAATTGTACAACATTTGTAGAATATATATTATAGATTTCTCTCTCTTTTTTCCACTATTCTTTTACTACAATAAATAAGCCTATCTTGGATCATAAAATAGATCTTCCTCTTTTCTTGAATCAAATCCAATCAAACTTGATTTTTAACGTGAGATTTCTGTCTTGTTCCATTAGATAAACCGTGTGTTACGTTAGGCTCTAAAAAATATGCCTACCGTCATAATTACTATTTTAAACCAAGATTTCTCGAATTTACGTCATGGTGATCCCATATCAAACATTGCTTAAATCAAGCTTTTCAATTAATATAAAAAGAGATCAAAAAATACAAGTTTTTTTTTCTCGTTACTAAACAAAAATAACAAACATCTCAAAATGGGTTCTATTTTCTCTTGCTTAAGTGGCATTGTCAGCTCAATTGCCTCTCTCTTCTCTGGTCTTATCAGTGGTATCGCTGGTTTCTTGAATTCTATTGTATCTGCAATTACTCGTTGTATTACCGGTATCTTCAATGCCATCGGTAGATGCTTATCCTGCGGTGGTGGTCGAAGAAGACGAGCCAGGGTCTAACAGAATAATTACACACCACAAACTACACTAATTAATCCTTATGTACATATATAAATATCTCCCACCCTCTCAAATACTCTTATTATTTTATTATTATATATATATTAAACTATAAAACATATAAAAAAAAAACTCGGTTTTATTGTAAAATGTGGAGTGACACTTGATGCTTGATGCATATATTAAAAAGGAGGGCATTGCTATTAGTTCCCTAAAAACTGTATCAATTATTATTCATGAAATCTAGATTAGTTTTATCTGTATTTCTTGCCATTATTGAGCATATCATTCCTTAATCAAATACTAGAATATCAATGTGTAATGCAGAATAATATATAGTTTCTAGAGTATGGTTTTGAGTTTAGCTTTTGGCACTAAAAGAAGTGAGATCATCGAAGACGTTAAGTTAATGGATCAATGCAAATTTTGTGCTGCAATTCTGAGTTTCTAAAATGCTTCAATTTGCGGAGATTAAAATCTACAATAACGAATGTAAATAAAACCACAAATTATTGTAATGGTTTTATAAAAGTATCATAGCCAGCATACACAATAAAGCTCTTTATTTTTTATAGATAGTTTTTTTACACAATTAGCTTACTCAATTTCGAAGAATAATCCATCAAAAGACTGAAGTATAATCGCGGAATTTGAATCGGAGCTAAAATAAAAAGTCCGCCCAGGGGTAATTTTTCATGCATTTTGTCGCTTTTGCAATAGATTAAGGATTTTTAGAGCTAGTATCATGCCTTTTCTACAATTAAAAAGCATTATATCAAAGTAGGTGTGTATAAAATACATATATGTTTATATATTTGCTTCTTGTCAAGTTAGAGGGATTATATAAAAGCATTATTATGAACATGCGTATTTTGAAGATTTCTCGTGTATGGTACCCCGATATTCAAAACAACATGTGAAAACCATAGCGTTTACTTTCAGCACTATAAAAGCTATGTGAATATACCCCAATGTTTTTAAAAATAGCAATGTGTTTTGTTTTAATGTCATTTAAATTCTTAAATTACCGATGTAATCATTATCTACATTATTATTTTATTATCCTATGATCCTCAAGAGCGCTAGAAAATGTACATCTGTAGTAGTATTTGTTTAGTTTAGTTAATTTTAACAGATTATAAAAAAAAATCAGATCATGCAAAATGTTATGCATTCAGGATGTAATATACAACTCGAAGTATCGAAAGATGAGGTGACGGTTTATGTATTGTGGTGCTAAAACGAATATACAAATTAGAATGAAATCATTCCTT
This sequence comes from Mucor racemosus, assembly GCA_027405735.1. Lineage (NCBI taxonomy): Eukaryota > Fungi > Mucoromycota > Mucoromycetes > Mucorales > Mucoraceae > Mucor > Mucor racemosus. The sequence goes on along the minus strand of JAPEHQ010000014.1, from coordinate 710,970 downwards.
TTTTTCCCTTTTTTCTCTCTCTCTCTCTCTTGCAAGCTTTTTAGTTTAATCGAAATTGATTTTGTTTTTGCATAATTTGAAAAAAGAAGAAAGTACAATTATTGGAAATTGATGAGTTCTGTGCATTCAATACAAAGTGGTAAAAAAAAAACAGAACAAAAAAGGAATTGACAAGACTGGCTGAAATCTAACTTTTTTAAATAATGAAATAGACGAAGAATATCCGAAGGAAGTATGCATAAATAATAATGCAACAACAGCAATAATTACAAATAGAAAGTGAGATTTTAGTCTTTTATTTAGCTTTGTTTTGTTTTTGAAAATAACAAAACATTTAGACATTATAGACCAGATCAAGATAATAATCAAGATCAAGATTCCTCAGCCAGCGAAAGTGATGATCAAGATCAAAGCGAGTTGGATTACAAAAATATTATCAATCATGAAAGTGATATTATCACGTCAAAAGCCCGATATTCAACCGATAATTACAGTTTAAATTCTGTTGTAAATGACAGCAGTAGACGCAGCAAATTACAACGTAAAAAAAGCAGTGTAGTTACTCGAGGCATGGATTTCATTCGAAGAATGAAATGGAAAACCAATGAAAATACAGCTAATAAACGACGCTTATCACAACCAGATATTGAATCCCTGGATACAGTGAATTGGAGAGCAAGTTGGAGTACACAAAATACACCTCGTGCTAGTATGGATGGGAGTTCATTACCTGAAGGATTTATTATGCCTCCACCTTCTGTTTCATCAACACAGCATGTCGAGAATAAAAGTTTAGCACCTATACATGAAGCATATGCAGAGCAATATTCCAGAGCATTACATACGCCCTCCCGCTTTTTACCCCAAAATCAAGCAGTAATCACAACTAAGGTGGATGGCACAATTTTATTATTTAATGATATCGCATCGCTTTGCTTTAAAATCGATAAATCATACATTGGACAATCCATCTTAGCCAATTTACTAGAAGATCCTTTTAGGAAACAAATAACTAGTATACTCGAACGCAGAAAATATACACGACATAGCACAAAACCATGCGACAATAATAATAACAGAGGGTTGGTGCTTGTATGCGGAACAATTGTAAGTTTCGATTTAATGCAGAAAACATTCGGAAAATTTAATCTTGAATTGATAGACGCCCATAGTAAAAGCAAATCAAGTTAAATCAGTGGCTTCATTATGGCTCAAAGAAAAAAGTTCAGATAATGGTGATCACATTTATTTATGGATATTTGAAGAAATCTATGAAACTTCATTGTCAGTTTATGTGGATTCAGAATGCATCATTCGACGAGTTTTGGGTACAATGATTGATATTTATGGTTACAAGGAAGATGATATTATTGGAAAACCTGTCAATTGCTTGGTTCCGGCATTATCCAAAGAAAAAAGAGATGATAATTTAGAGAAAATGGATCGACTGAAATTTTTCGGTAGTCAATCTAGTCAGGGCATATCATTTCCAGTCATTTTAAATCTAAACAGACATGTAGCTATTGGAGATGACGATTTGGCAAGTTTTGTAGTAAAAATTACTTCATTACCTTCAATTACAGGCTTGATGACTGTATCCCGCGCCACTGGATTAGTTACTAACCTCAGTCCTGTACCTGCTAAATATTTATTTGGCCGTTCTGTCAGTGCAATAGTCGATCATTATCATGTCAAGGATCTTATACCTTTATTACCATACATCATCGAAAAAAGCACACACCCTGTTATGAACAATCGTATGTGTCGACAAGTATTATTGGACGAACAAACAATGGAAAAACCTGTAATCTATGTGATACATCGAGATGGGAGTCAATTTGAAGTGGAACTACAGCTCACATTTACGGAAGAATTTATTGATATTTGGATCACTTATGATCGAATTGATGCAGTTTCAAAACATGAAAAAAGAAGAAAGCAGCAGCAACATGTAGAATCCATCAGCAATAACATCAAACAGAGACCTGTGATCAGATCATTAAGGATTAGCTCTTTTGGAAATGTAGATCAACAACGAAAATTGTTCCCTTCTTTAATAAACAACAATTCTACTAGCAATGCAATGCTTGTAACGCATGACGAATTACCGCCGAGCCCACCAGAACAGCATGGCAACCAACGACATCCATTGGATGATTATGTGATATTGGAAGTTTTGGGACAAGGAACATATGGAATGGCTAAACTAGCTTATCGAAAAGATGATTTATCACAAAAAAAGCTTGTGATTAAATATATCATTAAATCAAAAATCATTGTAGATTCATGGATCAGGTATATTGGGGAAGCACATGTTGGTATTATTATAAACACTCTCTTTCTTTTAAACTAGGGATCGTCAGCTGGGCTCAATTCCTATGGAAATCCATATACTGAGAACACTTCAGAAGTATCCCCATGTCAATTGCTGCAGACTAGTAACAAGTTCAGAAGACGAAGATTACTATTTTGTAGTAATGGAATTACTAGGCGATGGCATGGACTTGTTTGACTATATTGAAGTAAACGAAAGCATATCTGAAAATGAGATGCGAGCTATATTCTACCAAGTAGCTTGCGCTGTCAAACATTTACATCAGCATCGCATTGTACATCGAGATATCAAAGACGAAAACATTATTCTGGATCAAGAAGGCACTGTTCATTTGATTGATTTCGGATGCGCAACGTATTACAGAAATGACCGAAAGTTTGATACTTTTACAGGAACATTGGAATACTGTGCACCTGAAATACTCAAAGGAAAGCCATATGCAGGGCCACCACAAGATATTTGGGCAAGCGGTATTTTGCTATATACGCTCATGTACCGAGAAAATCCGTTTAATAACATTGATGATATTATGGAAACTGAATTAAGAGTGCCACATGTTGTTTCGCAAGATTCGTTGGATTTGCTGGAAAAAATGTTGCAACGAGATATTGAGAAAAGAATTACTGTGGATCAGATATTAGAACACCCATGGTTTCATAACATATCCCTGTAATAAAAAAGTTGTGTATTTATTTATTGTGTGTGCGTGTCAAATTTTGAGGTATTTTCCTCCAGTATCTAATATATGTGCACCCATTATTGGCTGATCAGGTTCTGCTCAGCAAATTCGAGTAGGACAAGGAATGAATGCGTTTAAAGTTTCTACCTTTTGGTTCTCGTATTACCATTTGGATTATAAAAAACTTTGAATCCATAAAAAACAAAAAGTTTTGCTACAAGAAATGCCTTGTGTGTATATTTGTTAATTTTTCATAATTCGATGCATTGGATGTAATATACAGTAGAATCATCCAATTGTGATTTAAATTGTCAATTGATGGAATTGATTTATCAATTCTACGGCTACATGAAATTTGAAATCCAATCAAGACTAAAATCAAACAGATCCCCTCCCCCAATTCCTTGATCTACACGAATCACAACGAGGTGTTTAGCTATGAATCACATGGACGTTTGGACGGACCATCTTTTTTAATAACAAATATCACAAGGTAAATACTAGTCATGTCTATAGTTTATAAGACTGCGGTAAGTAGTAATCCAAAGCATCGTGGTAGTACCAAAAACTACTACACGAATCAAACGAGTCCAGACCAACGTATTAGATCTGTCAAGACGGGAAAATCACTTGGTAATTCGGTGTTCCTGATTATTTTTCCATTGTTTAAGGTGTGAAATGCTATAGGTCATGATCTAAATTGGTCTGTTATGACTGAATTCTGATAAAATCCTCATATCATTCATATGGAAAAAATGGATTTTATTTAGTCTATAGACTAAGGAAAACTTTATTTTAGAGTTTTGATATTTTTTAAATTAAATCAATCCAGAATTATGGTCTTTTTCTAATTTATTTATTCAACAAAAAATAAATGCAGTGCAGTGTAATAGAGTTATAATTAACCATGCGATAGTTGAGTTGTTATTCACACAGAACTGTTGTATTTATTCTCACATTAGACATTATGTACCACCAATCCCCCAGAAACAATACACATTGAAACAGTCATCATTACAAAGGCTATTAAAACTCCATTTTTAGGATTGATGGTATAAATAGAATCAAGCACAAATTGTTCCTTTTTCTCTCTCAATATATATATATATATATACATTATCAAACACACACACGCACAAAATGGATAAATTAAGATCTTCAGCCAAGGTGAAAATTCATGTAGAAAGCGAAAACTTGATCATGTATGGTTCATCAAATGAATCTGCTGGTTGTGTATTAAGAGGAGTCATGTCATTGAAATTACAAGAACCTACAAAGATAAAGTCAATTGCATTGGAATTAGTTGGCAAAATGGCTGTAACATGGACAGAGGGTAAGAATGCATAAAAATTACATGTAAGAGAAACATCTTTGTTGATCTGCTTTTTTAATAGGTTTGGGCAATGGTCATGATAGATTATTCTGCGAAGAAAAATCCGTATTGAATCATACATGGACATTTCTTCCAAAAGAAACAAAATTGCATTTAATGAAAGCTGGGGATTACACTTACGATTTTGAACTAGCTCTTCCTGGAAATCTACCAGAATCTACCTATGTTCCCAACTTTTACACTGTTCAATATCATCTTAAAGCAACCATTGAACGTTCTACATTTATGCCCAATCTCAGTGTTCGCAAAATCTTTTACGTTTCTCGCCAATTATTACCACTTACACCCGAATTTTTAGAACCAGTAGCTATCTCAAATCAATGGTCGAACAAATTGGATTACGAGATCACATTGCCTAGCAAAATTTATACTCACGGCGACCCAATCCCCATTACGATTCGAATTACGCCTCTTACAAACTCGTTACGTGTGCGATACCTGTCCTGTACCCTCAAAGAATACATGATCTGCCGTGCTGCTGGACCCACTGGTGGTGGGATATTAAATACCCGTCCCCGAGCTCACGGTCGAGTTTTATTCTCTACAAGGGATGACAAATTTGGCCGTGTCAATAATGCTACTTCGACACAGGCTGAAAATTTTATCGAGTGGACAAAAGTACAAACTATTCCATTACCTACTTCAGTTCAAGACTTACAATGCGATATTCAAAATGAAGCTATTCGTATTAGACACAAAATCAAGTTTGTATTGTCTCTCATTAATGCTGATGGACATGTTTCGGAATTGAGAGCGGCTTTGCCAATTACTATCTGCGCTGTCAATAATACGGGTTTACCTGCTTACGAAGAGGCGTGGCGTAGTTTGCCTTACGATCCTGCTGCTTTTTTGGCTCTTTTGTATCAAAGTAATAACAACAGCAACAATACCCAACCAATTTTGCCTTCTTATAATTCAATTGTAGATAATTGCTCGCTTGTTGCTGCTAATAATCCTCCAACATATGATGAAATCCCATGTTTAGTAACTCGTTAAGACTGAAAAAGCGTCTTTTTAATTTATTGTATATTTTATTTCTACCTTTTGTATATATTCATAATAACATTCCCCCCCCCTCCCTACTTTGTAATAAAATTTATTTATTTTCTTGATTTATAATATATATCTGGTGCTGTTGTCAAGTGAGTGACATTGATTGTATTCATATGTAAATGATCTCAGAATCAAATTTAGTGTAGCATATATAATAGAGCTGCTGATCATGATATGCATGATAGTGAAAAGCTTAAATCACGGAACTGGGTTTATTTTTAAATTTCTTTACTAAGCTTAATTTAGCCATGCCGATTTATTTCTAAATGAGTATAGAAACTATACATACTCATGCATGAGGCAAAATTCCGCAGGTTATTTTATGAAGCTTTTTGATACCTTTTAAAGCTTGGAATCAAAGTATGAGATCTTTCATAAACAACAATGAAAAAAATACACACAGTGCCAAGACACTAGAAAACGCGTAGTAACCTTCCTTAAAGTTTTTTGATAGGCATATGTCCTACTAAACTTTGAGAATGGGGGCCCACTTCTAGTAACCAGCGACGGTTATTAGGCAACATAATAGTTGCTCAATAGCTTTAACTGTACTCATCTGAGCAACCAGGGAAAGGAAAGATTGTTTCATCAAAATTTCCAATGTTGATTTTTAAATTTAGAGTCTTTAAAATCAGAGGGTGCCACCTTTTCTATAACTAGCCCTACACTAAATAACTGTTAGGAAATACCTTGAACATTGCAAAATATACATGAGTTAGTTATATCATGCTACCTATTCCTAATTTTATTCTACAGTACATCTCGCAAAAGACCCAAAAGTAGTAAAATTCTCTGCTTTTTCCTTGAAAACTGGGTCTCACTTTTCAACCCTGCTCTACTTTTTTTTTCACTAAATAATGCCAAAAAAAAATTATATTCCAATGTACCTAAGAAGACCAACTTTAATCCAAAAACAAGTATCCAAAAATATCCTACTTTTTGCTGTTGGTATGCCTTTTTCAATGCCAATGTTTCAGATTTTTACACGTATTTCACTGTCAAAATCAAAAACTTTGAACCTTCATATCTTTGTAAAAAATTAAGTTATACTAACATTTTTTAATAATAAAATTTACTTGTTTTAAAGCGCTCTATAACATATTCAAGTATAAAAAAATTCTGGCACTTTTATTTTTTTCATTTTTTTCACATTTTTGTAGTAGATTTCAAAATATTGGTTAAATTGAGCAGCATCTTTTTTAACATTCATCGCATTCATCTTGTTGAGCTCTCTCGGACCCAATTTAGTGAATGGTTTTATGCAAAACATCAACGAGTATTATTATGTAAGTGAAACGTTCATATGTAATTTTATTTGACGAGTATTAACTAAATAGAAAATTACCAGGAAAAAATAATCTATGATAGCAAAACCACACTGCTGACAAACACTACGGTCGACCTGTGCTGCACAACATGATTTCGTTGTGCCGAGGTGGGCTGCACACTATAGCCTGAGCTGTTGTGCCCACTGAATATGGTTAAAAAGATAACAATATGCACATGGGTACAACAAAAGAAACTGCACACGAGCACAACGCTAAGCCTGTATGTGCAGAATTATAGATTCTGTCCATGTGCATGACATTAATTCCATGCGTGCATAATAGTAGCATTACCCATACGCATATCATTATCCGTATTTGTGCATAATAATAAAATCTGATCATGAGCATAATAATCTGATTGTATAGGCACAAATTGGTTTATTTATGAGCATTGTGCCGTTCTCAAAATTCCATTCCATTTTTTTACTGAAATGGGTTCTTAAATTACATTTGCTTTTATTAATATAGATTATAGACAATAATAAAATTCAATACGTTGTTGATGTAGAGCAATACATGCAAGAGCCAATATATTACTATTATCATCATTTGCAATGTTTATAGCTATAATTTTTACAGCAACAATGGGTTTTGCTCGAGCATAAACAACTTAAATAATACTTACTGCTTAAATTGATATGCAAGCCAAATCTAAGATTATAAATGTTACTTTATAACTCATAAAATTTAAACAAATTAACCTTGTTTAAAATTACTATTTTAGTTTACGATTGTCAGCAGCTGTAAAAAGATTTGTTTTCAAATATAGCTACGATCATAGCTATAATTTTTAGACAAGGCATTATATTATTCTTTTTTTTTGTTTCTATATCGTTTGAAATTTTATCACTTTTCTGGAACATTTCGTGAGTTTGAAGCCAGTTCTAGCCTTTTATTGAGTAGATCGATATAAATATCATTATTGCCTTCGATTTGATCTGGTAATCAAGAAATACGTCCAACAATACAGTAGGAAATAATGATAGTTGTTCTTAGAATGCGGGTAAATGAAAATATCAGTCTCTAATATAGACTGCTACCTATATTAAAAACATTAGTCTCTTGTGTTAGCATGCATGTTCAGATAATCGAAAAGAATACTAGCTTGATAGTCTGATATGCCTTATCAAATGGTGAATAATATCATCCTTGGAATATCAAAACAAAAAGAGAGAAACAACACACATAGAAAAGGATTTGAAAGGCTTTACATTATTTAGCGCAATTAAAACACTGCTAAATTGCACATTTCAGCCAGTGTGTAATAGATCAATGGATTGTCAAACTGGATATATAATATAGAGGATTATATGTCTGACTTTGATTCTATGATTGGATATGAGAGGTTGGTGTTACTAATTGTAATTGCTATTACTAGTATACGATTATTATCTATGATTGATTATATGGAGTTATATAATAATTGGTTATAAGTAACAATGATAAATAAGTAACAATATATATTTATTTGGATTGTGGTTATAAATATAATAAGGGGAAGGAAAGAACAGATAAATTCACTAATGTGCAATTGATCCGTTCTTGGTTGTTATTTATATGTGCAATTTGCTTATGTAATGTAACTGGATCATTACACAGTGTAAAAGCAGCATTACAGCACATCAACCCATAAACTAAACAAAATAGGCAATATCTGCTATCTAGAAACATACATTTTTCTACTAGAAAAACCGTTTGTCATATCATACATTCATTAAAAAATTGCAAAAGCGAGCTCATAGGGCGACGCCATAATTGAGCATAACACGATCGAACAGCTAAGTCTCTTATACTATGGTATATATCTAAGCTTTAAATGGAAATGCGTTTTTTTTTTTTTACTTTTCTTATATTTAACCACGTACGGTCTGAAAATTCAGTTTTTTTAGTGGACATTTTTCAGGGCTCATTTTATCCTTACCAACCCTCATGATTTTGATCAAAAAACAGAAAAATCAAATTTTGATACCAAAATCAACGTTTAAATATACTACATTGTGAGAGAAAATTGTAGCCATAACTAATACAAATTTTATGAAAGCTTAATATTAAATGTTTAGTAATAAAACTTAGCATTTTTGGCCCAAAAACGGTTTTTTGATTAAAGGATTTTCATGTAATATTTTGCAATAAAAATGTTTATTATTTTTTATTGAGCGAATAGAGCGCTAAATTCTGTATATGTGTACATTTTTTGTTTTTATAACTGGTGGTATAATTAACTCTAGATTTGCAAAATCAGAAAAAAAAAATTAAAAAATGTCAAAATTGATGATCTGGACAAGAATAATTTTCTAAATTAATATTCCGCCTATAAGCTTTGTAAGTCTTAAAAATAAGAGATTTTATAATACTTGAGAACTTTTTTAAGAATTTACAATGCTGTACCCACTTGATTCAAGCTTATTGCTGTAAATCATTATACATGTTAATATTGTGTGGTAATTTATTTGATGATAATATAGCCTTACTCTATAATTATTGCGCTAGAGGTAATTTACATCAAGTTTTAGTCTTACCTCTCCAATATTATAAACATAAACATGGCCATCGCTGGAACCTATTGCCACCTTTTTATCCTCCTCTTTGTCACAAGCTAATTCATTCAATCCTTTACCAGATTAAACTTACTTTTGACCTATAAAAATTAATTTATTAGTAAAATCAATTATTAATAACAAGCTAATTAGTAATAATTATGGCGTACCTTTGAGAGTTGGTAGTGGTATACAAGTCAACATTTCGTTTTCCTCTCCTTGGCTGTTGTTGGCCACTAAATAGAAACAAATATTTTTTAGAAACTAAATAGGTTAACATAAGATTATTCATTCATTCAAATCAAATGAATACTATACATACTTTTATAATCAATAATTTTTCAGCAGGTAAATATCGATTTTAGACCAAAAAAGCATTGATTATAATGAAGATGATGGAACAAAACGACTAAGTTTTGGTTGCTGTTTTTGTTCGAAAAAAATATTATAACGTTCCCTAAAATTTACAGTTAATAATTTATTTCCAAATTAAAAATAGGAAAAACATGTACTTACACCTGGTACTTGATTTCAGTTTATAAAAAAATATTAGTCTTTTTGTTGTAGTTTTAAACGTAAATAAAAGATCTGAGGAAAGAGTAGGGAAGAAAAAAGACTTTGTGTGTTACAAACAGGAATTGACAAAGGCATAAATACTTTTCGTGTTACCAAACAGGTTGTTGTCGTTGTTTCCAATTGGTCTCCGAAAGAAGAACATGGGCAGAACTCTTTCAAACCCTAAATTTCAAATTGATATATCTCGTCAATAAGGCAATTTTGTTGAATCAGAATAATTCACTCACATCTGCTTTAAACCGTTCAAATTATCTTCGTTATTAATTATATTATGATTGATATACTTTAATAAATTGACTAAAAAACCTTGATCTCATTGCTCTGCTCATCTGATCTGCATAAATTTTTTTATTCTGCCCATCTATACAGATCATTATGCCCATGGGAAGCATAGTTCGGCCGTAGTAAAATAGATGGTGTCTCGTTTAAGTCCGTCAAATAGATAAATACGCTTATACATAGTAGGTTTTGACAAGTGTTGTAATGTATGATATTTTTTATTTATTCTATACCATATCAATAACCAGATGCAGGGTCAACACCGGCTGTGCTTGAACTGATATAAAAATTTAGCTTCATTGAATCAGACCCACCACTGTCGTTAGTAATAACATGATATGACGTACTATATATGGTCTTAATAATGTTAAGTTAATTAAATCAATTATCCTGGGTACAGAGCTACTCCAAATTTTTTGGTTTTTAAATTTTGGTTGATGAATTTGAGAAAAATGATGCTAATTATTGCATTGAAATAAAATTTCGGAATGAAATTCGTTATTGAAAAAGAGTTTTTATGTATAAAAGTAAACAAAGGGTGAGTTAGATGTGATTTCTATCTCTTTGAACTTCTTCCTCATATCTTTCTAGAAGCTAATAAAAAAAAGGCACCGGACACATATTCGCATGTTTAAATTAAGATAATTGAACTATAAAATCTGAATAAACAGGGATATTGGAATTGCCTTTTTCATAAAGATTACAATTATTATTGTACATTACAATTTTATAAAAAAAGTACCGAGAGGATTATTCTTGAGAAATAATATGAAAATATGTAGTCCGCAAAATGGTAAAAAAGTACAGCATATCATATGCATTTGTCGTGTTAATAATAATAATGCAATGAGACAAATACAGTTATAAGTTAAAAGACAACGGTTATTAAGTTTGACATTTAAGAAGATCTAATATTTATACTATTATTATTGTGTAACAAAAGTGTTAGAACCTCTACGACACATTAATGAAAAAGGAAAAAAATTGCTAGAAATGCAAAGCTTACTGAGAAAAAAAGGAGGATTATATTCGATGAGAAGCAAGGTCATCGGAGATTCTCTTTCGAAATTCATATAGATCCTGATGCCAAAGGTCTTCCCCTTTGGCGGGTTTGAATTCACAAATACGTATGCCGCACTCAATTTACAACGCATGCGTTACCCATTGAGCTAGACACTCTCCTAAGGTCTACAATTTTAATTCCCGTACTTGTGAACGTGTATTTGTCAGTTTTTTTTAATATTTTGAAGAATGTAGCAAATTAAAGTGTATTTTTTCTTCTTGGAAATGATAGTAGAGCTTCCAGAAATCGGTAGCAGACTTTATCTGGAAAAAATGCCTATTTTTCATGCAGATATAAGCAAAATTCAATGTTAATACCTTAATATTAAGCTGCATAACACAAAAATTGAATATGGATGAATGTAAAGCAATATTTGCCAAAATGGGAGCTAGTATAATAACATGAGCTACAACGCACAGAAACTCAAGTGATATTCAACAGATGCGGCTGCATTGGAAAATTCAGTTTTTAGGCGTAGAAACACCTAGAATTATACTGGAAAACCAAAGTACGCACTATTCATCAAATTAAAGACAGACACTAACTTTCCAATCCACCAGTGTTAAATGCAGATATCAATTATAAGATATCTACCAATGCGAAATAGTAATATGATACACTGTATGAATCAATCAGTTTGACAATTATAATCAATGGTAATAATAATAATAATAGGATGATGTTTTTAAAGTAATAACAAAAACCTACCAACAGTATGCTAGTAAATTGTAATTTAATATACTATCGTGTATCGTTCAATATAACCGAATATTAATGAATCAGAGAAAATACAACTGATAAAAAACTGATACCCACTGTATAACGAGGTCAAGATTGATAAAAGGTACTTTCATTGTGTGGTAAAAATCGCGACATTTTGATGGATAGAAATTTCAGGACCAAGATGTTGTGTTTGCTTCAGGATTTTTAAAAGGGTTCAAAAGCATTCTTCATTAAACTCAACTAGACGTTGAATACTCACCATATGCGATTAGTATCATTTTGTCTTTTATTTAATTGTTGTATTTGTAATAAACTACATACACCAAGTTTGTTTAATAATCAAATTGATCTTAGTCGACATCTAAGATCTAATAACTTTCAATCGCAAAAAACTTAAAATGTCAAATTGTACCACTGGTACTTCCAAACTAGGAACTAAACCATGAATATCTTGCTTCAAGATCTTATTACTGTATTATCAATAGAATTAGAAAATAGTATATATATCGCAAAGGCTATGGTAATCCATAAACCTTTGCTTTACTTTATATCTTAATAAATATCAAAGAGTTATAATTGTATTCGCAACGCTTTTTTTGTTTAATTACTATTTTTGTAGCAGTATTATTAAAAATCAAGCTTTTCATAGCCAATAACAATGACGATGGGATGTTTCTAATTTCAGATTGGCGGCATTTATCATAAGGCGGACTGATGATACATTTGATAATACTGTTGATGGAACAAGTCAATTTAATTTATGGAATTTGAATGAAAATACCGAGGAACCATTTTTAAGTACTTACGTTAGTTCTGGTAAAAAATTGAATGAATTAGCTTGCGACAAAGAGGAGGATAAAAAGGTGGCAATAGGTTCCAGCGATGGCCATGTTTATGTTTATAATATTGGAGAGGTAAGACTAAAACTTGATGTAAATTACCTCTAGCGCAATAATTATAGAGTAAGGCTATATTATCATCAAATAAATTACCACACAATATTAACATGTATAATGATTTACAGCAATAAGCTTGAATCAAGTGGGTACAGCATTGTAAATTCTTAAAAAAGTTCTCAAGTATTATAAAATCTCTTATTTTTAAGACTTACAAAGCTTATAGGCGGAATATTAATTTAGAAAATTATTCTTGTCCAGATCATCAATTTTGACATTTTTTAATTTTTTTTTTCTGATTTTGCAAATCTAGAGTTAATTATACCACCAGTTATAAAAACAAAAAATGTACACATATACAGAATTTAGCGCTCTATTCGCTCAATAAAAAATAATAAACATTTTTATTGCAAAATATTACATGAAAATCCTTTAATCAAAAAACCGTTTTTGGGCCAAAAATGCTAAGTTTTATTACTAAACATTTAATATTAAGCTTTCATAAAATTTGTATTAGTTATGGCTACAATTTTCTCTCACAATGTAGTATATTTAAACGTTGATTTTGGTATCAAAATTTGATTTTTCTGTTTTTTGATCAAAATCATGAGGGTTGGTAAGGATAAAATGAGCCCTGAAAAATGTCCACTAAAAAAACTGAATTTTCAGACCGTACGTGGTTAAATATAAGAAAAGTAAAAAAAAAAAAACGCATTTCCATTTAAAGCTTAGATATATACCATAGTATAAGAGACTTAGCTGTTCGATCGTGTTATGCTCAATTATGGCGTCGCCCTATGAGCTCGCTTTTGCAATTTTTTAATGAATGTATGATATGACAAACGGTTTTTCTAGTAGAAAAATGTATGTTTCTAGATAGCAGATATTGCCTATTTTGTTTAGTTTATGGGTTGATGTGCTGTAATGCTGCTTTTACACTGTGTAATGATCCAGTTACATTACATAAGCAAATTGCACATATAAATAACAACCAAGAACGGATCAATTGCACATTAGTGAATTTATCTGTTCTTTCCTTCCCCTTATTATATTTATAACCACAATCCAAATAAATATATATTGTTACTTATTTATCATTGTTACTTATAACCAATTATTATATAACTCCATATAATCAATCATAGATAATAATCGTATACTAGTAATAGCAATTACAATTAGTAACACCAACCTCTCATATCCAATCATAGAATCAAAGTCAGACATATAATCCTCTATATTATATATCCAGTTTGACAATCCATTGATCTATTACACACTGGCTGAAATGTGCAATTTAGCAGTGTTTTAATTGCGCTAAATAATGTAAAGCCTTTCAAATCCTTTTCTATGTGTGTTGTTTCTCTCTTTTTGTTTTGATATTCCAAGGATGATATTATTCACCATTTGATAAGGCATATCAGACTATCAAGCTAGTATTCTTTTCGATTATCTGAACATGCATGCTAACACAAGAGACTAATGTTTTTAATATAGGTAGCAGTCTATATTAGAGACTGATATTTTCATTTACCCGCATTCTAAGTGCAGTAAAAAGGAGTAAAATTTTATAAAAAAAGCTTTGAAAGAGATACTGTTTAAATCCTTCTTTATTTAATTATGGATAATCTACAATAAAATACTATTTTTACTTGTCTATTTATATGATTTGGTTATTGATATTTGTCTGGCAGTTGTTCTGTCGACTTTCAGTTATTCCGCAATTTTGAATATATTGTTGGGTTGTTGAGTCCTTGATCTATTTGATTAAGGGCGGCTATTAAATTTGTTTTTGACAACCTCAGTTGTCAATCATGCATTCAGAACAGCCCTTACTTGTTCTATTTGATTCGCATGAAATTTTTAGGTTTTTTTATTTATAATACAACACATTATGAATACCCTTGGTATCTTTGATACATTAGAATATCCTTGGTTATTTATGGTTTATATTCATAATCTGTTATTTGAATTGCATGGCATGGTTTCAAATGAGATGACTTTTAATTTATTATGTGGAGAAATACTACCTAGTTCAGCACACTAAGATCAAATATCATTCTTCACTACTGTATTGTTGGACGTATTTCTTGATTATTCAGATCAAATCGAAGGCAATAATGATATTTATATCTACTTAATAAAAAGCGCCCCGGTAAGCTATAGGTTCACTTCGGCGATGATTTTCTTGACAGACAGTAGGTTATGTCGTATATTTTCAGGTTTGATAAATAATACTTAAAAAAGAATACAATTAAAAGAGAATGAGTAATGAATCAGTTCTTCAATTGCCTGTATAATAAAACCAAGATACCATTTATTTAGATATAAAAGTAAGGTCTTTTATATTGATTTGACATTGAGATTCTGAGGTGTAATTTAAGGCACTATTGAATCATTAGATCTGTTTGATAGTAATCTATGGATTGAAATGGGTCAATAATAATTTAACCGTTCTTGCAGAGATTGTGAGTTGCTTTGTCTTAATGCTGCGCTAATTGTGCTTGGATGTTGATTTGATAGCTACTTGATTAATTAACCGCTGGGATGAAATAATATGGTGTCATAAATGAGGTCCAAGCGTTCTTGGTAATAATTACTGGATTAAACTTAGTATGCTAGGAGTTTCTTATATCCGATATCAGGACTTTGGACTTCAATAAATGTCGTAGTCAATAGATGATTGTAAGATGTATTGATACTGTAGAAGGTGATAACATATGGTAGCTGGTACATTACAACATAGTTTATGATTCATATTTTTTCCAATGATCATTCTTCCAAAAAAAAGCCGAAAAATCTCCGGAAGCGGCCATCTAATACTATTTCCAAGCTTTAAATCTCTAGAAAAAATGACCGGACAACCCGGACGCGCTTGTTTAAATATTCCAAGCAGCTATAAGATGCCGGTATCGAAATTTCATACAAAAATTAAGGTTCTAGACTGTGTTGCTATTAATTATGCAAAGGCTTATTTTAAGTAGAGCATAAATATAACCTACAACATTATTAGCCTAGTAACGGATTTAACTTGAAAAGTATAAGATGATACAACCAGATTCAAAAAAAGTCCATAAAATCACAAATTTAAAGAATTTATATATAAATGCACTGCTGTAATAGATCAATTGGGTTGTCAATCTGGATATATAATAATATGGAGGATTATATGAATGACTTTGATTCTATGATTGGTTATGAGAGGCTGGTGTTACTAATTATAATTTCTATTACTAGTATAGGATTATTATCTATGATTGATTATGCAGTAAAATAAAGGGGTAAAAAAAGCGATAAAAGAATACTGTTAAAATCCTTCTTTATTAAAATATAAATCATGTACCATAAAATGGTTATTCTACGTCTCTATTTATATTAGTTGGTGATTATTTACTATTTGGCAATTGTACTGCAATTGCCAATTCTTCCATTAATTTTGAGTATGAATTTTGGGTTGTTTGGTTATTGATTTGGTGGATCAAGAACGGTGTTTACATATATTATTCTGTCAATCATGCATTTAGAACAGCCCTTACTTGTTCTACTTGATAAGCATGTACTTTTTGTGTTTTTTATTTGGGATATCCTACATTACTTTAGTATTTTAACATTTCTTATTCGAGTATTATACTCTTGCTATCTTCATGCAATTGTCTATTTACTATACAGTCTTATCTTTGGTAGCATGGTTATAAGTAAAAATAATAAATAAGTAATAATATATATTTATTTGGATTGTGGTTATAAATATAAAAAGGGAGAAGGAAGATCAGATAAATTCACTAATGTGCAATCGATCCGTTCTTGGTTGTTATTTATTTATGTGATTTGCTTATGTAATGTAACTGGATCATTACAAGTACAGTCGTAATTCGATTTAGTGGAATCGTTGGGAGGAGGGAGAAAAGTGTCGTCCACTAAATCGAATAAACCATTTTCCGTAATATTAATATTGGATCAAAAAATGAGAATAAAAAATAAAAAGGTGTTACTAGTTTATAGTATTAAATAATATTGTTAATAAAGGCTTTTTATATTCGAGCAGCTGAATCAAACAGTGGATAACAAGAAATTTAATAAAAAACTGAGGCAAATTAGGCAAATGATTTGGTTATTCTCCATATTTCTTCTAATTTCATGGCTACCAGATCAAGCTATTACCGGCTAAATACAGTTTTATCCAATAGTATTTGTATTTTACTAATATAGTGGAATGGTAGAAACGAAATTGTCCACTATCCAGTGAATTGATTCAGTGGATTTAGGCAGTAAAATTATGAAAAAAACGGGAGATTTCAAACTGTCCATTAAATCGAAAATCCGTTACTTACGAGTCCACTAAATCAAATCACGACTGTCGTTTTATATAGTTTTACCGATTAATTAGTAGTAAAATTCACAAGATTTAAGACAAATATTGTTGCAAGAAAAATGCATAATTTAATAATAAAGAAACTGGTCAAATTAAGATACACACAAAAACTGATGAAGAGAATCTTTATTTAATATCAATAATTTGTCCTTTTTATATACAAATTCTATATTACAATTTCATCCGTTAGATCAGTATATATTTACAGTAATAACATAGCATATTTGAGAGACGACACATATTTTATGCAACAAAATATAATGTCTCATATATCCCTTACATTCCGGACCATTCTTCAATTAACTGAGAACAATTAAGAATGTCATCCCAGATTAGTTAGCTTACTTTCACAATAAGAAGGATTACACGTAAAAGGTTCATTATCTTACAAATTACTATAATAACCTGTGGACGCAACAAATTAAGTTCTACTTGATAATAAAACCCTAACGTTATCTAGTCGAATTCCTATTGTTTTTTTATACTTTTTTTCCGTGAATATCTCTGCCTATACCACAGTTTTTATGCTGCGTCAGTGAGAAAAACATGCGTGGAGCAAAAAAGACTATCTTTTTTCTAAGCATTTCTGAACGTTTTCTAAGCTCTTTTCGGTAGTTAGTGCTTTGATTGCTATATTTGCTGCTTTTTTCTATGATGGATACTGTAGAATTACTTTGCATTCTTTTTAAATGCCCTTTATATATATATATATATATATGTACGGTATCGTTGTTCCGTATTTCATTTATTAAATAGATTAAAATATCTAAAATAAAGACCTAAAATAAACTCTAATTATTACCCTACTAATGTTACGTCAATATTATATGTTAGGTCGCATGATTTATCGAGACTTTGTAAATTAAAATCAACGTAAAAAGTACTGTTTATTAGGATGAATTAAATATGGGTTTATATAGTTATCGGGATTCTGTGATAAGATCTAATGGACAGGGGCCCATTAGATGTAACAATGAAAATTATTATTAATTGATAAATGTGTATGAATATAATATGTAATGTTTCAGTAGTAGTATTGCTATAAGTTATGTTTCATTATTAGTTCCTATATGACAGGAACCAGCAGCTACTGAACAATAGGACATGCTAGATCTGTCTATATTTAGAATATTGTAACTCTGATAGATCATCGCACGTTCTGAGGTTTCGGTCAATTCCCGGTATTACAGTAGTACATCAACAGGCGTTCTGATGATTTACATGCGTTGTCCTAGTTAATTGATGTAATCTCCTTAGATAGTAATTCGGTGTAATAGTTATAATGAAAAGTATACTGTATAAATACATCCCCTGGATGTATTGTTATTAGAAAATGTAATATTTTGGCAAGGCTATTTCTGAAGACCGTTTTGACATTTCACCTATACCGCTATACCGTACTTCATATTTATGAACATTAATTATAAAAATGTGCACGAATGAATATTGTATTTTATGAAGAATATTCATAGTTATAGAAATCTACACGTTTGAATATTGAGCATTTCATGGACATTTATTCATAAAAAAAAATAAGGGTCTCTTTTCCGCACATTCCTACAAATAAGGAACATTTTTTTTGCCGTAGTAGTGTAATTTGCTAGGATCCACATCTAGGCTATAAGATTACTTGCTATATCAACCAGACATGTCAAATCAAAGTGATTTCTGATTCATCCCAGCGGTAATCCAAGTGAAGCTCCAGATGAAATGGAAATCTGAAATGGATGATCAATCCATTAAAAAAGAAAAATTAAATACGGAAATCGCTTTCTCTGATCAATTTATTCCCCAAATTCTCAATATTTTCTTCAGTTTCTTCAGATGTTGGTAATAATGTAAATTTGATACTTTTGTCTGTAATATCCTAATTATCATTATAATCTGGACATTCTACTTCATTAAGAAGGTATCTGACAAATAGTATATTTTCTAACTGAGTATGATTGGCCTTCTTCCTTATAAAATAGTATCAGTATAGTCCGCATAAATGTCCAAAAAAGAGTATTCAAATCACCGGATTATTCTATTTGATTTATCAAAATATGTTTAGGTTAAATAAAATTAGAAATTTAATCAAGTAAAGAGATATCGTTTATTGGAATGAAATTAATAGGGTTTATATACTATTTGATTTGGGGAATTAATGATGTGATAAAGTAGTTTAGATATTATTTAATATTAATGTGTTATATTGGTATATCATGTTGGAATATCACACTGGCGTATTATGCTTTCGTACCATGCTTCTATACCATGCTTCTATACCCTGCTTTTAGGAGCATTGTATAGTTAATATTTAATTAAGGAACTTCCGGTTCCGGATCTGTTATTATTTACTTTTTTGGATTTGACATGATCCGGTTTAAGAATGATACATCACTAGGAATGGGCTTCGATTCGAGTTTGAATCGAGTTTTAACGGAAACGGCCATTCGATTCGAGTTGGAAAACGGCCCGTTCTTTTGTAACCCAGATAAAAAACGGGGTGGGAGCAAGTATTGGTTTGCCTTAAGGAGGCTGTTAATAGCAACCTTGTCAAGTTAATATGGGATTATGAATTAATAATAGCATATTTGACAGTTTCACAACTTGAAGTATTTTTTCAATCCTGTTTTCGAACTTAGCTAACAAAAAAAGAAAAGAAGAAACTCGAATACCCTCATTCGAGTTTGCATAAAAAACGGCCCGTTAAAGCAGTCAAACCCGGTTAACCGTAATACGATGCGTTGTTTGTGAAATCCTATACATCACTATTGGTGTGTAGATCCAACTGAAAGCTACCTTACTATTTTTGTTTCTGCAAAAAATATTGATTATTGATCGAGAAATTCAAAATCATAATCTACGATATAACTCACAGGTTATGCCAACTGAGTTCAAAAATCGATTTTCAACACTGATCGAAAAATGGTAAAAAAAACAAGTTTGTTTAATAACTCATGAACTGCAAAATAGGTTGGACTAGCGAATTAAATGTTTTTTGTACAGTTTTGGATTCTACATTCATCTAGGTAAAATTCAAGCAAATGTTTCACGTTAAATGTTGCGCAAAATGCAATTGAAATTTTGGAGGTTTTTTGAGGATACACACCATCTTTCATAAGAACATTTTAAATAAAAGTAATGGATATAATGCACAAAAACATTATCTATTGATCAAGCTATTGCTAAACTTTTTAGCTGTATTTTTCGTAGAGGAAACAAGCTTTTTGTCGATTTTTTTTCAAATTCAGAATTTGGGATGAGGGTATATAAAGGGAAAATTGAAGCTAGAAACGAAGGTATCTTTTTGGACACATTTTTGAGGATATCTCCACGAAAAATCAATATTTTGAAAAAAACTAAATTAGATCCGAGAGATCTCAACGAGATTGATGACATGAATATGAAAAAAATGCTGCTCAATTTAACCAATATTTTGAAATATACTACAGAAATACCAAAAAAATGAAAATAAAATAAAAGTGCCCAGAAAATTTTTATATTCAAATATGTTATAAAGCTCTTCAAAACAAGTAAGTTTTATTATTAAAAAGTGTTCGCATAGCTTAATTGTTTGTAGAGATATGAAGCCTCAAAGTTTCTAATTTTAGCAGTGAAATACGTGTAAAAATCTGAAATGTTAGCACTTAAAAAGTTATACCAACTGCAAAAAGTAGGATATTTTTGGATACTTGTTTTTGGATTAAAGTTGAACATCTCAGGTACATTGGCATATACTTTCTTGGTGTTATTTAGTGAAAAAAAGTAATGAATTTTACGTGTTTTCGAGTCTTTCGCTCTATATAAAATAGTTATAGGAATAGGTAGCATAATACGATCAATTTATACTACTTGACAGTGTCTAAGGTATGTTCAAAAAGGTATTTAAAGTGAGGTTAGCTGTAGAAAATGGGGTTGTTCGTCTCGATTTTGAAGAATGGAAATATTTTTCGTACGCAGGGAATGATAAATAGTAATTGTAAATATGAGATTGGCTTTTTTAATTGATATCATATATTTTATTTTTTTAAGCGAGATAATAAAAGGAAAAAAGTACATTGGATGAAATATATAAAGAGTGTGAGTGTGTGATATTACAGGGTTTATTTTATCAATTAGTTGTTGAAACAAGCTCCTCAGAATTTGCTCCGTCTGCTTCTTCCGACGATTCACGCAAAGATGTTAAAAGGAGATAACATTCTTCAAGGACATCTACACATAAAGCTTGACCTACAATACATTTATTAATAATCAAAATTTTCAATCATCACTATCAACAACTATCTTTTCTTACCTTCAGGAATATGACCTCTATCGTCATAAAATTTACCATCCTTACGTAAATTTTCAATACTTGTGAGTTTCATTTGATAACTATTTATCCACAAATAAAAAGCGTTTAATAAATACACAGGGATTTTAACAAATATAACTTACGGATAAAGTTCCTCTGCTGAACACGGTGCGCCAGTCTTCTTTACAGCTAATAAACATTGGCGCACAGTCGTCAATTGATTGTATACAGGGGTTAATGCTTCTGAAACAGGAACACTTTCACTCAAAAGAACAAAGATCATTCGATAACATTTATTAAGCAAAAATTCAAGAATGGTTTGTCCTTCAGGAGCAGTTTTTCTATCCTCATTCAAGAATTTGCCTAATAAATTGGGGTCACCAGCCTCTTCCTCATTTTCATCGCTGTATTTCATTTTAACAATATCATGAAGTTGATGCTGGTATGTGAATAGATCGGTTTGACGTAATGTCCATTTGTGTGTTAATTCCAAACGCTCCAATTGATTTTTAATTTCGAGCAAGCGTTCACGAATACTTTGAAGGTTGGGTGAAAATCCATCACTGCAGGCAACGATAAGATCGTGCGACCAAAAGAAGAGTTGTTCCAAGAGATTGACTAAAACAGCTTGACCGGCAGGAACGCTTTCTCCATCCTCTCCCAAGAATTTTCCATCTACACGCATATTATCAATAGCACGAATCTTTTCTTGTAATGGTTTAATGTCGCTGGGTAAATAATCACTGCGGCAACATATAGAAGCGAGATGGCGTCTAATACGTAACATTCTGTCTCTAATTGGGATACTACACTGTGTTTGTTAGACTTTGTGATGGAGTCGTTGCAATAATACTTACAGCTCAGGAGCAACTTCATGAATAGTATTAATCAAACTATCATAGATGTGACCTTAAAATTCCATTTTGTCAAAAATAGGCCCTCAATTAGATTTTAATATAAATTCACTTACTGCATTGCATATATTTGTACTTCAAAACTTGCATGACTGAATCTGGCAAAGCATGGCTTTTATCATCCACGTACAAAATCTTGTTAATTTCATCCAATTTAGTCTTATAAGGCTTCAAGTATTCTTCCTCATAAACACCAAATTCCTCCAAACGATCAAAAATGTGCTAAATGTAATGGTGGGTTTATATTATAATTTTACAAATTGTATTATCTAATTATCAAACCTTAATGGCAACTACTTGGGAATACACAGCAGGGCCTGAAAAAAAGGTATTAATATGGCACAACTTTGTCTATAACGAATATACTTACTCTCTCGCTTTTTACCCAATGACAAGAAACATAAACTGATCATTTGTAATACTTCATCCAATACATCATCAGTTCTATTCAATTCACGTTCTTTATCCAAAAGTTTGCCACCTCGTATGTCACTTAAAATCTTCATTTCGGCCTCAGTTTCGAGACGTAAGGGCATAATGTCTTCCATTTTGAGATAGCTTGAGCGATTGCGTTTGACAGCCGAGAGTTTTGCTCGAAGGGCTATTAATCTATCAAGTGAAGGTAATTCTGTATAGTTTGTTAATGAATGATCATCTTACTGACATCTTTTTGCATCATATTGACAGATATTTACCTTCTGGTGGTACTTTATGAGGCATTTCTAGATTGAATTTTTTATACAATAAAAGACTAAAGAAAGAGGAGATTAAGAGTGACTTTATGGGGGTTTTCTTGCTTTAGTATACCTTTTTAAAGCAGCAGCAAGGTTGGTGTGATATATTTTCCGTGTCCTACCGATTAGATATAAAAGACTTTTTTTCTTCTCGGTTGTGTGACATTGTCTCACTTTTTTCCATGTTTTATAGGAATACTAGAGCCAATCAAATTCTACCCGAAATGGTAAACCGTTACCCATTTTGAAGCTGGGTAATCCTATATATTTTGACGGGCAGGTACAAACTACGTAATTGAGATTGATGAAATCATTTATTTTGTTTGTTATACACAATACATACTACCAATTCAAGTGCAGTATACATCTAAAGCAGTAGATGTTGCTAAAAAATCATATAGAATAATTGTAATATTAAAAAATTAAGGATGTTGTCATGCAAAATTCAAGATTTAGCTGATTTTTGCGCGATTTTTCAAAAGTTAAAAAATATATGCGTAAACTAGACTTTTTGAAATATATGAATAATACTTTATTTTGCTTTATTTTACTCAAAAATACTCAAAAACAATTACTAAACATGCTAGCGTTATGATAAAATCAGGATCATCTGATTGAAACTCCGACGTCAACGACAACATCGAGGTTTGTAAAGATAAAGTGTAAGGAGTAATTTAAAGGTATGCAATCATGATATTCAGGAAATCTGTATCAAGATTAGTAATCAAGACAGATGCTTGTTTTGTACTTTATATATACGATAAATTTCATAAAACCTTCCATGTCAAGTGAATTTTTTAACAATTTTTCTTCATAATTAAAGTTAATTAAAGGTCCTTGTATCTAATATATATTAATTTTGTCTACTTGCATCAAAAGTCTAGGTTCCTGAGCACCTTTAGTTGTCTTTTAAACACCAATGGAAAGATTCAATTTTCTGTAAGTGATGGTGTTCCCTCCTGTGATTGAAAATCCAGAAACACATGTTATGTGCCTATATGTCTATCACTTTTTACAATTAGGAAAAAACGGTGCTGCCAAGGCTTTTGTTTTCCCGGGATTTTCACCTTTGTGTAATTGTTAATTAATAGAGAAAATTGATCTGGAAACAACATCAAATATTTATTGTTATGTATAAAATTTTATAAATGATTTGAAGATTCGAAAACAAAACAGGGGAAATTCGTTATCTAAGATCGAACTTCTCGATTATAATTTTTTAAGATGAAATTAATATAAAAATTGTTATATATTTTGATGAGTGATTATTATGAGAAAAAAGGGTTATAATTAGAGAAATCTGTATCTCTTATTTATATTTAATACATAAAGGGGGTGTGTTGGTGTATAGAAATTAAACAAGGACAAGAAGACCAAAAAGGGCAGCAATGAAGAGAGGACCATTGAGAATGATGGAGTTACCAGCACTTGTAGCATTAACAGATGAGGCACCAGGAGTAACGGAAGCACCAGCACCAGAAGCAGAGGCAGAGCCTGAAGAAGAGGTACCAACAGATTGATCAAAAGTAGGGAAAGTAATAGAAGTTTCAACATAGGGTGTAGTAATGTTCATGCAGGTGGCAACATCCATAACATGGGAGTAAGCCTTCTTGATAGCAGGGTAATGCTTCATGAAGAAATCCATGGTTTGGTTGTTAATTTCGTGAGACAAAACAATGTTACCACTAGTGGCAAAAGTACCATTAGTACCCATGGTGATGTAATCTTGGTAAAGGGTATCGACAGTTTCAGTAGTAACACCAGCTTGAACATTAGCAGCCCAATCGAAAGTATCCAAGTTCCAGATAATAGCGGTCAAGTTCAATTGAGTAGCGATCCAACGAACACGATCATCCAAATCACCAAGTGCCTAAATGTTTAAATGTTAGCTAAAATGATATAATATAAAAATAGTAAAAAGGAGGGAAACTTACGGGACGCCAGTGCTTGGGGGTAATACCAGTGACATGCTTAATGGCCTTTTGAGTATAGTAAAGTTCGGCGAGAACTTCTTCGTTGGTCAAGGTAGTCATCATTTGGTGAGACCAGGTATGGCCAGCAATGTGATGACCATCCTTAACACCACGGAGGGCACCATAAGGCCAGTTAACAACGTTGGAACCAATGTAGAACATGGTAGCCTTTTGCTTTTCTTGTTCCAAGAAATCGTAGAAGGCATTGTGAGAACAATTGGGGCCATCATCAAAGGTCAAGCCCCAGACATCAGGCTCGGGACAAGCGTAAAGATCAGCATTGATACCTTCAACCTTGGGAGTCTTACAGGTAGAACTAGACCACCAACAAGCGGGGTCAGTAGCAGAATCATAACCGGTCATATCAAGACCACCAGCAGCAGTAAGAGTTCTAGCAGGGAAGTTGGGAGCCTTGGTCCAGTCAATAGAGTTGTATAAGGCTTTGAATTCAGCAGATGTGTTCATGCCATTGGAGGTAGCAGTACCCCAGACAGTGGGCCATTCGGAAGGGTTGATTGAGTAAGGGGAATTGTAGTAAGTACATTGTTGAACAGGATCGTTAGATGTAACTTGAGGAATATCAGGAAGAGTGATTTGAGTGGGATCAGTGGAACTGGTGTAATTAGTGGTAACTGCGTTAACAGAAGCTAAAGTGGCAGCGGCGGCAGCTGAAATAAAGGCGACTTTCCAAACCATTTTTTCGAATGTTGATGTTTATAAATGAAAGTGAATTGAAAAAAGAATGAATGAAAGATGAAGGAAAAAACAGAAAATTGAAAGAAAAGGGATATCCAAATTCAATGTTATATAAATACTCCCAAAAAAATGGAATCTGTAGAAGCGTTGCGGATAAAGAAATATTATTTATTTTTATATAAGAAACCTTAATGAGATACAAAAAATATGGAGTTTCAATGCCAAAAAGGATGCAAACGGATAAAATCACTTTTTTAGAGCGTTATGTTACACTTTTGATTTGATCTGGACCTGACAATATTACAAAAGTAACATTATTATCCAAATTTAGGACCATAAAGCAATTATTTCGTCCAAGGTGCATCTCCCTAAAAATATACTGATATGTTTGTCCATCGCCGACTTAACAACTCCCTTTAACCAAAATGTTAAAAATAGGTGTAGGTCAAATGTTTCATTTCTAATGTCATATCAAATGAATTAGTAGACGTATATTGCATGTAATTTCTGTTTGGAAAGAAAGAATATACTTATTACCATCAAATAAGAAATCACATTTTATGAGAGATTGTTACCATGGTAACCAAAGAGAACAGGTGTTACCATGGTAATATCTTGGCTCAGTAACATAAAAGCATGCTCTTTACCGAGAATTAAACACACGTAGATCCCTTTTTATCTTATATTGTATTTTGCAAATTGGCATTGAAATTATGGTTAAATGATATCATTATAATACGAATAATTTAGATATAAAATGATCAAAAACAGCAATCCTTAACAAAAAAAAAATATCATACACTGCAGATGCTGCCCCTATCACTACACTGCTACAACTGCGGTTTAGCTGATCTTATTTGTACAATATAAACATGTGAGGTAAGTGAAATAATAAAATTTTGTATAACCTACAGGATCATTGATCGTCCGGGAAAGACTATTTATAAGTATCAGTTCTGTGTGGTATTGACCTGAGTGAGAACTATAATACAATAATATAGACGTGTAACATTCATTTGACGCTAAAAGCAAGGTCCTTGTACCCCCCTGACAACAGATTAATAGACCACTAAGAGGTGATACCAACCATTAGAATATGATGATTCAGCCGTGGATATACAAGGAAATAGTTGACGAGAAATTTAGATAAAAAGGACACATAAAGAGAGGTCTACGATACTACGTATACCAATCACATGATATTCATGCTTAATGTTTTATGTATGATTTCTGATAATGCCTCCTGAAAAAAATAAAGCAGAAAAACAGAAATTATAAAGAAGTAATTTATTCAAATAAACAGACATAACTAATAATAGATTCATGAAAGTTTTTAAATGACATACATATACACCTAATAATGCTGTGTTCAATTATTATACGTTTATTAACTAATTTATTTCTTCGATTTCTATTATATTACGCATACGGTGTTGGTAATCAGAAACTATCAACGGATTAGCATCACAAAAAGAGCACTGTTTTTGATCTTTTGCAACACAAGAATTGCAATTGACACACCAACCGCTGTTTAAGAATGCCAATGGATCCGGTTGAGGTGTCCAACCAGTTCTAAAAATCCAATGATTACCACTAGTTGCATTTGGCACTATATATCTGTTAATGCCGATCTTTGTTCCGAAAACATCTATAAGAAACAAAGACGTACCTGACATGTTTTTATGATATTCAGACGGCACTATCCACGGCTGCTGTGGCCCATCAACTATTGTGATTGAATCTCTTGTAGAAGGAGAGGAATCACAACCACCACAGCAATATTTTTCTTGATTGTGCACTGACACTGCAACAGTAGTTGCTGATAAAGAATTATTTTTGCTTTTACGTTTATTTTTTTTTCGTTTATTTTGATATTGATAATATGGCATTAAAATTGTTTTTATAATATGATTAAACTTTTTTGTGAATGATTTCTTGTTTTTCCTTGCTGATAAATATGTTGTTTCACTTGTTGAATTGGACATTATTGGATTTTTGCATTGAGAACAATTGCCATTGTATTGATAATAAATATCTATAATATTGTGTTAGTGTATCTATCACACGCTGATTGCAAAATTTTTTTTTTCTTGCTTCATTGTTCATGTATTACATACTAACCTTCTTCTTCAAAAACCATGCTTATATGTGTGAAGGAATTGAAAAAAGAAAGAAAAATACAAATGACAACTTTATAGAATATTTAAGTCTTTCAAGGGGGTTTCCTGGTTCAACCACGTTTTTATAGCTTCTTCTTGTCAATAAAGACAGTAAATTTCTAATAGACAAACAAATAATGCGCTACAAATAAATGATAAGAAAAAAGGAGAAGGGGGTGTGTTGTTAGAGTGATGATTTTATCAGAGGTCCCCTCATCCCTTCCTCCCTTGAAGCTCTTTTATTCCAGGTTGATCTTGATTTTCGGTAATACATCGTATATAATTCTTTGTTCACTTTTTATATTTCAAAGTTTTGAATGTATCAATGTGGTCTGGGTGGGTGAGTGGATGTATCACAAGAAAAAAAAGTAACACAGATTAAGTAATAAAAGAAATTTACCATGTATGGTAAACCATCTAATATAAACAATGTATGGTAATTCTAAATATGAGCCGAGATGACATCTGGATACCACGACTGTAAATTAATAATTCACCCATCTGAAACGTGGCATACAAACATGAGATGATACATAATGCTTGAAACTAATGAGTAAGGAGTCATATTTATCACACAATGTATGAGAATTGGGATTCTTGTGTCATCTTCACACAAGAAGTCATGTATGGCGTTTGTTAACTTGCATTTTCATCGAATCATATCATGTGCTCTCTTTTAAGCCTTTTTCAAGAGTTTTACAGTGGGATAGATTGATTTATTATATATATATATATATATAAAAGCGGATTATGTATAGCTGATTGCTCTTGAGGTTGAAACGAAGGACCAAATTACACTGTTGCTTTACGTATAAAATATGGAGTGAACAGAGTAATCATAGAGCACTCTTTTTTATGCGATATAAATTGCTTAGTAAATTGATCTGAGAGTATACTATTGTATCCGGCAAGCAACTACTTATACTTCATGTATTGTTTATTATATAAAGCAAAGTTTTCTCTTAGCATTGCTGATAATCTAAGAATCGAGATTAACTCCAGTGATACGACTTGTTGGAATTTGAGTAGGGGCATGATAATAGTAGGTTCTTGACACTTTGTAAAGGGTCTCAAGTCTCTCTGTTGTGTGAGGTCGCGCTGCAAGCTGGTTAGTAAATAATAACTGCTACAGTACAATCGCACTTTGCATAAATGTAATAATTAATATGTATAACGACATACCATTAATTCTATACAACATACCACAGTGTTTAATAGGGACAATAAAAGTACTTGCTTTTAAAACTACCATAAATAGGAATTGATATCTTTTTGTTAATTAGTCATTATTTTCGAATGGGCCGATATGAGAATCGAACGTTTTTCGACCAATATTAATCAAAATGAGCTTAAACTGACACATTTATATAGGCCTTGAGAACATCCACCAATATGCCAAAAATCTGCTTTTATAAATTGGTTTTGGCTATTTGAATTCAAACCCTATCATTTTTCCCTATTTTGTATGAAATTCTTGAACATTTAAATAAAAATGAAATTTGCCCTTTTTCTATAATTAATCTCATACAAAGCACTTTTTAGAATATAGCCTAGACACTGTTTAATACATATGAATTAAACGCATTATGTTATCTGCTTCTAAATTTATTTTATACTTTATGAGAGATTCAAAAACAGGTAAAATTCCCAACTTTTTTCTTAAAAACTGGGTCTCATTTTTCATCCCTTCCCTACTTTTTTTTTCACTAAATAACATCAAGAAAAAAATATACGCCAATGTACCTGAAATGCTCAAATTTAATCTAAAAATGAGTATCCGGAAATACCTTACTTTGTGCTGTTGATATAACTTTTCTGGTGCTAATGTTTCAAATTTTTACACGTATTTCACTACAAAAAATGAAAACCTTTGAGCCTTCATATCTTTACAAAAAATTAAGCTATCCTAACACTTTTTAATAATAAAACTTACTTGTTTTAAAGCACTCTATAACATATTTGAATGTAAAAAAAATCTGAGAGCATTTATTTTTTTTGATTTTTTTGGTATTTCTGTAGTAGATTTCAAAATATTGGTTAGATTGAGCAGAATTTTTTTTACATGCATGCTATTTTCCTCGTTAAGCTCTCTCGGATCCAATTTAGTTTTTTTAAAAATATTGATTTTTCGTAGAGATATCCGCAAAAATGTGTCCAGAGAGATACCTTCGTTTCCAGCTCCAATTTTCCCCTTGTATACCCTCATCCCAAATTCTGAATTTGAAAAAAAAAATCGACAAATATCTCATTTTCTCTATGAAAAATGCAACTAAAAGGTCCAGCAATGGCTCAGTCGATAGATAATTTTTTTGTGCATTATATCCATTACTTTTATTTGAAATATGCTTATGAAAGATGGTGTGTATCCTCAAAAAACCTCCGAAATTTCATTTGCATTTTACGCAAAATTTAATGTGAACCATTTATTTGAATTTTATTTAACTAAATACAGAATAAAAAACTGTATAAAATTTATTTAATACGTTAGCCCAACTTACTTTGCAGTTCATGAGCTACTAGACAATTTTAATTTTTGAATCATTTTTCGGTCAATTTCACAACAAATCGATTTGGAACTCAGTTGGCATAACCTGTGAGTTATATTGTAAATTATGATTTTGATTTTCTCAATGAAAAATCAATATTTTTTGCTGAAACAAAAAAAGCAAAGCAGCTTTCAATTAGATCTACTGTAAGTTTGATACAATAATATGATATCAGATGAAAACTTTTACAATTGACTGTGTGGCGAAAAAATTATTTCCAAAGTGCGCTTATAGCTTGCTGCCCACTTTTATATATTGAAAACAATTAGATAATAATATAGTCCTCAGTAAAAAGGGGTAAATTTTAGAAAAAAGCTTACAAGGGATACTATTTAAATCTTCTGTATTGAATTATGAATAATCTACTATAAAATACTATTCCTACTTCTCTATTTATATTATTTCGTTACGTTATTACCATATTCTCCTTTCTTGAATCCAATTGAGGAATTTTGGTCAAAAGTAAAAGCTGATGTTAGAAGAACACCATTGACGGCAGATAATTGTCTCCCAGATTGTATATGTGAATCGGCTGAAAAAGTAGCAAAAAAAGATTGTGAAGGATGAATTAAGCATTCAATGTCTTTTTTCCAAAATTGTTTAAATGAGGAAAGAAATCTCGAAAATGGTCGTTAGGAGTTCAGCTTTCAATAGACGTATTTAAATTCGTTATAATTGAATAAGGAAAAACAAATTTATTTTTATATTATGTATAAGAGAATAGGAGTGTCAACAGATTATTATTTAATCATGTTCAGGGGAATTGAATGGCCCCAAATCCGCCATATCTTTCTTCATATGGTCATTTTCGGTCAATTTGATGATGCCGGGATTGATAATTTTTGGTAATAATTTGGGTATTTCTTCAGAATTATATCTTCTCTTAT
Source organism: Mucor racemosus (assembly GCA_027405735.1). Taxonomy (NCBI): domain Eukaryota; kingdom Fungi; phylum Mucoromycota; class Mucoromycetes; order Mucorales; family Mucoraceae; genus Mucor; species Mucor racemosus. Next base: position 679,548 of record JAPEHQ010000014.1, on the reverse strand, counting down.
TTCTATTGTCTTTATGAGAACTTTGGATCCTCTTAATAGTATCCAAGGTTCCCTCTAGCTTGCGCTAGAAATATTTATACATATTAGTAAGGACTTTTTGTTTTCAAATTGTTATATAATGTATATTATTTGAAAGTGCAATAAAAATTAATTGCATCTCGTTGATACATTTCTTTATCTTCAAACTTTGGCTCAATTTTGAGCACACCTTCTCTCCAGAAATGAAGTACCTCGTCTTGGTAAGAGAGAGACCAAAGCTTGATTTTGTTGTCTATCAAGTAATTGAATGGTATAATAAGGCTATAGCTATAATGGAATGTATATTACCTACTGCATGAACGAAATATATTTTTAGTTGTTCAAAGACATCAATTGATGCATACTTGTATTGATCAGCAATTGTCTTTAGGATTGCAAGACATCCATAATTTGTCTTATAATAATCAAAGTATATCTTTTTGGTTTCTTGATTCAAATATTCACCAGAGATTTCTACTACACAAATTTCCATATCATCAGCTTCTTGAAGGCGCACCACACCATCTGCCTTATAAATATATCGGTGATCTACTAATGATCCTTTTCTTTTTAATTGCTTGGTCATGGATACAAGCTCTTCTTTACCCTCAAAGAATTCTACTTTTGCCCAATCAAACTTGCTATGATCAATTAAATTACAAACAGATTTTAAGTTTGGTTCAACAAAGTAATTATTGAAAATGGTTTTACTGATTTAAAGGCACTTTAATCTTATACAACTTCAATATGAACACTAAAATCAGATATGCATATATATTAAATTAAAACAAGGGGTTACTTACAATGCTGCAAAGAGTTCTTCCAAAAAAAAACCTGTAATGCAATGGTGACATTTTCAGTGTCGGATGCATCTATCTACATATAGCTCTCATAAATATTTACAGTAGTAATAAGCTTGAATCAATTGGATACAGCATCATTAATTCTTGAAAAAGTTCTCAGTTATCATGAAATCTCTTGTTTTTAAGACTTACAAGGCTTAAAAGCGGAATATTAATTTAGAAAATTATTTTTGTCCAGATCATCAATTTTGACATTTTTTAATTTTTCTTTTCTGATTTTGCAAATCTAGAGTTAATTATACTACCAATTATAAAAACAAAAAATATACACATATACAGAATTTAGCGTTCTATCTGTTCAATAAAAAATAATAAACGTTTTTATTGCTAAATATTACATGAAAATCCTTTAACCAAAAATCCGTTTTTGGGACAAAAGTACAAAGTTTCATTACTTAACATTTAATATTAAGCTTTTATAAAATGTGTATTAGTTATGGCTACAATTTTCTCTCACAATGTAGTATATTTAAACGTTGATTTTGGTATCAAAATTTGATTTTTCTGTTTTTTGATCAAAATCATGAGGGTTGGTAAGGATAAAATGAGCCCTGAAAAATGTCCGCTAAAAAAACTGAATTTTCAGATCATACGCGATTAAATATAAGAAAAGTAAAGAAAAAACGACTTTTTGTTTAAAACTTACATATACTGTACCATAGTATAATAAGAGACTTAGCCGTTCGATCTTGCTATGCTCAATTACGACATCGCTCTACGGGCTCGCTTTTGCAATTATTTAATGAATGTATGATATGACAGACGACAATTTTTCTGGTAGAAAAATGTATATTTTATGATAATAGTATATCTTTATTATTACCAGATTAAATCGAAGGCAATGATATTTATGTCTGAGAGTTATATGTAGATAACGATTATTTCCAATACAAATAAAATAAAGACTACAAGCGATTATATCACGGAGAACGTAGGGTCTTTATTATTAAGTTAAAAAAGGAAGCCAGGAGCCATCAGGTCCTGGATTCTAAAAGTATTTATACCATTTAAATTCCATTTGGATGTCAGGTTCAATATGGGATTGAAATGAGATTTAACATAAATAATAGGCAAAAACCTACAATGTCTACTCAATGAAAAGCTAGAACTGGCTACAAACCCACGAAATGTTTTAGAAAAGTGATAAAATTTCAGATGATACAGAAACAAAAAAAAAAAAGAAAGAATAATCTAATGTTTTATCTAATAACTATAGTTTCGATCGTAGCTACTGTACACTTGAAAACAAATCTTTTTACAGCTGATAATCCGTAAACTAAAATAGTAAGTTTAAAGAAGGTTAATTTGTTTAAATTTTATGTGTGATAAAGTAACATTTATAACTTTAGATTTGACTTGCATATGAATTTAAGCAGTAAGTGCTATTTAAGTTTATTATATTCGAGCAAAAACCATTGTTGCTGTAAGCATTATAGCTATAAACATATTTACAAATGATGATAATGGTAAATATATTGGCTCTTGCATGTATTGCTCTGCATCAACAACGTATTGAATTGTACTGTCTAATAATTTATATTAATAAAAACAAATGTAATTTAAAAACCCATTCCAGTAAAAAAATGCAATGGAATTTTGAGAACGGCACGATGCTCATGTACAAACCAATTTGTGCTCATACAATCAGCTCATTATGTTCATGGTCAGATTTTATTATTATGCACAAATAGGGATAATGATATGCTTATGGGCAATTATCCTATTATGCACACATGGAATTAATGTCATGCACATGGACAGAGTCTATACTTCTTCACATACAGGTTTAGCGTTGTGCTCGTGTGCAGTTTCTTTTTTTGTGCCCATCATGTGCATCTTTTTATCTTTTTAGCCATATTCAGTGGGCATAACAGTTCAGGCTATAGTGTGCAGCCCACCAGGGCACAACAAAATTATCTTGTGCAGCACAGGTCGGCCGTAGTGTTGGGTAAGAATTTTCCAAAAACATCCTGGCAGAGACTTTGTAATGAGCACCTCTTCTTCAACTTGTCCACGTAGCCTAACTCCAAATACTTGTTGCTCATTTCAATAAAAGCAAAAAATGTATTATAGCTAGCTTCAGAAATTGCATAATTTCGGGATAGTTTTATAAAAGCTTGCTTGACAGAACGTCCAACCTTTACAACATCATTAAATTCAAGCAGAGTTTTGAGAAGGCTTGGTAAGTGAGCTCTTTTCTTCAAATGGAATAAGTAAACATTTTCTGGATGCGCAATTTGTAGTAAAGAAACCTTCTGAACAATTGTTTTAGTTCTACTCAGATCAACATTCCATTCATAGTCGAAGCCAATGTATACTGGAATAACTTCATTGGTATTGATATCTGTTTGCAAATGATCGAGGACCCTTGACATCATTAAATTTATCTATTTACCTGCTGAACGATATAGAATTGTAACATTAACATATAACATATGAAAACTCAGGACTGCAGTGGAATTACATACAAAAAACTAGATAATAATAAAATAACCTAATTTTCAAGTATCGCGCATGAAATATGATACCACTTGAAATTTGAGCAACAATAGTAGTAAACTGAACAATTCAGTTGAACACAGTAACAAACGCATGCTAAAAATATAAAACACTTTTTGAACCATACATGTCGTGTAGATGATAGCATACTTGATCACGGCGCAATCAATTACACAAATGACATATATAATATTAAAACAAACGTTTATCCAAATCAATAATAATAATAAACAAAGATATCAATTTAGTCAACTGATCATCTATATTGAAGTTGCACTATCAATATAAATAAGATTCAAGCATATAAAAATTACCCCTTAATTCAAGGTTACATAAAATAGATATAACAATAATAATCAACCATTTTCCAAAGAGTCGATATTGTCACACTTGACATCAATCCCTTATGGCCAATGCTTAGCATGATTTACCCCTTAAAGTATTAAATTAATAACAATGTACTCAAAACTAGAAGATTACTAAATATAAATCTATGCAGGTCTGATAGTATCCAAGTTATTCAAATCATTATTAAATACCCTCATAATTTTGCAATTGTTTTATATCTTCAGAAATCTTTTGTAATAAAAACTTTAGCTGATTATAATTGTATTTCTACAGCTTTTATTTTTATATTTTTATATTTTTTATTTTAGTTGAGTGAACAGCATCGTTATTTACTGCATGCCAGAAAAAAAAAAAACACTATTCTGCTTTTTTTATTTCAGCAAAAAATATTGATTTTCCATTGAGAAAATCAAAATCATAATTTACAATATAACTCACAGGTTATGCCAACTGAGTTCCAAAATCGATTTGTGAAATCGACCGAAAAATGATTCAAAAATTAAAATTGTCCAGTAGCTCATGAGCTGCAAAGTAAGTTGGACTAATGTATTAAATAAATTTTGTACAGTTTTGAATTCTGCATCTACCTAAATAAAATTCAAATAAATGTGATCTATCAGAATTACAACATTCGATATATAGAAGATCTCCGACAAATCTAGCAGATCTTATCTATCCAGTAACTGGTTCCTGTCACCCAGGAATTAACAATGAAACATAACTTATAGCAATATTACCACTGAAACATAACATGTTATATCTGAAGTGAACTAAGCTAGATTCCCATCATAAAATACCTAAATTAAATGTCATCTCATTTGAAACCATGCTATCAAAGATAAGACTATATAGTAAATAGACAATTGCATAAAGATAGCAAGGGTATAATACTCAAATAAGAGATGCTAAAATACTAAAGTAATGTGGGATATCCTAAATAAAAGATACAAAAAGTACATGCTTATCAAGTAGAACAAGTAAGGGCTGTTCTGAAAGCATGATTGACAAACTATATTTAAAACACCGTTCTTGATCCACCAAATCAATAACCAAACAACCCAACATTTATACTCAAAATTAATGGAATCGTTGACAATTGCAATGCAATTGCAAGATAGTAAATAATCACCAAATAATATAAATAGAGACGTAGAATAACCATTTTATTGCACATTATCCATATTTTAATAAAGAAGGATTTTAACAGTATTCTTTATCGCTTTTTACACCCATATTTTACTGCAATATCCATATACATTAATAATAATATCTATTGTCACATCTAATGGATCCCTGTCCATTAGATCTTATCACACAATTCCAATAACTATATAAACCCATATTTAATTCATTCTAATAAACGGTACTTTTTACGTTGATTTTAATTTATAAAGTCTCGATAAATCAAAATGTTTCACATTAAATTTTGCGTAAAATGCAATTAAAATTTTTGAGGTTTTTTGAGGATACACGCCATCTTTTATAAGCATATTTCAAATAAAAGTAATGGATATAATGCACAAAAAAATTATCTATCGACTGAGCTATTGCTGAGCCTTTTAGCTGCATTTTTCATAGAGAAAACGAGATATTTATCGATTTTTTTTCAAATTCAGAATTTGGGATGAGGGTATACAAGGGGAAAATTGGAGCTGGAAACGAAGGTATCTCTCTGGACGCATTTTTGCGGATATCTCTACGAAAAATCAATATTTTTAAAAAAACTAAATTGGGTCCAAGAGAGCTTAACGAGGCAAATGGCATACACGTAAAAAAACATGCTACTCAAATTAACGAATATTTTGAATTTCGCTGCAGAAATGTCAAAAAATTGAAAAAAAATAGAAGTGCTTGAAATTTTTTTATATCGAAATATGTAATAGAGTAATTTAAACCAAGTAAGTTTCATTATTAAAAAGTGTTAGGATAGCTTAATTTTTTGTAGAGATATGAAGACTCAAAGGGTTTCATTTTTTGTAGTGAAATACGCGTACAAATCTGAAACATTAGCACCAGAAAAGTTATACCAACCGCAAAAAGTAAGTTATTTCCGGATACTCATTTTTAGATTAAATTTGAGCATCTCAGGTACATTGGCATATATTTTTTTCTTGATGTTATTTAGTGAAAAAAAAAGTAGGGAAGGGATGAAAAATGAGACCCAGTTTTTAAGGAAAAAATAGGGAATTTTAATCTCTCGTAAAGTATAAAACAGATAACATAATGCGTTTAATTCAAATGTATTAAGCAATGTCTAAGCTATATTCTAAAAATTGCTTAGTATAGGATTTGTTACAAAGAAAAGGGATTCATTTTGATTTTGAACATTGGAAACACTGAAATTAAGTTTTTGAAAATTCAACTTTTCTCAAAAAAGTAACATACTTCATTATTTACAAATGCCCTTTTATTATTATTTTTATATGTATATGATTTTTTAAGCAATTAATTTAGTTATTGGGATTATCAAATTACTTTCTTCCCATAAATTTTTTGAAAAGCGTATGATGTTCCTTGGGAGGAGCTCCACCATTACCACGACCACGGCCAGAGAATTGACCTCCAGAGTTACGGTTATATTCGAGATAAGCCATATTATCACCACCAGCAAGAGTTCTTGTTGTTGTAACTTGTCGCTTGACCAATCCAGATGTGCGATTTTTGGCAGCAACCTTACGGTCAGTAATTCTACCAACATCATCGACATTGATCAATTCCTCATCTCTCAAATCAGTCTATACGTATATTAGTATATCAAATTGACAATTACAATCAAAGTAAACTTACATCATTTGTTAACAATACTGCCTTCAAAAGATCCATTTGCTCTTGATGTGTTCTAAAGACAATATTGGGATCGCTATCCATACCTTCGAGATTTGTGATTACTTTAAAAGCGTAACCTTGATCAATCAAAAACTGTTGACGCTTTGTAGAGTAATACATTTCTTGTGTATCACGAGAAACGAGAGAATAAAAGAATGCATTAAAACCTTCATCGTTACGTCTCTTGGCTCTCAAAATACGACCCAAACGTTGAGCTTCTTGACGTCTAGAACCATAATGAGAAGAGATTTGGATCAAACAAGTAGCTTCAGGCAAATCAATACTTGTATCACCAACCTTGGACAAAAAGATAGTGCTAACTGCAGGATTATATTGGAAATTCTGCAAAATACGCATACGTTCCTGTTGACCAGTACCACCATAAATGTAAGGTTTTCCTAACTTTTTAGCATATTCCTACATACATAATATTGTCAAAGTCATTTACAAATTCATGCCATATTCAAAAAAAAAAAAAAAAAACTTACAATAAGAGCATACACATTATCAGAAAAGACAATAATTTTATCACCACGTCTTTCATGATATCCAATAAGGTATTGACAAGCTTGGAATTTCTTGGGGTTCATGACGTATAATAATGTACGTTTACGAGAATTCTCATACAAATATTCTTTATAAAACTCGGGAGTCATTGGGCACCAAACTTCAGCACATTGTACATTTGCAATATGACCACGACTAGCCAAATCCATCCAATTGGCTTCATATAACTTGGGGCCAATCAAAAAGTTAAGGTCATCAATCTTTTCATCTTCACGAACCAATGTAGCTGTCAAACCCAATTTTGCATGTGCAGCGATAGTTGTAACAACGGTACGAAACATATTTGCAGGAACAACATGTACTTCATCCAGTAACAAGAAACCCCATTCACGAGACTCCAAGAACTCCATCATCTTTTGAGCATCGTATGAACGTTTACGCTTATTTGCTACCATTGAATAGGTTGAAATAACGATACCTGATGCACCCGAGAATTTTTCCTTACAATCAGATGTGAATACAGCGACCTGATTTTCTTTGATACTACTCCATTGTAAAAATTGTTGTTTCCATTGCATGACTGATACACTATAAATGATGGTTAATTATTATAATAATTGGCTGTAGATGATAAATATATTTACGAAGAGGTACATAGTACCAAACAACTCTTTTTGATGGTACATGCAGCAGTGATACCGACAAGAGTTTTACCAGCACCACAGGGAAGCACAATGATACCAGAACGAGCACGACTATCAATAAACTTGATTAAAATTTACGATTACAAGGCAAATTAATTGATATACTTTACCCATTACCAAACATTTTGGAAAGACTCTTTTCTTGATATGGACGAATGGTAGTAGTAGGCTTAAGATCGATTTCAAGATTTGCATTAACGGTATCATTACGGAAATCATATTCTTCCAACATGGGATAATCAATGTCATTACATCTCTTTTTAATGTTCTAATGATAATAATAATAAAAAAGCCCCACAAGATCAATATCAAACACACGTTCATCAAAATTATTTGTATAAAATTACCTCTACATGTTCAGCAGCAATTTCAAATGAATGAACCTGCTCACCACCAAAATCATCTTCTTCATCTTCTTTATCAATGCCTACAACAGCACCGAAATACTTTTCTTCATCCTTCTTGCGTTCAGCTTCTTCGGCAGTCAACTCTTTAATCTTTTCAACACTACCATCATCACTAGGTTTAGTAGGATTTTTGATACCGGGAATGGTCAAGTCTTTTCCAGTAGGCTTTGAATTGACTAAAAGCACAGCAGATCCAGCAGGAGCACTAATAATTTGGTCATTTTCATCACGTACAATACGACCTGTATTGATGATTGGATCTTTGAGCAACATTTGTAAAGTCTCGGGATGAGAAGATTCGACATAATAGCGATTGTGCTTTAAAACCAATTTGACTTTACCATAAGATAATGTACATTGACGAATAAATTGAGTGATAGAATCAGGAACAGGCACTTTACAAAGACGATTCAAAACCTCAATGATATCTTCTGTTTCTAAACCTACAGAAACAGCTGCATATAATGAATAAGGGGTTAATTTGTATTCATGAATATGAGCAGGACTAGAGTTGAAAAAAAAAAAAAAAAAAAAATCAGTTATGACATTACATATCAATTTGTATCAGTGTCATTACCGACTGACAGGTTCACTAATAGCAACCAAGAAATCTTGAGCTTGTTCAGCAATAGGTGAAAACCCTTCTAAAATAATATGACCATCTTCAGGACTAATCCACAAAGGTCTTGAAGCATGATCTTGCTTTAATGGAAGGTTAGTGTAATCTTCACGACCAAAGATGTGGGAAATGAAATCAGATTTATTTGATTCAATGATGGTCTCATTGCCTGATTTCAAGGAATTGATCTCAAGATTTGCATTCTTTGGAACTAATTTATATACGTTATTATATACAGAGCTAAAAAGTTTTACGACTTTTTACCATAAAGCTTTGATTGTAAGGTATCATCTAATTGAATATCATCATCATCTTCCTCATCACTAAGCTCTACATTTTCATTTAAATAGTTATAGCATTTATTAAATAACAATTAATTTGATGTATATGTATATACCATCAATTCTTCTCTTATTGCTCATGTTGGATTAGATATAAAGCAAAAAGAAAAAAGGCTACTAGATGGAAATATCAAACCGCAGTTGGCAGAAGTAGGGTTAGAACCCTAGTCACGTATTACAAAGCAATGCTTGATCCTTCTACAGTAGTTGATTACATGCCAAATTAAGCTTGGTTTATCGAGGGAGTGCACTAAGCAACTGGTATTTACTTTATCGTATGCTTGGTGTCTTTTATGAGCAGTGTATAGGCAGAATTGGTCTATAAAAATCGCATATTTGGAGGTTTTCCAACACAACAAATGGCTGATCTTGTTGCAGATTATCTCTCTTGTTGCATATAATGATAATTATTCGTTCAAGAATTGATCCAGTTTGATATTGCAGTTTTGAGCCTGTGCACAGCATTTAAAATTATGTATGATGTTACAACTACATAGGGTGCTGTCAAAACATGCCTTTTTAAGGCTTTTTCTCGATACATTGCATTTGAATTTCGAGAAATTTATATAATAAAAAAGTAAATACAAAAAATATCAACATGTAGAGCTTTAAATTACCTATAGATTCAATGTAAATAATAATACTTTTTTTTTGGTATTATTGTAGAATAAACTCTTTAAACGTCGTATATACGATGAAAATATAGCTTGTAGTCAATCTCCGCTAACTACATATTGTAATGCAAAATATAAAATATACAAGGCTGGACGTGTATAAACAACATCAATAAACGATACTACCTTTGTCGCTAATTTATTATCACAGACTTTATTTACTATTTGCCTCACAAATAGATGAGTAACATTATAATTGATGGGAATTTGATATGATTGAGAGGGGATATGATTATGTATAATGATAAGGGTGATGATGAGAGAACAATCAAATTGAATGCACTCTTAAATGTCTTCTCATGTTACTTTGTACACTAAATCTTCGTCTACAGCCGGGATATGTACAGTTGAAAGGTTTTTCACCTGTATGAGAATAAATATGAATCCTTAAAGAAGAGGGTCTCATGAACTTTTTAGAGCAAAATCTACAATTGTATTGTCTTCCAGATTTGCTGTCTTCTTTGATGGGATTTAATAATAGCGGAATGCTTGATGATGTTTTAAATTTGCGTTCATCATCTACTTCATCATCAATAGTGGAGTATGAAGAAAGTGACGAGGATGCAGGCGAAGATTCTGCTATTGATGAAGAGGACGAAGATGATATAATTGAAGATCTTGAAAATGGTGGGGGTAAAATATTCCTTAGCCGAGGATCAACAGGAGAAGATATAACAAAACCTGACATTTTAGTGATTGCAGACGATTGCAGTTGTACTGGCAAGACAGCTTCCATGTAAAATATGCTTGGCTGAACTGGGTCTGGCAGTTTCGAAGCAGTAGTTGGAGAGATGATGATAGGAGTACCTTGGATATCTTTGAAGTAAATAAATGTTAGATATTCGATTTTTATTATTATGTTCAAGGAGATTTCTCACCTTTTCTTTTATTTTCTAATTGAATCTTTGGCAAATTTAGATTCTTATTATGATTTTGACACATTTTTTGGATGAAAAGACTACTTTAATTTTTCTTTACATGACATAATATTATATATATATATGCTGAAAAAAAAAAAAAAGTTCCGTTTTCTTCTTTGCATTGGCACTACAATATCTCAAAAGTTACAACAAACACACACACACACACACACATGCGCACATGCTTAAACGGCAATATTTTTATTTATCACGAAAGGGTATTTAATTTAAAGAAATCTCAATTGTGCTGGTGTAAAATGAATTGGTTTCCAATCCAATTTACCTGGTACAATAACACGCTTTCTACGTCTCTTTTTTTCATCATTTCTTTCCCATTGCTCAATTACCTTATCACCCAAACAAATAATATGCTGACCACGGTAATATTTTAAAGCACCAATATTTTGTAATGTATGCAAAATGTCTTGTGTGGTAATTGAAGTTCGATGTGAAATTTCTTCGATTGTAATTTCCTCGGTCGAATTTAATAAAAACTCTACAATTGTTTCAGTCCAGAAAGCACGATATGATAGTAATCCAAGATCAGATAATGGTTTTTCAGGTGATCCTGTTCTTCCTTCAGCTTTTGAAAGTTCATATGAAAATGCAATAAGTAATCTACCATATCCAAGACGTTGATATTGTGGTAATGTTAAAATACATGCAACATTGTAACTTTCCGATGATTCCTTCTCTTTTGAGAAATATCCAATTAAATGATATCCTTTATCGTCTCTTTCCGTCATACAGTAAAACAAGAACGGATCTACATCGTAATAAAGTGTTTTATGATCCAGAAACAACTTTGATAGCAAACAAAGATTTCTACACCATGATTTTTGCTTTCGACCATCAATTTCGAAAAAGGAGATTTCATCATGTCGATAAATTTCATTGCCAGGTGGATGGTGTAATTGACATCTAGCTCTATGTCTACTCAATTGCTTATGAGAAACATAGAAAGAAAGACAAAATTCACAAATATAAAGCATGTCGCAATATGCGTATTCTAATGGATAAGGTGAAAAATACCATGCTTCAACTTCATGTTGTCCCATTTGAATTTTGTTGAGATTTTTGACTCTAGCAATTTCTTGTACACTTTGTGTCATTGAACCAGATGTTCTTAATTTCTCAATTTCATGATCTTTTGAGAAAGTATTATGTTCATCATCTTCTTCATCGTCGTGTTCGTCATGTTGATCATGTACTTCCATTTCAACAGTTTGATCGTGTTCATCTTCATTACCCAATACAACTTTATCCACATGCTCTTCTTGATCTTTTTTCTTTCTTCCTATTCCTCCTGAAGGTGTTCCAGCTCTTCCTTTCTTTGCTGGTGCTGCACCGTCTTTCAAGTTCTTTTTTGGCACTGGAAATTCAATCGGTCTAGAGAAATCAAGTCGTTTTATAGAAACCCATTCATCTAAACGTTTGTTGAATTCAGTATAATGAACATAATATTCAAGACCATGGGCTGGCGTATCACGCGATGATAATATTTCTGCTCTTCTAAACTCGGATTCTTCAATTCCTTTTGATTGTGTAATTTTTTCAACAAATAATTTACAATTGACTGGGGCTGCCAAGAATTTTTGTACTTGGGTTGCTTGTTTATCATCAATTATATCCATTTTATCATCAATCACATCCATTTTATCATCTCGTGGTAATGTATTTGTCATATTATCAGTATTTTCTGGTGTAGCAGCAGCAATAGTTGTTGTTGTTGCTATCGTTGTTGCTGGCTCTGATTCTGTTGCTGTTGGTATAGCAGTTGCTGTTTCTACTGCGTCTGTTATCATTTCTGTTGCTTCTTCCGTAGTTGCAATCACTTTTTTCTCAGGAACAGTTTCGTTTACTGGTTCGATTGTTGTTGTTTCCTTTATTTCTGGTAAACCTTCAGTCATTTTGGAGTTTTTGAAAAAAAAAGAAAAAAGAAACAGGGTTTCACGACTATTGAAAAAATAAATAATAACCAACCATGATAATAGCTTTTGATGTCGTTTTAAGCCATTTAAACTCAGGATTGAGGAAAAACAAGTTGAAAATCAAGGTAAACATACCAGAAACAAGCCGGTACATTACTAAAAGCAGTGTTAGAATATTTTCTAGCATGCATTTAGATATAATACATTTTAAGCCCTTTTTATTTGGGAAAATTGCATGACAAAATTCACATTTAAATAGTGATTTATGAAATCTAACAACAAATTGCAATAATTTATAAATATGATAATATAGTGAATTTATATACACAAACTTGAAACAAGAAATAACAGTATCATATCGATATGCTATTGATTCCTTTTCAAGTACTTGACAGTTTAAAGCATTTGAAAATCACTCAAAAAGAATTCTTTATGTACAAAAACAAGGGAATATTTTCTATAGAATTCTAGCTACGACGCCCATTAACATCTTATTCAATGAGACAAGGCATAGCAAAGATGGTGCTTTCTATTATTTTAAAAAGCCCATAACAACTGGAACAACATACGCAATATATCTATATACACTAAAAGAGGTTTGCTACTTTCATTAAATTCAATTGGTACGAATCAAATATCATAGTTTTGGCCAGAAATCCTCCATTCCTTGTAGAAAATATCATAAACATTGGATTATTTTCCTTTGTGTATTCTCTTTTGTTTTCTTTCTTTTTTCAACTCCAAGACATCATGCGTTCAAGTATTCTTTCTGCCTTAATAATAGCATCTACAGTATCAACTGCTTTAGGTGCTCCTACTGCATCAAATTCGATTTCAGAGTCTTCTGCATCATCTTCCATTGCCGAAGCACAAGCTGAAGCATCAACTGATCCTAGAATTGAAAGATGGGCTCGCATGAAAGTTGCTCTTCCTGATGGCGTATTTCCAGAAGACAAAGTAGTTTTAGAAGAACAATTGCGAGTTGCTCCTATGATTGCTGTTGATGAAGCAAGCTTACTAAAGCCTGCTGCTATCACAGGAAAACCTGTTGACAAACGTCAGCGTATCGATATTGAGCCTGCATACAAACATATGAGTATTATGGGAGAAAATGATCAAGCAGATTTCTTAGATGTTGTTGAAATTGCACCATTTTCACCTGAAATGCAACAAGATTTGAATCAAAAACAGGAAGCCTCTTCTAGCAGTGAGTAAATTTGTAAATTAAATATGGTAACATTCAATCTAAACTCCAAAACAGATGTTGAACAAGATGCCCCTGTTGCTGCTAATAAAGGTCATAAGAAATATCTTGGTATTAGCGACAATGGTGAATCTCAAATTATGAACCTTCCTGTTCCAGCAAATGTACAAGATATTGATGCTAGTGAACAAGAAGAACCTCATGCTTCATTGCAAGCAAAAAAGGTGGTTGGATTAGATAATAATGGAAGAATGCGATTTGTAGATGTTCCCATTTATAATAGAGGTTCATCAACATCTCAAAAGTAAAATATCCTACATGAATTAATTATTATTTATTAAATAAATAAAGAACTTTTTTATTATTAAGAAAGGCCTTGTGTCTTTGCCCATTCAATAGACAATGAAGTTATTATGGTTGCTGTGTGTTCAGGTATTTCACAATATAAAACATCTGTCAAGATTTTATTTTGAGTATTTTCCCATGTTGTTCCATATACATCTGCATTCTCCAACATCATTTGAGGATCACTTAATTCCATTGCAAAACGTTCATACATAACTGCCAATTCAGGGTAAGGCTCTTTAAATTTATTGTCTTTAACAATAGGTACAGTTTGAAAATGAAAACCAATATCTTTTGCAAATGGTAATATCCCATGCACAAATGTCCCCGGCGCTATGGGTAGTAATCGCAGGCATTCAGTGATAAATAAAGTTTGACACCACAAGGGGATATTTCCTCTCACCAAAATATCTCGCATATGGTTGTAAGGATTTGTGTATCGAATACCTAATGTATGTGTATAGGGAATAAATGCCTTTGCTCTTTGCTTTTGTTCTTCTTCTTCTTGTCTCTTTTTTTCTATCGCTGCTTTATTAGTTTGTTCCATCATATCGTTGAATAGATCGTTAAATGTAAATGTGTCAATAGGTGCCAGATTATCGTTCTTTGTAAACAAATCCATAGCATTTGTAAGTGAATTGGGTGAAGGATATACTAAAGGCGTACCGAATTCCCATTTCTGTATCATAAATGTGCCTCGAGATAACCTCACAAAAGAAAGATTGAAATCATGTCTAGAAAAACAGTGAAGCATGCGCATGAGTAAGTGCTCTGATCGAAGTTGTCTATATTCAAAAATATCCTGTGTCGATAAAGGTTCACTATTGAAATTATATGCAAATAAACCCAACAAATCTCTTTCACTTCCAGGCAGTGGTAGTTCTGCCAACTTGTTTGAAACATTTTTATACTTGTTTTCATAAGCGTTGATGTGATAAGCTGGGGAAGAAACAAATGCAGTTGTCGAATTATACACATTTTTTCTAATCTGTGCTAATGCGTAGGACCAGTGATCACTTGAACAACATGGTGCAATACCTAGTTCATGATCTTGAGCAGTTGCACATTGACATTTGGGAAATTCTATAGAGACGCAGTCTGTTGACATGTTATTTTGCATTGTATTTTTGTTTATTTATCGTATTATAGAATGAAAAAAAAAAAGAAAAAAAAAAAAAAAGCAGAAAGGAAAGATGGAGGAAAAATACTTTTTTTTTTTTTTTTTTTTTTTTTTTTATTCATGGTTTTAAGTATCAAGCGGGACCTTAATCCATAATATTCAATCATATAGCATATATTCAAACAATTAGTAATTAGTCAATCTTCTGAAGCAAATACTTACAGCATCATCATACCACCACACTTTAACTGTTTGATCATCGCTACAGCTTGCAAGCATGCCTTGTTTAGCATTCCAAGCAGCATCATAAACAACTCCTGAATGGCCACGCAATTTCTGTAAAACTTCTCCAGTATCTTGGTCCCAAATATATACAATTCCATCTTCACTACCACCTACAATCAAATTGTTATCTGCAAAATTGGCTCGAACAAAGTTTTTGGATGTATTTTGATGTCCTTTCAATTTACGGATAGGTCGAACCATACGAACATCCCAAAGACGATTTGAGTTATCTTTGGAACTACTCAATAACAATGTACCACTGGAATTCATTTCTACTGAAGTTACTTCACCTAAATGAGATGAAATAGTACGAACACATAAACCAGATACAATATCCCAAAACTTAATAGTGTTGTCCTTTGATCCACTAATCACTAAATTGCCCAAAGGATTGAATATAGTCTTGGTAACAGCTAGTTGATGTCCAGGGAAAGTCTTTATAATGGCACCTGTATTCACATCAAATAATCGCACTGTTTTATCATAACCGCCTGTAACTAAATGGTTTTCATTTGGATGATATCTTACTGAATATACATCACCGGCATGTCCATTCAATGTAGTTGCACAGGAAGCCTTTTGTTGGCTCTTTAAATTCCAAATCTTGACAGTAGAATCACCACTAGCACTTGCTATGAAATCACCCGCATGTGTAGTCGTTAAATCCCAAATTCTAGATCGATGACCTTCCAATACATCCAAACATTTAGCAGATTCTGTATCCCAAATCCTTAATGTATTATCACTCGATCCTGAAACAATCTTCTTCCCTTCTTCACCAATGAATTCTACACATTTTACGTTACCACGATGTCCTGTCAAAGTAGCGCCTACAGCATTGGGTATCACAAAACTAGTATAATCATCTAAAAGCGAGTTAACAGTAGGTGCAATTTTGGGATGATATCGAGAGAATTCAATTTGATATGCAACTGCTTGACGTAATAAGCCTAATAATCGGTCTGGTGGGATGTGTCGATTGCCTGTACGATCGGCTGTTTCAAATTCCAACATGCTTTGAAGTTGATCTACAAGTCCTTCTCTCGAGGCCATGATACCCTCCCATTGCTTGAAACTAGGTGCCTCGTGAATGGATTTAGCTGTCAGCAGATAACACATGTCTTTAAATTCGTTAGGTTTTGTTTGGAAGTGTTCGAGTGGCTTTAACCTTTTGTTTAAAAATGTAAATGCCTAAAAGTGTTTTTAATAACAAATATTCTGATGGTATGACGAAATGTATACCTTTTGAATTTCACGTCTTTCTAAATACTCTAGATACTGTTGTTTGTATATAGAATATAAAAATGATCTATGATTTTTGACTAATGGTTTTGTACATAATTTTTCTACTTCTTGCCAATCGCCGTCTATTTTGTATAATAAACTTAGTGTTTGAACTTGTCGCATAATATATTCTTACCTAGAATCGCTTTCTTTAATCGCTTCACTTCTAATGTACGCTCTTCTCTTTCTTTCCACTTCACATTGGTTTCATCATATAAAACAGATTGAGAAGCATGATATCCTTCATCTTGTAAATATTGCATAATGATGGCAATGATATCTTCTTTAATACGAGGATCGTTCGAGTTGAAAATGTCATCTGTAGGTTGAATGTGTGAGTTTTGCATACCAACGTGCTGGTTGAAAGTTGCCATGCTATTTTAGTCTGTTAGTATATTATATTTCATTCAATTGCTGCTAGATTTTCAACCATCTACCTTCTACGTTTCTTTGCAGCTTCGCTTTGAGAAACACTATTTTTATTTATAATAAAAGATGCTGTATCGACAACCTCTTGTTCCTCTTTCACAATAGCATCGTTTAGTTTTTCTTCTTTGACAGTAAGTGTTTCTAAGCAATTTTCAACATCTTGTTCTTGTTCTATTGAATTATTATCCATATGTATTTTAAGTTGGTGTAATGAATATATAGAAGTAAAAAGGAAAAAATAGTACGTACACAACGTCAATTAATTTGGGTATGGTTGTTAAACAGACCACTATTGTGTTCAAGCGTACGGCCCGCGACACTCGTGAGCTGTGCACTTGTAAGGATGAAGGTCCGGGTCGATTTAACACCGTCATTTAGAAGTGTCCTTAAATCTCAAATCTACTTGAAACTGTTTCGAACATTTGGTGCTTTGGGCTGTTTTTAAGGTTGGTCCTCAAATGCTGTACGGTTGAGGAATTCATCTCATATTTATTGTTTCTCGCTTTATAACACCCTTAACGGTTTATACGATTGAGAGCGTTCCCTTACAGTTTGTATTTTTTTTTCCCTGCTTTACACATCAAATTGTCTTGGCGCAAAAAGCCATCATCACAAAGAAAAATGCAAACGTCTAAAATACAAGAGTTCCTTACGATTTCTTTTTTATACGATTAAAAAAAAAATATGAGACCATGTTCAAGATGATATGTCAAAATTTAATATAGCTTTTGTTGTTTGAAATTACCATTTCTCATAAGCTAAAACAAATTCTTTAAAAATTTGAAATTTTCATGAGAAATCAAAACATTTACCTATAATTTACTTGTGAAATTTACTTGTTTTTAAAACTTCTTTCATATATTTGAGGGGTTGATTAACAGCTCATACAAAAAATTACTGTAAAAGGCACACTTTCCACAAATTATTTTTGGGCTGGCTTTTGTTAAGGTAGCTATCAAGAAAATGCCCTCTTTAAGTATCCATATTATGTAAAAATGTGGATAATTAAGAAATCATGCAAAATAAATTATAAAAGCATACCTGAGATACTAAAGTTAAATACAGTTTTTATCATTTCTCTTCATCTTGCTCAATAATTCAGAAAAAATCCCTTGAATATCCGAGCACATTTTTTCAGTGCTTGAAAGTCAACATTTTGGGGCTTCATATCTCTGTAAAAAATTAAGCTATATTAACGCTTTTTAATAATAAAACATACTTCTTTTGAAGCATTCTATAACATATTTGAGTAAAAAAAATTCTGAGCACTTTTATTTTTTTTTTCATTTTTTTGATATTTTTGTACTAGATTTCAAAATATTCGTTATAATGAACAGTATTTTTTCATATTCATGTCATTAAGCTCGTTGAGTTCTATCGGACCCAATTTAGTTTTTTTCAAAATATTAATTTTTCGTGGAGATATCCTCAAAAATGTGTACAAAGAGATACCTTCGCTTCCAGCATCAATTTTCCCCTTGTATACCCTCATCCCAAATTCTGAATTTGAAAAA
This sequence comes from Mucor racemosus, assembly GCA_027405735.1. NCBI lineage: Eukaryota > Fungi > Mucoromycota > Mucoromycetes > Mucorales > Mucoraceae > Mucor > Mucor racemosus. The sequence continues at coordinate 660,710 of JAPEHQ010000014.1, read as the reverse complement.
AAATTGATACAAATTTTGTTTTCTCTACGAGAAATGCAGCTAGAAGGTTCAGCAATAGCTCGATCGATAGATAATTGTATTGTGCATTATTGTCATTACTTAAATTAAAAATATACTTACAAAAAGTAATGTGTATCTTCAAAAAACCTCCGAATTTTCAATTGAAATTTGCGCAAAATTTAATGGGAAAAATTTGTTTGATTTTTATTTAGATGAATTTAAAATCTAAAACTGCACAAAATTAACTTATACGCTAGGCCGACTTACTTTGCAGTTCATGAGCCATTAAACAATTTTGGTTTTCTTGATCATTTTCTGGCCGATTTGGCAGATCGATTTTGAAACCCAGTTACCATAGGGTTAAGCTATAATAAGTCCATATTATTTGATTATATCGACAAAAAATCAATATTTTTTGCTGTAACAAAAAATACAGAGTAGCTTAGAGTTGGATCTATCTTTAGAATACAAAAATTTAATACTTTAAGTTTAGTGCTCAATTTTTTTAGAATCAATTCTACGTAACTCTTGGTCAATTTTGCTAAATATTTGCCAAGTGCACTTATATTCTGATATTAATATTTTTATTTTCTGAGAAACATCAATGGCCTATGAAGTGAAGATACATGTTGCTTAAAGATTTTATGTTATTTAATTCAATGTTGAGCGAAAACATCCGAAAACCATTTAAGAACTGTCTGAAACCTACTTTTTACAACCGCAAAAAAATCAATAACAAAAACCCTACCTTAACGAATTTCAATCCTAATAATTCCCAAATTTACATGGGAGTAGTAGGGACACAATTTGGACATGCTAGCCTCAAAAAGCAACATCCACACCCTACTGTGTGTTGGGAAAACCATCGCCAAAATGCACCTATAGCTTACTGCGCAAAGTTTTTGAAACAAAATTTTGATATGATCTCTAATCTCTATGAATACTGATTCAAATAAGCTGCCACTTTTCATCAATATAGATATGATGAACAGTTACCACAAATATTTCAGATACCAGCCTCCATGGGTCATTGTGCATTTAGTAAGTTTGAGCAACAAGTTGGCTATCTGCTATTTATTACGCCTACTAAGGCAGTAAACTTATCACTTCTCGGTGATGAATATGAATCCAAATAACCTCCCATTGTAATATGAGGCACTTCTAACGTTAATAAATATAATTTCAAAAACTGTAGCCCCCCCCCCGAGTTGCTGTGTAAATAGATAATTGAGAATTCGAACATGTTCAAACTATTTTGTATCGATTTTTCAAGTATTTTTTGAAAATTTCCATAAAATCAAATAATAACTCAAAATTAAATTTTAAACACTACGGCCGACCTGTGCTGCACAACAAGATGATTTCGTTGTACCCAGGTGGGCTGCACACTATAGCCTGAACTGCTGTGCCCCCACTGAATAATATGGCTAAAAAGATGACAATATGCACATGGGCACAATAATAGAAACTGCACACGAGCACAACAACGCTAAGCCTGTATGTGCAGAATTATAGATTCTGTCCATGTGCATGAAATTAATCCCATGTGTGCATAATAGTAGTAGAATTGCCCATAAGCATATTGTTATCCCTATTTGTGCATAATAATAATAAAATCTGGCCATGAGCATAATGAACTGATGATCGTATGGGCACATATTGGTTTGTACATGAGCATCGTGCCGTTATCAAAATTCCATTGCATTTTTTTACTGGAATGGGTTTTTGAATTACATTTGTTTTTATTAATATAGATTATAAACAATACAATTCAACAATACGTTGTTGATGTAGAGCAATGCATGCAAGAACCAATATAATGTTTACGATTATCATTATTTGTAAATATGCTTATAGCTATAATGTTTACAGCAACAATGGTTTTTACTCGAGCATAAACTTAAATAATACTTACTACAGCTTAAATTTATATGCAAGCCAAATCTAAGATTATATATGCTACTTTATCACACATATAATTTAAACAAATTAACCTTCTTCAAACTTACAATTTTAGTTTACGATTGTCAGTTATAAAAAGATTTGTTTTCAATCATAGCTACGATCAAAACTATGGTTATTAGGCAAGACATCAGATTATTCGTTTTTTACTTTTGTTTCTATATCATTTGAAATTTTATTACTTTTCTGGAACATTTCGTGGGTTTGAAACTAGTTTTAGCTTTTTATTGATTAAATGTAAATTTCATTGTCTTCGATTTGATCTAGCAATCAAGAAATACGTCCAATAATGCAGTTAAATGAAAACATCAGCCTTTAATGTAGACTGCTACCTATATTAAAAATATTAATCGCTTGCGTTAGCATGCGTATTCACATAAAAGAAAACAATATCAGCTTGATAGTCTGATATGCCTTATCAAACGATGAATATATCCTTGGGATATGAAAAAAAAAGAAAAACAACACACGTAGAAAAGGATTTTCAAGGCTTTACATTATTTAGCGCATTTAAAACCTGATAAATTGCACATTTCAGCCAATGTACAAGCAACGTTACAACGCCTGAACTATAAACTAAGCAAAATAGACAATATCTGTTACAATAATAGAACATAAAATTTTCTACTAGAAACCCCGTCTGTCATATCATACAACATCCATTAAAAATTGCAAAAACGAGCCCGTTGAGCAACGTTGTCATTGAACATAGCAAGATCGAAGGGCTAAGTCTCCGATACTATGGTATATCTAAGTTTTAAATAAAAAGGCGTTTTTTTTTTACTTTTCTTATATTTAACCATGTACGGTCTGAAAATTCAGTTTTTGTAGCGGACATTTTTGGGGCTCATTTTATCCTTACCAACACTCATGATTTTGATCAAAAAATAGAAAAATCAAATTTTGATACCAAAATCAACGTTTAAATGTACTACATGGTGAGAGAGAATTGTAGCCATGACTAATACGCATTTTATAAAAGCTTAATATTAAATGTTAAGTAGTGAAGCTTTGTACTTTTTGCCCAAAAACGGTTTTTTGAATAAAGGATTTTCATGTAATATTTTGCAATAAAAATGTTTATTATTTTTTATTGAACAGATAGAGCGTTAAATTCTGTATATGTGTATATTTTTTGTTTTTATAATTGGTAGTATAATTAACTCTAGATTTGCAAAATCAGAAAAGAAAAATTAAAAATGTCAAAATTGATGATCTGGACAAGAATAATTTTCGAAATCAATATTCCGCTTATAAGCCATGTAAGACTTAAAAATAAGTGATTTTATAATACTTGGGAACTTTTTCAAGGATTTACGATGCTGTACCCACTTGATTCAAGCTTATTGCTGTAAATCTTTATACGTGCTAATATTGTGTGGTAGTTTATTTGATTATAGTATAGTCTTACTTTATAATTATTGCACTAGAGGTGATTTACATTAAAGTTTAGTCTTACTTCTCCAATATCATAAACATAAACAACATGTCCATCACTGGAACCTAATGCCGCCTTTTTAGATTCTTGACTCTTTGTCACAAGCCAATTTATTCAATGCTTTGCCAGAGCCAACTTATTAAGTACTTACAAATAGTTCCTCCGTATTTTCATTCAGATTCCATAAATTAAATTGACTGGTTCCATCTGCAGTAGTATCAAACGTATCATTAGTCCGCCTTATGATAAATGTCAATCTAAAATCAGAAACATCCCATTTCCATTGTTAGAAGCTATGAAATGCTTGATTTTTAATAATACAGCAATTAAATAAAGAAACAAGACGATACTAATAGAATATGGTGAGTATTTAGCATCTAAGTAGGTTTGATGATGAAGTATGTGTTTAAATTCTTTTGAAACCCCTGAGGCAAACACAACTACTTCTTGGCCTTGTAATTTCTATCCATCAAAATGTTGCGATTTCTACTACATAATGAATGCACCTTTCATCAATCTTGACCTCGGTACTGTATACATTGGGTATCAGTTTTTTAGCATTGTATTTTGTCTGATTCATTAATATCCGGTCATATTGAACGATAGTGAGCTAAACTATAATTTACTATTATACTGTTGGTAATTTTTTGTTATTGTTACATTAAAAACGTGATCCTACTATTTATTATTATTATCATTGGTTATAGTTGTTAAACTAATTGGTACAGTATATCTTATTACCATTTCGCATTATTGGTAGAATTTATACAATTGATATCTGCATTTAACACTGGTGGATTGGAAAGTTGGTGTCTGCTTTTAGTTTTATTAATAATGTTTATTTAATTTTCCAGTATAATTATAGGTGTTTATACTTCTATAAACTGAATTTCCAACTGCAACTGCATCCGTTGAATATCACTTGCGTTTTTATGCGTTGTAGCTGATGTCATACTAACTCCCATTTTAGTAAAGATTCCTTTACATCCATCCATATTCAATTTTTCTGTTATGCAGCTTAATATTAATTTACTAACGTTGAGTTTTGTTTATATCTCCATTAAAAACACACATTCTCTAGACGAAATCAGCTACCAATTTCTGGAAAGCTCTACTATTATTTCCAAAACGAAAAGATACATCTTAATTTGCTGCATTTCCCAAAATAATAGTGAAACACTGTAACTAATTTTCAGTGAATACGCAGGGAATACGCATGGTAAAACGAACATATTACCTTACAGCGGAATTCGGTGTAGTAATACGCTCATATTACAATGGTGAAACTCGCATTTTGCATGCATACTCCAAAGTTTTATTCAAGATTATATACTTTCTATGGGTTCTCTATATTCCTGAATCCTTTTTTATATGCTTATCTGGAAAATGTTATGATTATATTACAATGTTCTTAACTTTTTTTCATTGCTTACATAATTTTCTCTATACTAAAAAAAATATGGACATATTGCCGGCAGGGAAAACGAGGAGTTACCGACTTTAATTGCAGTGAAAAACTGACAAATACATGTTCACATGTATGGGGATTAAAATTGTAGACCAAAGGTGAGTGATAAGCTTAACGGGCAGCGCATGCGCTACAAATTGAGTGCGACACACATATTTGTTAGTTCAAACCTGCCAAAGGGGAAGCCCTTTGGTATTAGGATATGAATTTCGAAAGAAAATCTCCGATGACCTTGCTTCTCATCGAATATGATCCCCCTTTTTTTTTCTTAATAAATTTTGCATAAGTCTAGCAAATTTTTTCCTTTTTTATTAATGCATATGATATGCATACTATGTAGTAAATTTGGCTGGAAAAACCCTGCTCGGCACCAATACTACCAGTATCTATAAATCATTGTACGTTGAGCCAGTTTGAGCAACAACCAACAAGTTGGTTACCTGCTACTTACATCTACTAAGATCAGCAAGCCCACCAATTCTTCTCAACAAATATGAATCTAAATGACCTCCCGTTGCAATGGTAAGTACTACTTCTAGCGCTGATCCACAGAATTGCAAAAGGTTTAGCTTTATCATGTATTTTCAGGTTTGATGAATAATAATTAAAAGAGAATGAGTAATGAATTAGTTCTTCAACTTTATAATAAAAACAAGATGTCGTTTATTTAGATATAAAAGTATGGCGTTTTATATTGATTTGACATTGAGATCCTGAGTTGTAATTTAAGGTACTATTGAACCATTAGATTCGATTGATACGTAGTAATCTATGGATTGAAATGGATCAATCATAATTTAACCGTTCTTGCAGAGCTTGTGGATTGCCTTGTTTTAATGCTGTGCTAAATGTGCTTGGATGTTGATTTGATAGCTACTTGTTGATTAATTAACCACTGTGATGAATTCAAATGGTATCATAATTGAGGTCCAAGCGTTCCTGGTAGTTACTAGATTAAAATTAGTACGCTAGGAGTTTTTTATATTCGATATCGAAACTTTGAACTTCAATACATGCCGTAGTCAATAGATTGTAATAAGATGTATTGATACTGTAGAAAGTAATAATATATGGTACTTGTTGACATACAACATAGTGTATGATTCATATTTTTGCTAATGGTTACTCTTCCAAAAAAAAATCCGAACGATCTCCGGAAGCGGCCATCTAACAATATTTCCAAGCTTTAAACCTCTAGAAAAAATTACCGGACAGCCCGGACGCGGTTGTTTAAATATTCCAAGTAGTTATAAGATGCAGGTATCGAAATTTTATACAATAATTAAGGTTTGACTGTATTGCTATTAATTATTCAAAGGCTTATTTTAAGTAACGCATAAATAAAACCTACAACATTATTAGCCTAATAACGGATTCAACTTGAAAAATATAAGATGATACAACCGGATTCAAAAAAAGTCCATAAAATCACAAATTTAAAGGATTTATACAGTGACCCCCAAAACTGTCCCAATGTTTCCTAGTTTTGAGTTTAGTATGATTTTCAGGTACAACAAATATATTTAAAGTACGACATATTTTATATATTTCGGAAGATCAATTAATTTCCTTTTATATTAAATTAAAAAAATCTCGAATTTCATTGGTCCGCTATATTTATACCCTGTCTGGGACAGCATATGCATTGGGACAGTTTTGGGAGCTTACGCGGGAAAAAATATAATCCTATTTAATAGTCCGTCCAAAGGCCGTTTCTTTCCAAATATACTTTCACACAATTGGGCATGCTATCAAAAACTTTTTGGCACTCCTCCTGTTTAATGGTGTTGTACCAAACCTCAGTTACACGCTCCGAAAGATCAAGGATTCATTTGGGCGCTGTTTTTTACTCATTAAGCCTCCTCTTTAATAAGATCCACATATTTTCGATCGGATTCAAGTCAGGAGATAGCGGAGACCAATTTATTACTTCATAGTCTTGATCCAATAGATATTCCTTGACTAAATTTGATGTATGCTTTGGAGCATTGTCATGCTGGAAAATGATCTGATCACGACGAAGGCCTAATTTATCCAAAGTAAAATTGAAAGTCCGCTCCAAATCGTCTTCAAAGATTTGTTTATACAAATGTCGATCCACAGTACCCTCAATTCTGCATATCTATCGAACTCCGGCATACGTAATGGCCCTCCAAAATATGACACTCCCACCGCCATCTATAACGGTCATCTTCACATAATTAGATTTCAAGCTCTCACCGTCTCAAATCCAAAGCCAGCTTCTTCCATTTAAGTTAAATCTATTAATGTTGGTCTCATCTGATAAAATCACCCTTTTCCGTTCGTCGGAAGTCCAATCCTTGCGAAGATGACACCATTCTAAACGCCTTTTAATATTAGCCGGAGACAGCATAGGTTTTTTAGGCTTGATAATTGCTCCTATGCTCCCCCTACGGAGCGATTTCGGACAGTTTCCGGGCTTTTATTAACTCCGAAATTACTCTCAAGTATTTTAAAATGTTACTTGAATTTTTGACTGCTTTTTTTGTTGCTTGGCGAACACAAAACCTTTCATCAGATTCAAACAGAAATTTAAGTCGACCCCTTTTAGACACACCCAAACTTGTGCAACACCGTTTTTTAATTTTTTCCACAACAGGCTTACCTACATGCAGTATTTCCGCAACTTGGCGCACTGATTTACCGGTGTTTAAAAGACTAATGGCATCATTTTCCTTATTCTCCTGAAGTTTTTTCATATTAATTTTCAATAGGCCAAAGCACCAGAATCTGTATATGAAATATGCATCTTTTTTATTTTCTTTACCTAATTAGGTGTTTATTTACTGATTTCCAAGCGTTCAAGATACTAGTGCAAATTATGGTTCTACAATCATCGATTATCTAAAAATCAAAAATGGCTCTCAAAACTGTCCCAATGCATATACTGTCCCAAATTGGGTATAAATTCAATTGACCAATAAAATTCAAGATTTTTTTAATTTAATATAAAAGGAAATTAATTGATCTTCCGAAATATATAAAATATGTCGTACTTTAAATATATTTGTTGTACCTGAAAATCATACTAAACTTAAAACTAAGAAACATTGGGACAGTTTTGGGGGTCACTGTATATAAAAGCACTACGGCCGGCTTGTGCTGCACACTATAGCCTGAGCTGTTGTGCTCATTGAATATGGTTAAAAAGATAACAAGATGCACATGGGCACAATGAAAGAAACTGCACACGAGCACAACGCTAATCCTGTATGTGCAAAATTATAGATTCTGTCCATGTGCATGACAGTTGCAGTAAATGACGAAGAAGTTATTTACTAAAATAAAAAAAATATAAAAATAAAAGCAGTAAAAATACAATTATAATCAGCTAAAGTTTTTACTACAAAAGATTTCTAAAGATTTAAAATAATTGAAAAAGTATGAGGGTATTTATAGTGATTTGGAGAACTTGGATACCATTAGACCTGAATGGATGTATATTTAGTAATCTTCTAGCTTTGAGTACATTGTTATTGATTTAATATTTTAAGGGATAAATTATGTAGAGCATTGACCATAAGAGATTGATTTCAAGTGTGACAATATCGAACTTTTGGGAAATGGTTGTTTTGTTTATTATTGTTATATCTATTTTATGTAGCCTTGATTTTAAGGGGTAGTTTTTATATATGCTTTGGATCTTATTTATATTGATAGTGCAACTTAAATATAGATAAGCAGTTGACTAAATTGATATCTTTGTTTATTATTGTTATTATTGATTTGGATAGAATCCTGCTTTGATATATATATCATTTGTGTAATTGATTGCGCCGTGATCAAGGGTACTATCATCTACACGACATGTATGGTTCAAAAAGGTATTTCATACTTTTAGCATGCGTTTGTTATTGTGTTCAATTGAAGCGTTTGTTTATTATTGTTGTTCACATTTCAAGTGGCATCATATTTTATGAGCGACACTTGAAATTTAGGTTGTTTTATTGTTATCAAGCGTTTTTAGTATTTAATTCCATTGCAACAGTAATCCCATGTGTGCATAATGCATAATAGTAAAATTGCCCATAAGCATATCATTATCCCTATTTGTGCATAATAATAAAATCTGACCATGAGCATAATGAGCTAATAGTATGGGCAACAAATTGGTTTGTACATGAGCATCGTGACGATCTCAGACTCCCATTGCATTTTTTACTGGAATAATGGGTTTTTAAGTTACATTTGCTGTTATTAATATACATTATAAACAATAATACAATTCAATACGTTGTTGATGTAAAGCAATACATGCAAAAGCCAATATATTTAGGATTATTATCATTTGTGTTGTATTCCATGTCACCTTCTACAAATCTACATCCTAATCTTATACACAAATGCTATGATAGTGACTTGCACAAATTCATGGTATAGCCGATAATTCGGAAGGAAGTATTAACTACGGATACTGTATTTTTACATGTGGCTCAATAGCACATTCAGCTCATTTTATGACAGCATATAAATAGGCGGCGCTATTAATGTAAACATTGATCTCAGGGCACGGACCTGCTCTCATCAAACTAAATAAAAACAAGACAAATACTAATTATGAAACATATCAACTAAGGCTATAATTCAACACGGTACATCTCAGATTTGCTGAATCAATATAAATAATGCTTATCATATTAATCTATTGGTTCTCTAATTATAATCTCAGTAGTAAATAGTAAATAGATATAAAAGACCCATACTTTTAGATCTTAATAAACGGTAGACTTCTTTTAGTTATGAGATACAGTTGGAAAAGCTGATACATTATTGTCTCTTTTTATTGTATTTTATTTAAAAACTCAAATGATAACTCAATTTGTAAATATGTTTATAGCTACAATGCTTACAACAGCAACAATGGTTTTTGCTTGAGCATAAAATTAAATAATACTTACTACATAAATTTATATGCAAGTCAAATTTAAGTTTATAGATGTTACTTTATCACGTATAAAATTTATACAAATTAACCTTGTTTAAACTTACTATTTTCGTTTACAATTGTCAGCTGTAAAAAGATTTGTTTTCAAGTATAGTTATGATCAAAGCTATGGTTATTAGACAATACATTATATTATTCTTTTTTTTTTGTTTCTATATTATTTAAAAATTTATCACATTTCTGAAACATTTCGTGGATTTGTAGCCAGTTCTAGCTTTTTATTGAGTAGATATAAATATCATTGCCTTCGATTTGATCTGGTAATCAAGAAATACGTCCAACAATACAGCAGTAAATGATGATATTTGATCTTAAAATGCGATTAAATGGAAATAATATTTTCTAATATAGACTGCTACCTATATTAAAAATATTAGTCCCTTATGTTAGAATGCGTAGTATTCAGATACAAGAAAAGAATACCAGCTTGATAGTCTGATATGCCTTATAAAACGGTCAATATATCCTTGGGGTATGAAAACAAAAAGAGAGAAATAACACACGTAGAAAAGAATTTTCAAAGCTTTACATTATTTAGCGCATTTAAAACCCTGATAAATTGCACATTTCAGCCAATGTACAAGCAGCGTTACAACGCCTGAACTATAAACTAAGAAAAATAGACAATATCTGTTACAATAATAGAACATAAAATTTTCTACTAGAAACCCCGTCTGTCATATCATACATTCATTAAAAAATTGCAAAAACGAGCCCGTAGAGCGACGCTGTAATTGAGCATAACACGATCGAACGGCTAAGTCTCTTATACTATGGTACAGTATATGCAAGTTTTAAATAAAAAGGCGTTTTTTTTAACTTTTCTTATATTTAACCACATACGGTCTGAAAATTCAGACTTTGTAGCGGACATTTTCGGGGCTCATTTTACCCTTACCAACACTCATGATTTTGATCAAAAAATAGAAAAATCAAATTTTGATACCAAAATCAACGTTTAAATGTACTACATGGTGAGAGAGAATTGTAGCCATGACTAATACGCATTTTATAAAAGCTTAATATTAAATGTTAAGTAATCGAAACTAGCATTTTTGGCCCAAAAACGGTTTTTTGATTAAAGGATTTTCATGTAATATTTCGCAATAAAAATGTTTATTATTTTTTATTGAACAGATAGAGCGCTAAATTCTGTATATGTGTATATTTTTTGTTTTTATAATTGGTAGTATAATTACCTCTAAATTTGCAAAATCAGAAAAGAAAAATTAAAAAATGTCAAAATTGATGATCTGGACAAGAATAATTTTCGAAATCAATATTCCGCTTATAAGCCTTGGAAGGCTTAAAAATAAGAGATTTTATAATACTTGGGAACTTTTTCAAGAATTAATGATGCTGTAACCACTTGATTCAAGCTTATTACTGTAAATATTTGTACCTGTTAATATTGTGTGGTAGTTTATTTGATGATAATATAGTCTTATTTTATAATTGTTGCATTAGAGGTGGTTTACATTGAGTTTTAGTTTTACCTCTCGAATATCATAAACATAAACATGGCCATCACTGGAACCTATTGCCGCCTTTTTATCCTCTTTGCCCCAAGCCAATTTATTCAATCCTTTACCAGAACAAACTTACTTTTGACCTATAAAAATTGACTTATTAGTAAAACCAATTATTAATAACAAGCTAATAAGTAATAATTATGGTATACCTTTGATAGTTGGTAGTGATATACTGTACAAGACAACATCTTGTTTCCCCTTCTTAGCTGTTGGCCATTAAATAGAAATAAATGCTTTTTAGAAACTAAATACACTAAAACAATTTTATTCATTTATTTAAATAAAATCAATAATATACATACTTTTATAATTACCAGTTTTCTACAAGTAGATATCGACTTTAGACCAAAAAAAAAAGCATTGATTATAACGTAGATAATGGAACAAAATGATTAAGTCCTGAACACTTTTTTTGTTCGAGAAAGATATCATAATGTGCCCTAACGTTAACAGTTAATAATTTATTTCCAAATAAACAATAGGAAAAACATGTACTTGTACCTGTTACCTGATTTCAGTTTATAAAAAAATACTGGTCTTTTTGTTGTAGTTTTAAACGTAAACAAAAGAGCTGAGGAAAGAGTAGCAAAGAAAAAAGATTTTGTGTGTTACAAACAGGTATTTACAAAGGCATAAGTACTTTCAGTGTTATCAAGCAGGTTGTTGTCGTTGTTCCCATTTGGTCTCCGAAAGAGGAACATGGGCAGAACTCTTTCAAACCCCAAATTTCAAATTGATACTGTATATCTCGTCAATAAGACAATTCTGTTGAATCACAGTAACTCACATCTACTTTAAGCCATTCAAATTATCTTCGTTATTAATTGTATTAGGATTGATATATTATAATAAATCGACTAAAAAAACCTTGATTTCATTGCTCTGCTTATCTGGGCTGCCTGATCTGCACAACATTTTTTATTCTGCCCATCTGTGCAGATCGCTATGCCCACGGGGAGCATAGTTCGGCCGTAGTGCATCTTATCACAATCTATTGACTACGACATGTATTGAAGTGCAAAGTCTTAATATCGAATATAAGAAGCTCCTAGCGTACTAAGTTTATCCAGTAATTACCAAGAACGCTTGGACCTCAATTATGATACCATATTATTTTATCCCAGCGGTCAATCAATCATGTTGCTATTAAATTAACATCCAAGCACATTTAGCACAGCATTAAAACAAGGCAATCCACAAGCTCTGCAAGAACGGTTAAATTATGATTGATCCATTTCAATCCATAGATTACTACGTATCAATCGAATCTAATGGTTCAATAGTACCTTAAATTACAACTCAGGATCTCAATGTCAAATCAATATAAAACGCCATACTTTTATATCTAAATAAACGACATCTTGTTTTTATTATAAAGTTGAAGAACTAATTCATTACTCATTCTCTTTTAATTATTATTCATCAAACCTGAAAATACATGATAAAGCTAAACCTTTTGCAATTCTGTGGATCAGCGCTAGAAGTAGTACTTACCATTGCAACGGGAGGTCATTTAGATTCATATTTGTTGAGAAGAATTGGTGGGCTTGCTGATCTTAGTAGATGTAAGTAGCAGGTAACCAACTTGTTGGTTGTTGCTCAAACTGGCTCAACGTACAATGATTTATAGATACTGGTAGTATTGGTGCCGAGCAGGGTTTTTCCAGCCAAATTTACTACATAGTATGCATATCATATGCATTAATAAAAAAGGAAAAAATTTGCTAGACTTATGCAAAATTTATTAAGAAAAAAAAAGGGGGATCATATTCGATGAGAAGCAAGGTCATCGGAGATTTTCTTTCGAAATTCATATCCTAATACCAAAGGGCTTCCCCTTTGGCAGGTTTGAACTAACAAATATGTGTGTCGCACTCAATTTGTAGCGCATGCGCTGCCCGTTAAGCTTATCACTCACCTTTGGTCTACAATTTTAATCCCCATACATGTGAACATGTATTTGTCAGTTTTTCACTGCAATTAAAGTCGGTAACTCCTCGTTTTCCCTGCCGGCAATATGTCCATATTTTTTTTAGTATAGAGAAAATTATGTAAGCAATGAAAAAAAGTTAAGAACATTGTAATATAATCATAACATTTTCCAGATAAGCATATAAAAAAGGATTCAGGAATATAGAGAACCCATAGAAAGTATATAATCTTGAATAAAACTTTGGAGTATGCATGCAAAATGCGAGTTTCACCATTGTAATATGAGCGTATTACTACACCGAATTCCGCTGTAAGGTAATATGTTCGTTTTACCATGCGTATTCCCTGCGTATTCACTGAAAATTAGTTACAGTGTTTCACTATTATTTTGGGAAATGCAGCAAATTAAGATGTATCTTTTCGTTTTGGAAATAATAGTAGAGCTTTCCAGAAATTGGTAGCTGATTTCGTCTAGAGAATGTGTGTTTTTAATGGAGATATAAACAAAACTCAACGTTAGTAAATTAATATTAAGCTGCATAACAGAAAAATTGAATATGGATGGATGTAAAGGAATCTTTACTAAAATGGGAGTTAGTATGACATCAGCTACAACGCATAAAAACGCAAGTGATATTCAACGGATGCAGTTGCAGTTGGAAATTCAGTTTATAGAAGTATAAACACCTATAATTATACTGGAAAATTAAATAAACATTATTAATAAAACTAAAAGCAGACACCAACTTTCCAATCCACCAGTGTTAAATGCAGATATCAATTGTATAAATTCTACCAATAATGCGAAATGGTAATAAGATATACTGTACCAATTAGTTTAACAACTATAACCAATGATAATAATAATAAATAGTAGGATCACGTTTTTAATGTAACAATAACAAAAAATTACCAACAGTATAATAGTAAATTATAGTTTAGCTCACTATCGTTCAATATGACCGGATATTAATGAATCAGACAAAATACAATGCTAAAAAACTGATACCCAATGTATACAGTACCGAGGTCAAGATTGATGAAAGGTGCATTCATTATGTAGTAGAAATCGCAACATTTTGATGGATAGAAATTACAAGGCCAAGAAGTAGTTGTGTTTGCCTCAGGGGTTTCAAAAGAATTTAAACACATACTTCATCATCAAACCTACTTAGATGCTAAATACTCACCATATTCTATTAGTATCGTCTTGTTTCTTTATTTAATTGCTGTATTATTAAAAATCAAGCATTTCATAGCTTCTAACAATGGAAATGGGATGTTTCTGATTTTAGATTGACATTTATCATAAGGCGGACTAATGATACGTTTGATACTACTGCAGATGGAACCAGTCAATTTAATTTATGGAATCTGAATGAAAATACGGAGGAACTATTTGTAAGTACTTAATAAGTTGGCTCTGGCAAAGCATTGAATAAATTGGCTTGTGACAAAGAGTCAAGAATCTAAAAAGGCGGCATTAGGTTCCAGTGATGGACATGTTGTTTATGTTTATGATATTGGAGAAGTAAGACTAAACTTTAATGTAAATCACCTCTAGTGCAATAATTATAAAGTAAGACTATACTATAATCAAATAAACTACCACACAATATTAGCACGTATAAAGATTTACAGCAATAAGCTTGAATCAAGTGGGTACAGCATCGTAAATCCTTGAAAAAGTTCCCAAGTATTATAAAATCACTTATTTTTAAGTCTTACATGGCTTATAAGCGGAATATTGATTTCGAAAATTATTCTTGTCCAGATCATCAATTTTGACATTTTTTAATTTTTCTTTTCTGATTTTGCAAATCTAGAGTTAATTATACTACCAATTATAAAAACAAAAAATATACACATATACAGAATTTAACGCTCTATCTGTTCAATAAAAAATAATAAACATTTTTATTGCAAAATATTACATGAAAATCCTTTATTCAAAAAACCGTTTTTGGGCAAAAAGTACAAAGCTTCACTACTTAACATTTAATATTAAGCTTTTATAAAATGCGTATTAGTCATGGCTACAATTCTCTCTCACCATGTAGTACATTTAAACGTTGATTTTGGTATCAAAATTTGATTTTTCTATTTTTTGATCAAAATCATGAGTGTTGGTAAGGATAAAATGAGCCCCAAAAATGTCCGCTACAAAAACTGAATTTTCAGACCGTACATGGTTAAATATAAGAAAAGTAAAAAAAAAAAACGCCTTTTTATTTAAAACTTAGATATACCATAGTATCGGAGACTTAGCCCTTCGATCTTGCTATGTTCAATGACAACGTTGCTCAACGGGCTCGTTTTTGCAATTTTTAATGGATGTTGTATGATATGACAGACGGGGTTTCTAGTAGAAAATTTTATGTTCTATTATTGTAACAGATATTGTCTATTTTGCTTAGTTTATAGTTCAGGCGTTGTAACGTTGCTTGTACATTGGCTGAAATGTGCAATTTATCAGGTTTTAAATGCGCTAAATAATGTAAAGCCTTGAAAATCCTTTTCTACGTGTGTTGTTTTTCTTTTTTTTTCATATCCCAAGGATATATTCATCGTTTGATAAGGCATATCAGACTATCAAGCTGATATTATTTTCTTTTATGTGAATACGCATGCTAACGCAAGCGATTAATATTTTTAATATAGGTAGCAGTCTACATTAAAGGCTGATGTTTTCATTTAACTGCATTATTGGACGTATTTCTTGATTGCTAGATAAAATCAAAGGCAATAAAATTTATATCTAATCAATGAAAAGCTAGAACTAGCTACAAACCCACGAAATGTTCCAGAAAAGTAATAAAATTTGAAATGATATAGAAAAAAAAATAAAAAAAGAGTAATCTGATGTCTTGCCTAATAACCATAGTTTTGATCGTTGCTATGATTGAAAACAAACCTTTTTATAACTGACAATCGTAAACTAAAATTGTAAGTTTGAAGAAGGTTAATTTGTTTAAATTATATATGTGATAAAGTAGCACATATAATCTTAGATTTGGCTTGCATATAAATTTAATCTGTAAGTATTATTTAAGTTTATGCTCGAGTAAAAACCATTGTTGCCGTAAACATTAAAGCTATTGTAAACATATTTACAAATGATGATAATCGTAAATACATCGGCTCTTGCATGTATTGCTCTACATCAACAACAAATTGAATTGTATTATCTATAATCTATATTAATAAAAACAAATGTAATTTGAAAACCCATTCCAGTAAAAGATGCAATGAAATTTTGAGAACGACACGATGCTCATGTACAAACCAATTTGTGCCCATACGATCAGCTCATTATGCTCATGGTCAGATTTTATTATTATGCACAAATAGGGATAATAATATGCTTATGGGCAATTCTACTATTATGCACACATAGGATTAATGTCATGCATATGGATAGAACCTATAATTCTGCACATACAGGCTGAGCGTTGTGCTAATGTGCCGTTTCTTTTGTTGTGTCCATGTGCATCTTGTTATCTTTTTAACCATATTCAGTGGACACAACAGCTCAGGCTGCTATAGTGTGCAGCCCACTTGGGCACAGCGAAATTATCTTATGCAGCACAGGTCGGCCGTAGTGATAACAATACATCGAAAGAATGTATTTATACACATTAATTGTAACTACTACTAGGGTTTTACTATCCAAGAATATGATATAAATAAATGTTCTGCATTCATTTACTATAACACTAACCCATCTAAAATCTACTTTTATAATCATAAAAAATCTACAACAAAAACCCTCCTGAGTTGCTGTGAAATTGGGAAAATGAAAACGTGCGCATTTTTAAACTATTTTGTCTGAATTATTTCAGATATTCTTTGAAACCTTTTATAAAATCAAATAATGATTTAAAATTTAATTTTGAAGTTGCATGTAGTGCGTAGTAGATGTGCAAAAAACATTTATTGATTTCATTAGCTACCTGTTGTTTTTGAAGGATTTTCGTACACGTTTTTTAAAAAAAATAAAAACAAAGCGACTGGAAAAATGCTCATAATCGATGAATATTGATTTAAATTGGCTGAAAGTTTTAAAATATATACTATAGTTGTAGAAGTACCTAGAACATAATTTTTAGCATCTCATTGATTTGCGGATTGGTGCAAAAGAAGTAAACGCCCGCTTCTATGTTATATAGCTTTATGTCTACTTTTTTGCGATCGTTCCAAATTAAAAATAAAATACGCAAGCCATTTTTTGCTGGAGTTTACTGCGTATTGTGAACTGTGTAGTTTGTCGATGTTGGGAGGTCCTCTAAATAGGAAATCCAAAGATATGGAATATTTCAATAGAAAACATAAATATATATATATATATATATGACACTGACATGTGCTTGCAAAAGATCAATTTTTATTCATCATAGTTATCATGTAGAATTGATCATTTGAAAATAAAACATTTGGGGAAGGGAGGGGGAGGTATTTTATGAAAGTAGGCTACTAAATATCTTGGTATAGCAATATATTTAATAATGCACCATAATATAAAATTAATGTAAATGTAAATGTAAATGTAAAAGTTGTCAACAAATCCTCTTTTTCAATGACACATTTTTCAATATTGGCCTTTTTAGCACGTTGTAATCAAGCGAGAAAGGGAACAAACAATCTATAGCTGAATATGCCATCTAGTTCGATGCAGATTTTCTGCGGTAAAACGCTTGGTCGCATATGCCGCTCGATATGTACACAAATGTTTAAGATACTGCTTTAGAACTACCACCCATTCTTTGGAATATTCAATCAAAATGGTAAGCATTAAAGTACAACTTATTTTCTTAAATCAGAGTTATATATTACAGAAACAATTTTTTCATTTGTTCAATCGTCTTTGAGTGTATACAAAGTTATAACCCTCCACAGTGTTATGAGATGGAAATCCGGACTTCAAATATAACGGCCGCCGGTGGTTCCAACATAGTACTTGTACATGGCCTGTCATTTTCACAATCGTTTTTCTATTTACCATCATGCTATTCCATACATTAAAAACTAGTTTCCTTCGTACACGTTCAAGTGCGGCTGTAAAGAGTAAATATATGTATTTAAAAGAAGCTTTTGCTTAATATTGACATTTCATAGCTTTCAACTTTCGTTTTTATGGAACTCAAAGTTCGTTGAAATCAGCCTTGGATAAAAAATCAATTCAATTTACAAGCAAGCAACTTCGACAAACATTAGAACATAAGGATGTAGTATTCTATCAAGCCCCAGCAGGTGTTGGACGCACATTTATGTGGATGTATATATCAGCTGGTGTACAATTGATGTTTTGGTATGTTTTTGAGATCATTATCAAGAACAAATTAGCATGCTTACACACACATTTGTAGGGGTAATTTGGCAAGTTTAGCTTATGTTGCTTACACTGTAAAAGAAGGAGAAGAAGAAGATGCGCCAGTTGTGCTTGCTCCTCAAGGCAAACGTATGGCAATTGCAGGAGGATTAGTCACTGTGGGCGTTGCTGTTGCATCTTTAATGTGTTTATACCCCTGGAGATATGTAGATAAAATCATTTTATTAAAGGGTGCCAATACAGTCAAATTAGTGACACATGCTCGAGTCTTGAAATCACATCAAATTAAAGAATATCCCATCGACAAACTTTATTGTAAACAAAAAGTATTTACTGGAGTGGGTAAAACTGGAACAGATAATATTGGTACCAAGGCAAATTCTTCTCATATCTTTTTAGCAGCAAAAGGTGAAAAAATGGCTTATATGTTGGATAGAAAAGGATCTTTTATGGATAGTAAATTATTTGATGGATTATGGTTTAATGCTCATGGAAAATAATAATAAAAGTGAGGATATTTAAGAATCTATGTACAAAAAGTAAAATGTTTGAATGTATGTAATTGTGTGTAAATGTGTAATAGGGGTATTATTATTGCTGTTGTTGCTTTTGTTCATATTCAGCGAAATAAGTAGCAAATGTTTTTTTCAATTCTTTGATATAAGCTTTAGATGGGCTAATATCTGCTTCTGATAATGATGGTGGTGGCGGTTGTTGATCTATCAGTAAAGTTGCTTCATCTGATACTTCTGATCCAGCCAAACTATCAGAACTACTACTTGTACTCATCGTATTTTCAGGAGAACTAGATGGTAGCATTCCTTTCCATAAATTATAGTCATCATTGATATTGTCTCCCAATTTATCCGTTTGTTTTACTCTTTGTTTCAACACCTTTAATGTTACTTTTAGATTTTTCTGAGCTCGTTCCTTAATACGTGGGTTTGCAGCCTTTTTCAACATGGCCATAGCATCACTTGCAATCAAAAGCCAATGCAATTCCACGGTACACGGCAATCGACAATATAAAACATGAAAAATCTTTGAAATAGCATCACAGCTGATAGATACAATCAACAATGCACGTTCGCCGTCAAAACGCTCCATATTAGCACCCAGTAAATCGGTTGATGAAGGAGATTGCATTAATCGACTTTCCAATGCTAACCAATAAGCATAATAAAGTTGATTTAAATAAATAGCATAGGGATTCTCACATTGTTGGATACGATCTGTCTGTAAATATTCCAATGGTGAATCTGATAATCGAAATTCCACAGGTAATGATTTCCAAAAACTGATTAATTGATTTTCCAAACGTTCAATATCATGTATTGAGATAGAACTAAGGCTGCCGGCAAAAAGCTGATATTTCAGCTGATCGTTTTGAGTAGACATTTGGCAATTATGAAGTTGCACGACATGATGAAATACTTGAATTGCTTGTTCGGTATCGTTTTTTTCGTTGGATAAAACAATAGGCAATCCAATGCCACTATCGAAAAGAATGGACGAAAAATCAACTAATCCATCATAAATCATGTACATGTTGAGTTCGAGATAGCGAGCTGCATAAAACAGCCTTCGCCATGATTCTGCTACAGATTCCTGTAGCGTAGTTTCAGCAGCATTTGGCACTAATTGACTTAGGGTATCCACATATTTATCTTTCAATTGCAAGACCATACGCCAACTTAAGCTGGTATATAAGCGTCCTTCAACGTTCTGAAGTGTAATAAGAGCGCATTGAGCCAATAACATTAACGCACCTGCAATTAAAATGTCAGGTTCTTGTTCAAACAAAATATCTTCCAGCATGTCTTTAGCTTCTTGGCGTAGAGATTCTGCAAAGCTATCTCGAGAGACGGGCCAATCTAAATTAGATACATGCTTGCATTGTGAATAAGCAACAAATGCACAACAGGCAGTTGCAGCTAATGAATTGGGATGTGATTCCAGCAACGGTAAAAAGCAAGGTTTTGAGAATATGGGATTGATCAGGCCTGCACATGCAAAATAAGCTTGTACAAGTTGCTTCTTTATGTGTGTTCTAGCCACTGTATCATGTTGAGATGATGCAACAAGCAATTGTCGAGTTCCTTGCTGTTGTTGCTTTTGCTTGAAGAAACTATGAAGTACCTTTTCAATCTGTAACATCTTGTTGGTAACTTGCAATTGTTGCCTTGTACGATCAGCAGCATGATAATTGGGTGTTCGTGTGGGCGTAGCAGTGAAATAATGTAATGATTCGGTTAAAAAGACGGCAACATCAGATATATTTCTTATGGATGTTTGAAATCTCATACCCTGAGGTCCTTGACTGACCGTTAATTGCCATTGGTTGCTATTGTTATTAGTGGTAGATTTTACAAGGGCTGCTGCTGCTGCTGTGGTTGTTGTGGGATTAACTTTCATGCGTTTTATATTTATATGCGAACAATGCAATGGATCTGTACAATCACAATCTGTATCTGTGAATAAATTATCATCATCCATAGCATTTGCACTGCTGCTACTAGTACTTGTCTCACTCATACTATCACCACCACTACTACTGCTACTACTACTTGTACTTGTACTGCTGCTGCTGCTTAAATAATTGAAATCTTGTGGTTGATGCTGTTGAATATGAACTTTTATATTAAGTAATTTTAATTGTTTTTCCATAGCTTGCATATCTTGTTCCATCATACGAACTTGTTCCAGCATTCTATTCTTTTTTGATACAGGCACAGACTTTTTAATAACAGTTGGCTTTGCTGTAAACTTGAATACGCATGCCAAGTTCATTTTAACGCATCGATCACACTGTATTCCTTGAGTTACTTTACATTTCCTACGATGAGCACGGCAGTTTTCGCCTTATTTTTACAATAGGGACGTTAATATAAGGAATACTAATATATAATTATATGTTCTTACAAGGCTTGTTTCTTTTCTGTTTATTCTCTTCATAAAAAGACATAATCATAGCCTTATAAATGAGATTAAAAAAAAAAAAAAAAAAAAAAAAGAAAATAAGAAAAACTAATAATTTTTTTTTTGTTTTGTTGGTTGGAATACATAGATACACACTTTTTTTCTTTATCTCACAGACAGTTATAGTTTAGTGAGAACTTCACACACTGTAGAGTCAAGCGCTGATGTGGGAGGTATGGCAACTTCGGATATATTAATTAGCCGAACCGTATTGTACATGATTGGCT
Organism: Mucor racemosus; assembly: GCA_027405735.1. Taxonomy (NCBI): domain Eukaryota; kingdom Fungi; phylum Mucoromycota; class Mucoromycetes; order Mucorales; family Mucoraceae; genus Mucor; species Mucor racemosus. The sequence goes on along the minus strand of JAPEHQ010000014.1, from coordinate 638,877 downwards.
TGAAAATGACTGAATTCAATATTGAATTCCAAAAAAATATGGACATTTTAACGTAAAGCCTCCTTTAATTTACTTTGAAGGGAGGAGAGAATATGAATCTTGATCTTTTAATGAAAAATTAGATCAAGTAGAAAGAAAAAGATCCCTTAAATGTTTGGAGATACCTTTTTTTTCACTCCTCCTTCTCCTTTTCTAATCTCCTGCTGTAACATTAAATTCCTCTATCTAAGTGTTATATTTTTTGTACAAAATCTCAATAGGGATTAGAGCAAAACACCAACAAATCGGTAGGTGTTTCCTCATTTTCAATAATACCGACACACCGAGTAAAAGATCGTCATTTATAGTCTGTGTTCATGCGATTGTCAATGAGGGATATAGCGCTTTTTTGTAATACAAATGATGTGATATCATTTAATAGGCTCGTTATTGAAATAATCCCGAATTATTACATTATACATGATTGTTTAGGTTACTTGTTAGGTAGCATTGTACCTATTTGTGTTTATTTTAGTTGTCATGGTAACAAAAAACGACAGGTTTCCATGGTAGTACAAAGAAATGGGATGTTCTCGAAGCTATATCATTTTCATGAAAATAATCATTTTTAAAATAAAAAGCATGGCTCAAAAAAATACATAAGTATTGACATCGTTTAAAGGTACTAACCTTGAATAAGAAGATCAACAATCTTTAACTTTAAAATCAAGAAAAACAAATTTCAAGTTATATTAAACTTTCCACTCTTTTAATAAGCTTCTGGAAAGTACTATAGGCTTCTATTTCTGCAAAAAGGATGGTACATGACATCATTGCAGTTTAGATTTTGTCCCGAGTAAAAGAAAAAAAAAAGAAACATCATGCATCTATAAATTGAGGGAGAATCTAATTGATCAATATGTTTTCTTCTTCTAATCCTCCTGTAAGCAACAAACGAAAAATGCCATATCAAGTACCACAATTGTCGCATACTGGTATATTTAATTTGAGTGTCGATATCAAATATATAATTTTGAATTATCTTGATAATCGATCATTAGCCTATCTCTCACAAACATGTACATATTTTGGTATGTTGCAATTTTATAACAATTTTGAGCATACAAACTTATTATTTTTTTTTCAAAAGCTATGCTTGTGCGAAACATTCTTTCATTTAGAGAAGCCCATGTTAGTTTAGTGGACCATTGCATGCCAAAATTACCTCCATTCTTAAATTACCGAGCTGGGGCCTCGGTTGGGTCAACATTTTACATGCCCTTTATAAATGAAAGTCCATTTTGTTATACTTACGATATGAATTTGCATGTAAGGTCTACTCAAATATTAAGCATGAATGAACAGATTCAACCCCAAATCACTTGTGCGGCTGTAATCGGGCCAAAAATATATCTAGCTTGTGGGAGATTACTGAATTCGTACACACTTTCGAATGGCTTGATTGAGATTGATACATCTAACTTTAAAGCAAAGTTTATAAAAGATACCCTCGGTGTGCCTCCTCGTCCTCGTCATGAACATTCAGTTGATGCTGTCGGCAATCGATATTTAGTTGTATTTGGAGGTTTATGCTATAATTCAGTTGGTAAGTTTGTATTTTCTCTTTTATAATTACAGTCTCTCAGTATGTAAATTTAGGCGAAAATGACGTATTTGTATATGACACTTTTGACAATCGATGGTTTGTGCCACCGATAACCGGGTAAAGTGGAAATGAGAGTATCGTTCATGTTCTCAATTAGTTATGCTAACTTCTTTATAGTCATTTACCACACTTAAGATTTGGTCACGCCAGTACAGTGATTGGAAATAATTTGTATATTCATGGTGGTGCTCAACTGGATAATGATAGCAGTTATATTGTATACGATGATTTATACAAATTGGATTGTGAAACTTGGGTATGGTACAAATACGAGCATCCTGAAGTTGAAAGATATCTTCGTTACCAATTACCAACTCCTGATGGAACAACACAACGAAATTATTTAATTGCTACGAGTGGTGATAATCCATACGATCGATTTCAAGCTTTCATGTGTAGTTACGGAAATAAGTTGATTATATTTGGAGGACATTCGATTCGAGAAGACGATGATGATAACGAGATTTTATGCAGTTATCCAATGGATGAATTATGTATATTTAATACTAAGCGTCAGCAATGGACTGTTTTACGAGCAGCAACGAGACATAATAACATGGTATTTGGTAGTAATGCACAAGAAGCCTTAGATGGTGAGGAAGACGATCCAATTACAGTGTCAGATATGAGTGCAGCAACAATCCCACTGCCAACAGGTGGTATTTGTATCTATATTATTGCTGGTAGAAAAGCTGCTGAGGTGCCAAGATCACAAACTATAAACGATAAAGCGTCATTTTCATCAAAGATATCTTCATCTTCAACTTTAAACTCGAATGGATCAACGAATTCAATCGAACATCAAAGCAACAATAATTTACTTCCGAGCATCATGGAAGATAAACACAATGACGATGATAGTAAAATGATGGATGGTGATGTACTCAGTGATGGGCTCAAAAGCAAAAGCGAGCCGGTAACTATTATAATGGCATTTCACGCGTAATTTCTTGCTCATATATCCATGTACATTTGTATGTATGATATCTTTTTTTAGTCGAGTCAAGGAGATATTCGAAACCCAAATCCATCCCCACATTCTCAACATGTCAAGGAGGCATTCAAAGAAATTGATCCAGATCTACAACTTAATGTAGTTGATGGCCAGGAACACAACACAAATAACGATGCGCATACTTTAGAAAAAAGTAACCATGCCACAGGTAATAAAATACATTCACGACAAAGCAGCGGTGCTAGTAATCGAATGAGTTCCAGTAGTCGCAATATAAAACGCCGTAGACCTTCCATTAGTGTTATTCATCATACTAATCCTGACGATCCTAATGAAACCTCACAACATGAGAAGACTACGTCTTCATCATCTTCTCATAGTAGTGGAAGCGATAGTTTGGGTAAAAGACACAGTAATCAACAAGGTAAAACTGTAACTCCTTGTGCCATTTTATTATACTTGGGAGAGTAAAAAAACACACGCAAAAATTACATACATTATACATTAGTAAATAATAATAAACCTTCTTCATTGTTTCAATGCAACTCTATTCATTAATGTTTTAGTGAAATCATGACGGTGGTACAACTATAAAAGCTCGGTTAATATGGACTAGTGCGTTGGTATTTGAGCTAAAAAATCGACAAGCTATAGTTAACCTTTTTCTTTGTTTATATGTAATGCGCTCTTTAACTAATGTTATTTCTAATTTGTAATATATTTAAAGTCGTATGATAATAGTTGCATTAAATCATCAAAAACAGTTGTATTCGAGGTTTGAATAGTTTATATCTGATCTGCTTGCCCATCGTCATTATTTTTTGGCATTTTGAACAATTTTGGGAGATTTTTGAGGATAACTCTAAATATTTATAAGCTAATACAGCAACGGTAGTGGTATAATTGGATATTGTAGTCCTTTTTAGTCCGGATCGAATGATGTTATCTTTGGAAAAAGTTTGCTCGTAAAATAAATAGATATTCTCAACACTAAAAATAGCTGTTTTTCTACAAAAAGTTGAAAAATTTGGCATAAAACTTGCAAACAAACATTTTCAGACGAAAGACCAAGCTTTTAGGGCCATTTGATCGTAATATACATCATAGTAAAAAGCTCCATTTTTAGGGTTAAAATCTCAAATTTGTCCAAATCACGATTTTTCCCCTACCATTCCTCGACAAAAATCAATGAGAGATTTATAATCTGCAAAATCTGCAAAAGCAAAATAAGATATATCTACTGATCGAAGGCAATTGTTTGGTCCGCATTTGAGTCTATAAGAGACCAGAAGCTATCAAAATGTCTCTTAAAGTTCTGATTTTTGCGTTTTCTCTGATATAAAGGCATCTAACAACATGTAACCTTTGAAATAAGTTGCTTAATATAACAGTTAATGTTGATTTGATTGCATTTGTTCTTGATCTATTGATGAAAATTGTATTTTTACAGAAGGAACTGAGTCGAAAGCAGTTACACGCAATAAGGAGTTTGTAATTTGAGTTGTAAACTATATACTGTTCGCATCTTTAAGGGATTTCCATCAGCCCAATTTAAAAGAAAAAAACAAAACAAAACTCTAAATATCTTTCTCGATACTTTATGTATATTCTGATATTTTTATAGCACTATTTTCAGCGTATTTATCGAGGTTGCTTATGAGTACCTGTCAGCCTTACAAATTTAGTATTCAGCCATTTAGGCGTGAAACCCAATCCGCAGAACTGTTTAAGCCGCCAATATAGGTACAATGTAAAACAACATGATTGATAAAAATGGTATTTAATTTTTGATTTTTAATATATGGGTGATAAGAGTAGAAGTATAAAATATATGAAAAACAAGAAATATGTTATTGTTGAGTTGGTGACAAGATGGGAGAAGAAGGATTGTGTGTGTGCGTATACATATACAGTATTTGTATATATAAAGTAATAATAATAATATAGTAATAAAAAGTGAATAGGGAAAAAGGGGGGAGACAAAAAATTAAATAAATATATTACATATATCATCACTTTTTTTCCGGGCCAACAAAAAAGATGAGGAAAAAGGGGATGGAAGAAAAAGTGAAAAAACTTAATAATAAGCGCCACCACCATTGCCATTGGGATTGTTATTGCCATGACGATTATTATTAATTGTATTTCCATTATAATTTTCACTGTAATGGTTTGAGTTGTTGTTGTGTCGATACATGTCGTAGCTGTCATATCGGTTGTTGCGGTTCAAATCTTCATTGTTATTACCATAAGTGTAATATTTTTGTTCTTCTTGTCCAACTAACGTAGTTGGTGTATCTGCTGTCATATCATCAAGTCGAATACCAGATTTTCTACGTTTACGTCTTTCATCTTCTTCATCTTGATCTACATGTGCTCCGGCACAAAGAAGAGTAATGGCATTTGACATTGCTAATAATTCTAATGCTAATGCTGCAAATACAGCTAAATAAACTTTTCCAAATGTGTCTTTTACAAAACTTTGTAATTCAGGTGCACAAGGTGGTGAGTTGCTGGTTAAAGAAACTGTTGGTTGACAAGTGTCGCTTGCAACATAATTATCCATTGCAGTTTGATAGCCACAGCAGTTGAACTTGAATTATTAATTTAGCATGTATACATATAAAAATAAGAATTCAGCCCAGCTTACCTGATTTTGAAGATTTCCTCGATAGCTGGCTGAAGCAGTTGGCCAAAGATCCGATAGAAATTTGGCTGCATTTGCTGCTTTTTGATAGACACGAATACCGATAAGTACTTGAAATACTAGTGCACCGATAATAATAATCATGTATAAATAAGTAATTGTAGTTTTTCTTATACAAGCACCGATGATACCAACAATGGCTGCTACACAAATGATGGCACCTAATATAGCCAAATCTAAATTGAAATACGTGAGTTATAATATAATAAGCATTGATTAAACTTCTTACATTTGAATACATTATCTGGAAATAATGTTGCACCATTAAATCCATCTCTCATACCAATTAATCCAAACGCAATAAATGCAACACCCAAACAGGCAAACAGTAAATTAGTAGTGACCATGTAGACCTTACTTAGTCTGATATTAATTTATATAGAAAAAATGTCAATAAAATGCATCGTGCAATCATCGATATAATGTGTACCCAGAACAACAATTTGTCATTTTAATAAATTATATTATGTGATATGTTTTGTCTCTTCTTTTTCGTTAAATGAATGAACTGATTTTTCTTGTGTTTTTTGAAAAATTGGACCCTTGATTAGAATAAAAAAAAAGCCAAAAAAGAAATAAAAAGGAAAGGAAAGGTATCAAATAAAAGATATAAAGGAAAAAAAAAAAAAAAAAAAAAAAAGAGGAGGAAGGAAAGAAAAGTGGAAAAGAGAGAAGAAAAGAGAGAGAGAGAGAGAGAGAGAGAGAGAGAGAGGGAAATAGGAGGGGAAATCTTTGCTATCTATGTGAGCGTTCTGATGGAAAGTGGGATTTGATTTGAATGTAAGTTGACCCTAATACAAATTTTTGCAGGCACAAAATGATGCTCTCACACACAATTACGCTTATTTTGCTGCCTTTTTGTTAATTAAATGTTAACAGTTTTAAGAATATAAAAATAGCTGTGCTACAAAATTATATTCTAAAGTATTTGATTAAACGAATCAAAACTTGTAATTGAAATGATTCTTCAACCTTGTTAAACGTTGCACTCGATAATAAAAATAATTTGTGCCCGACTACTTTTAATCTGCTTTGCTTTGCTTTGCTTTGCTTTGCTTTGAGGAGTTTTTTATCAAATATTCTGTAATATAAAATGTTGAATATGAATACTTGAAGGAGGAGGGTGGGGAGTTTGGAAAGAGAGAGAGAGAGAGAGAGGAGAATAATTAACCTCTTTTCTCACTTGCTTTTGATTTAAAGGAGAGAAGATGAAATTCTGAAGATCTTTTGTGAATTTAGAAAAAATGTATTCACTCCAAATGAAAAACATCCGTTTATATTTGAATTCACATTATGTATGTAGCAAAATGTATACATTCGTCATGTACTATATATATATATATGTATGTACTTTTTACTATGTTTGGTACCTGCTTGGCTTTGCTGAATTGACAATAAAATGATAATTGATTTAAAAATAGTACATAAAATACCTCAAATTGAATTAATATACACTAGTTTATTACCCTTCACCTTGTAAATCAGTGAGACGTCATTAAATACATGTTTTTCTTGCTTGAAGCGGTATGCATAAAGCTGATTATTTGTTGCCACTAACCCATGGTTTAGTGAATGATCTCTACTACAGTTTTCATGATGATAATCCTAAGCGGAGTATTAGATGTTCATATACTATGTATCAAAAGGCTATTTTTGAATGATATATATAAACCGAGGCTCTCTTTGATTTTGCACCATCGAAATGCACAGATTGCAACTAAACTGCCATTATATTCCGGCACTGTATTGAAAATGATCGGATGTGCAACTAAAAAGTGGTCGAAGTGTACTTTTAATCTCAATCTTTCTCGGCAGGTTAATATCAATCTCCTCGAAACATCAGAGCATTCCGTTTGATTGAACAGAAAGCAGCTATTGATATGTAATTACATTATATACGTAATAAAGCTGAAGCATTCTTCATCTTTCCAGGCGTTTATTAAAAGACACTTTAACCAATTGGTGTTGAAAACTCATAACTGACTACTCTTATGCATCGAAATGTCAATTTATAGGAGAGATTCGTAATTATGTACACACAATAATATACAAATACATGGGTCATCTGATCAGAAGGAAGCAATTTTACAGACCATGAATGGAAACCTGACAGTATTTTAAGGAACAATAATACTTATATTCGATGAGACTGTATGCCTTACAGTATCTTTTAATTATATATATAGAAATTAAATATATTTATATACCTTGATCAATCTTGCTGATATTTGAAAGTATAATGCTTGTACTATATATGAGTTTATGGTCTAACCTAAAACTACAGATTTTCTTCACCCGTGGATCTACGTATTTTACCATATTGGTATTACATTAGTTAGAGTAAAAAAAAAACTTAATGTAAATCACCTCTAGCGCAATAATCATAAAGTAAGACTATATTATCATCAAATTAAACTAACACAAAATATTAACGTGTATAAAGGTTTACAGTAATAAAATTGAATCAAGTGGATACAGCATCATTAATTCTTAAAAAAGTTCTCAGGTATCATAAAATCTCTTATTTTTAAGACTCACAAGGCCTATAAGCGGAATATTAATTTCTAAAATTATTTTTGTCCAGATCATCAATTTTGACATTTTTTAATTTTTCTTTTCTGATTTTGCAAATCTAGAGTTAATTATACTATCAATTATAAAAATAAAAAATATACACATATACAGAATTTAGCGCTCTATTTGCTCAATAAAAAATAATAAATATTTTTATTGCAAAGTATTAGATGAAAATCCTTTAACCAAAAATCCGTTTTTGGGACAAAAGTACAAATTTTCATTACTTAACATTTAATATTAAGCTTTTATAACATGTGTATTAGTCATGGCTACAATTTCCTCTCACAATGTAGTATATTTAAACGTTGATTTTGGTATCAAAATTTGATTTTTCTGATTTTTGATAAAAATCATGAGTGTTGGTAAGGATAAAATGAGTCCCGAAAATGTTCGCTACAAAGTCTGAATTTTCAAACCGTATGTGGTTAAATATAAGAAAAGTAAAAAAAAACGCCTTTTTATTTAAAACTTACATATACTGTACCATAGTATAAAAGACTTAGCCGTTCGATCTTGCTATGCTCAATTACGGCGTTGCTCTACGGGTTCGTTTTTGCAATTTTTTAATGAATGTATGATATGACAGACAGTTTTTCTGGTAGAAAAATGTATGTTTCTATGATAACAGATATTATTGCCTATTTTGTTTGTTAGTTTATTATGGTTCATGCGCCGTAATGCTGCTTGTTATATCAAAAGATACTAATATAAAAATACTCTGCTAAAAGATACATTTTATTAATTCATTGATGCTTCGTATTTATATGTTTCATTGCTACGGATTGTTCCTGAATGTTCCTGATAGTCGCTGTTAATGCTAGTGGTTATGTATGACATTTAGTATGAGTTACTAAATGTCATGCCATGTTGGATTTCAATAGTTGTTCCTGGATTTCTACATCTGGATAAACTTATGATATATCATAGGTTGTTACAGATGTTTTTCAGATGATTTTCGAATTTATCGTCCAATATTGTTGAGTCGAATTGTCGGATTACTTCAAATCTTCAGAGAAAATGTATATTTCCTCTATAAATCATTGGTATCTGTCCAAAAATAAAAGAGTTAATACCAAAATATAAATTCATTGGTCTAATATTGATTAAGGTTGACCTTATAGTGATTGTAAAAAATTGAATATCTAAATTAGGGTCCTTATTTTTTGTATTCTCAAGATAGGTCCAATCAAAAGCTACTCTGTAGTTTTTGTTTCAGCAAAAAATATTGATTGTTGGTCGAGATAATCAAAATAATAGTTCGCATTACAGCTTACAGCTTATATTAATTGAGTTCTAAAATCGATTTGTTGTCGAAATGACCCAAAAAAGTTTGAAAAAACAAAATCGTTAATGGCTTATGAACTGCAAAGTAAGTTGAGCTAGCGTATTAAATAGTTTCTGTAGAGTTTTGGATTCTGCATGCACTTAAATAATATTCAGGCAAATTTTTTATATTAAATTTTGCACAAAATGCAATTGAAAATTTGAAGGTTTTTTGAAGATACACATCACTTTTTATAAAATTATTTTAGATATGAATTATGGACATAATGCACAAGCAAATCATCTAATGATCAAGCTATCTCTGGACTCGCTAGCTGCATTTTTCGTAGAGAAAACAAGATTTTTGTCGATTTTTTTTCAAATTCAGAATTTGGGATGAGGGTATATAGGGGAAAAACTGAGGCTAGAAACGAAGGTTTATTTTTGTACACATTTTTGAGGATATCTCCCCGAAAAATCAATATTTTGAAAAAATCTAAATTGGGTCTGAGAGAGCCCAACGAGCTTGATGACATGAATTTTTAAAAAAATACTGCTCAATATAACGAATATTTTGAAATCTATTACAAAAATACCAAAAAAAAAAAAATGAAAAGAAAATAAAAGTGCTCAAAAGTTTTTGATACTGATATATGTTATAGAGCACGTTAAAACAAGTAAGTTTCATTACTAAAAAGTGTTAGGTTAGCTTAATTTTTCGTAGAGATATGAAGCCTCAAAGTTTTCAATCCTTTAGCTGTGAAATACGCGTAAAAAATCTGAAACATTAGCGTTGAAAAATTAATACTACCTGCAAAAAGTAGGATATTTCCGGATACTTATTTTTGGATTAAAGCTGAACATCTCAGGTACATTGACATATAATTTTTCTTGGTGTTATTTAGTGAAAACAAAAAGTAGAGCAGGGACGAAAAGTGAGACCCAGTTTTCAAGGGAAAAACAGAAGGTTGTACACATTTTTGAATCTGTTGTGAGATATAGAACAAATTTAGAAATAGATAACTTAATGCGACCAATTTACATTTATTCAGCAGTGTCCAAATGTTGTGGTTTTACCGTAATATCAAAGCCCCATCGGATAGTGTGTCTAGTAGTGTATACCATAATAAAGTTCGGGCATTTCAATTATACAGTATAATTTTAACCCTTTTTACAAATTTACAACCCTTAAGGCGTTTTACATGGACTTTATGGATATATATATATTTAGCCCGGAATTAAATAAAATGCAGGGAAAGAGAGAAGAGGAGGTACAGTTCAACCCTCCTTCTTTTTTTTTTCACCACTCTGTAACAAGAATTGATTGATTTGAGTAGTATTTTGATGAACAAATTCAAAATATCTGTATGAAAAACAGCCAAGAGAATTTCATTGACAACTTGTGTATTTCGAAAGGCTTTGTATGTATTTAATATAATTAAATGTCATCGCCGCCGCAATATTACACTCATTGAAATGGTGCATTTTCCTGATTCAAGGGGCCGGATGTTTAATTATGTTAAACAATGATTTGTATAGTATATTTGAATATACACAAAATTGCTTGGCCATCATGTTGTGTGTATATATCAAGTTGAGTTGGTATTGCCAGTAGGTATTACATAGGTATACACTGAGACTCGTATATAATTAGTAAAAAATAATGTGTTACAGTAAAAAAGTGTTTGATGAGAGGGAGATATAAAAAAAAAAGTTGTGCGTGCCAAGGAGGAATCCATGTTCTAGACAATACAATGATTAAGTCAAAGAATAAAATATGCGGAAGCTATACGGCATAATGACTCGGATAAGAACCACGTCAAAATCCCAAAAATCAATAGATAATATAAACAAATATAATGAAATAAAGAAAATTTTATTATGGTGTTTGTGTAACTGCAGAAGTTTATTATTAGTTTTTAATAAATCTAAACATAATTCTCTTTTTTTGATAGAAAAAAAAGAAGGAAAAAAAAAAATTAACAAAGCAGAGAGAAAAGAAAATCGAGAAATACATTCAACAAATGTAAACATTTGTTCCAACATAATCGCTTAAATGGCTCACAAAAATATTAGATAAAACAATAAACACAATGAATATTTGCTAATAAATTTAATTTTATTAAAATAGTGTGCACAAAATACATTTTGGACATAGCTCTGATTTTGTTTGGTGATAAATAATGAATGGTTGTTGTTGTTTAGGAAATATGGTAAAATAATGGAATAGTAGTGTAAAGATCTATAAATAAAAAAGGAAAAAAAAAAAGAAAAAAAAAGTAAAACATTGAATGTAAGGAGAGAATATCATTGAGTTTTTTTTTTTTTAATAATAATCAAAAAAGAAAAAGAAAAAAAATTAGATAGCAATATAAGCAATCAAAGCAGCACATCCTAATGTCAAAATGGAACCACCGGCCAACTTGTTTGATCCAGAAGTTGAAGGTGTAGCACTTGCAGCGACAGAAGGAGCGTCAACAACAGACATGGTAGGATTTGTAGTGCCACCTCCTACAGCGACAGATGCAGAGGCAGAAGCAGAAGCAGAAGCAGAGGCAGAAGCAGAAGCAGAAGCAGCATAAGGAATAGGTAAAACAGAAACAACACTACCACTAATTGCACCATAACAATAATTGTTGGCATTATCTACACAAAGGACATTGGTAGAATCACAAAGACAAGAAGTAGTAGTTCCAGTCAAAGTAGATGTACATGAATCAGGTACAGTAGGACATGAAGTTGAATTCAATGAAATAGAACCCCAACAATATTGACCACTTGTGTTGATACATGTAGTAATAGTATCACTACAACGACAAGTTACATTTCCAGAAATACTGCTGCAAGTGGATGGAGTTGCGCAGGTAGCTGATGGTAAAGTAGCGTAAGGTAAGCCGTGATCTCTCTTTTCAAGAGCAACTGGGTGAACATCGAATGGTGAAGCTGCTGATGCAATGTAGAAAAGAGTTGAAATCGAAGTTGTTAAAAGTAGACTGAGTTTCATTTTTGATGAATAATGAAGAAAAAGTAAAATAGATGTTGAAGAAGAGGAAAGAAAAAAATGAGTGAAAAAGAAAGATTTAAAAAAGAATAAAAGAAAGAGCGAAGCGAACAAAGAAGAAGAAGAGGTATAGCCTTAATCAACTCCGTATAAATGAATACACCCCTTTTATAGTCTAAAGACTCGTGAAAAGGTTCCTGAATAAAAATCAGATTTGAGAGGGGCCAAAATAAGAAAAGCAGTTACACTAGCAATTTTTACAAGATCCTCTTTAACTATGCCATAGTCGTACAGTATCAAGCAACTCAGTATATATTCGGCTTTGACTAATGGAATATTATTTATTTCTTCTTTCCCTCTTTCAATTTCCTTTTTTTTTATTTATATATAAGCAAAATTTTATAATGACCCATTTGAGGTAACTTTTTACAATGTACAAAGCATATAAACATTTCATCTAACCAAGTATCCCCCTTTAATTCTGTCTGTAGTGATTTTTCATATCTAGGTATGAATTACTGAACTAATTGAGGAAAAATATATGAACTAATGCATTCTGAATGACAATAGAAAGATGCACAATTTGGACATATATTTCGGTCTATTTCGCTTATAGTGTTTATAAAGGCGATAAATTCAGATGTTTGAAATGGAAATCTATTATTTCTGGAGAATTAAAGTCGATTGTTACCATCCTGATAACGCTAATGATACTAATGCAGTTCATGTGGGGTAAATAATCAACCTAAATAAGCACATTGCAACATGCACTCACAGTTCAATTGTATAGACATCGTATCCACCTATGTAAAATATGAAGAAGGATTCACCGTTTATGAAGGCCAAATCATTACAAAACCATTTGCTATGTGGTCTTCTAAACATCAAACAAATATGATGGTAATTTTGATTGGAACAATATATAAAAATTGTGTTACATTCAATCTCTGAAATCTGTTGTACCAACCCTTTTTTTTTTTTTTTTTTTTTTTTTGGTTTTTAGGCAATGGATTATGTTGAATGCGTTACTTTCTCATTGCAAGTTGGTGTGTTCTTCTTGATGCAATCATTCTGGAACTATCTTTCAAATACTGTAGCAAAAAAGAATTTTATGGGTTCATTTGAATTCAAATTCTACATTTTCTGGTAATTGTAACAATAGATTTCTTTTGGTATTTTATTAACCGAATTCTAAAAATCAGGGCCCTCGGAAGTATGGCCATGTTCCCAATTCTTCAATGGGTTTTTAGAAACGATGTCAATAAAAGAGAGGGAATTCCTCAATTGGCTTATGGCATTGAAGGTACAGTACACACACACACACACACACACACACACACATAGATCAAGTAGTACGACTACCATGTGAATATATTTCTCATTCATTAACGCAAAAAAAAAAAAGCTTTAATTACATCTTTATTGGGTGTTAGGTCACACTTTAGGTTTAGACGAATTATCGCATTATCTCAGAGAAATAATAATAGTAAAAGCAATAAGGCCATTGCGTCTAGATTGGCTTATTTCAAAGACATGAATGTATTAATTTCAATCATTCTCTTTTGTTATGCCGCTTCATTCATTGTTCTATGCTCTGATGGCTTAACTGAGCATAAGATTATTAATACAAACAAATTTGCTACTGATCTAATTATTGCCAATGTTAATATTTGTACAGTTTTCCTTTTGCTACTTTTGGTACGTTAACAAAAAAGAATACAATATGATCCACGGTTGAACTAACAATCACCATATTTAGATTTCTATTTTTCACCCCCGTCCTCAATATACCCGTGAGATTGGTGGTACTTCCCTTAGCAACAATGATTCTTATGCCAATCAAACTCAAACTAGAGCACAGGCCTCTACTGGTGGTAATCATAATAACGATGGAAGAACAAATAACTTTGTTGTCAATGAAAGTACTCGTGGTATTTCTGAAAATGTCACATCTGATGGTAAATTCATTGGTGCTGCCATTTCTACAAACAACAATGTCAATAATCCTAATGGTGGTGGTTTCATGCGTGCCATGTCTCCAGTTACAGTCGATTACCCTCATTCACTTTCGAATGATACAATGCCGTTAACCTCTTCAGCTGGTATAGGTAGACCATTATCTCCACCTGAATCTCAAATGTCTTATCAACAAATGCAACAACAACAACAACAACGTAATCTCGCTGTTGAAGATCCTTATAGTAGCCAACCTGTTATGTTTTCCATGATGGATATTAAACAACAACAAGCTAGATATGTGTCACCAACTAGCCCAACTAATGTAGGTCGTCATGATATTCCTATGCGTGGCATGACTAGTGGTAGTATCAGCCGAATTGATACTTCATCTCCTCAATCAAGAAGATATGGTGATGATGACATTGGTTACATGGAATACGAACAAACCAGATCCCCTCATAAGATCAGACGCCCATCCTGGGAACGTAGCAATGATATGAGTGATCTTAATATGCAATCATCTCATCAATTACAACAACAACAACAACATCATCATCAACAGCCAGGTCAACCTGGAGAACAAATGGTTCGAGATTGGTTATGGCAATCACCTGATAGAAGAAACCCATAAGAAGATTGCTGTATAAACCTTGACTACACTACTAATACACTAATACTACTACTGTATATTTTATATTATTATTATCTTACTTACTATATATACATTTATATGATAATTTAACCTTTTCTTTTTTCGACATATGTGTATAACATTATGTATAATCCCCCTCTTATTCTTTATATATACATACAAACAAAATAAATACATGTATTGCAATATATACACTACAAACAAAATACTTGTGTGGAGATTTAGAGTTTATTGGTTTGTGCTGTATTTATTCTAGTGTTACATTTAGTGATATCTGCAATTAAACCTTACCCTTTGCTTGTATCACATTTGATTCGAAATTGAGGAAAACTACCTGAATAATCAATTCGAAACCAAGATAATTTATACATAACATGAATAGGCCTAAAAGCTTCATTACATTGACATGTATAAAAAGAAAATTCAGGCCGAGAGAGAAATCGATCTGGGAAAAAAAATTGATCAGTTTTTTTATGTTAAAAATGGGTATTACATATATTTTCAAGAGTTTTCATCAAACGTTATCACTTGCAGTATTAACCCAAGTATATATGAATCAAAAGCTCAAATCATGTATAATATATTAACATTTTTTTAATTGACAATATCTACTAAATAATTAAAAAAATCCAGCAATCAAATTTGCATATCATGTCATCCATTCTGCTTCTTCCCACATTGAATTTCTCGGTTTTTCCGATAATGTGCGTGTGTGAACTGTAACCACTGTCATAAAGACGATGACAAATTTGATATGCAAAATGATCGATTTCCCTCTGTTGTGCGAGATTATGGCTGTACACAACAAACCATCGATAAACATATCGTTCAAATTCCTTTTTTTTTTTCTCTTCTTATATTTTGACAGATGCATATAAATCTTTTACTAATATCATTTCACTTCTTATCTGATTTATCTAAAAATTCATACACAGTATATTTCAATTCATGGTAATTGCCTCTATGATACGTGTGGTTACAAATAACCTTTTAAGGAATTTCCCTTTAGGTAGGACCATATGTAAAAATAGAACCTCTCCGGCTTCTGGGAAGTTACAACTGTGAGCTTTCACTGGTGGATTACAATCATAATTTAAGAGGAGACCAAGATAAAGGCCAAATGAATTATGAAGTTGCATTAGCTTGACATCAATACTTTCCGCTCTATTGTTGTAGTCAGTATAAAATTGACATGCATAAAAGTGCATTGCTTGTATAAACTCTTTTGAAAAACCATATAATGTATATAGATGTTATTCTGATAATATATTTGAAAAATGAATATATGGGGAAATTTATTTTGAAGCAGCACTGTTTTCCGTACAAATCTAATCATAAAAACGCATTTCATTGAATATTTGAAGTGAAATAAAGATCGATATAATGATTCCGTAAATGTAGAGTGTATATATAAAAGCTGATTTATCGCATGAATAATAAAATGAAGCTCATCGCATTTTAATATACAGTTATATCCAGCCATGAGCTCATCTCTCAAGTCGATTGGAAGATGAGAGTTATATTTAATAGAGAATCTACTTATATTTCAAGGTTTTCATGTTGGATATTAGCGAACAACAGTATCAGTGACTTGGACATTACAATCAATTGCTTGAAACCGGTTTCCTGTTTATATCATGTAACTTTTTCCATAGAAAATATACCAATAAAATATATACATCACTAACCAAGCTAACATGTCAAAACAAGAGTTAATTGAAGAGAAAAGTCATTTATACACTGAACTAAACGAGCTCAATGAAAGACAAGATGAGATTGAAACAGAATTAGAGACTACAATTGATGAGCAAGAATCACTGAAAGAAAGAAAGAAAGAAATTGATCATGAAGCTTGTTCTTTGGAGACGGAACGTAATCGCTTATATGAGAGAAAAGAAGAGATTCAAGAGAATATTGAGGTTTTAGATGAAGAAATTGAAGGTGTTGAGGAAGAAGAAAGAGAATACCATCGCGAGCAAAATGACCTTGAGACCCAGTACGAAGACTTGTGTGAGGAAAAGGAAGACTTGCTTAGTAAATTGTATTACGTGGAAAAGCAAATGAAACAAGTGTACGCTGAAAAAAGAGAGATGGAATATGGAACAGATAGATTTGATGAAGACATTAGTCGTTTAACTGAGAAGAGAGACTATTTTAGATGTGAGCTTGAGGAAGTGGAAGAAAACCTTGAGCAAGTAGAAGGTGAACAAGAAGGGCTTGACCAGGAAGAATATGACATAGAAGAGAAAGAAGAAGGTCTGAATGAAAAAGAAGAAGATTTAAAAACAGAGCAAGCAGATGTTCGTGAAAGATTCAAATCAATTCAATCAGAATTAGACCAAATTGAAGAAACTTTGGAATCATATATTACATCTGAAGAAGAGCAAAGCGACGAAGAAGAAGATTAGTATTTATACAAGTTTTTTCAAGAAGCTGATAATAATGGATCTATCATGATGTTTTATACAAGTTTTTTCAAGAAGCTGATAATAATGGATCTATCATGATGTTTTATACAAGTTTTAATTGTTTAAATAAATCAAATAGCATGAATAATAGCAGCGCTTATATGTTTAATATTGTGTGCATTTATTCTTTTTAAATAAGCATCATATACAACAGCAAGGAAATGTAATTTAGTCCTTTTGATGTAGATATATTTGTTCGATCATGTATGAATTTATCACATTTATGCAATTTTTCGTATCGTTTTACTATATGCGCGTATTACATGCAAAGAAATTTAATCAAGTTCATATATTATCTTACACATTGAAGTCTTCTATATGTTTTGGGTTTAATATAAATGCACTAAAATTGAATTACTACTGTACATCTTGTTCCTGAATTTACACAGACCAAGTCAAATCCGTGCTCACATTCATTGCTTTTAAATTTAGTTTCAGAAATACAAACAGCATCTGAACAAAGCCCTAAAATTTAATCTTGTTTGATTTTAATAAAGATACATAATTGCACATAAAGGCCAAGAATTGCTCTGCTTGCGTTTACAGCAGAATAAACAGAGCAAGAAGCTGAACAACGATCATTTCGATCTATTTGGCTTTATCAAACATCGCTCACAGTGCGTATTATTTTGCAGTGAGCATTAAGCATTGTATCATAAAGTCATTAAAAATGTATTTTGTGAAGAATAAAAAATACGAAGCATTATTTGGGATGCTATTAAACATGTGGGTAATTCATATATAGTCTCAATTAATGAATCGAGACTTACAAAATTCTTTGAAAACTGGGTATAACGTTTTTGTTTTGCTTTAATGTTTACTGGCAGTAATTATAACACATCAAGGGATAGAGATCCTAATGAGTTGCCGCCTCTCGGGGGGTATTCCAGCATCACCAAACTGATATTAGATGCTGCAGCAGTAAAAGCGAATGAGATACCAACATATGCTATTATACAATGTATTCACGGTTCTTCTGTTTTCGGGAAACTTCTAAGCGGAGTTCTGGTGCAAGTTTATAACTGAAGTTATAGCTTTACAGATCGATTTACAAATGTAAAAATGTTTCAAGTGCAAATGTCGAATACAGCAAATACATAGAACAGGGCTGCGTTATTAGAAGGCGATAATACTTAAATATAGCCAATGGTATCCTTTTATAATGAGGAGTTTGGTTATCAACGTCGGGACACTCTTAAGCGCAAGTCCTAAATGAACCCTTAACTATTTGAAACTATTAATGCGCGTTACATAATTGCTGCGTCGGTTACTTTTATCAAAACATCAATATGGAAAAGTTTATTGCTCATCAAATCGAATTAGTAGAGACGGAAAGAAAAATAGATGTTGAAGATACTCTCAAATTATTATCTGCTTATGCTCCAATTCAATTACAACGTCGAGGTGTAGCTCTTGTTGGCCTCAAGGTGACAGGTATGAGCACACTTTGTAAAAAAAGTAAAATGAACTAGACTAATGATGTATAAAGGTATGCGAACAGGTTTAGGAGGAAAAAGGTACATGTTTGATTGAAATGTTTTGAAATTGCTTAAAAGACTCAAAAAAATTTATACAGTTTGATTGACCTTGAGCTTGCTAATCCAAATATATTACCACCCATTTTCCCTGCTCATAAGATCACGACTGGTGATATTGTCGGTTTAGATGAATACAAAAAAGACAAACCCTCACAAAAAGTATCTAAATGGTCGGGCGTTGTCTTGAGAGTTACAGATGCAAAGATTACATTGGCACTACAGGAAATGGAAGAGGAATTACCTTCAGAGATTCAGGAACGGTGTCAAATGTAAGTGAATAGCATTGCTAAAGTGTGCAATTGAAGCTAAAGTAGCATTTTACATGATAGAGTAAAGCTCGCAAATAGTATTACATATGAAAGGTAAGATTAATAGGTATATATATTGAGTATATCAGAAATTGATATTGTTTTAGAATGTTGAAAGGGCTGGAAAGATTACAAAAGCGATGTGAAGAGGGTGGATCTAGCCTTATAAATGTTTTGCTCGGTCAATCGGATCTTTCAACGACAATTCTACCTACAGATATCAGTTTTTTTGATGAAACATTGAATGATTCTCAAAAAGAAGCAGTTCGATTCGCTTTGGGATCTCCTGAAATAGCGCTTATCCATGGTCCACCAGGCGTAAGTAGTTGATTTATATTTCAATGCGTGGAATTTTAATGAAAGTTGTAAAAATATAGACAGGAAAAACCTATACTCTTGTTGAGATTATTCGTCAATTATCAGTAAATCAGAACAAACGTGTGCTTGTATGTGGGCCATCAAATATATCTGTTGGTAAGAATGTAAATCTAAAAAAAAAAATTACATTTTTATCGATGAAACTAAAAACTCATTACAGATAATTTGGTGGAACGACTTGCTCATCATCGACTTAATATTGTTCGTGTGGGCCATCCTGCAAGAGTGTTACCATCTGTAGTAAATCACACACTTGATATTATCACTCGTACTTGTGATTCGGGTCAGATTGTATCAGATGTTAGAAAAGAAATGGACGAAACATTGGCAAAAATTCGAAAGACAAAGAATCGATCAGAAAGAAGGTCCATGTATGGTCTTGTTAAAGATCTTCGAAAGGATTACAGAGTTAGAGAGAAAAAAGTAGTAGATGAAGTACTAACAACTGCACAAGTTACGATCTCTACATTGAATGGGTAATAACGCATACATTTCTTGTTGATTCGGTATTTAATTTGGTTTGTCATTTTATAGAGCTGCAAGCAAAAACATGTGGAATCGAGAATTTGACGTTGTTATTATTGATGAGGCAACTCAAGCATTAGAAGCAGAATGTTGGATTGCATTATTGAAAGCAAAGAAAGCCATATTGGTATATTAGTTTGGGGGAAGTTTACAAAACATATTTCTAACATCTTATTGAATAATTAGGCAGGAGATCATTTACAATTACCACCTACAATCAAGACTCCTATCAAGATAAATCATGGTAAAAAAGCCAAGAAGGGAGGCATGCCTACTGACACTGACCTATCAACTACACTGTTTGATCGATTGCTCAGCATGTATGGCGACAGAGTTAAGCGAATGCTTATGGTACAATATCGCATGCACCAAAAAATCATGGAATTCAGCTCCAAAGAGTTATATGACAATAAGCTTATAGCTGACAAAAGTGTTGCTAGCCATCTGTTGGCAGATTTATCAGGTGTTGAAAGCTCAGAAAATACAGATGTTCCCCTCGTCATGATGGATACGAGTGATACTGGTTTAGGACATGAAATTACAGATGATGCTCAAGAAGAGCAAAGTAAAGCAAATGAACTAGAAGTCGAGCTAGCTTTATCTCATATTCGTGCTTTACTAGAAGATGGCCTTGAAGAGGATCAAATTGGTGTCATTACACCTTATGCAGCTCAAGTTTCTAAATTAAAAAGAGATATTAGAGAACATTGGCCTGATATTGAAATTGGTACTGTCGATGGCTTTCAAGGAAGAGAAAAAGAAGCGATTTTGTTGTCTCTAGTTCGATCTAATGATACTGGAGAGGTTGGATTTTTGGCTGAAAAAAGAAGATTGAATGGTATACATGTGTTTTAATAGATCAACGAATTAAGAAAAGCATTTATTAACCCAATTTTCATTCATAGTTGCTATGACAAGAGCCAAAAGACATTTATGCGTAATTTGTGATTCTGAAACTTTATTGGGAACAAAAGGTGGCTCTAAACCTGCTTCACGTTTCGACGGTGGATTTTTAAAGAGATGGATAGAATATCTAAGTGAGGAATCAGATTTAAGATTTAGCGAATTCATTGTCATGTAGAAATTGGCTTTTACCATGATGGAAATGTTTGTATTTGCTAATTTCTTTGATTGAAATCTTCTAAAAGATTTTTGGACATAATAGAAAATGAATAAAAACCATTTTGTTTTTACTATATCATGTTCTTGTGTATATCTAATTTCTCTCGGTATTTTTTTGTTTAGTGGAATTCGCATTTGAATCAACAGAATAAGGGATACTAACAACGTTATATCATTTTAGGGTCATGTGCCTAAAATAGATTATCAAAAATTTGAGCTATTCTTTTAATCCTGAACCCACAAGCTTTAGGATCCCTTTTTCTACACTCACCGTATCTCCTTGATTGGGGAGATGAAGTATCGATTCGACTAATACTACAACTATTCATGCTAAGCATAGGTATATCATGATGACCCATATTAGTTGGACTAGTTGGTGATGCACATTTAGCTTGTTATTGTTTAACATCCATCATGGAAAACATAACAGGTTGGCTACTATAAGGATCTTTAACAGCGAGATTACGTTGTTGTTGCTGATAAGAGATTCAAAAGGAGATAATTGTTTGTCTGTACTAGCTGAGGATGTTAATGGTATTGTATCATTTGAGAGTAAGTGAGGGTAATCGATTGTAACTGGAGGCATGGCAAGCATGGAGTCACCACCATTAGGGCTATTCACATTGTTGTTTGAGGAAATGGAAATATCAATGAATTTACCATCAGATGTAACATTTTCAGAAATACTACTGTACGAGTACTTTCATTGACAACAAAGTTATATGTTCTTCTACCGTTATTATTATCGCCATCAGCTCTAATTTGAGTCTGGCTGACATAAAAATTATTGTTACTAAGGGAAATACCACCAATCTCACGCATAATTGAGGACAGGAGTGAAATAAAAATCTGAATATGGTAGAATTCACTGCTTTTCCCTCGAAAACTGGGTCTCACTTTTCATCCCTGCTCTACTTTTTGTTTTCACTAAATAACACCAAGAAAAAATTATATGTCAATGTACCTGAGATGTTCAGCTTTAATTCAAAAATAAGTATCCCAAAATATCCTACTTTTTGCAGGTAGTATTAATTTTTCAACGCTAATGTTTCAGATTTTTTTCGCGTATTTCACAGCTAAAGGATTGAAAACTTTGAGGCTTCATATCTCTACGAAAAATTAGGCTAACCTAAAACTTTTTAATAATAAAACTTACTTGTTTTAAAGTGCTCTATAACATATATTAGTATAAAAAACTTCTGAGCACTTTTATTTTTTTTTCATTTTTTTGATATTTTTGTAATAGATTTCAAAATATTCGTTATATTGAACAGTATTTTTTTTATATTCATTTCATCAAGCTCGTTGAGCTCTCTCGGATCCAATTTTTTTTTTTTTTTCAAAATATTGATTTTTCATGGAGATATCCTCAAAAATGTGTACAAAAATATACCTTCATTTCTGGCCCCCATTTTTCCCTTGTATACCCTCGTCCCAAATTCTGAATCTGAAAAAAAATTGCACAAAAATGTTGTTTTCTCTACGAAAAATGAAGCTGAAAGGTTCATTAATAATTCACTCGATAGATAATTGTGCTGCACATTATTTCCATTACTTATATTTAAAATATGTTTATCAAAAATGATGTGTATCTTCAAAAAACCTTCAAAATTTTAATTGCATTTTACGCAAAATTTAATGTGAAATATTTGTCTGAATTTTGTTTAATTGGATGTAGAATTCAAAACTGTATAAAAAACATCTCATTGACTAAGTTTACTTACTTTGCAGTTCATTATCTATTAAAAGATTTTGGTTTTTTGATCATTTTCTGATCGATTTTACAACAACAACAGATCGATTTTGAAACTCAGTTATCAAAGGATGTAAAATGCAATAGGAACAATTACTTTAATTATTTTGACGAAAAATTATTATCTTTCGCTGAAGCAAGGATTGCAGAGTTGCTTTCAATTGGTTCTATCTTGTGAATATAAAAAATTAGCACCTTAATTTAGGTGCTTAATTTTTGCAATCAATTTTAATTCAATTTGTGCCCAATGTTAGGCGAGTGCACTTATATTATTCTGGTACTAACCCATTTATTTTTGGACAGATATCCATAGCCCAAGGAGGGAAGGTACATCTCTTTTGAAAATTTGACGGAATTCGACTCAATATTAGACGAGAAAATTCGAAAATCATTTAAAAACTATCTAAAGCCATTTGGATCCTATTTTCTTACTATCGTAAAAAAATGACAACAGAAACTCTACCTCAGTGAATTTTGATCCTAGTAACTTCTAACTTTACAAGGAAGCAGGTATACATATTTAACACCATGACCTCGAATAGGAAATGCCACAGCTGAATGTGTGTCGAGAAAAGTATTTCCAAAATACACCTATAGTTTGCCGCGCATTTTTATTGTGTTGTAATCATACATGTTCTTGATTAATGTAATGGCTCTTTGTAGATTAGTAGTTCTTTTATAGCAAAGAACATGATACAAGATGTATAATTATATTTCTTATAATTTATTAAGTGGAACCAAGACGTTGTACTAGGTGACATTTGTGATTGAATGATTGATATATAATCTAACTATTAGTTTAGTTATAACGGACATATTATATGAAAATCTTTAAAAATAAAATCTTCAAGGAAGTATCAAACTTTATAGGGCTTTATAAACTTCTTCTTGCGGTTGGTGGCTATATTATACTGATAATAAAGTATTATCATTGCTTGGGTCGCCATTGCACCACATAGATAAGGAAATGGATGAAAAATCCAGCAACGCCATCAAAATTACAATCATATAAACCAAAGGTAATTCAACGTATGGCTTTCGCTTTAACAATACTCATATTATGGTCCAAAAGTTCAATTAGCAGGGACTCTCTTATATTCCTACTGCCTCTGACTTATTTTCATTTGTATTTCAGTATTTGTGAAATTAGTGAGGGATGTAAAGGATTTATCCGATTGACTTCAGGGAGATGAATACCCTTCTCAATGATAAACAGGGTCATGCCAATCTCGGCTTAGATGTGGAAATAGTTGCAGCAATCAAAGAGCATATACTTTGTAATATATCTGAGGTCTTTGAAGACTTAGAGTGTCGGAAAAGGGCCCTAAAGATTATTGATACAGGATCGAAAGATGCCATGAAAAATCATAACGTGGGTAGATTCACCACCTTCCTCAACTTTCAACTAAAATTTCAATCTAAAATTTGATTACCTCTACGAAAACTTTAGCTACAATTGCAAATAACCACTCAAGCTGTAGATAATAATGCGATCCAGCATACGAATATGTTTATTTTTAAAAATAAGATAAAAAGATATAATTTACTGCCTAGAATTCGTTAAAATTATATTTCAAAAATAAGCTAAATTTGTCGCAAAAGCTTCTTTAAAATTTATATTAGTCAATTTAGAACTAAATTATCTACAGAAAACATTTACTACGGCAACTCAACTTATTATGCATGTTTTGCTTTTTAAATTTTTAATCGCTTTTGATCATTTGAACAGTTCTGCAATTTTGATAAATGCATAAAACTGTTACAGTCAATTTGTAAAGGCTTCAGCCTCCGAAAATCATACGCTTAAAATGTTTGGATGGTTGCCAGTGCTAGCTTCCTTGTATAGATGAGATATATAATGTAAATTACAGCAAACTGAATTTGCTTCTAACTGAAGAAAAGTGACAAATATATGCATGTAAACAAAAATCTAAATGTTTAATCAGTGCATCCTCATCAGTAATTGATATAATGAACAACAATTGCACATTGATTATTGTATGGGATCGATTAACTGCCAACTATGGCAAAGATCAGTGAACCGAATTGGAAGAATTCAGTGAATTTCCTCTGGTTCCAAAAAATATGCCATTAATTTCTATCATATAATACAATTTTTTAATAGGAATAATGATGAAGAAGACTTTAAGTAACTTAAGAGGAAGCTTAGAAAAGAACAACTGTTCCTGAGTGGCTTGTTACGAAAGATGAACTGTCTTTGTTTAGTCTCCGGGATGTAGTAATTTTTTTTAAAAAAAAAATGCTTTGCGAAAATATTAATAAATCTATTCTTTATCCAACACCAATATGAGACAATTGAAGCACCACGAACAAAAGTTATTGAAGAAAGTTGATTTCTTACAATGGAAGAAAGAAGATACTATGCGTGAGATGAAAGTCATCCGCAGATACTTTCTCCAACAAAGAGAAGATTACCACAAGTTAGTAAAATTTATCTGCAACCGTAGTTTATATATATATAATATTAATCAAATTGACTAGATACAACAAATTGGTCGGTAGTATTCGACAATTAGCAAACAAGATCTCTTTATTAGACTCTCGTGATCCTTTCCGTACACAACAAGAGAAAGCATTATTGGAAAAATTATACAACATGGGCATCATTACAGCTACTACTAAATTCTCAGATTGCCGTAAGGTGACAGTGTCTGCTTTTTGTCGTAGACGTTTGCCTATCGTTATGTGTCGATTAAAGATGGCAGAAACAGTGAAAGAAGCAGTTACTTTTGTCGAACAAGGTCATATCCGTGTTGGCCCTCAAACTGTTACAGATCCTGCATTCTTGGTCAACCGTACCATGGAAGATTATGTTACTTGGGTTGATACTTCAAAGATTAAGAGAAAGATTATGAAGTACAATGACAAGGTAAATGTTGATTTTTTGGGATGTTATATATTGAAGTCTAACTTTACACTATTTTTCTAGTTGGATGATTACGACCTTTTGTAAATTTATTATTTTCTTTTTCATATATACACTTATCATTATATAAATATATTTTTTGTTTGCAACTTTTCATATTGTAGATTGATTGATTTTTTGGTTTTTATATTGAACAATGTTGATGAAAAATGGAGTTTCAAATGCATGTGCAACCATTTTCATAGCTTTTTATACCAGGTTAACGATTTAAGGTTATCTTTTTTTTTTTCATTTTCCCCACCTTTTTTATTATTATTATTATATTAATAATGAATAATCTGAGAAATGCAACAGCAAAGGTTCTTGGTCGTCGTAATTGGATGGTATGAGCCAGCTAAAATATTCAACATTAATATACTAATATGTATGTAGAGTACAGCAGGCATTGAACGTTCTCACCGTGCTATTTTATTTCCAGGTAAAATTATATATAAATAAAAAAAAAAAATGATGTTTGTTTTAACAGAAATAGGTCAGGGATCTCAATATGTAGGCATGGGAAAAGATCTTTATAATTTATATCCAAGAAGCGCCAAACTTGTATTTGATGAAGCTGATGAAGCACTTGGAAATGGGCTTCGTGCTCTTATTTTCGAAGGACAGCAAGATAAATTAAAGTTAACCGAGAATGCACAACCAGCAATTCTCACCACCTCTATTGCAATGTTACGAGTGTTGGAAACTGAATTTGGATTTGATATTTCCAAAGCATGTAATCATGCATTGGGACATTCATTGGGAGAATACACAGCGTTGGTAGCTACAAAAGCCATGTCCTTGACTGATGCTGTACGTTTAGTTCGTTTGCGTGGTGAGGCAATGACTCGTGCCGTAGCAGATAAACAAGGGAAGACTGCAATGTCAGCTCTTGTAGTAAGAAAGGATAAGCTGGCTGATTTAGAAAAGGCTATGGAAGAAATCAAAGCAAATCTTCCACCAGGTGAATTAGTAGCTGTAGCTAATATCAATAGTGTGAGTTCTGAATCTTGTAAACAAGCTGATTTGCTGATAAATGTAATTAGTCGTTCCAAGTCGTAATTAGTGGCACGACTCAGGGCGTAGACCAAACATCTCGAATCTTACAAGAACGAAGATTTGCTGCTCGTGCAGTAGATTTACCTGTGAGGTAAGCATAAATATCCTCAATCAAGCATGGTTTTGAGGTTAAATCTCTTTTGTTTAGCGCCCCTTTTCATTGTGAATTAATGCAAGAAGCTGCTAATGTGATGGAAGATGCTTTAAAAAGCGTTGAAATCAAGATGCCATGTGTGGAAGTAGTATCCAATGTTACTGCTAAACCAGTATGTACATTTGTAATGCAATGTAGTTTAGAATCCTAATTTTTGTTAAACAGTATGCAAATGCCGAGGAAATCCCAAAAAGACTAGTTGAACAAGTAGTAGCTACAGTTGAATGGGAGCGTAGTATAAATTACTGCAAAGGACAAGATATTGATGACTTTTTATGCTTTGGGCCTGGTAAAGTTTTAGCCAATTTATTAAAGAAAGAATATCCACTAGACAAAATCAGAACGATTACCAGCGCCGATGATATTTTACAGCATGCATTGGAGTATAATCGTAAAAAGGACAAGCCTGACGAGCCTTTTTTCTCTTAAACTG
This sequence comes from Mucor racemosus, assembly GCA_027405735.1. NCBI lineage: Eukaryota > Fungi > Mucoromycota > Mucoromycetes > Mucorales > Mucoraceae > Mucor > Mucor racemosus. The sequence continues at coordinate 611,457 of JAPEHQ010000014.1, read as the reverse complement.
AGGGAGTCACAACCCAAACACACTACGAATCGAGATCGAGTGATTTCATAAAGCTCTCTGATGATGAGCTATGTATTTTATATAAATAAAGAAATATGCTTCATTTTCCCATTTTCTTTTTTTTTTCATGCTTCTTCACTCTATAAGTATATTAAAAAGTTGTATAAAAAATATGGGACCAAAGGCTGTCAAATTGGAATCAACTATTGCCACAACTACTGCAATTGTGCATGATTTATCTAAAAAAGAAGAAAAAATTTCGGTTAAATCAGAGGAAAATTTGACCGAATCAGCTGCAATGATTGACAGTGCAAGATATGTGCATGATAATCCTAGATCGTTCAAAGGAAGACTCGGTTATGCGTAAGTTAATCTTGAATCCCTTTTGAAACTGATAATGTAACAAATATATACATAGCTGCATGAATACTATTCTGCGCAAGCAAAAGCCTAGTGTTTTTAGTGCAAGAACATGCAGATTAGGTAAAGTGAGCGAAAATCGATATACACTTTGTAGGAATTAAACATTGCTCTTTTTTTATAGCTACAGTTGCGGAAAAAGGTCTTGATTTTGTAAAGGAAATAGCACTAGCGGTATGCATAATTTCCGTTAATTTGACATTGATATCTTACATCAAAATCATATAGAACGTAGCAGATATGAAAACTATGATTCAGTGGAACGAAGGCAAGTATATTTTTTTTTTTTTTACTATTTTTTCATGCTGAAACATAATTTCGATCTAATACTGTATAATCGACAGATAACAACATCAGATTCATGCGCCTTTCAAGTGACATGTTTCCCTTTGCGAGCCATGAAAAAGTTGGGTACGGTTAAAAGTTATATTAGACGAATGTATAATAACATGATGATGATAGATATGAAATCGATTATGCAGAAAAAGAACTAAAAGAGGCAGGGGATCTAGCTAAAAAATATAGCCATAGATTAGTAAGTTGTCTATCCAATTTATATGTCATATACCAGTATCTTACTTGATTTGTTAGACAATGCATCCTGGCCAATATAATCAATTGGTGTCTCTCACCCCAAAAGTGGTATCAAATACAGTTCGTGAACTTCATTGCAAGTAGTTTTATATAGTTTCATTCTGATAATGTCATACTAATCGATAATTACTCATAGATCATGCACAATTAATGGATTTGATGGGTTTAGATCAGGACTCTGTAATGATTATGTAAGCGTAAATTAAGTGCAACGTATGATTATGTCTAACATCTTCCATTACTTAGACATATGGGTGGCGTTTATGGTAAGAAAGATTTTAATCTGGTAAAATATGATCTAATATTTGTTGGTTTATAGGTGATAGAGAGGCTGCTTTAGCTGTAAGTTACGATAATACCAAGAAAAATATTAGCAAATACTCATCATATATATTCAATTAGAGATTTGAGCAAGAATATGTCAAATTACCTGAAAATATCAAGAGAAGATTAGTTTTAGAAAACGATGAGTTAGGCTATTCAGTTTCTGATCTCTTACCTATCTGTCAAAAGCTTCAAATCCCATTAGTACTTGATTGGCATCACCATCAGTAAGTTATAACCCGAAAATATGGCATATCCAACTTACTGAGTAATCAACATGTGTAGCATCAATCCAGGAAATATTACAGGCTTAATAGCTCTGCTACCGGATATCAATAGAACTTGGACAGACAAAGGCATTAGACCCAAGGTATCTGTCTCTCGTACATTTATAGCAGAAAACAAAATGAAATTTATTTACATATCAAATTAGCAACACTATTCTGAATCAAGAAATGGCGCTGTTTCACAAATGGAAAGAAGAGCACATAGTAATCGTGTCCAGGTGAGATATACAGTTGAATATGCAATAATCAAATAAATTCGCTAATTATATACATAGAACCTACCTCCTACCACAGATGATGTCGATTTGATGATTGAGGCCAAGGATAAAGGTATGGTAAATTACTAGTAAAGCTTGTATTAGAAAATTAACTAGCAGGTTGTTAAAAAGAACAAGCCGTTTTCCATTTGTATAAACTATTTGATTTAGAAACGGTGAATGATGAAGTTTGGATACCACAAACAGGCACTGAGACAACACAAACCAATGGACGTAAAAGTACAAAATCAGCTAAAAAGAAAAAGGCACAAGAGACAGAATTGAAGGAGGAATTGCTAAATGATGATGGTGATTACAGTGAGAATATCAAACCAACAAAATCACGCAATACTACAACTAAAAGCGCAGCTTCTACAAAGAAAAGAAAGGCTGATTTGGATAATGAGGAAGGCGAACATCAAGTTGGCGAGGAAGTAATACAGGTTCGTAAGACTACCAAAAGAACAAACGCAGCTGCACTGGCAAAGAGAAAGAAGCTTGAAAAGGAAGTTGAGGCCATAGAAGCTGCATTGGAAATTGAAGCTGAAGCCACTTCTGCTTCTTCTTCTGCTGTTGCTGTTGGCGATGCTGATAATAATGAGAAGCAGATTGATGTCAACGAAGAAATCCCTAATGGCGTTCCCAAGACTGTTGCAAAAAGAAAAAAGCCAGCTGCTCAAGCAAAAAAGAGTGTGAAAGAACCAGATGTCTCTATTGGGGTCGACTTACCTGTCAAAGTGCCACATGAAGTCAAAGCTACTCGAAGGTCTGGACGAAATACACCTGGAAAGTAAATACAGTTTTTTTTTACACACTCCAAAAGCATATATGGAACCAAGTGAGAGGGTGTAGTAATGAAATATATAATTGCTACTTATAAAGATTTTTTGATAATTTATAAACTGTGATAAATAAATAAAGATATAATTGTATTATAAAACAAATACGGTGTTATTTTTATTGTACATAGTCAACGCTGGAATGCTAACAGAGACAAGAGCTGTTCTTTCAAAAATATGAGATTTCAGCGTAAAGTATATTCTGGAATCATTAATTTGAATTGCTGAGGATCAGTGCCATTCCCTCCTGTAAAGCTTTTCTTCTTAATATGGACCATTTTACAGTATATCGTTTTATCTTTTCTTATATTAGTTATCCATCATATCTTTATCTTTATATATTATTCTTTAAATTGCACCCGCCTCTTCGGCAAGACATCCTACCCTTGTCGTACACGGATCAATCAATAAACAAAAAAATTTTAAAAAAAGGAATTATCAATTTTCAAAATCGATGCATGCTACATGTCTCTAAATTTATTTTTTCATCTCAAAAACACGTAAAATTCATTGCATTTTCCTTAGAAACTGGGTCTCACTTTTCATCCCTGCCCAACTTTTTTTTTCACTAAATAACATCAAGAAAAAATTATATGTAAATATACCTGAAATGTTCAGCTTTAATCCAAAAACAAGTATCTGGAAATATCCTATTTTTTGCAGTTGGTATTAATTTTTCAGTGCTAATGTTTCAGATTTTTAACGCATATTTCACTGCTAAAGGTCGAAAAATTTGAGGCTTCATATCTCCAGAAAAAATTAAGCTATACTAACTTTTTTTAATAATAAAACTTACTTGATTTAAAGTGCTCTATAACATAATTTAATATGAAAAAATTCTGAGCACTTTTATTTTTTTTTTCATTTTTTTGGCATTTCTATAGTAGGTTTCAAAATATTGGTTAAATTGAACAACATTTTTTTTACATTCATGTCATTAAGCCCATTAAGCTCTCTTGGATCCAATTTAGAGGTTTTCAAAATATTGATTTTTCGTGGAGATATTCTTAAAAATGTGTACAAAAAGATACTTTCATCTCTAGCTTCCCTTTTTCCCTTGTATACCCCTCATCCCAAATTCTGAATCTGAAAAAAATTTGCACAGAAATCTCGTTTTCTCTACAAAAAGTGCAGCTAGAAAATTTTACAATATCTCGATCGATAGGTAATTTTTTTGCGCATCATCTCCGTTTATTATATCTTTAATATGCTTATAAAAATGATGTATATCTTCCAAAAACCTCCAAAATTTTGATTGCATTTTACGCAACATTTAATGTGGAATGTTTTTTTAAATTTTATTTAGATGGATGCAGAATCCAAAACTGTACAAAAACTATTTAATATGCTACGTCGACTTATTTTGCAGCTCGTGAGCCATTAAACGATTTTGTTTTTTTGAGTCATTTTTCATTCATTTCATCAAATAAATTTCGGAACCCCGTGATGATAGGTTATAAGCTGTGATAAGAACTATTATTTTGGTTATCTCGATAAAAAATCAATGTTTTCTGCTAAAACAAAAAATGCATAGTAGCAATCAATTAGACCTATCTTGTGAATGCAGAAATTAAGCTGAAATGTCAAAACGGTCTTAAGAAATAATCTTGCCCAAATATTACACTTTTTATTAACAATACATCCAGAGGATGTATTTATATACTTTTCATTATAACTATTACACAGAATTACTATCTAAGAACATTACACCAATTTACTAAGACGCATGTGAATCAACGTGTACACCTGTTGATTTACTATAATACCGAATATTGACTGCGACCTTGAATGTGCGACCTAGGATATGATATTGACATAACATAAGCCCTGGATGATGAGTTTTAAGTTTTAAAAAGTAATAAACTATTATTTACAACTGCAGAAAATAAAGAAAAAGAATCCCACCCTTGTGAATATTGATCCAATTAATCTTCAAATATACATTATGATAGATTTAAATATATCTTGCATAATAATTTATATGTCTACTTTTACAAATGACTGTGAAATGAGAAAACCATCAGTAAAGCATGATATTTCTGTCCAACAAAACTACCTGTTGTGTCCTATATTTTCATCTTTGATAAATAATATTAAAAAAAAAAGAATATAATTAAAGGAGAATGAGTAATAAACCAGTTCTACAACTGTATAATAAAAACAAGATAACGTTTTTTATTTAGATATAAAAGTATGGCCTTTTATATTGATTTGACATTGAGATCCTGAGATGTAATTTAAGGCACTATTGAACCATTAGATCTGTTTGATAGTAATCTATTGATTGAACTGGATCAATCATAAGTTAACCGTTCTTGCAGAGCTTGTGAGTTGTCTTGTTTCAATGCTGCGCTAAATGTGCTTGGATGTTGATTTGATAGCTACTTGATTGATTAGCCACTAGGATGAAATAATATGGTACCATAATTGAGGTCCAAGTATTCTTGGTAATTACTGGGTTAAACTTAGTACATTAGGAGTTTCTTATATCCGATATCAAGACTTTGCACTTCAATACATGTCATAGTCAATAGATTGTAAGATGTATTAATACTTTAGAAGGTGATAACGTATGATACTAGGTGGAATACAACAAATAAGTCTATTATATTTCTACTCTATTTATATTAGCTGTTATCTATTATATCTGGGAGTTGCATCGTAACTGTCAGTGATCTATCAGAATTAGAAATAACCGAGTTATCAGCTTATATTAGGACATCTGTCAAACTGTGATGCTTAGCATGCAAATCAGACAATGCTGCATTTCATACGTCTATTGTCTATCATCATATTATCATGCTACTAGTAAATGATAGAAGCGTTATTCCATTGTCTTCATGCAATATCCATACGTTTATTCTTTTGGTAAAGCAATTAGTTTGCTCGCGATTTAAAGTTTATATTGAGCTTCATGGTTTACATAATCAAGCGGTTTTTTAGTGTCTGTTTTTGACATATTTGTTAATAATTTGAATAGAAGAGCAATCCTTACTTTGGTCTATGTGTTTCTTCAGTTTATTTTATGAATCCATTTGTTTTGTCTATGATTCGATCTATTTTATTATATGTTAAATTATTAATACTTTCTGTATTTACTGTTAAATTTATGTTATCTCTATTTGAATATTAGAACATGGTTTTATGTGATATAACATTTAATTTCTTATGTGGGGAAAATAGTATCTTCAGCACAATAGGCAATATCCGTTAGCATAGAAACATACATTTTTCTACCAGAAAAATAGTCGTCTGTCATATCATACATTCATTAAAAAAATTCAAAAGCGAGCCCGTAGAGCGACGCCATAATCGAGCATAGCAAGATCGAACGGCTAAGTCTCTTATACTATGGTACAGTATATGTAAGTTTTAAATAAAAAGGCGTTTTTTTCAACTTTTCTTATATTTAACCACATACAATCTTAAAATTCAGTTTTTGTAGCGGACATTTTCAGGACTCATTTTATCCTTACCATCACTCATGATTTTTATCAAAAAACAGAAAAATCAAATTTTGATACCAAAATCAACGTTTAAATATATTACATTGTGAGACAAAATTGTAGCTATAGCTAATAAATATCTTATAAAAGCTTAATATTAAATGGTAAGTAATGAAATTTTGTACTTTTGGCCCAAAAACGGTTTTTAGGTTAAAGGATTTTCATGTAATATTTTGCAATAAAAAGGTTTGTTATTTTTTATTGAGAAAATAGAGCGCTAAATGTTGTATATGTGTATATTTTTTGTTTTTTTAATTGGTAGTATAATTAACTCTAGATTTGCAAAATCAGAAAAAAAAATTTGAAAAATGTTAAAATTGATGATCCGGACAAGAATAATTTTTTAAATTAATATTCCGCTTATAAGCCTTGCAAGTCTTAAAAATAAGAGATTTTATAATACCTGAGAACTTTTTCAAGAATTAATGATGCTGTATCCACTGAATTCAAGCGAATTACTGTAAATCTTTATACATGTCAATATTGTATGAGAGTTTATTTAATGATAATGTAGACTTACTTTATAATCATTGCGCTGGAGGTGATTTAAATTGAGTTTTACTCTTTCCTCTCAAATATTATTAACATAAAAATGGCCATCACTGGAACCTATTGCTGTTTTTTTACCCTCTTTTTCCCAAGCCAATTTATTCAATGCTTCGCCAGAAGTGAAGTAAATAACGAAGTTGTTTACTAAAATAAAAAAAAAATATAAAAATAAAAGCAGTAGGAATACAATTATAATCAGCTAAAGTTTTTATTACAAAAGATTTCTGAAGATTTAAAATTATTGAAAAAATATGAGGGTATTTATAGTGATTTGGAGAACTTGGATACCATCAGACTTGAATGGATGTATATTTAGTAATCTTCCAGTTTTGAATACTACATTGTTATTGATTTAATATTTTAAGGGGTAAATTGTGTAGAGCATTGACCATAATAAGGGATTGATGTCAAGTGTGGCAATATCGACCTTTTGGGAAATGGTTGTTTTTATTATTATTGTTATATCTATTTTATGTAACCTTAATTTTAAGGGGTAGTTTTTATATGCTTGAATCTTATTTATATTGATAGTGCAACTTCAATATAGCAGAGTAGTCGACTAAATTGATATCTTTGTTTATTATTATTATTGGTTTGGATAGAAACTTGTTTTAATATATATGTCATTTGTGTAATTGATTGCACCGTGATCAAGGGTGCTATCATCCACACGAGATGTATGTTTCAAAAAGGTATTTCATATTTTTAGCATGCGTTTGTTATTGTGCTCAATTGAAGCGTTTGTTTATTATTGCTGTTCACATTTCAAGAGGCATCGTATTTTATGAGCGACACTTGGAATTTAGGTTGTTTTATTATTATCAAAAGCGTTTTTAGTATGTAATTCGACTGCAAGAAGAACCAACTTAAGTGCTTTACCAAAACTAATAAGAATTAGACAAGAGTAAAAGGTGAGGTTTTATTAAATGTAGAGGATGAGATTATATATAAAAGAGATTACCAAGTGATACAATAGCTATTGATGGTGTAACCAATAACAATAACAATATCCTGATAATACAACTACTGTAGCGCTATATCTAGATTTCGATATAATATTAAGTACTTCCAATGGTTCCTCGGTATTTGCATTCAAATTCTATAAATTAAATTGACTGGTTCCATCTACAGTAGTATCAAACGTATCGCCAGCCCACCTTATGATAAATGTCAATCTAAAATCAGAATGAAACTTCCCATTGTTGTTATTGTTATAAGCTATGAAAAGCTTGATTTTTAATAATACAGCAATTAAATAAAAAACAAGATGATACTAATATAACATATAGTGAGTATTTAACATCTTAATTTGATGCAATATGCTTTTAAACCCTTCTTTTAAAAATCCTGAGGCAAACACAACACCTTGATCCTGTAATTTCTATTATCAAAATGTTGCGACTTCCACTACACAATGAATTCACCTTTTATCAATCTTGACCTCGATGTATATTGGGTATTAGTTTTTTACCAGTTGTATTTTCTCTAGTTCATTAATATTCAGTCATGTGGGATAGGTAGAGATATTCACAGAAAAAAAGTATAAAAAAACAATAGGAATTTGACTAGATAACTTTAGGCTTTTATTATCAAGTAGAACTTAATTGACTCTTTTTTGAAAGGAAGATGTCTTTCTATTTATACACAATTTCTAATCTATATTATAAATCAATGAAAACAAATAGGAACATGTCATTTCCATAATCTATCCGATACCTTTAGGTCCTGATTTTATCATGAATAAAATCAGGCCATATTGAACAATGGTGTATTTATGATTCAGGTCAATAATTATAATTTGCTAGGATCCACATCTCGGTTATAATATTACTTGCTGTACCAATCAGACATGTCAAATCAAAGTGATTTTTGATTTATCCCAGCGGTAATTCAAGTTAGACACCAGATGAAATGGAGATCCAAATGGATGTATTCCACAAGTCATATTAAACGATGATTTGTAGCATTGCAAAAAAAAAAAGAGTAAATGCTCCAAGAGGTTTCTGCATATCAAATTACGCAATTTATTAGTAGCAATGATTGTATCAGGAGGGTTATATTATAAAGGGACAAGAGACACAGACAAAGATTTATTTGTTATGTTTACCATTATTTCAGAATATATAATAAGGAAAATGATGAGGAGAACTAGCGAAGAAATAAAAGGAATTATAAGAGTAAGATGACTATTTATACTAAATTATTCAAGAGGCTAATACCCTTCATGAACTAGACTTCAGGGACATAGTGCTACTACTGAATTACTCTATAATAACTTGAATACGAGTAAGTTGATATTGTAACGTGGTCATTGGTTGTGTCGTAGTGTGTATAGTAATAGAATCTCTTGCATAAGCTGGAGATGGGTATGCAATTCGGATAACGTAATAATGCGTGATTAGGATATAGGATAGTAGTAGTATAATAATATATTAGGCTTGACAGGTTCATGACAAATCTATTGATTTATTTAATTAATGATATTAAATTAAATGTAGTAGAATATGATTCATATTTTTGCCAATGGCCACTCTTCCAATAAAAAAGCCGAACAATCTCCGGAAGCGGCCATCTAAAGATATTTCCAAGCTTTAAATCTCCACAAAAAATCACCGGACAGTCCGTACGCGGTTGTTTAAATATTCCAAACAGCTATAAGATGCAGGTATCGAAATTTCATAGAAAAATTAAGGGTCGACTGTATTGCTATTAATTATTCAAAGGCTTATTTTAAGTAAAAAGTAAAAATACAACCTACGACATTATTAGCCTAATAACGGATTTAACTTGAAAAGTATAAGATGATACATCTAGATTCGAAAAAAGTCCATAAAATCACAAATTTAAAGGATTTATATATAATAGTATTACGGCCGACCTGTGCTGCACAAGGTGCTTTTGTTGTGCCCAGGTGGGTTGCATACTATAGCCTGATGAGTTGTTGTGCCCACTGAATAATGGCTAAAAAGATAACAAGATGCACATGGGTAAAACAAAAAAAACTGCACACGAGCACAACGATTAGCTTGTATGTGCATAATTATAGATTCTGTCCATGTGCATGACATTAATCCCATGTGTGCATAATAGTAGAGTTGCCCATAAGCATATAATTATCTCTATTTGTGCATAATAAAAAAATCTGACCATGAGCATAATGAGCTGATCACATGGGCACAAATTGGTTCGTACATGAGCATCATGCCGTTCTCAAAATTTCATTGCATTTTTTACTGAAATGGGGTTTTAAATTGCATTTTGTTTTATTAATATAGATTAATTATAGACAATACAATTTAATACATTGTTGATGTAGAGCAATACATGCAAGTGCCAATATAATATTTACGATTATTATCATTTGTAAATATGTTTATTGCTGTAAACATTACAGCAACAATGGTTTTTACTCGAGCATAAATTTAAATACCACTTACGTCTTAAATTTATATGCAAGCCAAATCTAATATTATAGATGTTACTTTATCATACATAAAATTTAAACAAATTAACCTTCTTTAAATTTTTTATTTTAGTTTACGATTGTCAGCTATAAAAATATATGTTTTCAAGTAGTATAGCTACGATCATAACTATGGTTATTAGGCAAGACATTAAATTATTCTTTTTTTTTTGCTTCTATATCATTTAGTATTTTATCACTTTTCTGGAACATTTCGTGAGTTTGTAGCCAGTTCTAGCTTTTTATTGAGTAAATATAGATATCATTGTCTTCGATGTTGTGATCTGGTAATCAAGAAATATGTCCAACAATACAGTAGTAAATAATGATATTTGATCTTAGAATGCGGTTAAATGAAAATATCAGTCTCTAATATAACGACTGCTACCAATATTAAAAAAATTAGTCCCTTACATTAGCATGTATATTCAGATAAAAGAAAAGTATACCAGCTTAATAGTCTGATATGTCTTATCAAACGGTGGATATTATAACCTTGTTGGAATATGAAAACAAAAAGAGAGAAACAACACACGTAGAAAAGAATTTTCAAGGCTTTACATTATTTAGCGCAATTAAAACCCTGTTAAATTGCATCTTTCAGCCAATGTAAAAGCAGCATTACAGCGCATTAACCCATAAACTAAACAAAATTAGGCAATATCTGTTATCATAGAAACATGCATTTTCTACCAGAAAAACCGTCTGTTATATCATAGATACATTAAAAAATTGCAAAAGCGACCCGTAGAGCAACGCCGTAATTGAGCATAGCAAGATTGAGTGGCTAAGTCTCTTATACTACTATGGTACAGTATATCTAAGTTTTAAATAAAAAGGCGTTTTTTCAACTTTTCGTATATTTAACCACATACAATCTTAAAATTCAGTTTTTGTAGCGGACATTTTCAGGACTCATTTTATCCTTACCATCACTCATGATTTTTATCAAAAAATAGAAAAATCAAATTTTGATACCAAAATCAACGTTTAAATATATTACATTGTGAGACAAAATTGTAGCTATAGCTAATAAATATCTTATAAAAGCTTAATATTAAATGGTAAGTAATGAAATTTTGTACTTTTGGCCCAAAAACGGTTTTTAGGTTAAAGGATTTTCATGTAATATTTTGCAATAAAAAGGTTTGTTATTTTTTATTGAGAAAATAGAGCGCTAAATGTTGTATATGTGTATATTTTTTGTTTTTTTAATTGGTAGTATAATTAACTCTAGATTTGCAAAATCAGAAAAAAAAATTTGAAAAATGTTAAAATTGATGATCCGGACAAGAATAATTTTTTAAATTAATATTCCGCTTATAAGCCTTGCAAGTCTTAAAAATAAGAGATTTTATAATACCTGAGAACTTTTTCAAGAATTAATGATGCTGTATCCACTTGATTCAAGCTAATTACTGTAAATCTTTATACATGTTAATATTGTATGAGAGTTTATTTAATGATAGTGTAGTCTTACTTTATAATTATTGCGCTAGAGGTGATTTAAATTGTGTTTTACTCTTTTCTTTCTAATATCATAAACATAAAAATGACCATTACTGGAACCTATTGCTGCCTTTTTACCCTCTTTGTCCCAAGCCAACTGATTCAATGCGTTACCAGAATCAACTTCAGTACTGCTTGCAAATGGTTCCTCAGCATTTGCATTTAAACTCCATAAATAAATTAACTGATTCCATCTACAGTAGTATCAAACGTATCATCAACCCGCCTTATGATAAATGTCGTCAATCTAAAATTAGAAACATCCCATTGTCATTGTTATGAGCTACTATAAAAAGCTTGATTTTCAATAATAACGCAATTGAATAAAAAAAAAGATGATACTAATAGCATATGGTGCGTATTTAACATCTAAGTTTGATAAAGTATGCTTTTAAACTCTTTTAGAAATCCTGAGGCAAACACAACATCTTGGTCGTGTAGTTTCTATCCATCAAAATGTTGCGATTTCAAGTACACGATGAATGCATCTTTCATCTATCTTGACCTCGATGTACATTGTTGTGTATCAGTTTTTTACCAGTTGCATTTTCTCTAGTTTTTTAATAATATTCAGTCCTATTAAACTATGATTTGTAGTATTACCAAAACAAAAAGAATAAACGCCTCAAGAGGTTTCTGCATATCAAATTATGCAATATAGTAGCAATTATTGCACTTAACTATGCTTTTCGAAACTATTGATGTAAATCAGAATAATTAGTATTTTCATTTACAAGTAAGCTATGTTGCTTTATACAATACATTTACATTCATCCATTCAATAAATGACATTGCCTTTATTACCCGTTATATCAATCAACCAACTTCATTTTGATTCGATACATTTGACGATTCAATGCCTAAATTACGCTTGAGCCACTAGGTATTGCCACAAAAAAATTTCATACAGGTCGACAAAGCTCGAAGCATCACAATTTGGATCATTTTTTTATGGTCATAAATCTAAGCTCTCTCACACCACATTCGTAGATCTCTGCATGAACCATATTATTATCTCTATCTATTCAATTTAGCTGAAATATATTGAACGCCAACATCATACTTGATAAAACGCCTTGCTTTATTGCGAGTCAACACAATTAATTTGATACTAGTTTAGCATCAGCAGCTGAATCAGATAAATTTGAGATTAGGCAATCCCTTTTAATAGTTTTGCATACCATGAGCTAATAATAGACCGTTATTATGGATACGCTAATCAAAAATGGTGAGTTAACTCTAATGGACGAATGAGTCGATTAGCAGTATAAACGAAATATTAAAATCAATTAAAGCAACAATTGAATGAACAAAAAATGATAAACCATGTAAATTAACATAATTGAATTGTTTCAAGCGTTTTGAACTGAGTACACCTTTACTTTTGACCTATAAAAATTGATTTATTAATAAAATCAATTAACAAGTAATGCTTATGGTGTGTCTTTGATATTTGATAGTGGTATACAAGGCAACATGTGGTTTTTCTCTTCTTGGCTGTTGGTCATTAAACAGAATCAAATATTTTTTAGAAACTAAATAGATTAACAAGAGTTTATTCATTTAAATCAAGTCAGAAGTCAGTACTATACATACTTTTATAATTACCATTTTTTTGCAGGCAGATATCAAATTTAGAGCAAAAATCATTGATTATAACGTAGATAATGGAATAAAATGACGAAGTCTAGGATGCTTTTTTTTTGTTCGAGAAAAATATTATAATAATGTGCCCTGAACATTAACAGTAAATAATCCATTTCCAAATAAGCAATAGGAAAACATCATGTATTCATGTACTTGTACCTGCTACTTGATGATTTCAGTTTAATTATAAAAAATAATGGTCTTTTTTTCGTAGTTTTAAACATAAACAAAAGAGCCCAGGAAAGAGTGGGGAAGAAAAACGAAAAATAATTCTAAATCACCCAATTTTGTGTATTACAAACAGACATTTACAAAGACATAAATACTTTTAGTATTGCCAAACAGGTTGTTGTCGTTGTTCCCATTTGGTCCCCAGAAGAGGAGCATGGGCAGAATTCTTTCAAACCCCAAATTTCAAATTGATACTGTATATCTCGTCAATAAGACAATTCTGTTGAATCACAGTAACTCACATCTGCTTTCAACTATTCAAATTATCTTCGTTATTAATTATATTATGATTGATATACTTTAGTAAATTGACTAAAAAACCTTGAACTCATTGCTCTCCTCATCTGGGCTACCTGATCTGCACAAAGTTTTTTATTCTGCTCATCTGCTGTGCAGATCATTATGTCCATGGGAAGCATAATTCGTCGGCCGTCGTAGTGTGCATTATTTTATAAGATACTTGGTTGAGATGTTGACACTTAGTTTGATATAGTAGAATATCATTAGATGATGTTGATCTTTCAACATTCCTATTATAATATAAAATATAACTGGGCTTATTTTTATGGGATGTGATTTTTTATTTAGAATTACTGCAACTGCGATTTTATGAGCAAGATTTTTGGAATATATTATTAATGCAAAATAAGCACAATTTTATATCGTAGATGTCATGTTCTAGAAGGTTGTATTTTGATCAGTAATACTTCCTTTTACAGGCATCAGCAATATAGAGTTTCCTCGTTATGCTTGTTGGGATATGATTGGAAATCAGTCCTTATGGAGCGAGATTTAGGTACGAATCGAGATCAGTTATTTGTATTTGTCTGAAATGACAATAATGGCAACTTTGGCCTATAAAAGGTGTCATTTCATTGCAGTAACACTTTGAGTAACATCAACCTTGTTGTAAATGTATGTAATAAAGAAGGATAAGTACGTGAGAATTGGTCAATCTTTATTAAATATAAAAACGAGATGGGGAAATCAAATGAAGGGTGAATGTCTACTGCTATTTATATTTGATTTAAGGATTGCTTACACACCTGTCTAGAACAGTGTTCTCATACTAAAATTTAGTGTCAATCCTCACTTATGCTAATGTAATTATATTCAGATATAGATGATCAGTCTAAAGTCTTTAGTTGCTCTTGGCAACACTAATTATTAATATTCTTTACTTTCTATCTTTTATTGTAAGTCTAGATTATCAGAACTTAGCTTATGTGATTATCAGGGTAATCATTTACAGTGTTTATATGACACATATGCTAAATATGTTAAGGCATAGTTTATTGTCATATTTAAACTACGATTTAAGGTACATTTATATATGCAAATACAACAAACCTCTCTACCTTTTAGTACATAATTCAACCAATTGTTCTTGTTAATCTAAAGATCGATATTTGTACTTCATTATATAAAATTTATTATAAAAAATTGAGCCTCTAATTTGAGATATTAATTTTTTATATTCACAAGGTAGATCTAACTCTAAGCTACTCTGTACTTTTTGTTTCAGCAAAAAATGTTGGTTTTTTGTCGAGATAATCAAAATAATAGTTCCTATCACAGCTTAAACCCTATAGTAACGGGATTCCAAAACTGATTTGAAAGATGAGCTAAAAATGAACGAAAAATGATTCAAAAAACAAAATCGTTTAAATGCTCATGAATTGCAAAGTAAGCCAACATAACGTATTAAATGGTTGTTGTACATTTTTAAATTCTGCATCCATTTAAACCAAATGCAAATGAACATATCACATTGAATTTTGCGTAAAATGCAATTGAAATTTTGGAGGTTTTTTGAAGATACACGTTACTTTTTATAAAAATGTTTCACATAAAAGTAATTACAACGATACACAGCAAAATTATCTATTGATTGAGCCATTGCTGAACCTTCTAACCACATTTTTCGTAGATAAAACGAGATTTTTGTCAATTTTTTTTTCAAATTCAGAATTTGGGATGAGGATATATAAGGGAAAAATTAAAGCTAGAAGCGAAAGAGCGAAAGTATCTCCATGTACACATTTTTTAGGATATCTCCACGAAAAGTCAATATTTTGAAAAAAACTAAATTGTATTCCAGAGTGTTCAACGAGGTCAATGACATGAATGTAGAAAAAATGCTTTTCAATTTAACCAATATTTTATAACCTACTACAAAAAGATTAAAAAAATGAATAAAATGAATAAAAGTATTTAGAATTTTTTTACACTAACATATATTATAGAGAACTTTAAAACAAGTAAGTTTTATTATTAAAATGTTTTAGTATAGCTTAATGTTTTGTAAAGATACGAAGGCTCAAAGTTTTTAACTTTTACTAGCGAAATACCTGTAAAAATCTGAAACATTAGCACTAAAAAAGTTATACCAACAGCAAAAAATAGTATATTTTCAAAAACGCGTTTTTGAATTAAAATTGAACATCTCAGGTATAAGAGAATATAATTTTATTATACTGTTATTAAATAAAAGAAAAAGTTACATAGAGATAAAAAGTTGAACCTAGTTTTAAAATAAAAAGCAGTAAATTTTACGCGTTTTAGAGTCTTTTATAAAATATAAAATAAATTTAAGAACAGGTAACATAATGAAACTAATTTATATCTATTCAGAAGTACCTAAGGTATATCCTTAAAAGTACTCAAGTAGAAAACTAATCATATACATGTTTAACCTTTACAATGGAAACCCCCCCCCCCCAAATTTTTTAATACTGTATAAAAAATGCTTCTGAGAAATAACAAATTCAATGATAAAGGCTTAATATATATCAGTATACACACTGTAATAATGCTGTTAGATTTCACTGATTATTGGCCATTATTGTTGGAGTCTCATATCTTTTAATGCTAAAGCTTTCAACATGATTTTACCCGTTTATACACACATTACATAACTCCCTCTTTTTTTAATAATAAAAAAACGTTTCTTTTTTATTGATTTAGATAGCAATAACATCAACCCAGAAACGAGTATCATCAGACAAATACTTCTTATTACTAGCAAGCTGATCATGAATCCAGTTTACACCATCCTTATAATTTTGAATATCTTGAGTGTAAGGATTATCCAAACCAGATTGTCCATTTCTATGACCAGCAAACCACTTGTCAGCACCATAAAATTTTTGAGATTCTTGTCTAGCCTTGATGTCAGCCTTCAAGTGCTTGTTGAGCACTGCGCCATTATTGACATCCCTACTGGATTGTCCCTTGAATTGAGAGCTAGATGTACGAAGCATAAGCCAATTTTGCTTAAAGATACCAAAGTTGGTAGAATCACCTGACTTGTTATCACCGTAGGCATAGTCAGTTCCCAAGTTGTCAGTTTCGAGCATAGCAATAGCCAAGTCATAGACACCTCCGCCGCTCTTGAGAATCTGTTGCTTTCTTTGGCCTAATCCGTTGACGGTATAACTACCAGTTTTGGCAACAGCAGCAGTGACAGTTGAAACAGCAAAAAAGAGAAAGATAGATTTGATAAGCATTGTTGGGAGTTGATTGATAATGAAAAAAAAAAAAAAAAAAACTTGAAATTCTATCTTGTATTTGTACTTTTTTTTTTTTTTTTTATGTCGTTGTAAACTAGCTGCATGCAATGGCTGTTAATAAATTCGATATAGAAGAGAGATTAGCATTGCTAGCTAATGTAATATAAGTCTGCATATAATTATGCTAAAAAAAGCATACAATGATTTTTAAATATGCTACATTAAAGTGCTTGCAGCACCCGACTCTGACAGTTTCCAATCGTTGCTTCAGATGGAACTGTCACTTTATCTCATGATAGCGGTAATGTGAAATGAATACAAAGATCTTTAAATACAGGTAAGCCATTATGATATTTAGATTATGCATGTATCTGTTACTATTAATTGTTAAAAGGAAGAAATCATTCCACAAAAAATGTATTCAATGTTACATTTCCTGGATTTTATCACTTTATGTTAATGTAATATATATAATATATAAATAAAAAGGTTACACATTCAACTTTTTCAATTTCTAAATTTCATAAACTCGTTGTAATACATAAAAAAAAACGAAACTGTACAAATTTCATAAAATGCAAATAGTTCTGATGCAGTTGAATATCTAGCCTCGTAAAAAATTAAATAATACTTGATATCGCCCTTTCATCAAAAGTAATCAAAGAAAGCAAACCAACTGACAGTTCGACTATATATAATATTTCAAAGAAATAGTCCCTTGAAAAGAGAGAGCGGGGAGATCGACAATTAGGTACCGTGTAACACATACCAACTATAGATTTACGTAATCATATTACCCAATACAATTTCTTCCGTAGATCCTTAGGTATGCCACATGTTAAACAAATTTAGCTTCTCTTTTTTAATAAATCATTAATTTATCTGAAACGAGTTGCTTTGTACATGAAGACGATAAAGAAAACAAATACGACGACAGTGGAGATGAGGTTGAAGTCCTTGAGATGGAAGTCGATGATGAAACTTGGCACCATATCTTCTTTTGGCGTTGTAAACATCCAAGTGAAGGGCCCAAAAGTAACAACACCCAATAAAAAAAAAGAAAATTGGCTGGCGGTACTCTGTCAAATAATGAGATGAATAGGAAGAACAAAGATGGAGCGGTTGCTAACCATTATTTTAATTTTTCTGTACATACTTTGAATGCAATGGATCAATATGAGAAGTTTAAAGATTATTATATCGTAATGGATAATGCACCCATTCATACAAGTAAGAATATCCAATTGTGTATTGAAAGTAGAGATGATGAGTGTATTTACCTTCCATCTTATTCTCCCAAACTGACTCCTATCAAACAATTCTGGCCAGTTTGGAAAAGCAAGCTGAAAAGATAAGCTCTTTTAGAAGACGGAATCTTGATCTCTAGGATTCAAGAAACTTGTAACAAGGTGCTTAGTGATTTACAAGGATTCTATAGATATTTTATTTCAAGGTTTGCTGATCGTTTGGAACGCAAACCATTATAATAATAATAATAAAATTGGTGTATTTTGATCACCTTAATTCGAGCCAAATTTATTTTTACTTTTGAGCCAATTTTTTTCTTAGCTTGTGATCTAATAATATCTGGAAATAGTGTACATAGAGGATATTATGATATGTTGAAATTAGCCAATGAAAACTTGTTTCCAGGTCGTTTATCAAGTTTTGAATTCGCCTTTTCTGACTATATTGATTTTTGTCAAGTGCATTACATTCTTTTCCATTTACTCGCTACATTATGACTAATATTCTTATTGGAGCAACTGGTAGTATTGCTGCCATCAAAATCCCTTTGCTTGTCAATTTCTTTAAAAAGGACCCCAATGTTCACGTAAAAGTAATTTTGACAGAATCAGCACATTTTTTTGTCAAGGATATGATAATCGATTGCCCAGTATATAGAGAGCAAGATGAATGGAATGTATGTGAAAAAGAATTGACTGAACTAGATGAATCATATATTTAAGTAAATCAACTGTAGGAATGGAAGAAAATATCTGACCCAATTCTGCATATCGAGGTAAATAAAATGATTATAACTTTTTGCTGCGAAACATATTATTAATAAAATCCCATAGCTTCGTAATTGGGCTGATGCCATGATTATCGCACCTTTGGATGCAAATACGCTTGGTAAAATAGCAAATGGATTATGCGATAATTTATTGGTAATGACCACATAGAAAAATTCATGCAGCATGGACTGATTAATTTTGTTTTGCTCGTAAAAAAGACTTGTGTTCTTCGAGCTTGGGATGTAAATAAACCTGTTATTGCATGTCCTGCAATGAATACAAGTATGTGGCACCATCCTTTAACGTCAAGACATATGGAAATACTTGAAACTGTATTAAAATATAACATCATTCAACCGATCAGCAAAAAATTAGCTTGTGGAGATACAGGTAAAGGTTCCATCAAGATGTTTTATAATTGAGAAAATTTTACAAATATTATTAAAACAGGTCTTGGAGCAATGGCAGAATCACAATATATATCAGATTATGTATTAGAAATGATGAATGGCAAAGGCTTGGCTGGTCTAAATGTTGAAGATGTTAACAAATAAATATATGAATGCTTTCTATTTCTTTCTAAATATTAAGAGTAAGAGAGAAGTGTTGGGTTAGGGTTTCATTTCCCGAATTGCACAATGAGCTCATTCGGGCCATATCTTTAAAAATAGTTTTCGTGTTCTATACAATAATATCTTTTATCTATTACCATGACAACAAAAAAGAGTATGAAGGCAGTATTTGACTGTTCTGCTGATGAGCCTGGAGAATTATCATTCAAGGAGGGCGATATTCTTGTAGATGTAGAGGAATCTGGTGAAGAAGGCTGGTACACCGGTAGAATACAAAATACTTCAGAAACAGGTTTATTTCCATATAATTATGTTGTTGAATTACTTGCTGTTCAACCACAAAAAAACAACAAAGAAAAACCTTTATCTAAATTTCCACCTATTGATGCATTTGAAGCTGCCATGTCTTCTGGAAAGACCTCTAAATCACCTTCTTCTAACAACAACAATTGGACTCCATTAACACCATCAACGATGAGCAATACCAATAATAGCCCACCTATTATCGGTATTAAACCAAAGTTATCTACGCCTTCAACTTTAAACAGCAGCAATGTTGGATTAGGCATCAAAGTGCATGGAAATAATAATACAAGCACATTTGAAAAGCCTCAACTAAAGCCTATTGGTAGCATAAAATCAATTGATACCTCACCCACTCGCTCTCGCTCATATTCTACTTCTGCAGTATTGAATAAATCAGAAAAAGAGCCAATTCATACCGAGAAAACATTAAGACCATCTCAATTATTAAATGGTAAAGGAACAAAAAGTGCTTTGGAACTTGCTTTAAGCAAAGGGTCACCAAAATCTTCTTCATCTTCAAATTTGAAATCCAATAATGCATTCTCAAAGAATAATAATCCTGGTGGAATTGCTTTGCCTGGTATGAGTAATATTAAATTGAATAGCAACAGCAACAGCAACAGCAACAGCAACAGCAACAGCAACAGCAACAGCAACAGCAACAGCAACAGCAACAACAATGATACTGAAGAAGAAGATGGCTTTCAAATGATTAAACCTTCACAACTTCGTCAAAGGCAACAATTACCTAATTCAACACCAATCAGACCTATTATATCTCAATCATCTTCTTATGCTTCATCGACTACCAAGTCTGCTATAACAAGTTCAACACCTTCTTGGAAGAAAACACCCGATTTCAAAGTAACTAGTACACCAATCAATACATTTAATGTCGGTAAATCATCACCTTCTTCTTCATTATCATCATCACCGGGGCCGTTGTCTACATCCAAATTGGATGCTGCACCATCTAGTACTCCTATGCCTCGATTACATTCTCGTCCTGTCTCTACTGCTAGTAGAAGATCTCGCAATAGCAGAAATTCTACTTCATCTATTAAGTCATCACCAACTTCTTCTAGCAAGACAACACCTAATGTCTCGAATGCTTGTTTACCACCTGTCAAAGAAACAATAGAGAAATCAGCACCACCACCAATTTTGAAGCCCAAACCACAGATGTCCACAACTGCTACCAATGCTGCTGTTGCTGCACAACCAAATCTTCCTCCAAGGCCTAAACTTCGTAGTACATCAAATCCTCCACCTATTCAACCTAAGCCTGCCATGTCCTCTATCGAAATTTTACTCAGTAAAAGCAACAACAACAAGAGCAAATCTATTCCTGCAGCATCACCATCAATCGCACCTTCAAAATCTACTACTCCACCCTCTCGTAATGCAGCCAAAAAGCCTGTCGTCTCTACTACTAAACCTAATTTTGCATCATCTAAAAATCCTAATTTATCTGCCAGACCTGGTTTAGATAGTTGGCAATCTATGGATAACGCCAAGAATCAACAGGTAGAAGATGTCAACATCAAGCCATCTGCTTTATTAAAGAATAATAGAGCTAGATCAGCTACTAATCCTATCTCTTCTTCTTCGCCTACAACGCCCCCAGATTGGATGACAGCTCTTAAGCCTAAACCAGCAACTACCACTAAACCTGTTCTTTATGAAAGACCTACTTCACCAGTTGCGTATCCAGTATCTCGATCACCTGCGCCTGTTGCAGCAGCCGTAATTGAACCTGCTAAAAAGAAGTCTAATCCACCACCTCCTCCGCCATCCAGACCACCAAAAAACCTAAACAATACCAACAATACAAGCAGTAAAAGCTCTTTTTTGGATAGCAATAATGCAACTAAACAACGCTATGAAATTTTATTTGAAACAATTCACGATGATGGTTTTGTGGATGGAGAAACAGCACATTTCCTATGGCTCAAGAGTAAACTATCTAATGAAGATTTAGCAAGAATTTGGAAAGAATGTGATCCTGATCACAAAGGTTTATTGGATAAACATGCATTTATAGATGGTATGAGTAAAATCGACGAACTTTTATACTTGAAACAACAACAACAACAACAAGCCGTTTAAATGATAATAATAAAAGAAAGTCTATTATGATAAAATTGGAATATTACTATTTGGTTTTCTTGTTTTAACTTGAATGAATAGTTTGACAGGTCTTTTGAGCGCTTGACTGATTTGTGTTCTAGCTTCTTCAACTACACTATTGATAATTCTACCTTGATATCCAATGACAATTTTCTGTTGACTATCTCTTTCTACATAAACATTTTGATCTATGCGTAAAGTACCATCTTTCATTTCTGTCCATCCAGCATTTTCTTGTTTCAACATGTAAGGAATATATTGGTGCAATCTCTTGAAAAATTGAATTCGAATTAATTCTTCTACTCGTTTTAAATCAGGCATTTCAGTCTTTTGGTCTGCAGGATAAATCCATTGCTTTTGAGGTGATTCCTCATATAAAATGTTCTATATCATTCAATTAAATGTATGATTTAAAAGAAAGGCTAAATCATATTTTACCTTGACTTTTTCTAATCCTTCTTCATAAACTGCTGATATATACAATGTCTTTTTGAAATTAGGATATCCTTTAGTATATCTCTCTGCTACTTCTTCTAATAAATTGCGATCCTCATATAGTAAATCCATCTTGTTGAATATCAATGTGGCTGGAATATTCATATCGTGGAGTCTATTCAATATAAATTCTTCGGTAACACGAGCTTGAGGTTGAATAGATCGACCAGCATCCACAACAACAACCACTAAGGTAACATACATTTAATAATCCAATACAATCTATAATATACACTACAAAACGTACCATGATCTGCCTCATCTAAAGATCTCCATGAAGAAGTAGCTAATGTACGATTCATTTTTGCATGATTATGGTCGGGAATGACACCTGGAGTATCCAAAAATATAATTTGATAATCTCCATGTGAGTAAACAGCTAAAATTCTTTCTCTTGTGGTATGTGCCTTGGGTGATACACCTGATACCTAGTAATTTGTAACACATTTAAATATCTTGACAAGCATTCATTCATTTCGAAAAAAAAATTACCTCTTCGCCCACAATTTTATTTATCAAGGTTGATTTCCCTGCATTTGCAGCGCCAATGACAGCTACTTTGAGTAAGTGTGGGTTAGCAGGTTGTAAAATCTCTCGCTGCTGCTGCACTTTGATCAATCGCTCGTTAATGCCTGCAGGTTTTCTGAAATTCATATTCTCTAATCGACTTTTTAATAAAGCTCTTGTAGTTTCTTCATCTGCATGTTCATGTTGTTTGTTGAGATACCCTGTAGTACGCCATTTACTGCTATCTGTTGTTGTTGGTTTCTTGGCTGTTTTTTTGGGTGTTGCTTTTTTACTGGATGTTGCTGCAGCTTCAACAGGGAGGCCGGCTCGATGCTTTGCACGGCTCATGATGGCATACGACCGTTGTTGAAAGCATTCTAATGAATCTTGGTTAATTCATACCTATAGTAAAAGCTTTAATAATAAAATTACCTGTACGGATTGATGGGAATAGGTTCTTCAGTAGCAATGTACGATTCATTATGAAAAGGGGAAGGGGTCAAGTTAGGATTTGATGGATTTTTGCTTTTTCACATTATCGAAATTTTGATATTAAACGAGCGAATGTGACCCTTTTGTGACTCCAGAGAGGTGCTTTTACAGCATAGCATTAATGCCTTTGATGGTTGAAAAGATGACTTTCGCTCTTGTACAGGATAATCAAAAACGTAAATATTTTCATGAACATTTGCTTTATAGCATCCATAAAGCCATATTTATTTGAGGAGTTAATTGCAGATTGGAAGGCGTCAGGTCTCAATCATAATGACATCAAATACAGATTATAATTTACCGTACATCTTGTTTTTTTTTCGGACGAACAAAGTAACTTTTTGAACATACCTCTGATACCTGGAGCTACACCCTCAAATAGAGTTGTTAAATTTTAAGAAATGATTCGTATTTCGAAATCATCTCATATTCCTAGATTTAGCTGTTGAACTTACGCAATGTATTGGGGAAACATCAAATGAGTTTGCAATTTGCAGCGAGCATTGAATAATATATCCAGATATTATTAGATCACAAGCTAAGAAAAAAATTGACTCAAAGGTAAAAATAAATTTGGCTCGAATTAAGGTGATCAAAATACACCAATTGTATTATTATTATTATAATGGTTTGCGTTCCAAACGATCAGCAAACCTTGAAATAAAATATCTATAGAATCCTTGTAAATCACTAAGCACCTTGTTACAAGTTTCTTGAATCCTAGGGATCAAGATTCCGTCTTCTAAAAGAGCTTATCTTTTCAGCTTGCTTTTCCAAACTGGCCAGAATTGTTTGATAGGAGTCAGTTTGGGAGAATAAGATGGAAGGTAAATACACTCATCATCTCTACTTTCAATACACAATTGGATATTCTTACTTGTATGAATGGGTGCATTATCCATTACGATATAATAATCTTTAAACTTCTCATATTGATCCATTGCATTCAAAGTATGTACAGAAAAATTAAAATAATGGTTAGCAACCGCTCCATCTTTGTTCTTCCTATTCATCTCATTATTTGACAGAGTACCGCCAGCCAATTTTCTTTTTTTTTATTGGGTGTTGTTACTTTTGGGCCCTTCACTTGGATGTTTACAACGCCAAAAGAAGATATGGTGCCAAGTTTCATCATCGACTTCCATCTCAAGGACTTCAACCTCATCTCCACTGTCGTCGTATTTGTTTTCTTTATCGTCTTCATGTACAAAGCAACTCGTTTCAGATAAATTAATGATTTATTAAAAAAGAGAAGCTAAATTTGTTTAACATGTGGCATACCTAAGGATCTACGGAAGAAATTGTATTGGGTAATATGATTACGTAAATCTATAGTTGGTATGTGTTACACGGTACCTAATTGTCGATCTCCCCGCTCTCTCTTTTCAAGGGACTATTTCTTTGAAATATTATATATAGTCGAACTGTCAGTTGGTTTGCTTTCTTTGATTACTTTTGATGAAAGGGCGATATCAAGTATTATTTAATTTTTTACGAGGCTAGATATTCAACTGCATCAGAACTATTTGCATTTTATGAAATTTGTACAGTTTCGTTTTTTTTTATGTATTACAACGAGTTTATGAAATTTAGAAATTGAAAAAGTTGAATGTGTAACCTTTTTATTTATATATTATATATATTACATTAACATAAAGTGATAAAATCCAGGAAATGTAACATTGAATACATTTTTTGTGGAATGATTTCTTCCTTTTAACAATTAATAGTAACAGATACATGCATAATCTAAATATCATAATGGCTTACCTGTATTTAAAGATCTTTGTATTCATTTCACATTACCGCTATCATGAGATAAAGTGACAGTTCCATCTGAAGCAACGATTGGAAACTGTCAGAGTCGGGTGCTGCAAGCACTTTAATGTAGCATATTTAAAAATCATTGTATGCTTTTTTTAGCATAATTATATGCAGACTTATATTACATTAGCTAGCAATGCTAATCTCTCTTCTATATCGAATTTATTAACAGCCATTGCATGCAGCTAGTTTACAACGACATAAAAAAAAAAAAAAAAAGTACAAATACAAGATAGAATTTCAAGTTTTTTTTTTTTTTTTTTTCATTATCAATCAACTCCCAACAATGCTTATCAAATCTATCTTTCTCTTTTTTGCTGTTTCAACTGTCACTGCTGCTGTTGCCAAAACTGGTAGTTATACCGTCAACGGATTAGGCCAAAGAAAGCAACAGATTCTCAAGAGCGGCGGAGGTGTCTATGACTTGGCTATTGCTATGCTCGAAACTGACAACTTGGGAACTGACTATGCCTACGGTGATAACAAGTCAGGTGATTCTACCAACTTTGGTATCTTTAAGCAAAATTGGCTTATGCTTCGTACATCTAGCTCTCAATTCAAGGGACAATCCAGTAGGGATGTCAATAATGGCGCAGTGCTCAACAAGCACTTGAAGGCTGACATCAAGGCTAGACAAGAATCTCAAAAATTTTATGGTGCTGACAAGTGGTTTGCTGGTCATAGAAATGGACAATCTGGTTTGGATAATCCTTACACTCAAGATATTCAAAATTATAAGGATGGTGTAAACTGGATTCATGATCAGCTTGCTAGTAATAAGAAGTATTTGTCTGATGATACTCGTTTCTGGGTTGATGTTATTGCTATCTAAATCAATAAAAAAGAAACGTTTTTTTATTATTAAAAAAAGAGGGAGTTATGTAATGTGTGTATAAACGGGTAAAATCATGTTGAAAGCTTTAGCATTAAAAGATATGAGACTCCAACAATAATGGCCAATAATCAGTGAAATCTAACAGCATTATTACAGTGTGTATACTGATATATATTAAGCCTTTATCATTGAATTTGTTATTTCTCAGAAGCATTTTTTATACAGTATTAAAAAATTTGGGGGGGGGGGGTTTCCATTGTAAAGGTTAAACATGTATATGATTAGTTTTCTACTTGAGTACTTTTAAGGATATACCTTAGGTACTTCTGAATAGATATAAATTAGTTTCATTATGTTACCTGTTCTTAAATTTATTTTATATTTTATAAAAGACTCTAAAACGCGTAAAATTTACTGCTTTTTATTTTAAAACTAGGTTCAACTTTTTATCTCTATGTAACTTTTTCTTTTATTTAATAACAGTATAATAAAATTATATTCTCTTATACCTGAGATGTTCAATTTTAATTCAAAAACGCGTTTTTGAAAATATACTATTTTTTGCTGTTGGTATAACTTTTTTAGTGCTAATGTTTCAGATTTTTACAGGTATTTCGCTAGTAAAAGTTAAAAACTTTGAGCCTTCGTATCTTTACAAAACATTAAGCTATACTAAAACATTTTAATAATAAAACTTACTTGTTTTAAAGTTCTCTATAATATATGTTAGTGTAAAAAAATTCTAAATACTTTTATTCATTTTATTCATTTTTTTAATCTTTTTGTAGTAGGTTATAAAATATTGGTTAAATTGAAAAGCATTTTTTCTACATTCATGTCATTGACCTCGTTGAACACTCTGGAATACAATTTAGTTTTTTTCAAAATATTGACTTTTCGTGGAGATATCCTAAAAAATGTGTACATGGAGATACTTTCGCTCTTTCGCTTCTAGCTTTAATTTTTCCCTTATATATCCTCATCCCAAATTCTGAATTTGAAAAAAAAATTGACAAAAATCTCGTTTTATCTACGAAAAATGTGGTTAGAAGGTTCAGCAATGGCTCAATCAATAGATAATTTTGCTGTGTATCGTTGTAATTACTTTTATGTGAAACATTTTTATAAAAAGTAACGTGTATCTTCAAAAAACCTCCAAAATTTCAATTGCATTTTACGCAAAATTCAATGTGATATGTTCATTTGCATTTGGTTTAAATGGATGCAGAATTTAAAAATGTACAACAACCATTTAATACGTTATGTTGGCTTACTTTGCAATTCATGAGCATTTAAACGATTTTGTTTTTTGAATCATTTTTCGTTCATTTTTAGCTCATCTTTCAAATCAGTTTTGGAATCCCGTTACTATAGGGTTTAAGCTGTGATAGGAACTATTATTTTGATTATCTCAACGAAAAATCAACATTTTTTGGTGAAACAAAAAGTACAGAGTAGCTTAGAGTTAGATCTACCTTGTGAATATAAAAAATTAATATATCAAATTAGAGGCTCAATTTTTTATAATAAATTTTATATAATGAAGTACAAATATCGATCTTTAGATTAACAAGAACAATTGGTTGAATTATGTACTAAAAGGTAGAGAGGTTGATGTTACTCAAAGTGTTACTGCAATGAAATGACACCTTTTATAGACCAAAGTTGCCATTATTGTCATTTCAGACAAATACAAATAACTGATCTCGATTCGTACCTAAATCTCGCTCCATAAGGACTGATTTCCAATCATATCCCAACAAGCATAACGAGGAAACTCTATATTGCTGATGCCTGTAAAAGGAAGTATTACTGATCAAAATACAACCTTCTAGAACATGACATCTACGATATAAAATTGTGTTTATTTTGCATTAATAATATATTCCAAAAATCTTGCTCATAAAATCGCAGTTGCAGTAATTCTAAATAAAAAATCACATCCCATAAAAATAAGCCCAGTTATATTTTATATTATAATAGGAATGTTGAAAGATCAACATCATCTAATGATATTCTACTATATCAAACTAAGTGTCAACATCTCAACCAAGTATCTTATAAAATAATGCACACTACGACGGCCGACGAATTATGCTTCCCATGGACATAATGATCTGCACAGCAGATGAGCAGAATAAAAAACTTTGTGCAGATCAGGTAGCCCAGATGAGGAGAGCAATGAGTTCAAGGTTTTTTAGTCAATTTACTAAAGTATATCAATCATAATATAATTAATAACGAAGATAATTTGAATAGTTGAAAGCAGATGTGAGTTACTGTGATTCAACAGAATTGTCTTATTGACGAGATATACAGTATCAATTTGAAATTTGGGGTTTGAAAGAATTCTGCCCATGCTCCTCTTCTGGAGACCAAATGGGAACAACGACAACAACCTGTTTGGCAATACTAAAAGTATTTATGCCTTTGTAAATGTCTGTTTGTAATACACAAAATTGGGTGATTTAGAATTATTTTTCGTTTTTCTTCCCCACTCTTTCCTGGGCTCTTTTGTTTATGTTTAAAACTACGAAAAAAAGACCATTATTTTTTATAATTAAACTGAAATCATCAAGTAGCAGGTACAAGTACATGAATACATGATGTTTTCCTATTGCTTATTTGGAAATGGATTATTTACTGTTAATGTTCAGGGCACATTATTATAATATTTTTCTCGAACAAAAAAAAAGCATCCTAGACTTCGTCATTTTATTCCATTATCTACGTTATAATCAATGATTTTTGCTCTAAATTTGATATCTGCCTGCAAAAAAATGGTAATTATAAAAGTATGTATAGTACTGACTTCTGACTTGATTTAAATGAATAAACTCTTGTTAATCTATTTAGTTTCTAAAAAATATTTGATTCTGTTTAATGACCAACAGCCAAGAAGAGAAAAACCACATGTTGCCTTGTATACCACTATCAAATATCAAAGACACACCATAAGCATTACTTGTTAATTGATTTTATTAATAAATCAATTTTTATAGGTCAAAAGTAAAGGTGTACTCAGTTCAAAACGCTTGAAACAATTCAATTATGTTAATTTACATGGTTTATCATTTTTTGTTCATTCAATTGTTGCTTTAATTGATTTTAATATTTCGTTTATACTGCTAATCGACTCATTCGTCCATTAGAGTTAACTCACCATTTTTGATTAGCGTATCCATAATAACGGTCTATTATTAGCTCATGGTATGCAAAACTATTAAAAGGGATTGCCTAATCTCAAATTTATCTGATTCAGCTGCTGATGCTAAACTAGTATCAAATTAATTGTGTTGACTCGCAATAAAGCAAGGCGTTTTATCAAGTATGATGTTGGCGTTCAATATATTTCAGCTAAATTGAATAGATAGAGATAATAATATGGTTCATGCAGAGATCTACGAATGTGGTGTGAGAGAGCTTAGATTTATGACCATAAAAAAATGATCCAAATTGTGATGCTTCGAGCTTTGTCGACCTGTATGAAATTTTTTTGTGGCAATACCTAGTGGCTCAAGCGTAATTTAGGCATTGAATCGTCAAATGTATCGAATCAAAATGAAGTTGGTTGATTGATATAACGGGTAATAAAGGCAATGTCATTTATTGAATGGATGAATGTAAATGTATTGTATAAAGCAACATAGCTTACTTGTAAATGAAAATACTAATTATTCTGATTTACATCAATAGTTTCGAAAAGCATAGTTAAGTGCAATAATTGCTACTATATTGCATAATTTGATATGCAGAAACCTCTTGAGGCGTTTATTCTTTTTGTTTTGGTAATACTACAAATCATAGTTTAATAGGACTGAATATTATTAAAAAACTAGAGAAAATGCAACTGGTAAAAAACTGATACACAACAATGTACATCGAGGTCAAGATAGATGAAAGATGCATTCATCGTGTACTTGAAATCGCAACATTTTGATGGATAGAAACTACACGACCAAGATGTTGTGTTTGCCTCAGGATTTCTAAAAGAGTTTAAAAGCATACTTTATCAAACTTAGATGTTAAATACGCACCATATGCTATTAGTATCATCTTTTTTTTTATTCAATTGCGTTATTATTGAAAATCAAGCTTTTTATAGTAGCTCATAACAATGACAATGGGATGTTTCTAATTTTAGATTGACGACATTTATCATAAGGCGGGTTGATGATACGTTTGATACTACTGTAGATGGAATCAGTTAATTTATTTATGGAGTTTAAATGCAAATGCTGAGGAACCATTTGCAAGCAGTACTGAAGTTGATTCTGGTAACGCATTGAATCAGTTGGCTTGGGACAAAGAGGGTAAAAAGGCAGCAATAGGTTCCAGTAATGGTCATTTTTATGTTTATGATATTAGAAAGAAAAGAGTAAAACACAATTTAAATCACCTCTAGCGCAATAATTATAAAGTAAGACTACACTATCATTAAATAAACTCTCATACAATATTAACATGTATAAAGATTTACAGTAATTAGCTTGAATCAAGTGGATACTGCATCATTAATTCTTGAAAAATTTCTCAGGTATTATAAAATCTCTTATTTTTAAGACTTGCAAGGCTTATAAGTGGAATATTAATTTAGAAAATTATTCTTGTCCGGATCATCAATTTTAACATTTTTGAATTTTTTTTTTTCATTTTGCAAATCTAGAGTTAATTATACTACCAATTAAAAAAACAAAAAATATACACATATACAACATTTAGCGCTCTATTTTCTCAATAAAAAATAACAAACCTTTTTATTGCAAAATATTACATGAAAATCCTTTAATCAAAAAACCGTTTTTGGGCCAAAAGTACAAAATTTCATTACTTACCATTTAATATTAAGCTTTTATAAAATATTTATTAGCTATAGCTACAATTTTCTCTCACAATGTAATATATTTAAACGTTGATTTTGGTATCAAAATTTGATTTTTCTATTTTTTGATAAAAATCATGAGTGATGGTAAGGATAAAATGAGTCCTGAAAATGTCCGCTACAAAAACTGAATTTTAAGATTGTATGTGGTTAAATATACGAAAAGTTGAAAAAACGCCTTTTTATTTAAAACTTAGATATACTGTACCATAGTAGTATAAGAGACTTAGCCACTCAATCTTGCTATGCTCAATTACGGCGTTGCTCTACGGGTCGCTTTTGCAATTTTTTAATGTATCTATGATATAACAGACGGTTTTTCTGGTAGAAAATGCATGTTTCTATGATAACAGATATTGCCTAATTTTGTTTAGTTTATGGGTTAATGCGCTGTAATGCTGCTTTTACATTGGCTGAAATATGTAATTTAACAGGGTTTTAATTGCGCTAAATAATGTAAAGCCTTGAAAATTCTTTTCTACGTGTGTTGTTTCTCTCTTTTTGTTTTCATATTCCAACAAGATTATAATATCCACCGTTTGATAAGACATATCAGACTATTAAGCTGGTATACTTTTCTTTTATCTGAATATGTATGCTAATGTAAGGGACTAATTTTTTTAATATAGGTAGCAGTCGTTATATTAGAGACTGATATTTTTATTTAACCACATTCTAAGATCAAATGTCATTATTTACTACTGTATTGTTGGACATATTTCTTGATTACCAGATCACAACATCGAAGACAATAATGTCTATATTTACTCAATAAAAAGCTAGAACTGGCTACGAACTCACGAAATGTTCCAGAAAAGTGATAAAATACTAAATGATATAGAAGCAAAAAAAAAAGAATAATTTAATGTCTTGCCTAATAACCATAGTTATGATCGTAGCTATACTACTTGAAAACAAATATTTTTATAGCTGACAATCGTAAACTAAAATAGGAAGTTTAAAGAAGGTTAATTTGTTTAAATTTTATGTATGATAAAGTAACATCTATAATATTAGACTTGGCTTGCATATAAATTTAAGACGTAAGTGGTATTTAAATTTATGCTCGAGTAAAAACCATTATTGCTGTAATGTTTACAGCAACAAACATATTTACAAATAATAATAATCGTAAATATCATATTGGCACTTGCATGTATTGCTCTACATCAACAATGTATTACATTGTATTGTCTATAATCTATATTAATAAAACAAAATGCAATTTAAAACCCCATTTCAGTAAAAAATGCAATGAAAATTTGAGAACGGCATGATGCTCATGTACGAACCAATTTGTGCCCATATGATCAGCTCATTATGCTCATGGTCAGATTTTGTTATTATGCACAAATAGAGATAATTATATGCTTATGGGCAATTCTACAGTAGTCGCGCTATATAAGGCTACACTATATAAGGCTATGCTCTCTATAAGGCTAAGATTTTTGAAAACTTTTTTTTTTAGCAGGGAAATAGCCTTATTAGCCTTATTTTAGATAAGGCTGTGCTAAAAAAAAATTTAGCCTTATATAAAACAACACGTGACCAAAATTTTAGTATTTACATAATAAAAATTTAAATTTTTCAATTTTTTAGAATTTGTCGCTTAGTGCAGTGGTTATTTGTCGACCTTCATCGTCCTTATTTCCTGGAAGGTCAGAAATAATATCGCTCAATTCTTGTACTAAATCATCATCTAAAGGTAATTCGGCTGTGGGAAGAAGCGCTTCATCATCAATACTCTCCTTATTAATTTTAAAGTTAAGAATATTCGTATGATCCCAACAATTTTTGATGGATTTTGGCTTTACTCTAATCCAGGCATCAGCCAAAAAGTACAACGCATCTACCTCATCCATTCTGTAATCTTCAACATGATCTAATTGAATGCCTGAAAGATACTTATTTACTGCTCTGAGATATTGATGTCTGCGAAATTGAGCCTTGAAATTAGCAATTATACCTTATGTAATAGAAAACAAAATTAATAGACGATGGTTTTTCTTATAATGTGAATACAATGATATAAGTGTAATGATACTTTACCGTCATCCAAGGGTTGCAATTTGCTGGTAGTATTTGCAGGAAGGAAAACGAGTTTGATGTTATTGAATTCCATTTTCAGCTTGTGCACAGAAGCATTGCCGACCAAGAGAGCTACCTTTCTATTTGCATAGACAAATGAAGCATTCAGATGTTTGATATACTTTTTAAAAATTTCGGTAGTCATCCAGGCACTTGGGCTAGAATGATATTCTACATAATGGGATTGACCGACAGAAGTAGTTTTTCTATATAATGCTGGTTTTTTTGTTGCCGCTCCTGGAGTTTTCCTTCTCCCTATAACAATAGGATGACCTTTGTATGATCCATCGTAGTTTGTCACAAAACCAACAGTGAATCTGTTTTTGGATTTTTTGGAACCACCGATTGGCTTTTTGGAGATCGTTCGGGTTGGTTGCTGCTCATAGTAGAGCCCTGTTTCGTCAAAATTCATTATATCTTTTAAATCATAAGGTTCCAATAGTTGCTCAATCTTTTTTAGCACTTCCATTATGTTAGGGCTATCTAAATTAACGGAATTGTTTTCTCCATACATGTGTCGACATTTAACTCCAATTCTTTTAAAAACATTACTTAACCATCCATCAGAAAATTTGATTTGATCTTTTGCTGGCAATTCATTCATCTTGTATTTCTTGTTAGCGACTACTTTTGCGTAGAGAATAACTGCTGCACGATTAATTGGAATGTTTTTATCACTCATTGAATCTATATAGTTTTCTATTTCTTTATCAAGTTGAGGCATTTTTATGCTTCTGTTGCTTTTTCCTTTGAGGTTACCGTCTTTAAAGGTTCGAAATATCTCATCTTTGCGGGATAAAATGTTGGATATAGTCTTCTGACTAACACTTCCTGAAATATTAAATTCTTTTCTAGCCCATTCACCAAGCTCAACTTGAGACAATCCACTGAACATTAAATAGTGATTGCAAATAGCATGTTGTTGCTCAATAGAGAAGCGATTTCTTGATTTCTTATTACTGTTTTTGTCCATTGGTGTGTTACTTATTAAAATAAATTATCAGTCAAAGGATTTATAACTAATCAAATAAAGAGGTTTTATTTATTATTATAAAATCTGAAGGTTTATATACTATCTGCTAATTTATATTAATAATACCTTAAAGATCTTCGTGGGTTAATTCCTAGTTAGGAAGTACCAGTGGTACAATTTGACATTTAATTTCAATACCTAAAGTGGACTGTTTTATAAACCTAAGCCACACGCGTTATATAAGGCTATGCTCTATATAAGGCTGAAAATTCCTTCCAAAAAGTTAGCCTTATATAGCGCGACTACTGTACTATTATGCACACATGGGATTAATGTCATGCACATGGAAAGAATCTATAATTCTGCACATACAAGCTAATCGTTGTGCTCGTGTGCAGTTTCTTTTGTTTTACTCATGTGCATCTTGTTATCTTTTTAGCTATTACTCAGTGGTCATAACAGCTCAGGCTATAGCGTGCAGCCCACCGGGCACAACGAAACCATCTTGTGCAGCACAGGTCGGCCGTAGTGATAACAATACAACATCCAAAGAATGTATTTATACACAGTAATTGTAACTACTACTAGGGGTTTACTATCTAAGAATATGATGTAAATGAATGTTCTGCATTGATTTACTACAGTATAACACTGATTATAGACTGAGATCTTGGATGTGATACCTATGATGAGTATTGACATAACAAAGGATCTAAAAGCATCATACTTCATCAAGTTTACTTAGATATTAAATACTCACCATATGCTATTAGTATCATCTTGGTTTTTATTTAATTGCTGTATTATTAAAAATCAAGCTTTTCATAGCTTATAACAATGACAATGGGATGTTTTATTCTGATTTTAGATTGACATTTAGCATAAGGTGAGCTGGTGATACATTTGATACTACTGTACATGAAACCAGTCAGTTTAATTTATAGAATTTGAATGCAAATACCGAGGAACCATTTTTAAGTACTTTATGTTATATCAGAATCTAGATATAGCGCTACTACAGTAGTTGTACTATCAGGATATTGCTATTGTTACACCATCAATAGCTATTGTATCACTTTATAATCTCTTCTATGTATAATCTCATCCTCTACATTGAATAAAACCTCACCTTTTACTCTTATCTAATTCTTATTAGTTTTGGTAGAACACTTAAGTTGGTTCTTCTTGCAGTGGAATTACATACTAAAAACGCTTGATAATAATAAATCACCTAAATTCCAAGTGTCACTCATAAAATATGATGCCACTTAAAATGTGAACAATAATAATAAACAAAACAACCATTTCCCAAAAGGACGATATTGTCATACTTGACATCAATCCCTTATGGTCAATGTTCTACATAATTTATCCCTTAAAATATTACATCAATAACAACGTACTCAAAACTGGAAGATTACTAAAAATACATCTATTCAAGTCTGATGGTATCCAAGTTCTCTAAATCACTATAAATACTCTCATACTTTTTCAAATATTTTAAATTTTCAGAAATCTTTCGTAATAAAACCTTTAGCTGATTATAATTGTATTTCTACTGCTTTTATTTTTACATTTTTTTTATTTTAGTAAAAAACTTCGTTGTTGTATTCCACCTACTACTATCATACGTTATCATCTTCTACAGTATCAATACATCATACAATCTATTGACTACGACATGTATTGAAGCTCAAGTCTTGATATTGAATATAAGAAACTCCTAGCGTACCAAGTTTAATCCAGTAAGTACCAAGAATGCTTGGACCTCAATTATGACACCACATTATTTCATCTCAGCGGTTAATCAATCAAATAGCTATCAAATCAACATCCAAGCATATTTAGCGCAGCATCGAAACAAGACAAATCACAAGTTCTGCAAGAACGGTTAATGATCGATTCATTTCAGTTGATAGATTACTATCAAACGGATCTAATGGTTCAATAGTTCCTTAAATTACATCTCAGGATCTCAATGTCAAATCAATATAAATGGCCATACTTTTATATCTAAATAAACGATATCTTGTTTTTATTATACAGTTGAAGAACTGATTCATTACTCATTATTTTTAAATTATATTCTGTTTTAAGTATTATTTATCAATCCTGAAAATATACGACATGTATGCTGATTCCTACTGCAGTAAAATGTAAAATAAAAAAAGCTTTGAAAAAGATACAGTTTAAATTTAAACCCTTCTTTATGCAAAAATATGGATAATGCGCAATAAGTCTATTATATTTCTACTCTATTTATATTAGTTGTTATTTATTATATCTGGGAGTTGTATCGTAACTATCAGTGATCTATCAGAATTAGAAATAACCGAGTTATCAACTTAAGACATCTGTCAAACTGTGATGCTTAGCATGCAAATCAGACAATAATGCTGCATTTCATACGTCTATTGTCTATCACCATATCATTATGCTACTAGTAAATGATAGAAGCGTTATTCCATTGTCTTCATGCAATATCCATACGTTTATTCTTTTGGTAAAACAATTAGTTTGCTCGCGATTTAAAGTTTATATTGAGCTTCATGGTTTACATAATCAAGCGGTTTTTTAGTGTCTATTTTTGACATATTTGTTAATAATTTGAATAGAAGAGCAATCCTTATTTTGGTCTACGTGTTTCTTCAGTTTATTTTATGAATCCATTTGTTTTGTCTATGATTCGATCTATTTTATTATATGTTAAATTATTAATACTTTCTGTATTTACTGTTAAATTTATGTTATCTCTATTTAAATATTAGAACATGGTTCTATGTGATATTGCAGTGAAATTACATACTAAAAAAGCTTGATAAAAATAAAACAACCTAAATTCCAAGTGTCTCTCATAAGATATGATGCCACTTGAAATGTGAACAACAATAATAAACAAACGCTTCAATTGAACACAATAACAAACGCATGCTAAAAATATGAAATACCTTTTTGAACCATACATGTCGTGTAGATGATAGCACCCTTGATCACGGCGCAATCAATTACACAAATGACATATATATCAAAACAGGATTCTATCCAAATCAATAATGATAATAAACAAAGATATTAATTTAGTCAACTACTCATCTATATCGAAGTTGCACTATCAATATAAATAAGATTCAAGCATATAAAAACTACCCCTTAAAAATCAAGGTTACATAAGTATAACAGAAATAAACAAGACAACCATTTCTTAAAAGGTCGATATCGTCACACTTGACATACAATCCTTTATGGTCAATGCTCTACACAATTTACCCCTTAAAATATCAAATCAATAACAATGTACTCAAAACTGGAAGATTACTAAATATACATCCATTCAAGTCTGATGGTATCCAAGTTCTCCAAATCACTATAAATACCCTCATACTTTTCAATTATTTTAGCTCTGGAGAAATCTTTTGCAATAAAAACTTTAGCTGATTATAATTGTATTTCTACTGTTTTTACTTTTATATTTTTTTATTTTAGTAAATAACATTGTCATTTAATGCAGATATAACATTTAATTTCTTACGTGGGGAAAAATAGTACCGTAGTTCAACACAATAGGCAATATCCGTTAGCATAGAAACATACATTTTTCTACCAGAAAAATAGTCGTCTGCCATATCATGCATTCATTAAAAAATTGCAAAAGCGAGCCCGTAGAGCGACGTCATAATTAAGCATAGCAACATCGAACGGCTAAGTCTCTTATACTATGGTACAGTATATCTAAGTTTTAAATAAAAAGGCGTTTTTTCAACTTTTCATATATTTAACCACATACGATCTTAAAATTCAGTTTTTGTAGCGGACATTTTTGGTGACTTATTTTATCCTTACCATCACTCATGATTTTTATCAAAAAACAGAAAAATCAAATTTTGATACCAAAATCAACGTTTAAATATACTACATTGTGAGAGAAAATTGTAGCCATGACTAATACGCATTTTATAAAAGCTTAGTATTACATATTAGATAATGAAACTTTGGACTTTTGGCCCAAAAACGGATTTTTGATTAAAGAATTTTCATGTAATATTTTGCAATAAAAAGGTTTGTTATTTTTTATTGAGAAAATAGAGCGCTAAATGTTGTATGCGTGTATATTTTTTGTTTTTATAACTGGTAGTATAATTAACTCTAGATTTGCAAAATCAGAAAAAAAAATTCAAAAATGTCAAAATTGATGATCTGGACAAGAATAATTTTCGAAATTAATATTCCGCTTATTGGCCTTGCAATTCTTAAAAATAAGAGATTTTATAATACCTGAGAACTTTTTCAAGAATTTATGATGCTATATCCACTTGATTCAAGCTAATTACTGTAAATCTTTATACATGTTGATATTGTATGAGTGTTTATTTAATGATAATATAGCTTTGCTTCATAATTATTGCGTTAGAGGTAATTTAAATTGTGTTTTAATCTTTCCTCTCCAATATCATAAACATAAAAATGACCATCACTGGTGTTTAGGATAGACTAGATTAACGGGCATTATGGATTACATAATGGAAATAGGAAAGATAGCATCATTCACTTAGAGTTATAAATGGATGATCCAGACTTGGTCATAGATGTGGGAGATATGATAAATGATACTGTAAACTTTATTTCAACATTGGGAATAGGTATGAGTGGTTTTGTGGCAATTAACCCAAGGGTTGGGATATTCTTTAAGAATCAGCCAATTAGGAATAGGTATGGGACATTCTACATGAACTGATACCTGATGTAGAAAAATCTTTAAGTCTATTATTCGATCAAGAATATTCTGTATATACTTATCTTTGGATCTCTTGCGGTTACTGGTTCTGGTCAACCTAGATATCCATCCTATATCCGCGCTCTTAAAACATATAAATACACGACCCATTATACATTTGATTAGATCTCATCTTATTTTTTCTAAAGAAATATACGCAATAAATATATTGAATTCTGATTTTAATTCTTAGTCTTTATTTCGTATATATAAACAACTGGAACCTATTGCCGCCTTTTTACCCTCTTTATCCCAAGCCAACTAATTCAATGCTTTACCAGAACCAACTTCAGTACTTACAAATGGTTCCTCGGCATTTGCATTTAAATTCCATAAATTAAATTAACTGGTTCCATCTACAGTAGTATTAAACGTATCATCAACCCGCCTTATGGTAAATTTTGTCAATCTAAAATGAGAAACATCCCATTGTCATTGTTATAATAAGCTATGCAAAGCTCGATTTTTAATAATACAGTAATTGAATAAAAAACAAGATGATACTAATAGCATATGGTGAGTATTTAATATCTAAGTAAACTTGATGAAGTATGCTTTTAAATCCTTTGTTATATCAATACTCATCATAGGTCTCACATTTAATGTCTCAGTCTATAATAATTAGTGTTGTAGTAAATCAATGCAGAACATTTATTTACATCACATTCTTAGATAGTAAAACCCTAGTAGTAGTTACAATTAATGTGTACAAATACATCCTTTGTGTGTATTGCTATCACTACGGCCGATTTGTGCCACACACACTATGAACAAAAAATCTCTTAATTCTCTTAATTGTGCCACATTAAGGAAAATAAGAAAATTTTCATTGCTTATTTTTTTTAACTTTTGTCTTATTTTCCTTAATGTGGCATAATTAAGAGAATTAAGGGATTTTTTCTTCATAGTGACAAGAGGATTACGTTGTGCCCAGGTGGGCTGCACGCTATAGCCTGAACTGTTATGCCCACTAAATATGGCTAAAAAGATAACAATATGCACATGGGCACAACAAAAGAAACTACACACGAGCACAACAAAAGAAACTACACACGAGCACAACAAAAACGTGTACTGCATGCGCAGAATTATAAATTCTGTCCATGTGTATGACATTAATCCCATGTGTGCATAATAGTATAATTGCCCATACTGTAAGCATGTCATCATTATCCCTATTTGTGCGTAATAAAAAAACCTGACCATGAGCATCATGCCGTTCTCAAAACGTCATTGCATTTTTTACTGAAATGGGGTTTTAAATTACATTTTGTTTTATTAATATAGATTATAGACAATACAATTCAATACATTGTTGATGTAGAGCAATACATGCAAGTACCAATATAATATTTACGATTATTATTATCATTTGTAAATATGCTTATAGCTGTAATGTTTACAGCAACAACGGTTTTTGCTCGAGCATAAATTTAAATAACTCTTACTTCTTAAATTTATATGCAAGCCAAATCTAAGATTATAGATGTTACTTTATCATGCATAAAATTTAAACAAATTAACCTTCTTTAAACTTCCTATTTTAGTTTACGATTGTCAGCTATAAAAATATATGTTTTCAAGTAGTATACAGTAGCTACAATCATAACTATGGTTATTAGACAACAAGACATTGAATTCTTCTTTTTTTTTTGCTTCTGTATCATTTAAAATTTTATCACCTTTCTGGAACATTTCGTGAGTTTGTAGCCAGTTCTAGCTTTTTATTGAGTAAATATAGACATTATTGTCTTCGATGTTGTGATCTGGTAATCAAGAAATATGTCCAACAATACAGTAGTAAATAATGACATTTGATCTTAGAATGTGGTTAAATAAAAATATCAGTCTCTAATATAACGACTGCTACCTATATTAAAAAAATTAGTCCCTTACATTAGCATACATATTCAGATAAAAGAAAAGTATACCAGCTTAATAGTCTGATATGTCTTATCAAACGGTGGATATTATAATCTTGTTGGAATATGAAAACAAAAAGAGAGAAACAACACACGTAGAAAAGAATTTTCAAGGCTTTACATTATTTAGCGCAATTAAAACCCTGTTAAATTACATATTTCAGCCAATGTAAAAGCAGCATTACAGCGCATTAACCCATAAACTAAACAAAATTAGGCAATATCTGTTATCATAGAAACATGCATTTTCTACCAGAAAAACCGTCTGTTATATCATAGATACATTAAAAAATTGCAAAAGCGACCCGTAGAGCAACGCCGTAATTGAGCATAGCAAGATTGAGTGGCTAAGTCTCTTATACTACTATGGTACAGTATATCTAAGTTTTAAATAAAAAGGCGTTTTTTCAGCTTTTCGTATATTTAACCACATACGGTCTTAAAATTCAGTTTTTGTAACGGACATTTTTGGGATTCATTTTATCCTTACCAGCACTCATGATTTTTATCAAAAAACAGAAAAATCAAATTTTGATACCAAAATCAACGTTTAAATATACTACATTGTGAGAGAAAATTGTAGCCATGACTAATACGCATTTTATAAAAGCTTAGTATTACATATTAGATAATGAAACTTTGGACTTTTGGCCCAAAAACGGATTTTTGATTAAAGAATTTTCATGTAATATTTTGCAATAAAAAGGTTTGTTATTTTTTATTGAGAAAATAGAGCGCTAAATGTTGTATGCGTGTATATTTTTTGTTTTTATAACTGGTAGTATAATTAACTCTAGATTTGCAAAATCAGAAAAAAAAAATTCAAAAATGTCAAAATTGATGATCTGGACAAGAATAATTTTCGAAATTAATATTCCGATTATAAGCCTTGTAGGTCTTAAAAATAAGAGATTTTATAATACCTGAGAACTTTTTCAAGAATTAATGATGCTGTATCCACTGAATTCAAATTTATTGCTGTAAATATTTACACATATTAATATTGTGTGGTAGTTTATTTGATGATAATATAGCTTTGCTTTATAATTAATGCGCTAAAGGTAATTTACATTAAGTTTTAGTCTTACCTCTCCAACGTCATAAACATAACATGGTCATCACTGAAACCTATTACCGCCTTTTTACCCTCTTTGTCGCAAGCCAATTGATTCAATGCTTTACCAGAAATGCAGTAAATAACGAATGTTGTATATTTTCAGGATTGATAAATAATACTTAAAACAGAATACAATTAAAAAAGAATGAGTAATGAATCAGTTCTTCAACTGTATAATAAAAACAAGATATCGTTTATTTAGATATAAAACTATGGCCTTTTATATTGATTTGACATTGAGACCCTGAGATGTAATTTAAGGCACTATTGAACCATTAGATCTGTTTGATAGTAATCTATCAACTGAAATGAATCGATCATTAACCGGTCTTGCAGAACTTGTGAGTTGTTTTGTCTCATTGCTGCGCTAAATGTGTTTGGATGTTGATTTGATAGCTATTTGATTGATTAACCGCTGGGATAAAATAGCATGGTGTCATGATTGAGGTCCAAACGTTCTTGATAATTACTGGATTAAACTTGGTACGCTAGGAGTTTTTTATATCCGATATCAAGACTTGCGCTTCAATACATGTCGTAGTCAATAAATTGTAAGATGTATTGATACTGTAGAAGATGATAATGTATGATACTGATAGGTGGAATACAACAATACATCATTATTTAGTAGCCTAATGTTAATCTATTCATGAGAGCTATTCCTTATTAGTTGAAATGGAGATCTATACAGTGTATAAATATATACATATTCAACATTCAACACACTAAATATAAATCGGATTACGACGGTATTATAAAATAATAAAAATGAGAACAGATATTTTCATTAATAAGGTTTAATATTCTGATTTGGAATGCGCATTTGCATATCCATATGAAGAAATATGCAACTGAAACTAATTCATTCAATTTTTGAAACAACAAGTAATGTTGTGAATCATATTACATTAACCCGATTGATGTATCATTCTCAAACTGGAAGTCAAATCCAAAAAAAATAAACAATAACAGATCTGGAACCGAAAGTTGTTACTTAATTAAACATCAACTGAACCATACTTTCAAAAACATGGTATTTCAGTATGATTGTTATATCAGAATCTCGACATAACGCTACGGTGGTTGTCGTATTATCAGGGTATTGTTATTGTTACACCATTAATACAGTAGCTATTGTATTATCTGACAATTTCCTCTATATATAATCTTATCTCCAAATTTCTTTCTAGTCTTTTTTGGAGAATGATTAAACAGATTTTATTATGCATGTCATTATGTTACATTAATACTACATGTTCTAATACCTACTTGATAAGCACCAAAATCCAAATATAGAGATATTAGCCCTATAATACGGCGTTTAATATCAAAATCTTGCATGTATAATGTCGCTCTTTTTTGTAACTACTATAAAGATCTTGTCCTTGCAAAACAAGATATTCATAGAGAAAAACAGTTTTAAAAATAGCACATTAACAATGATTGAGTAGAGAAAAGAAGAAAACAATTGCTAGTCTTCTCAAAAGCTGCGCATTGAAATGTAAAACAAAAAAAAGGTGAGGGGGTGATTAGCTGCGCTTCTAGCCCGGCAAACACAAGCTCCGAAGAAAATCCGTTTACACGAGTTTTGAACCCACAACCTCTCCGTTTGAACTAGCTGTAAAGCGCATAAGTCTAGCAACTAGGACAAACGTCCCCTCTATATTTGCTTTTTTTAATTGCCATCCTTCTACTTCTCTATTATTTTGTTTTTCTTGATTTGTGCAATATTGAGCAATTTGACCATAATTTTGTTCTTTTGGATATAATACTGCTATTTGTTGTGTATCAGCAGCAACTTGTTTTGCAAAAAAAAATCTTTATTTCGGATTGAGATATAAAGAAAAGTATGTTATTTTTGCCCTATATTATGTAATTATGCTAGTCATGATAACACGTAAACTGGTTTTATTCGCGATGAAAAATATGATATTTTGATTTTTGAATTTTCGTAAAAAAAATCAATTTTTATAGTTCTTTTTAATCTTCATTGTCAAAACGCGCTCTCTTTTCTACAAGTACTTTCATACAAATCACTTTTGAG
This sequence comes from Mucor racemosus, assembly GCA_027405735.1. Classification (NCBI taxonomy): domain Eukaryota; kingdom Fungi; phylum Mucoromycota; class Mucoromycetes; order Mucorales; family Mucoraceae; genus Mucor; species Mucor racemosus. The sequence continues at coordinate 567,343 of JAPEHQ010000014.1, read as the reverse complement.
GATATACCCTAGATACTACCCAATAGATATAGATTATCCGGATTACACTTCCTAGTTCTAAGCTTATTTTATACCTTACGAAAGTCTCAAAAACAGGTAAAATTCACCGCTTTTTCCTCAAAAACTGGGTTTCACTTTTCACCCCTACTCTACTTTTTTCTTTCACTAAATAACACCAAGAAAAAATTATATGTCAATGTACCTGAGATGTTCGACTTTAATCCAAAAACAAGTATCCGAAAATATCTTATTTTTTGCAGTTGGTATTGATTTTTCAGTGCTAAGGTTTCAGATTTTTAACGCGTATTTCACATTTCACTGCTAAAGGATTGAAAACTTTGAGGCTTCATATCTCTAGAAAAAATTAAGCTATACTAACACTTTCTAATAATTAAAATTACTTGTTTTAAAGCGCTCTATAACATATTTCAGTATAAAAATATTTTGAACACTTTTATTTTTTTTCATTTTTTTTTACATTTCTGTAGTAGATTTTCAAATATTGGTTAAACTGAGCATCATTTTTTTTTTACATTCATATCATCAAGCTCATTGATCTCTCTGGGACCCAATTTAGTTTTTTTCAAAACATTGATTTTTCGTGGAGATATCCTCAAAAATGTGCACAAAGAGATACCTTCGCTTCTAGCTTCAATTTTTCCCTTATATACCCTCATCCCAAATTCTGAATTTGAAAAAAAATTGACAAAAATCTCGCTTTCTCTACGAAAAATGCAGTTAGAGGGCTCATCGTTGGCTTAATCGATAGATAATTATGCGGTGCACTATTTACTGTAATTATATTTAAAACATGCTTATAAAAAGCTATGTATATCTTCAAAAAACCTTTAAAATTTTGATGGCATTTTACGCAAAATTTAATGAGGAATTTTTATTTGAATTTGATTTAGATGGATGCAGAGTTTAAAACTGTACAAAAACCATTTAATACGCTAGTTCAACTTACTTTGCAGTTTCTGAACTATTAAACAATTTTGTTTTTTTCATCGTTTTCTGGTCGATTTGTCAAATCGATTTTGAAACCCAGTTACCATAGGTCTTAAGCTGGAACGTAAATTATTTTTTGATTATCTCGATGCAAAATTGTTGAGATGTACGGAAAAATAAAATGTGCTTCTGCAATGGCTATGCGTATGCAAGATATTTGGGTTTATTTCGGCAAATTCAAGCAACCTTGTGTAATTCATGTTGAGGGACGTTACCCAAAAATAGGCATTTAGAGGTCCTTAACGGAATATATACTGTATTTGTCTTTAAGGAACCATGTTGAAAGTGCGTATTTGATGCCGTCTCAATTTTGAAGATTTAACATGCTTTTGTATCAACTTGATGGAATGAAATTGTCCTTTGAATTGCGTATATTATTATAAAAGTTTTAGGTGGTACAATTTTATTCATTTTGAAAAAAAAGGAGCATGACCTATTTTGTAATCATGTTGTTAACCCCAATTTAACTCGTTCATTTTATTCTTTCATTTGCTATCATGATTAGGCAAAGGTGGGGCAGGTACTGAAGATGGCTCGCCTCCTGCCGCTGCTTCTTCTTCTTCATCATCTTGATGGCGCAAGGCAGCACCCATATGGTAATGATTTGCACGCTTACGGAGAAATTCTTCATGCTTTTGTTTAGCTATATAAAATCAGGTTAACAATGATTGTTGTTATTATTCTGATTTACGAGAAATTACCTTCTTCCTCTTCTTCTTCGGTCTTTTCATTTTCATCCATATCCCAATCATCATCGCTCACTGACACTCTTCTACGTGATTTCTCACCATGGCTGGTAACGCTACTTTTGTCTGATTCTACACCTCCATCTAAAGTAAACTCTTCTGGTTCGGCGCGAGCAGAGCCTGCTCCGTATGGGATATCTGGAATTTCTACAGTTTTTGCTCAATATCAATCTCTGATTATTTACAAATGTTATGTTTTTTTTTACCATTTAAATTCAATACTTGATCATTTTCAGCATCGTATCGAACATAAGGTGTCTTTGGTTCATCTACCTTCATAGTTGAATCTTTTTGAGATTCTGTTAATTCAAGGTTAGCTTCATCCCAACGCAAACTATGATTTCAATATTAATTTGGATAACTTTTTTTTTTTGTTTTTATCGTTATGTAGTTGTTACCGTGTTAATTCGTTAGGATTTTTATGTTTTTTCAGAATTCCTTTTGCAGGTTGAGCTTTCAAATTAGGCGAATGACTCATATTAGTTTCTTTATTTTAATATTGGAGAAAGAGAGTAAAGAAAGAAAAAATGTTTTATGCTTCCAACACACATAATTTTAAAAGCGGACTCCTAAGCTAAACGATGGTTTTATTGACACTCTGGTTCGTCATCTGAAGGTATTTGAATATCTTGTAACTGATTTGCATAAAAGTAATGCATTATATTCCTTGCAGCACGTAATGTAATATTGTGCACTGGATGTGCAGCAGCTAAGAGGTTGTTGACATCACCTATAATGACATATTCGTTCTTACATGTCCACATTAACGATCTTAATCCGCCTTCTTCTACAATTTTATCGTGGAATTGCAATTGATGCTGAGCAACTGATAAACCAGATAAACAATAACATGTATGATAATAATCTGCTCCTTTTCCTGGCTTATCAATGAGTCCGCCATAATCAGATTGACAACAGATTAAAATATATTCTTGTAATGCTTCTCGATCAAAAAGATAATCATCATTACTTAAATGTGCTTGTATGATGGGGAAATCGCCTGCGCCCCAGAAAGAGTAGCAACCATCAACAAGTTTGTTGGTTCTACCTTGAAATCCTCCCTCTAATCCCATTTGTCGTTCTGAACACCAATGGACCAATTTATCCATGTCAAACTTGGAGAATCCACCCAATATCTCCATGGCAGCTAAACCGCAAAAAGTATAGCCATTGTGTGCTTCCTTGCCAGGATAAGGACCAATGCCTCCCTCATATGTCTGAGATCGAGCGATGAATTCTATACAATTCTCGGTCAATTCGGGGGTAAGTAGGTTGGTGAGAGCGGCGACTGATAAAGCACAATAAGATCCTCGAATATCAATCTCTCCACCGTGATGCATAGTGAATGAACCATCAGTTTGTTTCATGCTCATTAAGAAATCATATAAAGTTTTTCTAAATAGTTGTATTTAATTAGCTGATCGTATCAATTAGTATTTGTTCTCATCTTGCTACCTATCTAATACATCGTATGCTTCTTTGGTGCCAGCGATCGCCAATGCATTGACAGCTGCATAGGTTGTAGCCAAATGAGCTAATTGATCTGATCCACCACCAAAACCACCAGTAGGTAATTGCCAATTTTTAAATGTTGCGATGGTTCTATAATTTTCATGCATTCGCTTAGCTATTATAAATTGAATAAATTTTTCAGAAAATCCTATTACCTAGCAACGAGAGCATCATCGAATTTGTATTCCAATAAATCCAAGGAATGGAATATCCAGTAAACCAACCAAGGTTTACTAGCATCTAAACTAGAACCCCAACGACCAAGGCCATTTAAACCTCTTTTTAAATAATCAATATGTCTTTTACGTTCCAACTGAATTCTATTTGACATATTTGTAAATTATTATTGTTCCCCTCTTTTTTGAACTTTTACTTACTCATCTAATGGTAATTTATTCTCGTTATTGGGTGCATAAGGAACAAACTTTTCTAAAACTGTCTCTTCTGTTCTTTTCTGATAAATGTTTCAACGGATCAGTTCTTTTTCTCATAATCATGTTATTTTCAGCTGTATTTACTTGTTCAATGGAGGTATCTGTAGGTAATTTGTCGTCCTGAAAACGCAAATTATGGAGAGGAATATTACCATTCAGTATGCCCATGATATTTTGCTTAATTTTTTAAATGTAGAAAGAGAATGAAATAGAACAAAGGACTTGCTTTTATCATGAAATGAAGGAGACGAAACTTGTTAAAAACTACACGTGACGCATCCCCTCAAAGATATCGCAAACAAAATAACAGATTTATCAATATCAAAAAATATGATAGCATTGTCCATACCTGTAGCTTTCAGGTAAAGTAAAGTTTTCAAAATGTTAATTTAAAAAATCTTTCGTTAAAATCGATCAAAGATGTTGTATTCTATGCAAAAAATGTAATTTCTAAATAAAAACACCAAATTTTTCATGTACCGCGTTTCAAGGTTTTGCTTTCTCGTTCAACACACTTTTTTACATATGGATTACGGTAATATGGAAAGCAATTGTATCAAAGGTTTTCCCTTCAACTGACACAGTAGATGATGATTAGAACCTCAAGTTTCAGAGCAAGAAAAAATAACCAACGAAGAGTATAAATTATGGAAGAAAAACTCACCATTTTTATACGATTTGGTCATCACACACGCCTTGGAATGGCCTAGTTTAACGTGTCAATGGTTTCCAGATGTAGAGAGGTAAGAATACAATGTGGAAATATAGAGTTTCTTACTAACACACATAAACAAATACAGTCGCCCTGACAAAAATTATAAAACACAACGATTATTACTCGGTACACACACCAATGATGATGAACCCAATTATTTAATGATTGCAAATATTCAATTGCCAAACGATCAAGATATTGACTTGCGAAAATACGAAGAAAGTACAAATGAAATTGGAGGATATGGTGCTTTTAACGATGCACATATCCATGTCACTCAAAAAATTGTACATGAAGGAGAAGTGAATAGAGCTAGATATCAATTTGAAAATCCCAACATCATTGCTTCTAAATCAAGGTCTGGCGATGTATTTGTATTTGATAGAACAACACATGAATCTTTTCCCAAAGAAAATGAACCGTTTAATCCTGCTTTAAGATTAAAGGGACATACACAAGAAGGGTAAGTCCGTTTTTGTTGCTGCAATATTAGCATTTATATATTAACATCATGATTTACAAGATATGGTTTAGCATGGAATCCTCATAAATCTAAATCAAATCATTTGATTAGTGCAGGTTTTGATCATATTATTGCGCACTGGGATATTGCTGCCGCATCAAAAGAAAACCGCATATTGGACCCATTGCAAACTTATAAAGGGCACACTGCAGGTGTTATGGTAAATGAAGGGATTTATGATATGAACGAAAAATTAAAACAGGATAACTATAGGATGTAGCATGGCATATGAAGCATGATTCGATTTTCGCATCTGTAAGTGATGACCAACATTTAATGATGTAAGTGATTGAAAAAAAAAAGTAAAAACTTAAATGTTATAACTAATAAATCATACATCATCAGTTGGGATACAAGAGATGAATCCCATAAAGCAACTCACAATGTACAAGCTCATAATGCAGAAATCAATTGCGTTGGATTTAGCCCGGGAAATGAATGGGTTTTAGCGACAGGTTCATCAGATAAAGTAAGTGAAATGTACATTACTTGAACCTAAATATTCAATAAAGTTTATAGACTGCAGCTTTATGGGATTTACGTAATTTAAACAATAAGTTGCATTCGCTTCAGGGCCATGGAGAAGAAGTAGTTCAACTTGCATGGTCGCCTTCTCATGATGCTATTTTAGCAACAGCAAGCAATGATAGAAGAATATTTGTATGGGATTTAGCAAGGATTTCTGATGAACAATCTCCTCAAGAAGCTAAAGACGGACCTCCTGAATTATTAGTAAGTCTTTTCCAATATAAATGTGTGAGTGTGTGAATTAACAGAGGAGTTATTTTGTCGCAGTTTATACATGGCGGACATACAGGTAAACTATCAGATTTTGGATGGAACCCTGCAGATCCATGGATGTTGGCTAGTACAGCAGAAGATAATATTGTACAAGCATGGCAAATTGTAAGTTTTTGACTATTTTTCTTTTTCTACACATTATTAAGTTTAATCATCCTTGTAGGCAAGTACAATTTACGGTCAGGAACATCATGATGAATCAGATAAAATGGAACACTAAATAAAACCCTTTAATCACACACCTCTATTTTCCCATGATGGAATTATATCATTTCAATATAAATATAAAGTTTGGGAGAAAATTTATTTAGTAAAAAATGTAACATAATTTTCCATCTTTTTTAAATTACTGTAAATGGTGCGCTCGAGCCCTTGTTGAATAACACACACGTGAATGATTTCCCATGATGATAGAAAATGTAAAAGAGTAAAAGAACTGCATATCAATGTCATTTCACATAACATGCTGCTTATCGGATGGGGATATCAAGGGGGGCGGGGGAAAGGAGATAATAGGAGGGGAAGGCGGATGATAGTGGGGGGAAATATATGCTAAATAAAAGCAAACCAATTGAATTAAGAAATTTTCTCATTGGTGAGTTTAACCAATGATATACGTTAGATATTGTCATCATTTAGCACTGGAAGATTCTTAGCCATAACATCATTCGTATTGCAAAGATTTACTTTTTTAGGCAATTAATAGAATTTAGTGTAGATAACACCCAGCAGAACAACGTGTAATCCTACAAAGTATGTGATAAGAAGAAGGTTAAATTATAACATTCTTCTTGACCAACCAAAATCATGATTTTCTTACAGTATTAAAAAGAGAAACTTTCCATTTCTCTTCTCTTTTTTTTTCTTTCTTTCTCATATCACTCTCCTTTCTTTTTTCTGTTAATTTTACAAGAACGTTTAGTAGCACATTATTAAATGTCATAGTGTCTAAATTTATATATATATTTATATATAAGAACAATTTAAATATTCAAATCAAAATCGACTTTTTTCTAAATAATAATGGCAGATCTTAACTGGTGCACATCTTGTGATAATGCAGTGAGCCCTTTCTCTGTAAGTATATGAATATCTGAATGGGATTTAGGTTGATCCTAACATGACATTTCAATAGGAATCGCTCTATTGCAGTGAGCAATGTCTACGTGCTGATGCTCTTCGAAACCATCCATTGTTAGGTTACACATACCCTGAATTTACTGATTTTCCTAGACCTAACAACAACAACAACCATAACCACAACCACAACCACAACCACAACAATACTTACAAGATACTACCATCAAATACATCATATTCAAATTATTCATCAGCATCTGTTTCTCCCGCTTTAACCGCAACATCATCCCAAACTTGTGAATCATCAATTCAATTGTCTTCTCCACCCAAATTTGATTTATTATCAAATTCAACATCTCTACCTCCAATTACTACGACAACAATCGCAAAACCTACGCATTTTAATTACTTCTCGATATTTGATACCTCTGCTACTACTACATCGTAAGTGCGGGGTAAATACTATTGGAACGGTAAAGACCCGATATTATCTTCAACCAATAGTGTAACTGTTATCAATATCAGCCCACATAAAAAAAACCTCCACATTTATATATGATTTTAATTGTAAATACCCTTATACAAAAACAAAAAAATTCAGAAAATTCCTATAGTATATACTGGAAGAGATTCTTTCATTTTATTACAATATATACCCTCTTCTTTTTAAAAATAAATCAAAATTTACAACAGTATTAATTCGGGCACATTATTCTTTTTACCCCTTGTTTACATTATCTCAAAACGTCTTGATTGGTTAAAAATAAATAGGATAGTGCAATCGTATTATGAAGGAGAAGGATAATATCATATAAAATATACAATGTGTAGTTTACACGCTCCTTTTATAAAGCAAGCTCCTTATAAGCTATATAGTATTCCATGAGTTCATCAATCAATCGTATCTTTTTTCATCGTTATTCTTTTTTTTTTTTTTTTTTTTTTTTTTTTTGCAAAAAATAAAATGGCGATTGATGATCTGCAGGTTAGCAACAATAATACCATCATATCATCAACAGGTGATACTAAAACGGTCAATATCAACAACAACAACAAGGTAGAAATTAAAATTGGAATTTTACTCCATAATAATACAGAACAGTAAGGTTACATGTTTGAAATTATTATATAATAAACCAACAAAATTACGACTTTATAGGGGATTATCAGGTGTTCGAATGGCAGTAGACGAAATAAATCAATGGGATATCATTCCTGGTGCCTACGTGACATTGATAGAAAAAGACGTATATCATCCAATAGAACTACAGGAACAAGATCAAACAGCTTCTACTATCTCACAAGCCATTTATTCTGTGGTATCATTGATCCAGGAAGGTGTAATTGGAATCATTGGCGATGTATCAAATTCATTTACGACGTTATCTACATTAATGACAAGTACATTAGAGATCCCTCAATGTTCTTATTCAGCAACGGCAGGTTTGGATAAATGTCTAATGCATGTCTAATGCAACCTAAATAACTTATTCTATTTATGTACAGCATCCCTGGCCGACAAATCGCAATATAATTACTTTTTTCGCACAGTTCCAACAAACCTATTACATGTTGATACAGTGATATCATTTATTCTCAGCCAAAATTGGACCACATTAGGTGTCTTGTACACGGATACTGACCTGGGTCGTTCAAGTTGGGTGATAGTTTGGTTGTTTATAACTTTAAATAGAAACTTACTAAATCTTTTATTCGAAAAATTTAGTGACTCAAAGTATAATTTCCAAAACTAAAAAGATGGGAAATTTAACAGTAAAATATTCTCAAACTTATTATGATAATGGTAATACAAATAATATTCATGCGTCCATTGATACCTTAATGAGTCTTGGTTCACGAGTTGTATTTATTGCTGTTGATGACAATGCAGCAGTAGTGGCTTTATTGATAGCTGCTATAAATGGGCATGTAAATAATGATACAGTATGGCTTATATTGGGTGATTCAGTCATGATATCCGAGCAATTGAATGGATATTTGCATGTTTATAATGAGATCATACATACAAGACTTGATGATGCAAAACAGCCTATTGTTACATATAAAACTGCCATTGAGCAACTAGCTTGGAATACGAATAATGTAGAGCTCTTGACGATCGAACATTTGTTTGCTGGTGGTGTCTTTATATTTGAACAACAAACAGAATTAGTAGGATATCCGCCGTATGACATGTTTCAACAAAAATTGTTGCAGTGAGTTTTTGGTTTCTCTTTTGTTTTGTTATCTTAACATTTGAACGCATTTAGATATGATCCTTCTGCGCACTCAAATTACCAATCAGGGTATATACTATGTGTTCGAAATGGCAATGATGTATGCTAAAAGTATTATATGTATAGGCTAGCGTATTCTTGTATGATGGTAATGGCTCGTGGTTTTGGTCAAATTGTTCGAGACTCTATAGACACAAATTTGACATTACAAGAATTAACGTCAGGGCAATTGTTATCCCGTTATACGCTATCTATTTTCAATGATACAGGATTTACAAGTCCTCAAGGCCCTGCTTTATTTGATAAGAATGGTGATGTTGAAACCGGGTAAGATCATATCTATCGCTTCCATTTTCCAATCCTTAACCGCTCCCCCCCCCCCACATTAAGAAACTTTAAAATTTATAATTTGCATAATGGTTCCAAAGTAGAAATTGGCAACGTTTTAGGCGGGACATTTAGTTTGTCTACGGATCCTTTCTATTTTGATGGAACAAATAAGGTATATATATATTTAATAATAGAAGATGAAAGAAGATATATTTGACACATAAAGTAATAGCCTCCTTCAGGAACACCTTCATTAATGGTAATCAAAGCGGGTATTAGTATGCCAATTTCCATAGCAACAACAAGTACTGCTATGGTTGGCATAGTAACCACTATTACTATATTGATTATAGTGGTGAAGTATAGGCACCATCCTGTATTTAAACATTCAAGGTATTAGAACACATCCCAATCATTGACTCGCATGTTAAAGCTGTTCAATATTTTAGTCCTGTATTTTGTATATTAGAACTACTGGGACTATTGCTGTCCTACATTTCAGTTCCACTCTTTTTCATTAGCAGTTATTCAATATTCACATGTTTCATGTTTCCAATAACATTTTACATTGGGTTATCACTCATACTGAGTACCATGGTGTCAAGAAATTATAGTGTTTATAAGACGGTGAATAATGTATACGCCAAAGAAGCTTCCACTAGCAACAACAACCATACAGAATTACTTAAAATTTCCTCTTATATTCTAGTCCTGAATACCGTAAGTTTGGAATGACATAAATATGATGCCATTTTTCTATACGCACATTTAGAAATAAGTTTATCTTAGCATGTTGGCTCGTTTTATTTGGCAACGTGAAACTTTCAACCATTCCTGTGTCGTCTACTGTAACCGTCAGCTGTTGTTCCTTTGATGGCCCAGGGCACATATTTTTTTTCACTGCATTGGCTTTTTTGGCAGGTAGTCAATTATGTTTATCTGTATTCCTAGCGCTTAAAACCAAAAGTTTTGGAGGCTATTCAAAATACAGTGAACACAAACAGCTGGGTCTATCTGTGTAGTATGTATATATAATTTATACTCTTTTTTTTCAAAATGAGTCATCTTATACCCTTTTTATAGTAATATTTTCTTTTCAGCATTGATTGGATTCATCATATTTTTTATGCCTACCACAGATTTCTATACAAGGTATTATCTAACCGCAATGACTATTCTATGGGCCTGTACTTTCTCTCTCTGCGTTTTATTTTTCCCAAAAATATTCAAAATTTTGTTTCCTAAAAATGTCATGATTGTATCACCTTCCAACAAACAAGAACAAGATGATGAAAGAACTTTATACGATAATAAACAGGTATTAACAATGAATCATATTTTGGCCACCAATAATATCTTTAATGGATCAGAATGTGATGTCAAAAATGAATTTGCACAAGTAATAGCCAATACAGGATTAAATCATCTTGAAACCTATAAAGTAAGTCATTTTAGCCAACCTTAATACATCTGTACAATAATTCTCATAAACATCGCTAAAGGAAAAGCTACCCGTACAATTTGTGTTCAGGTATTTTTCATTCTTGGCAAGATGGCAAATGCAACACATAACATTATTACCTCAAGTTTCTTTTCTATCGCTTCATGTGGTATGTCGCATATATTTTTTATCGCCCTACAAAGCACTAGGTTTTTTAATTATGCGTGTAGGACCAACAAGATACATCAAAAGCTAAACTATTTTGCTATTCGCATGCTTCCATCATCTCAAATGTTCCAGGAAATTATGTTTTCAAGGTACACGGGGCCACTGGGTATTTTAATTTGTTGATCCAGGTCTCTGACCAAAAGCAGTTAAGTCGATGGTGCGGCTTATTTGATAGGTATACACATTTGTGCTCTATTTTTGCCGAAATGTTTTGTTAAAGTTAGTCATTTATAGAAAATCGATTCAGAATGGAATCAAAAGAAAGGATCGATATTCTTTCAATAATAATAGCAGTAGTAACAGTACCAGCAGTAGCAGTGGGTCAACAATTAACATAAGTACAAGTAAATTTACCATCTGTTCTAATGACACAAATCCAAGTAGTGTTCAATCAGAAGATGAGAAAAAGATTTAAAACAACGTTTTTACCGGTGTGTTAGCATTAATTTTCCATAAAATATGCATTATCATCACTTCATACCTCCATCTATTATTATCGACATATCTTGCAATATAATCAATCATACAAAAGCTAATCATCAATACGTCATATTATACCGAATTCCATAATACTCTAATAAATTTGCAAACATACAATTATTCATATTGATATCCTGATTTTGAGGCTGTCATTTATGTATAAACTTATATTTTATTTGGCCTTGTTACATTTATTATAATTGACAAACTATATTGACCTGATGTGATACTTTCGGAAAAGGTTATTAAAATATATTTCGACATATTTTTTGTAGAATTTTTATAGTTTTCAACCTTCAAATTCGGAGCATGTTCTTTTTTCTATAATTAACATTATACTAGATACTTATTGGGATATACCTTAGCATTTCTAAATACATATGAATTGGTCGTATTATGCTACCTATTCTTGAATTTATTTTATACTTCACGAAAGATCCAAAAGCAGGTAAAATTCACTGCTTTTTCCTTAAAAACTGAGTCCCACTTTTCATTGCTACTCTACTTTTTTTTTGCAATAAATAACACCAAGAAAACATTATATGCCAATATACCTGAGATGTTCAAATTTGATCCAAAAACGAGTATCTGGAAATATCCTGTACTTTGCAGTTAGTATAACTTTTTTAGCGCTAATGTTTCTGATTTTACGGATATTTCACTGCTAAAAATTAAAAATTTTAAGTCTTCATATTTTTGTAAAAAATTAACAATTTTTAATAATAAAATTTACTTGCTTAAATTGCTCTATAACATATTTAAGTATGAAAAAATTCTGAGCACTTTTATTTTTTTTTTCATTCTTTTGACATTTTTTGTAGTCGATTACAAAATATTCATTACATTGAGCGGTATTTTTTTTCACATTCTAATCACTGACCTTGTTTGTAATAGATCAATTGGTTGCCAAGCTGGATATATAATATGGGGGATTATATGAATGGCTTTGATTCTATGACTGGGAAGAGAGGTTGGTGTTAATAATTGTAATTGCTATTACTAGTGTATGCCTATTAATACCTATGATTGATTATTATATGGGGCTATATAACAATTGGTTATAAGTAATAACAATGATAGATGTTATGTCAGCAGAAATTAGATATAGCGCTACGGTAGTCGTATTATCAGGATATTTTGATTGTTACACCATTAGTAGCTATTGTATCACCTGATAATCTCCTCTATATAATCTCATTCTCTACATTGAATAAAACCTCACCTTTTACTCTTGTCTAATTTTATTAGCTTTGGTTAAATGCATCGCATTTTGAACCAATATCAGGCTTAGCGTTCGCAAAATGACCGAGCCCAAGTGAGCGCAAGCAGTTTCAGCAAGCACTTATCGAACCTAAAAATATTTGAAAGTTATTCAAGCAAGCCTAAGCCTAAGCAACGGCTCGTCGAGCAGTTGTATATCGAGCATTTTCAGTTTTGAAAGCAAGCAAGCAAGCATAAATCAAGCAAGCATAAATCAAGCAAGCAGGTCTACACGCAAGCAAACCTATTTTAATTTGAAGCAATTCGAGCAAGCATACAAGCAAGCATACAAGCAAGCTTTAAATGTTTTCGCCGAGCACCAAGCAGGAAATTGCTAAAAAAATTTAATCAAGCAAGCTAAAAAGCAAGTAATAACCTGAAAAAAGCGCAATTCAAGCGAGCCCGACCACAGGGCTCGTTCGTTTGCTTATGCTCGCAATGCTCGATTGAGATCACTAATCAGGTTAAAAATATATAGTACAATGCTTGCGCTTGCACTCAAATTTGCTCCCTTTCTTATTTGCTAGTGTTCGACTTGCTTGACTTTTTAAAAAATTAGTTAATTCTTGATTTATGTTTGTTTGTCTGCTTTCAAAATTGAAAATGCTTGATATACAACTGCTCACCGAGCCGTCGCTTAGGCTCGGGCTTGCTTGAATAACTTTCAAATATTTTAGACTCGGCAAATGCTTGCTGAAACTGCTTGCGCTCGGTCATTTTGCGAACGCTTGTATAAACTGAACTTTATAGCTAATACACAGCAATGTATAGCTTATCATATCATGCTGTATCATAACTGTAACCAAGGAGTATACACAGACTTTTGGACGCAACATAATACTTAACTAATTAAAGTATTTAGTATTTTGTACGCTAAATATTAAGATACCTAAAACGAAAATATTTTTGTCAAAAAATCAGGCGCCATTCAAGATTAATGAAAATAACGGTTTTTTTTTTTTTTGGAAAAAGTCAATTTTTCTATGTATAATATCAAATCAGTAACTGCCGATTACACGAATGAGCTTCTACGGTTAGGTTCTACTAGTATTTACTGTAACAGAAACCTTCATTTTTCGGGCTAAAAATTAGATTTTTTTAAAATTGCCGTCTTTTCCATATGATACCTCGCTCAAAATTTTTGAAATTTTTCACACTAAAAAAGAGTACCAGTTTGATCTAGATAGTATTTTTTGAATATGGTAAATTGTTTGGAGTGATTTAGTGCATTATGAAATGCTTGTAAGCCTCTCCATGAACCTTTTAAAGTGCTGCTTTGATCGATTTTTGACAAAATAAAAATATTTCATTGCTTATTTCTTGCAAACAACAATATTTACAGCACCTTTGTTTATTTAATGGCATGCATTTATCTCTAAACTTCCTGATGGTAGCATTTGATTATCTCAACTCGACTTTCGTGTTACCGTCTATGGGTTTGAACCATCCGGTGCCAGTTGAAAGTCAATGCATACATCTTCTAAATACGAGGATATCGTTAATTTTATTGATTTGAAATCCGGAAAAAAAAATACTAGAATATATTATAAATTATACAGTATTTAAAAATAACGTTTGCTGCGTTTTATCTTGCAATAAACTGATGAAATAATCCTTTAAAAGTGGACATTTTCAGCGAATTTAACAAAATCAATCCCAGGAACCCTATTCTTCGACTCGTAAGTGCAGAATTTAGGGGTTTAAGGAGTTATCATCATCATTCAGCAATTGTAATTAATACACTCACAATTTATTATAGCATGTGATGTCTTTATTTTGAATCGCATAAAATAATAGAGATTTTTCGTAATTTTTTACCTACTAACGCCATTTTTGCACAGAGTTTACGTATATATTGACTTTTGCTTATCGAACTATTGTAAAACATATTTTTATTATGAATAAAACATTTGGGTGAGCTCTATGTATAATGTATTGTAATAGTCGATCTTTTTTTTTATAAGAGTGAGGGAATATTGTATAATAAATAAGCTAAAAATACATAAAACAAAAAGTATACAGCGCTAAAGTGTATACAAAATGTACAAAAAGTTGAAATGAATCTATACACAAGTAAGAATTTAAATGACTCCTTCACGATATGGTCTTGCATCACCGTTATTATGAGCTGGAGGAGTAGGTGCACCGAGAGGAGGAGAATTTACAGGTGCTGGTGAGGCAGATGGCATTTGTTGATAACCTGGTGTTGGAGAATTAGGAATAGGAGGGCTTGCCATACCACGATTATTATTTTGCCATTGATTTGCATTATTTAATTCGTATGTATTAGGATGACCATCATTTTGAGTATAAACAGGAAGAGGTTGTTGAGGGCTGTAATTTCCACCTCGACCATTACCATTGTACAATGCTGGGTCAACCCAACCTGAATTGGGAGCATAATAAGGTTGTTGTCCACTAGGAGGAGGAGGATAATAAGGTGGTTGTGTATTATTATATTGAGCAGGATATTGTTGTTGTTGTTGTCCTGGAATAATGTAAGTTGTAGTTTTTCCAATATTATTATAACCTCTACCACCATCATAACAGCAACAACGGAATAAACAAAAGAGTAATAACAAACCAACTACAATGGCAACGGGAATAACGATTTGTAAATGACTATTGATCCAATTTGCGGCATTGTTACCAAAGTTACTATTATCACAGGAACCTGATTTACAAGTACCACCAACACCACAGGGAGTGCCATCAACAAAATAACCTGGGAAATGGTAACAACTTAATGCTGAACCAGGTGCTTGACAAATGACAGAGCAACTGCTATCAGAACCGCATGCTCTTGTGATATTCATACTAGAACCTCGGGAAACACATTGAGCAGTACGAGAAGTACATTGACCTGAAGCGCATTGTAAACCAGTTCCACAGCTAGTAAGATCATCTTTATATTTATCTTCAGGGCAATCACCAGAAGTTCCAGAACAAACTTCAGCAACATCACATTCTGTTGATGCAGCACGACAAGTATAGTTAGCAGGTCTAACTTGACAATTATTACAACAAAGATCATTAAAATCGCTAAAATATAGGAGGTAAGCATATATATCGTTCGATAGGGAGGGACTTAATTTAAAATCAACTTACTCGCATACAGCACCCGTTTTAAATTTACAAGTTGTGGGATCACAACAATCACTGTCTTGTCCGCCTGTATCACAATCTTCACCAGTTTCTTTAATACCGTTACCACATTGCTGTAATGAAGTAGTATTTCTTGAACCAGGAGCTATACATGATGAAATCAACAATCAAGCAAAGAAAAAAAAGTAATAATAATAAATGAAGCTTACCTTCTAAACAACTAGTAAAATCAGACATTGCTGAACAAATAGTAGAAATACTACAAGGACTAAATGCATCTGAAGAAGCATTACTAGTTGGATTCATGAAATATTTTCCTCCTGCATCACATTGGGATGAACTATATGGACAACATCCACAACTTGATCCTGAACATGGACAATTTTGGGAAGTACAATCATGAATAGCACCTAAATATAAATATACAAGAAAACCTTGATTAGAACAGCCGTAAATGTGTAACATTAAATCAAATTACCAAAACCATGTCCAATTTCATGAGCGACAACCTTCCATTCATCA
Organism: Mucor racemosus; assembly: GCA_027405735.1. Classification (NCBI taxonomy): domain Eukaryota; kingdom Fungi; phylum Mucoromycota; class Mucoromycetes; order Mucorales; family Mucoraceae; genus Mucor; species Mucor racemosus. The sequence continues at coordinate 550,921 of JAPEHQ010000014.1, read as the reverse complement.
CGAACTATCATAATTCAATCAATACATCATTTCTTAAGATATATAAAGAATAACTTACTGATAGATGAAACACCTGTACCAGATGTATATTCACCACTTGAACCTGATCTGACTGAACCTGTATTACAAACTTGACTCATCCAAGCAATACCTACTTCAGCACCGGTACTATATGATACTATTAGTGAACATTTCGGTTTAATTATGGTGTTATACATACGCGCAATTTGTCATTAAATGCCATAAACCAGCACCATCATCACCAATACGTCCTCTCCATTGACTAAAATCACTTAATCTAGATGAAATTGAATAGCTGGTTGAACAAGCTTGATTCCAGTTTATAGATGTATCCGCAGTAGCAGGACAAGAAGAATCCATTATAGTAATGTTAATTAATCCAATGCCAACATTAAATGTAGATGAATAAACCGAACTAACGGAATTCCAATCATTGATAATTTGCATACGAGCGTTATCTGCTGATTGATAATATTTCACATAGGTACAATCTGCAGCAGCACCCATATAAAGCACTATTGTATAGAATTAGATTATTATACAAAAATATCTTTTTTGTTTATATATATGTTTTTACCTCTTTGGGATGTAGGACAACCAGCTGGGGCTCGTTTGGATAGCGTTTTACCGCCGAAAATGTCATGGTAAGAGTTTTTTACGGCAAAGTTATTGTTGTTGTTGGTATTATAATCGAGTGTGAGAGGGTTATATGAACGTTTAGATACGTGAGTTAATCTATCAAAGCCACATTCACCACCACTATGTGTATCTGAAATCATTTCTTTTAAAACTGTATCAGAATCACGATACATAATCATATGGGTTTCGTTTTGATCAACAAGTTCAGCATCGTCAGACCTCTTTGTTAATCGATAATTATCTTTTAATTTGACATGATGAGTATCTCCATAAACAGTAAAAGCACCTTCGAATAAAGGATGATCTAAATCATGTCTATTCAATGATTTAGTTGATTTTTTTTCTTTTTGCATTTCTATTCTTATATATACTTTATATCATTTCGGACTACAATTCTAGCCCAACCTAATACACCTGGTTGATTTTCCATTTCTTTTTTGTCTTTTATTAAACCAGAAATCCACCAATGATCAGAATAGATATCGTCCATAACATAACCTTGATAGACTCTAAAATCTGCAGGATTTACTTTTGTGGAAATACCATCTTTATGGAAAACGGCATTAGGATGAAATAAGTCAAGATTAGGGGTCAAATGAAGGTACAGTGTTTTGTTGTATGCGTTGACGGATAATCGAAGTAAATCATCATATTGTAAGGAGCGAACGTTTGGCTGATAATTGTTGTTTTGTGATATATCTCTTTTTTCGTAAAAATTATTAGAACGTGCTGCTATATCTAATTTTACAGTTGAAATTGGTTCAACCCAAAGCAATTGTTTATTATTCACACTGTGACCTGTTTGATTTATGAGTATAAATTATATCAAATTGCTAGGAAAAAAATTATTACTTACATTTCACAATACTAAGTAATAAAATTGTAGATAAAAGACTATAAATATATTTCATTTATAGTATTAAAAAATTCTTAAACTGAATGAAAAAAGGGAAAGGAAAGGCACTATTTTGTTGAAACCTGTGTTATATTTATATACTATTTTGAATCAACTCCGAAAGCTTTCTCTTTTACCACCTATTATAAATGGAAAACAACCAGGTACGTTTGCCGCATTAGCTTGGAAATCTATACATTTTTTGTTTTTCCTCAGCCTCGATTGATTCCATGTTTGATTGCTTAGTAGTTTACTGATCACTTGACGTCATGTATATAGATATATATATATCATGATTTCAAATCGGTGTTCATTGAATACGTAAGCTATTTCCTATTTTCTGGACAGTCTTGGCATATAGGATTCTTTGGAAGCATATAACCAACTTAAAAAAAAAAAAAAAAAGTCTCGGAAGTTGAGCCACTTGTCCGCTACAAGTATAATGTGATTGATCTGTTACACATATACAAATAGTAAATAAAAAAATTGTTTAAATGAATAATTTCCCTATATTGAAACATTGATAAAAACAAGTTGATAGGCCTTAGGAGGTTAATAATTGCCTGGATAGATTTAAACAATTTATATAAATTACAATGTTTGATCAAGACAACAAATATACAGGATCATACATTATTACATTCATTTTCATCAAATCAGAAGCAGTTATGGTATCTGATCTTTGTTTTTGGATTTTCTTTTTTTACCGATCTGTAAGCACCTTTTGTGCACACAATGGCTTTTTTAGTGCATTTTATTCATTTACATATACTTTTGTTACAGTAAACTATAGGAAACTTTCAATTTCTAGGTTTTTTTTTTTTTTTTTTTTTTATTATATCTGATAGAAACCAAAACAAATTAAAGCGCCATTCCCTGGTAAAATCTGGCTTAAAAGGGTGATTGCGCTTTCATTTTAACCGAGAATTTTCGTTCTTTCTTTCGATAACATTACACAAACTTTTCTTAATTTGGGCTAAACCATGCGTATTGCCATCATTACGGAAAATTTCTTACCAAAAGTTGATGGTGTTACGCGTACATTGACAAGGCTTTTAGAACACCTTCAAGCCACAGGCCACAAAGTAATTTTATTTGGGCCGGAAAGTGGCATGGATGTTTATGCCGGTGCAAAACTATATGGCACTGCTGGTTTTCCCTTTTTCCCTTATCCCGAACTCAAATTAAATATATGGAGACCTGCTTTTACCAAAATATTACTAGATTTTGATCCACATGTTGTACATTTAGTTGATCCTGTTTACATTTGTGCTGCTTTTCTTGCTATATTTCGGTTCAAAAATAAGAAACCCCCTATAGTTGCTTCTTATCATACAAATCTTGGCACTTATTGTACCCAATTTGGTTGGGGATTATTTGCTAGTCTTATGTGGAGTTGGAATAGATATTGTCATTCTCAATGTGATTATACCGTATGTCCATCTGAATCTACACGGCATATCTTGCATACAAAACGATTCAAAAATCTTCGAATCTGGCCACGCGGAATTGATACAGCGCTATTCTCGCCTCAACAGAGATCTGATGAGCTTAGGGCTCAATGGCTGACAACTGGAGATGTGGCGGCGGAGGTTAATGCAGCTGCTATCATAGAAAACAAAATCGTTATATTGTATGTAGGAAGAGTTTCATATGAAAAGAATTTAGGTTTGGTGTTGGAAAGTTATAAAAAAATGGATCACACAAAATGTCATTTAGTTATTGTGGGTCATGGTCCCGCATTTCACCATATTCAAGAAGATTGTAGTATATCACAGACACCTGTTACTTTTGCAGGCTACTTGCAAGGAATCGATCTCGCTACTTCATATGCGTCTGCAGATATTTTCGCTTTCCCATCATTTACAGAAACTTTCGGGCAAGTAGTATTGGAATCAATGGCTTCAGGTTTACCAGTAGTTGGATTATTGGCAGAGGGCGTTAAAGATTTGGTTCAAGATAAGAAATCTGGATTTTTATTAGACACTACGGGTATGTCGAGACCAAAGCAGATCAAAGAGTATGGCATATTGTTGACAAAGCTGATTGAAGATTTGAAATTAAGGAAAGATATGGGACAAAAAGGCATTGAATTATCAAATTCATATACATGGTGGGGTGCAATGGAGAGTGTGATGCAAGTTTATCAAGATGCCGTTGCAAAACATCACATTAATATATCAGATGATGGAGAAAATACAGCAATCGATTCAGAAACAATCAATGCAGAAGAAGATATTGAGCTATCTAGCATTGTTATTGAAGATGGACAGACCTTGTCAAATAACAGCAGTGATAGTGGAATGGAGGACGATTTTACAGACATTAGCTCTATTGAAAGTGGGCTTATAGCGCCCAACAACCAAAAGCGAGAGCAACAGATCTCTCACTTGGAAGAATCAATAACAAATTCTCCAACAGTAAATCTGTAATAAATGTATATAATTGTATTTCTTTTTTACTAGATGTAATTTATTGAAAGATAAAACGACCTGCAAAGCATTATTATGTTTATATGCAACCTGTTTATCGTGATTTTCATATCTCATCTTGGTTGATTTTTAAAAAAATTGATCTATTGATACAAAATATAGAGTTATATCTGGAACTCTTAAAACACTAATCCAACTTACTATGCACTTGATTGCATAAATTCACCATTTCTCCCAAAATTTAGTGCTAGCGGGAATTGAAATCAAAACTGACAACCAGGTTCATTTTCATTCTATTTTGCCATTTTTAGAAAATTTTAGATCTTTAAAAAATTTTCACAACCAAAACTGCATAATTAAAACCCAAATATGTATTAATGAGGAACATAGAATCGAAATTGCTCAATACGATGGTAATTTTTGTTTTTATACTTTTGTTACAAAATTTATGGGTAGTAGTGATAATGTAAGATTTCAGTTTTTCTAGAAAAACTCAAAAAAATTGGCTTGCAGACTCTGAATTTAATGCCACCACAATGTAAAGATTATTATTTGGGGCAAATGTCTCTGATACATATCTTAATAAAAAGTCTCATTTTTCGGCTCAAAAATTGAAATTTGTCAAAATTGGGATTTTGGATGAGGTATCATAAGGAAAAATTGAGTTGAAAAAAAATGTCTTTAAAATTCAACAAATTTGCATCAGAATGAATCTACGGAACGATAGCAATCGTTTGGCATAATTTTGAGCCCTGGAAATGGTCAAAAAATAACAAATTTAGCCATTTGAACTGCTGAAATTAGCCAATTTTGGTGGTTCAGCATCATTTAGATGGAAAATATATCAATTTTTTAACCTGTAAATTCATAAAAGAACGGCTCATGTAATTTTCTTAATAACCAAGATTTGATAACTGAAAAAAAAGATAAATTAGAAAGCATTTTACCCCTGATTTCATCTTTCTTGATTGGGTCAAAAGGTTAGGTTCAAGCTTCGTTAAAAGACTCGGTCACGTAGCAGTTTTGCAGCTTCTCTATCAAAGCTTTCTCGTCTTTTGCTTTACCTTGTAACGACAATGGAAAGTGTACCTTTTCTTGACGCTAAAAAAGTTCCACTCAATTGCATTCCTATATGCCCTTCATTCCAACAGACTTTTAACATTGAAAAGAGATATCAAGAAGCGATACCAAAAAGCGGAAAACTTCGAGCTATGAAAGCAGATGCTATGCATTCGGAACTCGATAGGCTTGCCTCTGGTATCTTGGATTCTCGTAATGTAAATATGAGTCTTGAAATGGAATGTTTGAGCGGTAAGATGTATTTTGTTTTGGAGTTTCTAAGGATATTAGAGAATCGTAAACTAGTAAGCTACAATCATGAATCAAAATGAACCAATATAATATATATATAACAAGTTCAGCCGAAGGATTTGATTGGAATTTTTGTTGAGGTTTGGGATAGTGTGCATTAATATTTTTTTCTTCTTCTTTTTTAATAGGGATATACCATGATTAGCATCGTTACTACACGTCCTGATGTTGAATTAGCTCTGGTAAAAGTATTAAGTTATTACATATCTTCTCAAATTGTTCGTATAGAAAATGTTTCTTTGGAAGGGCATGGTATTGGTTACTTTATTGGTGGGGTCACTGTCCATGTGAAAGTAAATTATATTAGTATACAGGTAATTTTTCTAACCCATTTTTACTAATATCCAATTTTTCATCTAGACAAATCAGAATATGAAAACACGTGATGCTGCTCATACTGACCTTGTTCTGATATACGATGCTGATATTGTTGGCGTAAACTTTGCTCGTGTGTTTGTGAGTTTACCATTCGATTGCAATCCAATCATCCTGCATCTGTGTACATTTGGAACACCTGAACTCCATTTCAGAAATTTCTGCGCTCAATACGCCAAACGAAAACACATTGACCGTGATACAGTTCAACCAGATGTCATAATCAAGAGCGATAGGCTAGACCTTCTACATTTACTCAATAGAGAAAGTGATACATACACAAACGAAGAGTTCATATTATGGAATGACAGTATTGCATTGCATGTAATAAATTGGTTTCTTTCTAGTCAAGGCAACGATTACCAGTTCAGAGCTTTATCATTTCCCCAAGATGTGCCTTCAAAATACTTTCTTCCGCCTCGAAACTAATATTCCAATTGTATACAACATATATCCGTAAATAAAATATCTGCTACTTCCATTGTTTCTATTTGAAACTTATTGTTAATTTCTCACAGTAATTTATTATATTTTTTTGGTTATTTTGCATGAAAATTGTATATATTATATCATTGACATTTTGGTATAAATACAGCCTCGATAGACATTCAAATCTCTTTCTTTCTCTTTCTGTTTCTTTATAAAAACAAAACAAAAACCTTAAAGCATATGTCACACATATTATAACTCATGTACTTCTATGAGAGGTCCATTACAAACAAACTACTGGCGTCTTCAAGTTGATGTCGCAGGTTTAAGCAGAGAGGTACGTATAGCCTATAACCCTGAGCTCGAATACCGTGGATTTATCGAGTCTGCTGAAGCCTTGGTCCGACCATTGGGTATCTACATCGACTCTATCGTTATTCCTTCTACTCGTATGGGCTCATGCTTCAACTATAGCATCAAAGACCAAAATCAATACAAGGCTGCTATTGGTATGAGTTCCATTCAAAGCGATCTCTATAACCCCACTCGTGGTGCTTTAGGTATTATTATCCCTGATAAAAAGCGTATGGATAAAGAAAAAAGAGAATCAGATAGCGGCTATTCCTCTAATGAAAGCGATGACAAACCTCAGTAAATCGTTTTATTGCATCTGAATCATAGTTTAGGGTATTTTGCATAAAAATTACAAATGATATATAATACCACTATGATATATAACTAATAACAGTATATTTGACAAATTACTGCCCCTCTAATACTCAATCAATAAAAATCCCCCTTGCAATATATATGATATAACAGTAAATTGATGAATTGATGAGTAAATTAAGCTTTCTGATCCATTACTGCTGTGCATTACAATTACGCGAAAATTTCAACACCAGAAGCGACAACAGCTTAATTTCATTGTATACCATCAACCTTTAAAGGATTATTTTATACTTTCAAGAGCAATAATACATGTATCCACAAGATATATCTAGAGAAAGTATATCAAACAAAAAATTGAAGCTTTTACAAGTGAAAAAAAACTAAATATTGGTTGATTTATTGCCATTTATTTGTTGTTTAAACAAACTTTTAATTAGCAGTAAAGGATATTTCACATTCGATTTTTATGAATTTTCATGAGCAATGATATACAGAAGATTTTATTTTAATACTTTATGCAATGATATGATATACAGTTATCAATTTGATAATACTAAGATGAGAAATTCATTTTTTAAGAGAGTGGAATGAGTTTAGATGTTTGTGTTGATGCTATTTAACTGATTCTCAAATTCCTGCATGGCTGCATCAAGAACAGAACCAAAGTCGAATGCTGGCATAAAACGATCACTTCTTTTGGCCTTCTTTGCGGGGGATGTAGAGGCCGACGATTCGTTTGATTCCTACACAAATAATCAATTCATTCAAATATAAACGCATTAAACAAAATATTCACTTACCTCTTCAAGAGGTCGCTTGGGACTAGAAGTTTCCCTAGTGGAGCTAGTAGTATCAGATGTGCGAAGGTGAGAAATGGTATTAATAGGGTCAGCTGTAAAAGAATGTCTATTGCTATTACTATTATTATTACTACTGGTATTACTATCAATGGCAACACTTGCAAAAGCCTTTGTAACATTTGCTGCATTATTTTTAATAGAAGCATTTGTTACATGAGCTGATGAAGTGGGTACCAAAGGAGTAGTTATACTAGAAGAAAATGATGGTGGTAAAGAACCAGGAGCAGCAGCGGCAGCAGCAACAAGAAAGGAAACATCTGCCTGCTTATCCTTCATCTTTTGCTTTTGCTTTTGCTTTCGCTTTACTGGTGACTTTTTAACTAGTGCATTTCCAACTGGTGCATTTCCAACTGGTACAATAGCATTACTAGTTTGGGGTGTCGCGGCTACGGGTACCGGAACGACTTTGGGCTTGGAAGGAGAATAACTTATAGGATGACAGCCACCAAAATTACCTCGATAAGCTTTCATAGCCACACTCTTTTTAGTGGGACGATAAAACCTGAATGGAGCATCTTCCTTTTTAGCAGCCCATTCAGCGACTTCATCAGCGATATAATTGTTCCAATCAACGAAATTTTCGGAAGTTGGACGACGATTAGTTTGATGAAAGATATTTTGAGCAATAGTGATGTGTTTATATCTAGTATCCCATTCTGCTTCATCATGACAAGGTGAATTATAACAACGGATATCAGCAGAATCTAAAGTAGAGATGTAAATAACTTGAGGATTATCATATAAAACACCGTTAAATTGTCTCAAAACTCGATTGTTCACATTGATTGCAGAATCGTACACCATAACAATATCAACTTCATTTCCTTCTTTGATTGGATGCACCTAATGATCGTAAAAGAATGAATTATCATTCATTATTCGCAGATCCCTAAATTAGACTTACAGGTTTATCTGATCTTCTGATTTTTACACAGACACCAAATGTATTTCTTCTTGCTGGAAGTGTTGCAAATGGAGCACAGTTGACTTTTATGAGCTCGAGGAACCAAAATAAACGGTTTTCAGATTGTATATCGTTACATAAGATGGCAACATCCAAATTCTTACAAAGAAAAAGGATGTTTAACGAACTATGATTCTAAAACAGGGGGTTATAACTTACTATATCGAGATCTCTGATCTTTTGAAAGAAACTACGCAAGAAACTGATTTTACCAATAGGAATATGGGTATCAGAGTAAGAGAAGATTCTTAAAAGATCAGCAATGGTTTGATTTCCTAAAAATCCAGTCAAGACATCAACAAACTGAGATTCATACTTTTCGATCTGCTCTGTGGAAGCCATAGTAGGAACACATTTTTCAGCAGGTATAGGAAAAGGCATACAAGCTACAGTTCTTGTACGTTTGTACGAATTCTTTGTTTGTTTGAAAGCATTGATGACTTCTTGTTCATCTATCTCTTTAATTTGGCGTGTATTTTCAATTTTAACAGCAGTTTCCTGGGCTAGGGGAACCACTCTACGAAGTACTAATTGAGCAGACATATGAAATGATAATGAAAACCAAAGAAAAAAGAAAAAGGATTACAAGGGATTTAAGCCTTTTATTTTATACATGATTATTTAACTATGATTGGATAATTTTATAGAAGCCGATATTATTTACAATAAAGAAGCCTATGAAAAAAGAGAAATGTCAGTAAACAAACAAGCCGTAAACGTGCCAAAAAAAATAATACTTACTCTTCTACTAGCTTCCTCTAATTCTTCTTCAGTAACATGATGACTTTGATCATCTGAAGGGATTTCATAAACACCGCCCAAAATGAGATAAGGGCCATAAGCAAATTCCTTCAAATTCTCCATTTGAGTGACACCAGACAAGACAAGAACAGGATCAATTTCAGATGTAATACCAGCAACGATATCAGTATCCATACGATCACCAATAATACATGTTTCCAATCTACTCAAACCAAGAACACGTTGGGCATAACGCATAATCAAAGCAGATGGCTTACCACAATAGAAAGCTTGTGTCTTGGTAACTAATTCAATGGAAGCAGCAAAAGCACCAGTGGAGGGAATCTTACGGCCTTGAGAATCCAAAGTCTCAACATCCAAATTAGTAGCAATCAACTTGGCACCTTGTTGAACCAATTGAACAGCCTTGGTAATCTTTTCAAAGTTAATAGCACTAGTTTCACCCAAAACAACGTAATCAGGGTTGTGATCATTCATGTAGAAACCCTTTTCGTAAAGAGCATAAGCAAGACCAGGCTCACCAATAACATAACAGGTACCACCGGTGGGCATTTGAGATTCTAAAAAGAGGGCAGTAGCTTGACCACAAGTAAAGAAATGTTCGGCACCAACATCAATACCGAGACGATGCAATTTTTGTTGTAATTCTTGTGGGGTAGGAGCGGAATTGTTGGTCAAGAAAAGGAATCTCTTGTTGTTGTCTTGCAAGAATTGGACCAATTCCTTAGCACCAGGCAAAAGATTGGTACCCTAAAGGAAATTGATGAATATCAATATCACACACACACTTTTGTTTTCAAGATTTCCCAAATAAACTTACATGGTAAATGACACCATCCATATCGATGATATAGCCCTTCTTTTGACGAATGGCATCAAGTCTTTCAGTGTGAAGAACGGGATCCTTTAAAAGAGCCCATTCTCTAGATAAGTGTTCACCTTGTTGCATTTTTGATATATAATTTAAGTTTTTGAAATATTTTAAAGAAAAAAAAAAAGGACCTGGAATATGCAATTTGTAATGCCTATTTATACAAACTTTTTGACTTTTATGATGTCCCCTCGTTTTATTTTCTGTTCTTCCATTGAGATCAATGACGTTGTGATATGATTTTTAGTGCCTTTACATTATAAAGGCAGCTCCCTCATTTACGCTTTGTTTCAACGCCGCTCTTGGAGTTAAAGAAGATGTCAAGTGCATAATCATCGATATGACATGACTCTGTACATTGCTGAGATTGATCTACTAGGAAAGAATGATTTTAACTTTTAAGGCACTATCTGTATTACCAAAAAGAGGTTTAACTTTTGATCAGAAATGACGTTGAGCGTAATCGATTGTCTTTTTATGTAAATTATCATTACACAAACATATTTTATAAATCAAATACATATGAATGCGAAAAATTAGGTTATCCAAGGATGCGGGCATATGGCCAGGCTATCTATCTCTTGAATCAGTATATTATATATATATTATCGTAAATTCATTTTATACATTGTAAAGGTTTTTACCAAGTATCATATTCTGATTGTAATGGAGGCTAATGGGCTTTTTCAACTATTTATTCTTATTAAAATGTATATATTTCATCACATCAAAAGAAACCTGTCGAGCCCCTGAATTCACGAAAACTAAAATCCACGATAATATGTATTACATTTAGAATTTGGATGCAGTAGCACAGTTCACATTCTTCTGAAATCAGTGTCACATTTTTAGTGTAATGATTTCGGAGGATGTCTACTGATGCCATGGAGATTTACCATATTTGTACACAAAATCATGAATTTTTTATTCTACACAACTTGGTTGATTGTTCGTACATATGATAATAATAGCTCAAGTAGTAAAGCTACCAATTTCGATATTTCGATACACAATTTGATGAGGTACAACCATTGACAATCACATTTTAATATTTTGGTAAACTAAAATAATAAAAATATAAGCTATACAATCATGTAAATATCAGATGCATCTGTATCGATTTTTTAAAAAAAGGACGCATATAATATGTAGTAAAGGTTCAAACACTACTTTCAGGGGTGTTTTATTCATCATTAAAAGCAAATGCCTCACCGTACCTACCTGATAAAAAAAAAAATTGTCCAAAAAAGTGACACTCCAGATATTTTTTTTTTTTTATTTTTTTTTTATTTTTTTTTCAGAAAAATCTAATCATCAACGTTTTGCAATTGATTATTATCAATTTTCAGAAAAGTAAGGATTGAAATAGAACTGGATTCTGCGATAACGATGATGCTATTCCCATATTTTTAGCTATTTTTATTGTAAAGATATGACCGCTCAAAAATTTCAAGAAATTTCGGAAAAACACGCATAATTAATAAAAATTAGCTGAACGTGTAATTAAAGTTGTGGATTGATATTTTTTTTACATATTATATGCTAATATTAATTAGAAAAAAAATATATTTTCAAAGATTGTTCTCAATAAACCATCTAAAAAAAATACTTAAAATAAAAATACTTCTTTAGCCATGTTAACGAAACAGAAAAATGTTCCACTTACAGTTATAGCTCGTAACAATATCTACAACTTGGTTTTTTATTCTCAAAAAATTACTAATTTTTGATCAAGTAACAATAATTACAAAGTGTAACCCTGTTTTTTGACCTCAACCCTGGTAAAAAAAATCTAGTTTTGGGAGATTTGTGGATAATATTTGTAGTAAATTTTGTTTGTAATTAGTATAAATTGATTTATATTTTTTAGGATAACAAATATCGTTTAATTGACTACCATATGTTATTATATGATTTGATTCATAAATTTAAAATTTTTGTTGATTTGTTTTCGTAATTTTGGTACTTCAAAGCTTAAAATATTTTCAAATACCGCTTTGGGGGATTTCAAAAAAGACAGATCGTACGCCAAATTACTATACTAATACTGTCTATATAATGAGAATGAAAGAGTCATTTTTAAGCTGTATTGCATTATATGTTGTTCAATGTTAGGAGAAGTATGTATTTCATTTTATTTACTACCAATTTAATACACATACAGAATGACTTGACGTTATGCTCTTTATCTTGTAAACCGTATATAATGCTTCATTACCTATATTTGGTACTGTGCATATATTCTTCGTCCTTCTTAAGAATATCATAATCAAAGGTAAAGCAATCAGCAAAACCATCAATTGGGCATTTTTATGTCTGAATCCACGATGTGTCTCTGTTAAGAGTTATAGAGCTGTACAATCAAGGGACAAAACGTCTATCTTGGCAATTGCCGTTCCTGGCCTCTCATATATGCTCTTCAATGGGCCATTATTATTGTTCAACCCGTACACCAGTCAATATAATACTGGAATTTTTTCTCTAAGACCAATGCTTTCTGTACAAGAAACGGACGTAGGAACAGCAGCAATGCCACTTTACCGAATGATTGAATCTGGCAAGTACAAATTAATAGTATTGTTATACTTGACTAATATAGTAATCATTATACTCGCAAGGTTCAAGATTTTGATATAAGCAATTACCATTTTTTCTAGCAGCTGGAGAGCAACTTTAAAATTTGAAAAATTGTGATATTTTAACTAAATGAATTAGAGTAAAAAATTTAATAGATACTGGAAAGTAATTAATTAAAGGTAGATAAATGTAACAAATGAAAGTAGGTAAGAAAATTTCTTTAAAAAAGCTGAAATAGAAATTTAACAGCTTAATTGACCAGCTTTTAGCAAGCGTTATCTCACAGATAAAGGAAGCTACAGCATTGCAAGTTATGATGAAGCATTAATATTTACTTTTTTATTTTTAATATAGCATTTGGACTTCAGGAATACAGGTATTTGACTCTTTATTTTATTTTGGTTTTTCTATACATCGAACTTTAAATAGTGGTGTAAATATGATAGTAGTAAACGTTTTAGCATGACGAAATGCTACTATTGGATATTGGATACATATGATAGGTATCTAACGTATTTTATTCTCTCTAAAAAAAAACAAAAAAAAAAATTGATGTAGAAAAGTAAGATTATGCAAATCATTGATTTTGCTTAAATCTTGAGCGAGGGAGTTTCTTGGATTTCAAAAACAAAAACAAAAAAAGCTTTATATAATGATTTTGCTTCAAGAAAAAAGCAGCTATAGCCTCAATTAATATCTTAATCTGTAGATGATGTTGCAGGTCATTATACATGTGTGATAAAAGGTTATATCACATGATATTTTGAGAGTTTTTAAAAAATTTAGATGAAAAAGTCAAGGCATCTTTAAAATTACATACCCATTATTTCCTGATATATCACTGATTTCCATTCTTCTCTATGCACAATAATCCACGGAAGCTAGGATTTTAAAATTTTTTATAGAATAATATATATATATATAGTTATATGCTTATGTGAAATTACAGCTTACTGTATCAGCATTTTTTACTGGAATAATGGGGTTTTAATTTACATTTGCTTTTATTAATATAGATTATGTAGACAATAATACAATTCAATATGTTGTTGATATAGAGAAATACGTCCAACAGTGCAGCAGTAAATAATGATATTTGATCTTTGAATGCGGTTAAATGAAAATATCCGTCTCTAATATAACGACTGCCATCTATATTAAAAGCATTAGCCCCTTATGTTAGCATGCGTATTCAAATAAAAGAAAATAATACAAGCTTGATAGTCTGATATCCCTTATCAAATGGTAAGTATATTCTTGGAATATGAAAACAGAAAGAGAGAAACGACACACGTAGAAAAGGATTTTCATGGCTTCACATTATTTAGCGCAATTAAAAACCATGTTAAATTGCACATTTCAGCCAATGTAAGAGCATAGCAAGATCGAACGCCTACGTCTCTTATACTATGGTATATATCTAATTTTTAAATAAAAATGCGTTTTTTTCAACTTTTCTTATATTTAACCATGTGCAGTCTGAAAATTCAGTTTTTGTAGCGGACATTTTCGGGGCCCATTTTATCCTTACCAGCACTCATGATTTTGATCAAAAATCAGAAAAATCAAATTTTGATACCAAAATCAACGTTTAAATATACTACATTGTGAGAAAAAATTGTAGCCATAGCTAATACACATTTTATAAAAACTTAATATTAAATGTTAAGTAATGAAACTTTGTACTTTTGTCCCAAAAACGGATTTTTGATTAAAGGATTTTCATGTAATATTTCGCAATAAAAATATTTATCATTTTTTATTGAGCAAATAGAGCGCTAAACTCTGTATATGTGTATATTTTTTGTTTTTATAATTAGTAGTATAATTAGCTCTAGATTTGCAAAATCAGAAAAAAAATTTAAAAATGTCAAAATTGATGATCTGGACAAAAATAATTTTCTAAATTAATATTCCGCTTATAGGCCTTGTAAGTCTTACAAACAAGAGATTTTATAATACTGGAGAATTTTTTCAAGAATTTACGATGCTGCATCCACTTGATTCAAGCTTATTACTGTAAATATTTATACATGTTAATATTATGTGGTAGTTTATTTGATGATAATATAGTCTTACTGTATAATTATTGCGCTAGAGGTCATTTACATTGAGTTTTAGTCTTTTCTCCAATATCATAAACATAAACATGGCCATCAACCCATCACTGGAAGCCATTGTCGTCTTTTTAACCTTTTTGTCCCAAGCCAATTTATTCAATGCTTTATCACTAGAGCCGACTTAAGCCCTTACAAAAGGTTCCTCGGTATTTTCATTCAAATTCCATAAATTAATTTGCCTAGTTCCGTCAACAGTAATACCAAAAAACGTATCATCAGCCCACCTTATGATAAATGTCAATCTAAAATGGGAAACATCCCATTGCCATTGTTATAAGCTATGAAAAGTTTGATTTTTAATAATACAGCAATTGGTTAAAAAGCAAGATGATACTAATAGCATATGGTAAGTATTTAACATCCAAGTAAGTTTGGTAAAGTATGCTTTTAAAAAACCCTTTTAAAAATTCTGAAGCAAACACAACGCCTTGGTCCTGTAATTTCTATCCATCAAAATGTTGCGATTTCCACTACACAATGAATGCACCTTTTATCAATCTTGTCCTCGATGTACACATTACGGCCAACCGGTGCTGCACAAGATAATTTAGTTTTGCCGAGGTGGGTTGCACACCATAGCCTGAGCTGTTGTTGTGCCCACTGAATATGGTTAAAACGATAACAATAATATGCACATGGGCACAGCAAAAGAAACTGCACACGAGCACGACCCTAATAAGCCGGTATTTGCAGAATTATGAATTTTGTCGGTGTGTATATCATTAATCCCATATGTGAATAATAGTAGAATTCCCCATACGCATATCATTACCCCTATTTCTGCATAATAATAAAATCTGATCATGCGCATAATGAGCTGATCGTATGGGTACCAATTCGTTTGTATAAGAGCATCGTGCCGTTCGCAAAAATCCACGGCATGTTTTTACCGGCGGAATGGATTTTTAAATTACATTTGTTTTTATTAATGTAGATTATAGACAATACAATTCAATTTGTTGTTGATGTAGAGAGAGCAATACATACAACAGCCAATATATGTATAATCATTATCATTTGTAAATATATTTATCGCTATAATGTTTACAGTAACAATGGTTTTTGCTTGAGCATAAACGTAAAAAACACTGACTGCTTAAATTTATATGCAAGCCAAATGTAAGATTATAGATGTTACTTTAATTATTATCACGCATAAAATTTAAACAAATTAACCTTTAAACGTACTACATTAGTTTACGGATTGTCAGCTGTAAAAAGATTTGTTTTCAAGTATAATAGCTACGATCAAACTATGGTTATCATACAACAAGACATTAGATTATTCCTTTTTCTGTTTCTATACAGTATCATTTGAAATTTTATCACTTTTCTGGAGCATTTCGTGGGTTTGTAGCCAGTTCTAGTCTTTGATTGAGTAGATATAAATCTCATTACCTTCGATTTGATCAGGTAACTAAGGAATACGTCTAACAATACAGTAGTAAATAATGATATTTGATATTAGAGTGCGGCTAAATTATTGTTATATGAAAAGATGCTAATATAAAACTACTCTGCTAAAAGATACATTTTATTAATTCATTGATGCTTCATATTTATATAATTTTTTCTAGGTAGTTATATGATTATTAATATTATTAATGAATTGCCGGGTATTGAGGTACTTGATATGATTTGTGGAACTGGGAATATGCGATTGTGACATTTGAATAAGATGTAAGATGTAGGATTACCTATGTTTTATAGTTGCCACGTTTTCCTGGGTGTTCCCGATACTCGCTGTTAATGATAGTGCTTAGGTATGACATTTAATATGAGTTAATAAATGTCATGTCATGTTGGATTTTGATAATTGTTCCTGTATTTCTACATCCGGGTAAACTTCTGATATATCATAAATAAAAATATCAGTCTCTAATATAGACTGCTACATATATTGAAAATAGTAGTCCCTTACGCTAGAATGCGTATTCAGATAAAAGAAAAGAACGCCATCTTGATAATCTGATATACCTTATTAAGCGATGACTATATCCTTGTTGGAGTACGAAAACAGAAAGAGAGAAACAACACACGTAGAAAAGGTTCTTCGAAGCTTTACATTATTTAGCCTTGCAGTAAATAACGAAGTTGTTTACTAAAATAAAAAATATAAAAATAAAAGCAGTGAAAATACAGTTATAATCAGCTAAAGTTTTTATTACAAAAGATTTCTGAAGATTTAAGATAATTGAAAACGTACGAGGGTATTTATTATAGTGATTTGGAGAACTTGGATACCATCAGACTTGAATGGATGTATATTTAATAATTTCCCAGTTTTGAGTAGTACATTGTTATTGATTTAATATTTTAAGAGGTAAATCATGTAGATCATTGAACAGAAGGGATTGATGTCAAGTGTGACAATATCGACCTTTTGAAAAATTGTTTTGTTTATTATTGTTATATTTATTTTATGCAACCTTGATTTTAAAGGGTAGTTTTTATATGCTTGAATCTTATTTATATTGATAGTACAACTTCAATATAGATGAACAGTTAACTAAATTGATATCTTTGTTTATTATTATTATTGATTTGGATAGAATCCTGTTTTGATATATATGTCATTTGTGTAATTGATTGCACCGTGATCAAGGGTGCTATCATCTACACGACATGTATGGTTCAAAAAGGTATTTCATATTTTTAGCATGCGTTTGTTATTGTGTTCAATTGAAGCGCTTGTTTATTATTGTTGTTCACATTTCAAGTGGAATCATATTTTATGAGCGACACTTGGAATTTAGGTTGTTTTATTATTTTCAAGCGTTTTTAGTATGTCATTCCACTGCATAGTGGAGATTGCAACATTTGGATGGATAAAAATTACAGGACCAAATTGATGTGTTTGCCTCAGGGTTTTTAAAAGGGTTTAAAAGCATACTTTATCAAACTTATTTAGATGTTAAACACTCACCATATCGTATCATTAGTATGATCGTGTTTTTTATTTGATTGCTGTATTACTAAAAATCAAGCTTTTCATAATAGCTTAAAACAATGACAATGATGGTATGTTTCTGATTTTAGATTATTAACATTTATTATAAGGCGGGCTGATAGTACTTGATACTACTGTAGATGGAACAAGTCAATTTAATTTATGGAATTTGAATGAAAATACCGAGGAACCATTTGTAAGTGCTTAGGTTGGCTCTGGTAAAGCATTGAATAAATTAGCTTGGGACAAAGAGTGTAATGATCTATAATTTTGGACTAACAACAAAGGTGGATAATATGCTTATAGATATTATTTTTGCTATTATAAATTTGTGATCACTGGATTGATGAAGGTTGGTGTTCTTATTTGTAAATTAGATATTTATTAGTAATTAAATATAAGTAAAGGGAGTGTAACAAGACAGATAAATCTACAAGGGATCATGTAATGATTTCCTTGTAGTATTTATATAAGAAATGAGGCAAGGTTTTGCATGAATGAAACTGAAATGTTTGACTCATTACAAAGAGGGTAAAAAGGCGGCAATAGGGAGGTTAATTATAAATGAAGAATAACTAATTAATTATATATAGCTGTTTTATATCTAATTATACTTTAAATTCTTATTTTAGAAAAATTAAATTTGGATATAATATAAAATTGATATATTAAAGAAATCAATCATGGTGAGTGTAAACTTTTTATATGTACTTTCAAGAGAATTATGTAATACGTTGCATGGTAGAGAATATGACCTGTAATAAGTCAATAAACTATTACTATAAGTCAGTGATGATTGTATTAATTACCTAATAGACCTGGAATTAGTATTATGAGTTGTACTTGTATATTACCTTATTGTTACAAAACGAAAAAAAAACGAAAATAAAATTACATAAAAAAAAATTATTATATGGTATAAATATGATCATGTGATAATTGCTAGGGAATAGTACGCCTTATACTTCTATTATATTTATTTTATTAATTCCTTTATCTATCAGGCTTTTCAATATATACAATACTTTTTTTAACTCTTTTATGCTTTAATGAAACTTCTTCTTCCATAATTTCATCTTCGTCAAAATTGATAGAATCGACTTCTAATTCATCAAGGCTCATATTTAATAATTTATTTTGTAACGTACTTATTTCAATTAGATTTTTATTTATCTTAATCTCATCATTAAATGCAATTTGTATCTTACTTTCTTTTATAGGAAACTCAAAGCCATCACTATACCAAAGCTTATGATGCGGTAATTCTTCTATATTATAATCTTTAACCATTTGCCAAATATTTTTCAGTAAACAAGATAATTTAAATTGTATATTGTAATGTTTTATATCAGATACCTGTACAGATGCTCTGTTATTATTAAACCTCTCAAATTTACTTCCTATAACACTAAATTCATTCTCTATTATGGATCTAAAGCTTCCAAATACGCTGTTAAAATGTAATTCATTCACACTCAATTTACTATCCTTTTCTTTTCTAACTGGATACATAAAATGCATATCTTTAAATTCATATCCAAGATTAATTCCATTTTCTTTAAATTGGTTTATAAATAGTGGATAACCTCCATCCATAGCCAAACAATCACCAATATGTAGTTTATTATAGAGATTCATTTTTAAGAACATTGTACCATCATTAGATTCACCACATTTTTCGGAGTCTGAAATATAAATTATCATTTTATTCATATCACAAACAATTTGAGTTCTGACACCTGGTTTTTTTAATTTATAAGAATGTAATTTTATTCTTTCTGTATCTGGATTGTAGTATTTTATTTTTGAGTCATGACCATCTATAATTAAAGTTACATTCTTAAATCCTATTGGGTTATATAGTTTTGCAGATAATAATCTTATCTTTATATTTGAAAATAAGTTTAACAAATCTGTGTTTATTATTTTATTGATTCTTTTATAATTGTCTATCCAAAATTTTTTATATAAATCATAAAAAGTAGCATAGCACATAAATTGAGACATTTTCTGCCCTGATAGACCACAAACTAAATGATATAATAAAATAAGACCTTTATCTAATTCAGGATATGGACCTGGATACTCTTGTGTCCCATATAAAATATTTAAAAAGTAAAATACAGGAATATAGCCTAATTGATTAAGTAATACATCTTTTATAAAATTTATATCTTTCATATATTTTAAAGTAGTTCTATGATTATATTTTTTACTAATTATTTTCCAATTAGATTCATAAAAATACCATTTATCAATTATTAATCTATTAATCTCTATATTAATCTTTTCTTTTATATTCTCTTCTTCTGTGTCATTCATTTATCATTGTATACCTTTTTCAATTATTAATATTTAAATATGCATTAAATGATAAAATGAGATTATCTGTCTGAATTTAGGATATAAAAAATAAAAAGAATATAAATTCAATCTGACCAGACGCCTAGGTTCGAATGCTGGCCATGTTTATTTTTGTGGTATTGGAGAAATAAGACTAAAACTCAATATAAACCACCTCTAGCGCAACAATTATAAAGTCAAATTATATTATTATCAAATAAACTACCACATAGTATTAACAGGTATAAAGATTTACAGCGATAAGCTCAAATAGAGTGGGTACAGCACTGCCAATTCTTGAAAAAGCTCTCAAATATCATAAAATCTCTTATTTTTAAGACTCACAAGGCCTATAAGCGGAATATTAATTTCAGAAATTATTCTTGTCCAGATCATCAATTTTGACATTTCTTAAATTTTTTTTTCTGATTTTTCAAATCTAGTGTTAATTATACTACTAATTATAAAAACAAAAAATATACACAAATACAGAGTTTAGCACTCTATTTGCTTAATAAAAAATATCAAATATTTTTATTGCGAAATATTACATGAAAATCCTTTAACCAAAAACCCGTTTTTGGGCCGAAAGTACAAAGTTTCAATAACTAACATTTAATATTAAGTTTCTATAAAATGTGTATTAGCTATGGGTACAATTTTCTCTCATATTGTAGTATATTTAAACGTGGATTTTGGTATCAAAATTTGCTTTTTCTGATTTTTGATCAAAATCATGAGTGTTGGTAAGGATAAAATGAGCCCTGAAAATATCCGCTACAAAAACTGAATTTTCAGACCGTACATGCTTAAATATAAGAAAAATTATAAAAAAAACGCATTTTCATTTAAAGCTTAGATACATACCATAGTATAAGAAACTTAGCCGTTCGATCTTGCTATGCTCAATTCTGGCGTCGCTCTAGGGGCTCGCTTTTGCAATTTTTAATGAATGTGTGATATGTCAAACGGTTTCTCTAGTAGAAAAATGTATGCTTCTATGACAGCAGATATTGCCTATTTTGTTTAGTTTATGGGTTGATGCGTTGTAATGCTGCTTTTACACTTGCTGACATGTGCAATTTAGCAGGGTTTTAATTGCGCTAAATAATGTAAAGCCCTGCAAATCCTTTTCTATGTGTGTTCTTTCTCTGTTTTTGCTCTCATATTCCAAGTGATTGATCGAGAGTTTGTAAATTAAAATCAACGTAAAAAGTACCGTTTATTACAATGAATAAAATATGGGTTTGTATAGTTATTGGGATTGTGTAATCCTATCTAATGGACAGGGGCCTATTAGATGTGACAATAGAAATTATTATTAATGTGTATGGATATAATATGTTATGTTTCAGTAGTAATATTGGAGTCATGAAATGTAACCTTACTTGATTCGCATGTTGAACATCATGGTTTGACAGATGTTCTAAGTTGGTAATTCGGTAACTCCTAACTCTGATAGATCACCAAGAATATATTCACCGTTTGATAAGGCATATCAGACTATTATCAAGCTGGTATTCTTTTCTTGTATTTGAATACGCATGCTATCATAAGGGACTAATGTTTTTAAGATAGGTAGCAGTCGTTATATTAGAGGCTAATTATCAGGGTTATATTATATAAGGGGCAAGGGACACAGACAAAGACTTATGTGTTATGTTAAGGTTTATTTCAGAATATATAATAAGAGAAATGATGAGGAGAACTGACGAAGAAATAAAAGGAATTATGAAAATAAGATGGTCATTTATACTAAATTATTCAAGAGTCTAGTTCCCTTCATGAACTAGACTTCAGGGACACAGTGTTAATGAATTACTCTATAACTTGAATGCGAGTAAGTTGATATTGTAACGTGGTCATTGGTTGTGCCGCAGTGCGGGTAGTAATAGAATGCCTTGCATATGCTGGAGATTGATATGCAATTCGGATAAGGTAGTAATGTGTGATATGTTTAGGATAGTAGTATAATAATAGATTAAGCTTGACAGGTTCATGACACTAATATTTTATTTATAATTAACTGCATTCTAAGATCAAATAACATTATGTACTACCGTATCGTTGGACGTATTTCGTGATTACCAGATCAAATCAAAGGCAATTATATTTAAGTTTACTCAATAAAAAGCTAGAACTGGCCACAAACCCACGAAATGTTCCAGAAAAGTAATAAAATTTCAAATGATATAGGAACAAAATAAAACGTTTAAACTAATGTTTTGCCTAATAATCATAGTGATGATGTGCTGATCGTTGCCATATTTGAAAACAAATATTTTTATAGCTGACAATCGTAAATTGGAATAGGAAGTTCAAAGAAGGCTAATTTGTTTAAATTTTAAGTGTGATAAAGTAACATCGTAATATCTATAATTTTAAGTTTTTCTTGCAAATAAATTTAAGCAGTAAGTGTTATTTAAGTTTATGCTCGAGCAAAAACCATTCACTATGAAGAAAAAATTCCTTAATTCTCTTAATTATGCCACATTAAGGAAAATAAGACAAAATTTAAAAAAAAAATAAGCAGTGAAAATTATCTTATTTTCCTTAATGTGGCATAATTAAGAGAATTAAGGGATTTTTTCTTCATAGTGATTGTTGCTGTAAACATTAAAGCTATTATAGACATATTTACAAATGATGATAATCGTAAATATATTGGTTCTTATATGTATTGCTCTACATTATTAACAACGTATTGAATTGTAGTATTGTCATCTATAATCTATTTTAATAAAAGCGAATGTAATTTAAAAACCCATTCCAGTAAAAAATGCAATGGAATTTTGAGAACGGCACGATGCTCATGTACAAACCAATTTTTGGTCATACGGTCAGCTCATTATTTTTATGGCCAGATTTTATTATTATGCACAAATAAGGATAGTGATATGCTTATGGGTAATTCTACTATTATGCACACACGGGATTAATGTCATGCATACGGACAAAATTTATAATTCTACACATACAGGCTTTTTGTTATGCTCGTTTGCGGTTTCTTTTGTTTTGCCCATGTGCATCTTGTTATCTTTTTAGCCATTATTCAGTAGACGCAACAACTCATCAGGCTATAGCATGCAACCCACCTGGGCACAACAGAAGCATCTTGTGCAGCACAGGTTGTCCGTAGTGCTTTTATATATAAATTCTTTAAATTTGTGATTTTATGGACTTTGTTCGAATCTGGTTGTATCATCTTATACTTAAGTTAAATCCATTATTAGGCTAATAATGTTGTAGGTTGCATTTATGCTTTACTTAAAATAAACCTTTGAGTAATTAATTGCAATACAGTCGAACCTTAATTTTTGTATAAAATTTCCATACGTGCATCTTATAGCTGCTTGGAATATTTAAAAAACCGCGTCCGGGCTGTCCGGTGATTTTTTCTAGAGATTTAAAGCTTGGAAATATTATTAGATGGCCGCTTCCGGAAATTGTTCGACTTTTTTTTTTTGGAAGAGTGACCATTGGCAAAAATATGAATCATATACTATGTTGTATACCACCAAGTATCATATTATGTTACTGTTTCACCTTCTACGGTATCAATACATCTTACAATCTATTGACTACGACATGTATTGAAGTTCAAAGTCTTGATATCAGATATACAGTAAAAACCTCCTAGCGTACTAAGTTTAACCCAATAATTACCAAGAACGCTTGGACCTCAATTATGATACCATATTATTTCATCCCAGCGGTAAATTAACCAAGTAGCTATCAAATCAACATCCAAGTACATTTAGCGCAGCATTGAAACAAGGTAATTTACAAGCTCTGCAATAGCGGTTAAATTATTATTGATTCATCTCAATCCATAGATTACTATCAAACAACAGATCTAATGGTTCAATAGTGCTTTAAATTACATCTCAGGATCTTAATGTCACATTAATATAAAACGCCATACTTTTAAATCTAAATTAACGATACCTTGTTTTTATTATGCAATTGAAGGACTGATTCATTACTCATTATCTTTTAATTATTGTATTCTTTTTAAGTATTATTCATCAAACCTTAAAATATATACAACAAGGCTACACCTTTTGAAATTCAGCGGATCAGCGTTAGAAGTACTTGCCATTGCAACGGGAGGTCATTTGGATTCATATTCATTGAGAAGAACTGACGGGCATGCTGATATTAGTAGGTGTAAGTAGCAGGTAACCAACTTGTTGCTCGAACTGGCTGAACGTACAATGACTCATGAATGCTGGTAGTATTGGTGTCGAGCCGGGTTTTGCCAGCCAAATTTACTAGTATACATATCATATGCATTAATGAAAAGGAAAAAAATTGCTAGACTTATGCAAAATTTACTAAAAAAAGAAAAGGAGGGTTATACAGTATTTGATGAGAAACAAGATCATTGGAGATTTTCTTTCGAAATTTATATCCTAATACCAAAGGGCTTCCCCTTTGGCAGGTTTGAACTCACGAATATGTGTCTCGCACTATATTTGTAGCGCATGCTCTACCCATTAAGCATGCCACTCTCCTTTGTTATACAATTTTAACCCCCGTACTTTTGAACATGTATTTGTCAGTTTTTTTTCACTATTTTGGGAAATGCAGCAAATTAAGGTGTATTTTTTTTTTGGAAATAATAGTAGAGCTTGCCAGAAATTGGTAATAGATATTATCTGAAAAAAATGCTAATTTGTAATGGATATAAACAAAACTCAATATTAGTACGTTGATATTAAGCTGTATAACACAAAAACTGAATATGGATGAATGTAAAGCAATCTTTATCAAAATGTGAGATAGTGTAATATCAGCTACAACGCATAGAAACGCAAGTGATATTCAACAGATGCAGTTGCAGTTGGAAATTCAGTTTTTAGAAGTATAAACACCTATAATTATACTGGAAAATCAAAATAATAAGCATTATTGATCAAACCAAAAACAGATACCAACTTTCCAATCCACCAGTGTTAAATGCAGATATCTATGGCTCTTTCAAATAAACAAACATTGTCTAAAGGCGAGGATCTGATTGGTGAAGGCACCAAAGATTCTCGACATAATCCAAGCAAATTAAAGGATCCAATGCGATCATATGCACAGATTCTGAAGAATGATCAAACCCGGGAAACCTTCGAATTAAACACTCAAACCTCAGGGAAACTCGTCCAACTTACTGAGGGTGGTCAATTTTTTATTCAAACTAGGGACAAACATTCTATTGTTGTTTCTGCGGCTCAATTTATAGATACCCAAGTTAACTTCAAGAATTTGGGTGCCTTACTTCGAGCACAATATCCTGAAGCCTGAGGCCATCGCACTCGAAATTTCAACAAAGATTCTAAATATTTCGAAGTTAATTTTCGTACAGCTGTAGCTAGAGAGGCAGCTTTGAAAAAAAATTTTCAGTATAAAGGAAAGAAATTCATTGTTAGTCGTACCTTTCCTAAGGACACTACCATTGTTAGGGTTAGCATTAACAATTTACCTTATGATTATGAAGAGATTTTGAAAGCTGAAATGTCAAAAATCTTTGTTAAATACGGGGAGATTCTGGAAATGGGTCTACTTTGCACTACTCACAGCCATTTCTTTACTGGCAGAGGATCTGTTACCTTAAATCGTCTTTCGGGTAAATCCTATGAGAAACTGGTACCTCAGATTGACTCCTGGGAACTCAAAGAAACCTTGAAGCTTACTTTTACAGGCATGAAACCTATCTTTAATCGTTGCCATGTCAATGACCATGTTTTTGGCAAGTATCCTCCAGTTATGGGCCAGAGATTCAAAAGCTGCTTCATTTGTAATAAACCCGATCACTTACAAGCTAAATGTCCAGATGCTTGGTGGAACCAGAGAAAGAAATCTGCTAAATTGAATTCCCATCATATATCACCAAACCAACAGGCAACCACAAATAAGTTAGTTGCCCCCAATACTACACCCGCTAAACCTAAGCCCGCGCAACAGGCATCCACTGAAAAGGAAGTTCTTTCAGAGGCAACAATAGTAGTTTTGATACCAGTTGCTCCCACATTAACTAACTCAGTTCCAGATGTAACAACTACCAAAAAAGATACTTCAATCACTAATCAGGATCCACATATCGTAGATGAGGATTCCAATAAGAGTATTGAAACAACAACTGATCATGACGAGATATCAAATCAGTCATCGAAAGATGAGTCAAATGCTGAGATGTCAGCAGATTCTGAGGGCGATGAGGATGATGATGAACTCGATGTGGATATGGCCGAGACAGAAAAGGAGGCTAAAGCTACGGAAATTCCTCCGGAAAATTTGGTTAAAGCAATGAAATGCAAATTGAGGACTCATCTTAGGAAGTCGATAAAGATGAAAGCTGTCAAGTCAAATGACAAGGATCATCTAGTACAAATTTTTATTCGATCCCGCGCTGGTGGATCTGCTGTGATGAAGAAGCAATCTACCAACCCTGCTTCCCGTAAATAATTATTATGAGTAATCACAATAATTATTGTAAATCCTTACATATAAAATTTGAATCACTTAATTGTCGATATTTAATCAAAACTAACAATCGTCAATTATCCGATTCCTTTATTCGGCATTTAAGGGGGCAAGATTTAGACATCTTTGCTTGCGAAGGAACCAATATTCCCTCTCTTAATTTGAACGATCGGATTGCAATGCTCAATCAAAAATTCCAATCCCTTCAAAGTATATGGTCATCAAAATGTCGATTACTCAACTTCAACAAAAATATTAGTATGGAGAAGATTCACATATCTGATAATGATAGAATTATTTTAGCAAAGTTAACTGTACCGAATTTATTGCCCATTTATATTCTCAATATTTATGCTCCTGCGGATTCACTTCAAAATAGAACCATTTTTTACAACAAGTTAATTGATTATATACAGTATCAAATCTCTTGACTCCTATTCCGATAGTTTGGAACGTTTAATACTAGCTGGAGACTTCAACTTTCAATATGATTTACGTTTACCTGGTAACGCACAAGTAAACAACCTACATAATTTGTATCTCTTTCACGGATACTTTCCTCCATGATTGCAACAACAACTACAGCGATACTTTTTTTGTGACATTACCTACTTTTAGACGGGGTAAAGTCATCAAAACCCTCGATTACATCATGGTCGGCAGCCAACTGAAGAATTTATATTTTGACAATAACCTTAAATATACATCCAATACATGGACGGATCACGACTTGTTGACAGTACGGTTTCGTCTCCAGGTATCTAACACTGGTAAAGGACTATGGCGAGCAAATCCAAACTTGGTTCACCACAAGTCCTATGTCAAGAAAATCAATTCGGGTATTCGATACTTTATGCATAACATTCTTGCTAATTCCTCAGATAGTATCCAGATTAAGTGGGATTGTCTAAAAGGGTATATTAAGCAACTTACCAAAGCTTATTGCAGCAATCGTTCTTCTTGGCGACGTGAGCGTCTCAAAGACCTTCAAAGTTTAAGGAATCATCTTATACGTCAATTAAAGGATGACCAAAAGGCTCTTTAGGCTCAATTACCGCGTATTGAACACTCCATCGCCCAACGTGAACATGAGATTGCTATGAATGCAACTTTGAAAGCTGGTAAAAAATGGCTGGACAACAATGAAAATTTGGCCGGCTTCCTCAAAAAGACTGCAGAAAGACTGCAGAACTTCGGTTGGCCCAGCGGAATTTTAACACCATAACACACCCAACATCCAACGTCCCTTGCTCAACTACGACGGACAAGCTAGATGCTGTTCATTCCTTCTATGATGTCCTATATTCTCCTGAACCAACTCATAGATACTCAATGGAAAAGTTGCTCCGAGGAATTCAGCACACTATTTCGGTGGATGACGCTGAATACATTATTTCTGGAATTGATATTGAAGACATTCTACAATCTGCCACTCGATGCCCCAAGTTCAGCAGCCCTGAGCGGAACGGGCTACCTTACCCTATCCTTCGGTTAATCTTGGCCCATCCGGATTGTAAAGAATAATTGGTTATTGCTGTTTACAATGATGCCCTTAATCTTGGGGGTTTTCCATCTTCCTGACAGGAAACATATATTGTTCTTCTTCCAAGGAAAGGCGACTTATGGAACCTTGCTAACTGGAGACCTATTTCGCTGATTAATACTGACTGCAAGGGTTTTACTAGGATTTTGAATTCACGGATGATTGGTGCTGCCAACAATGTTATTACTCAACATCAGGCTGGCTTTATGCCTAACAGATTCATCGGTAACCATGGACTGGCACTGAAACTCCTTATGGAAGATGCCAAACTACATTTCAATTGAGTTATTAGTGTCGCGGTGGATAGTGCAAAAGCATATAATTATGTAAACAAAACCTACATCTGTAAAGTTCTCAGCAAGCTTGGGTTCCTTCAACCTTCATCCATAGTATTAAAAGTTTGTTTTTTTAGAGTAAAATTGTCATCAATATGAATGGCTTTATGACTGATACGGTTGCTCAGCAGCGTGGCCTTCGCCAAGGTGATTTCATTTTGCCTGTTCTCTTTAACGTTGCCTTGGAGCCACTGCTACTGGCTATCATCAATGATCGAACCATCAAAGGGTATACCCTTAATACGAAGGCTGTCAATCCAAGCTGCCCTCTACAAGTGGTGGCGGCGCCTCCGCCTATCAAGTTACTGGCGTATGCCAATGATTTGTTAGTTATCGTCAATAACACTGAAGAATTGCAAGCAATTTAAGATTATATCTCTTATTATGGTCGAGCGTCCAATGCCCGAGTCAATTATCACAAGTCAGAGAATATACAACTGGTAAAAACTGATACCCTATGTATATCGAGGTCAAGATTGATAAAAGGTGCATTCATCGTGTAGTGAAAATTGCAAAATTCTGATGAATAGGAATTACAGGACCAAGATGTTGTGTTTGCCTCAAGATTTTTAAAAGGGCTTAAAAGCATAATACTTCATCAAACGTAGGTTTAAATACTCACTATATGCTATCAGTATCATCTTGGTTTTTATTTGATTGCTATATTATTAAAAATCAAGCTTTTCATAATAGCTT
This sequence comes from Mucor racemosus, assembly GCA_027405735.1. Lineage (NCBI taxonomy): Eukaryota > Fungi > Mucoromycota > Mucoromycetes > Mucorales > Mucoraceae > Mucor > Mucor racemosus. The sequence continues at coordinate 521,589 of JAPEHQ010000014.1, read as the reverse complement.
AAAACAATAACAATGGTATGTTTCTGATTTTAGATTAACATTTACCATAAGGCGGGCTGATAATACACTTGATACTACTGTAGACGGAACAAGTCAATTTAATTTATGGAATTTGAATGAAAATACCGAGGAACCATTTGTAAGTACTGAAGTTAATTCTGGTAAAGTATTGAATTAGTTGGCTTGGGATAAAGAGGGTAAAAAGGCGGCAATAGGTTCGAATGCTGGCCATGTTTATTTTTATGGTATTGGAGAAATAAGACTAAAACTCAATGTAAACCACCTCTAGCGCAACAATTGTAAAGTAAGACTATATTATTATCACACAAACTACTACATAATATTAACAGGAATAAAGATTTACAGTAATAAGCTTGAATCAAGTGGGTATAGAACTGTCAATTCTTGAAAAAGTTTTCCAGTATTATAAAATCTCTTATTTTTAAGACTCACAAGGCCTATAAGCGGAATATTAATTTCAAAAATTATTCTTGTCCAGATCATCAATTTTGACATTTTTTAAATTTTTTTTCTGATTTTGCAAATCTAGAGTTAATTATACTACAAATTATAAAAATAAAAAATATACACATAACGTGCCACCAGCTTTAAATCTGTGTAAACTTTAATTTTGTTTCAATTTTTATTTATTTTGGAACTCCGTCATTTCAATATATATATTTTTTTTGGAGGCATCTCATGGCAGATAATGTAGCTCATTTGTTATTTGAGAGATTGAGAAGTATAATAAGTTTAAACAAACATTTTATTTTTATAACAAATCTTTAGGAATTCTAAATTTTCTGTGAGATAAATATTTTTTTTGACAAATTTCTTAACTTCTTGGACAACTTCTCTACATTTGCTATAAGCTTCGATGTAGTCCATCGACCTTCTGAAATAATGTCTGATTTGAGTCAGGTTACCAGAGGTATCCAGAAAAGAATGGATGTTTTTCTCCAGAGACTTGAATGTATAGTCACATCGCAAACGAGCTTCCCTCTTGGCAGCACCACAGTACATTTTGATCCAATTGCATTCGCAATGGTACTTTGGGTATCAGTAAAATGATTTTATAATAAAAATAACTATTAAAGTCATAATAATTGTTCATAAAGGTTTAAATAATGATTGTTATGGCTCTGATTTATTATATCTTTATTTTTCGGAAAGTTGATAGCGAAAATGCTGATTTCACGCATTGCTTACGTAAGCTGGGTTTAAGGTAAGGAGGTTATGTGTCACAGAGTATCCTTGTTTCAAAAGTTACCCTCACCTAAGAGCACACAGCTTAAATTTTGAAATACCGTCTATTTTCAAGGGCTATCAACAGAATGATTTTATAGTAAAATTAAGTATTCGAGCCATAACAATTGTTTACAAAGGTTTAAATAATGATTGTTATGGATTTTTTTTATTGTATCGTTAGTTTTGGGTGAGTTGATAGCTCTTAAAAAAAGTTAAAATTTGTGCAGGTTTAAAGCTGGTGGCACGTTATACAGAATTTAGCGCTCTACTCACTCAATAAAAAATAACAAACATTTTTATTTCAACATATTACATAAAAATCCTTTAACCAAAAACCCGTTTTTGGGCCAAAAGTATAAAGTTTCAATAATTAACATTTAATATTAAGCTTTTATAAAATGTGTATTAGCTATGGGTACAATTTTCTCTCACAATGCAGTATATTTAAACGTTGATTTTGGTATCAAAATTTGATTTTTCTAATTTTGGATCAAAATCATGAGTGTGGGTAAGGATAAAATGAGCCCTGAAAATGTCCGCTACAAAAACTGAATTTTCAGACCGTACATGGTTAAATATAAGAAAAGTTGAAAAAAAAAGCATTTTTATTTAAAACTTAGACATATACCATTGTATAAGAGACGTAGCCGTTCGATCTTGCTATGCTCAATTATGGCGTCGCTCTACAGGCTCACGTTTCCAATTTTTTAATGACTATATGATATGGCAGATGGGTTTCTGGTAGAAGAATGTATGTTTCTATGATAACAGATATTGCCTCCTATGTTGTTTAGTTTATGGATCATGGGCTGTAATGCTGCTTTTAAATTGATAAAATGTGCAATTTAACATGGTTTTTAATTGCGTTAAATAATGTAAAGCCTTGAAAATCCTTTTCTAAGGTTGTTGTTTCTCTCTTTTTGTTTTGATATTCCAAGGATATTTTCATCGTTTGATAAGGCATATCAGACTATCAAGCTGGTATTCTTTCCTTTAACAGAATACGCATACTGACATAAGGGATTAATGTTTTTAATATAGGTAGCAATCTATATTAGAAACTGATATTTTCATTTAACCGCCGCGTTGTAAGATTAAATATCATTATTTACTATTGTATTGTCGGACGCATTTCTTGATTACCAGATCAAATCGAAGGCAATGATATTTTTATCTACTCAATAAAAAGCTAGAACTAGCTACAAATTCACAAAATGTTTCAGAAAAGTGATAAAATTTCGAATGATATATAAGCCAAAAAAAAAAAGAGAATAATCTAATGTCTTGTGTAATAACCATAATTTGATCGTAGTTATGCTTGGAAACAAATCTTGTTACAGCAGACAATCCGTACACTAAAGTAGTAAGTTTAAAGAAGGTTAATTTGTTTAAATTTTATATGTGATAAAGTAACATCTATAGTAATCTTAGATTTGGGTTACATATAAATTTTAGCAGTAAGTGTTATTTAAGTTTATGCTTGAGCAAAAACCATTGTTGCTGTAGTAAACATTATAGCTACAGTATAAACATTTGTACAAATGACGATAACTGTAAATATATTGGCTCTTCAATGTATTACTCTACATCAGCAGCGTATTGAATTGTGTTGTCTATAATCTATATTTATAAAAGCAAATGTAATTTAAAAACCCAATGCAGTACAAAATGCATGGAATTTTGAGAACGGCACAATGTTTATGTGTAAACCAATTTGTGCCTATAAAATCAGCTCATTATGCTCATGGTCAGATTTTATTGTTATAGTGGTGTTGTATTTTCCCCTAGTAGCATACGTTATCACCTTCTACAGTATCAATACATCTTACAATCTATTGACTACGACATGTATTGAAGTGCAAAGCCTAGATATCGGATATAATAAACTCCTAGCGTACTACGTTTAATCCAGTAATTACCAAGAACACTTGGACCTCAATTATGACACCTTATTATTTCATCCCAGCGGTTAATCAATCAAGTAGCTATCAAATAAGTATCCAAGTACATTTAGCGCAGCATTAAAACAACACAACTCATAAGCTCTGCAAGAACGGTTAAATTATGATTGATCCATTTCAATCCATAGATTACTATCAAACAGATCCAATGGTTCAATAGTGCCTTAATTTACATCTCAGGATCTCAATGTCAAATCAATATAAAAGGCCATACTTTTACATCTAAATAAACGATATCTTGTTTTTATTATACAGTTGAAGAACTGATTAATCACTCATTCTTTTATAATTGTATTCTTTTTTAAGTACTATTTATCAATCCTGAAAATATACGACACATATATCCAATCAAGTCTAGGTGACACATACTAGTTCCACATTCCTGTATAAACGGAGCTTCATAACAAAATACACATCAATGTAGAACTTATATCAAACTGTGTCGTAATCTTAACCAAGGAATGCACCCAGATCTGTGGATGCAACAACTTGTCTTTATTAATATATATTATAGGCAATATAATTCAATACGTTGTTGATGTAGAGTAATACATTGAAGAGCCAATATATTTACTATTATTACCATTTGTAACTGTGTTTATAGCTATGATAATTACGGCAACAATGATTTTTGCTAGAGCATAAACTTAAATAATACTTACTGCTTAAATCTATATGCAAGCCAAACCTAATATTATAGATGTTACTTTATCACGCATAAAATTTAAACAAATTAACCTTCTTTAAACGTACTATTTTAGTTTACGGATTGTCAGCTTTAAAAAAAATTGTTTTCAAGTATACATTAGCTACGATCAAAACTATGGTTATTATACAACAAGACATTAGGTTATTCATTGTTTATATTTCTATATCATTTGGAATTTTATCACTTTTCTGGAACACGTCGTGGGTTTGTAGCTAGTTCTAGCTTTTTATTGAGTAGATATAAATATCATTGCCTTCAACTTGATCTTGTAACCAAGAAATACGTCCAACAATACGGTAGTAAATAATGATATTTGATCTTAGAATGCAGTTAATTATAAATAAAATATTAGCCTCCAATATAACGACTGCTACCTATATTAAAAACATTAGTCCCTTATGATAGCATGCGTATTCAAATACAAGAAAAGAATACCAGCTTGATAATAGTCTGATATGCCTTATCAAACGGTGAATATATTCTTGGTGATCTATCAGAGTTAGGAGTTACCGAATTACCAACTTAGAACATCTGTCAAACCATGATGTTCAACATGCGAATCAAGTAAGGTTACATTTCATGACTCCAATATTACCACTGAAACATAACATATTATATCCATACACATTAATAATAATTTCTATTGTCACATCTAATGGACCCCTGTCGATTAGATAGGATCACACAATCCCAATAACTATACAAACCCATATTTTATTCATTCTAATAAACGGTACTTTTTACGTTGATTTTAATTTACAAAATCTCGATAAATCACTTGGAATATGAGAGCAAAAAGAGAGAAAGAACACACATAGAAAAGGATTTGCAAGGCTTTACATTATTTAGCGCAATTAAAACCCTGCTAAATTGCACATGTCAGCAAGTGTAAAAGCAGCATTACAACGCATCAACCCATAAACTAAACAAAATAGGCAATATCTGCTATCATAGAAGCATACATTTTTCTACTAGAGAAACCGTTTGTCATATCACACATTCATTAAAAATTGCAAAAGCGAGCCCCTAGAGCGACGCCAGAATTGAGCATAGCAAGATCGAACGGCTAAGTTTCTTATACTATGGTATGTATCTAAGCTTTAAATGAAAATGCGTTTTTTTTATAATTTATCTTATATTTAACCATGTACGGTCTGAAAATTCAGTTTTTGTAGCGGACATTTTCAGGGCTCATTTTATCCTTACCAGCACTCATGATTTTGATCAAAAATCAGAAAAAGCAAATTTTGATACCAAAATCCACGTTTAAATATACTACAATATGAGAGAAAATTGTACCCATAGCTAATACACATTTTATAGAAGCTTAATATTAAATGTTAATTATTGAAACTTTGTACTTTTGGCCCAAAAACGGGTTTTTGGTTAAAGGATTTTCATGTAATATTTTGCAATAAAAATATTTATTATTTTTTATTGAGCAAATAGAGCGCTAAACTCTGTATATGTGTATACTTTTTGCTTTTATAATTGGTAGTATAATTAACTATAGATTTGCAAAATCAGAAAAAAAAAAGTTAAAAAATGTCAAAATTGATGATCTGGGCAAGAATGATTTTTGAAATTAATATTCCGCTTATAGGCCTCGTAAGTCTTAAAAACAAGAGATTTTATAATACTGGAGAATTTCTTCAAGAACTTACGATGCTGCACCCACTTGATTCAAGCTTATTACTGTAAATATTTATACATGTTAATATTATTATGTGGTAGTTTATTTGATGATAATATAGTCTTACTGTATAATTATTGCGCTAGAAGTGATTTACATTGAGTTTTAGTCCTATCTCTCCAATATCATAAAGATAAACATAGCACTATGAAGAAAAAATTCCTTAATTCTCTTAACTATGCCACATTAAGGAAAATAAGACAAAATTTTAAAAAAAATAAGCAGTGAAAATTACCTTATTTTCCTTAATGTGGCACAATTAAGAGAATTAAGGGATTTTTTCTTCATAGTGTAGCTAGCATTGGAACCTATTCCAGCCTTTATTTACTCTGTCCCAAGCTAATTTATTGTTCAATGCTTTACCGGAACCAACCTAAGCACTTACAAATGGTTCCTCGGTATTTGCATTTAAATTCCATAAATTAAATTGGCTTGTTCCATCTACAGTAGTATCAAATGTATTGTCAGCCCGCCTTATGATAAATGCCAATCTAAAATTAGAAACATCCCATTGCCATTGTTTTAAGCTATGAAAAGCTTGATTTTTAATAATACAGCAATCAAATAAAAACCAAAATGATTCTGATAGCATATAGTGAGTATTTAAATCTAAGTAAGTTTGATGAAGTATGCTTTTAAGCTCTTTTGAAAATCCTGAGGCAAACACAACATCTTGGTCCTGTAATTTCTACCATTCAAAATTTTGCAATTCCCACTACACAACGCATGGACTTTTTATCAATAATCCTGACCTCGATGTACATTGGGTATCAGTTTTTCGTACTAGTTTTATTTCCTCTAAGTCATTAATATTCAGTCATATTGAACGACGATGATTTGTAGCATTGCCAAAAAAAAAAGAATAAATGTTTCAAGAGTTTTCTGCATATCTAATTATGCAATTTATTAGTAGCAATTATTGCAATTAACTATGCTTTTTGAGCCTATTGATGTTAATCAGAATAATTAGTACTTTCATCCAAAAGTAATCCTTGCTTTATACATTTACATTCATCCATTCAATCAATGACATTGGATTTATTATCCGTTATGTCAATCAATCAACCAACTTTATCTTGATTATTCGATACATTTGACAATTAAATGCCTAAATCACACTTCAGCACTTGAGCTACCAGGTATCGTCACCAAAAAATCTCGTACAGATCGACGAAGCATCACAGTTTGGATCATTTTTTAGTGTTCATAGATCTGAGCTCTCTCACACACTCATAGATTTCTTCTGCATGAACCATATCTCTATCTGTTCAATTTAACTGAAATATATTGAATGCCAACATTGTACTTGATAAAACGCCTTATTTTATTGCGAGTCAACACAACAACTAATTTGATGCTAGTTTAGCATCAGTAGTTGAATCAGACAAATTTGAGATTAGGCGACCCCTTTTAATAGTTTTGCATATCATGAGCTAATAATGGACCGTTATTATAGATACGCCGCTAATCAAGGATGGTGAGTTAACCCTAATGGACGAATAAGTCGATTAGCAGTAATCTGTCTTTCGTCTTCCTCTTTACAACTTTATTTATTTCCCTTAATAATTATCTAATCTAAAAATAAGGACATCGACCTTCCTTCCACCAATGTTGTTCCCCGATCTCCAACGCTAAAAATCATATTATCAGCATATAATTTTAACCATAATATTTATCCAGGACAACAGACCATTATACATCTCTACGGGACCTGGGAGATTTGTTGTCACTAACAGATATGGTAGATGAAGAGTGAAGATGGGATGATTGTCGAAGAATAGTTTATAAATTTCAAATCAAAGCATCATAATATCTTTCTTTCTTCTATGGTTAATCTCATAATAATAAACATAATGTTTTTGGAATATACCTTTAATACTGCTAAATAAATATTATTGTACAGTAATGGGTCGTATTTTGCTACCTACAGTATCTCTACATTTATTTTATATCTCGCGGATAACTGAGAAACACGCAAAATGCGCTGCTTTTTCTTTGAAAACTGGATCTCAATTTTCATCTCCTCTGCTCTACATACTTTTTTTTCACTAAATAACACCAAGAAAAAATTATATTATGCTAATGCGCTGTATCTGAGATGCTCAATTTTAATCTAAAAATGAGCATCTAAAAATATCCTATCTCTAGAAGTTGGTATAACCTTTCCAATGCTAATGTTTCAGATTTTTATACGTATTTCACTGCTAAAATTCAAAACTTCAAGCCTTCATATCTCTGCACAAAATTAAGCTATACTAGCAATTTTTAATAATAAAATTTACTTATTTTGAGGCCATCTAGAACGTGTTTTAGTAGAAAAAAATCCTGGTCATCTTTTTTTTTTTATTCCATTTTTTTCACATTTTTGTAGTAGATTTCAAAATATTCTTTAAATTGAGCAGCAGTTTTTTTTACATTCATGTCGTTGATCTCGTTAAGCTCTCTCGGATCCAATTTAGATTTTTTCAAAATATTGATTTTTCGTGGAGATATCCTCAAAAATGTGTACAAAAAGATACTTTCATCTCTAGCTTCCCTTTTTCCCTTGTATACCCTCATCCTAAATTCTGAATTAAAAAAAAAAACTGTCAAGAATCTCGTTTTCTCTACAAAAAATGCAGCTAGTAGGTTCAGCAATAACTCGATCGATAGATAATGTTTTTGTGCGTTTTTTGCAGTACTTATATTTAAAATATGCTTGTAAAAAATGATGTATATCTTCAAAAAACCTTCAAAATTTCAATCGTATTTTACGTAAAATTTAATGTGAAGCATTTGCCTGAATTTTGTTTTTTACATCATTTTCTGATCGATTTGGCAACTCAATTTTGGAACTCAGTAAGCAAAGCTTTTAAGCTGTAATGTGAATTACTATTTTGATTATCTCGGCGAAAAATTAATATTTTTTGCTGAAACAAAAAATGCAGAGTATCTTTTAGTTGGATTTATTATGTAAATACAAAAAATTAGAATCTTAATTTTGGGGGTTAAATTTTACAATCGACTTTAGGTCAGTTTTTGGTCAATGTTAGTGTAGCGCACTTATATTCAGGTATGAATTCTTTTATATTTGGACAAATATCAATCGCCCATACAGGGGAATTATATCGTCTTTGGAAATTGGATGGAGATCGACTCATTATTGGGCTAGAAAATTGGAAAACCATCTAAAACCATCTGAAACTTACGTAAAAATAAAAACCTTACTTTGGCAAATTTAATTGCTAAAAGCTTGGAAACAATTTCAATGTTAATGCATAATGTTATGCTATATAAATTGTACCGTTAGTTTGGTGCATATTAGGTTCAAAAATCTCGAAAGTCTCAAAAATTGATAGAAACATCAAATTTTCTCAACAAAAGTCAATATTTCAAAGTGAAGTAAAACTTCTATATTTGTATGTATTATATATAGATTGAAAAGTGACAGAATTACAATATTTAGTAATAAATATATTCCCATTTTTGCAGTAACAAGGGTCAGATAGTACAAATCGCTAGATTTACAACCTACTGCCTCTGAAAATCACATGCTGTAATAAATGTTTAGAAGGCGAATGTCTCTTATTCAAGATTTATAATTAATCGCTCATACTGTATATGAGTATGGTTTAATGATACATGCAGCGGATCAGAATTTTCAATGACTGTAATCATGATTGACATTTTCTTAGTATTTAAGAAATTGACAGTGTTTGAATATTTTATAGAGATTTTTTTTTGCCCTCCTTCTTTCTTTTTCATGATAAAAACCTCCTTCCGATAGGAATACAAATCGTTTTCAATTTACTGAATTTGCAAGCCATTGAACCGTTCCATAAAAATATGACTCTTCTTGACACTATTCTGATTTTAGTAACCCGCACCATTCAGATTTTCATGTAGCTCAAAATTTTGATTATATAACTTTCTTCCCGTTGCCTTTTTTTTTTTCAATTCCTCACAAACAACATCATGTACGAACAAGAAAAGGAAACCATTGAACTCGGTATTATCGGTGCTGGTGGTATGGGTCGATTCTATGCCCAAACCATGTCTAAAGCTGGATGGAAAAAGTATAGTTTTACTAAATATATGATACATAATGACAGAATAGACTCGACTAACAATACCGTCGCGTTTCTAACAGTGTTAATATTTGCGATCTTCCCGAGAAATATGAAAGCGTAAAAAAGGGGTTTGAAGGTTTGTGCTCATTGATTGTTTTTTAATGGAATAATTTAATTTTAAAAAATACAGGTACCAATATCAATGTGTTTCCTGATGGTTACCATATTTCTAGACGTTGTGATTGGATCATGTATGCTGTTGAAGCAGAGTACATTGATGCCGTTGTTAAGAAATACGGTCCAGGTAAAAGAAAAAAAAAATACAAAGCTACAGTAATACCAAGTGAAACAATTACTTAATATATCTTGAATAGCCACAAAGATTGGTGCAATTGTTGGTGGTCAGGTAAATTAAATCAAACAATATGGAGACAAACTGCCATTCATCACACCTTTTTATTTTAGACTTCTGTCAAAAAACCCGAAGTAGAAGCATTGGAAAAATATTTACCTGATGATGTACACATTATTTCTTGTCATTCTATGCACGGACCAGGTGTTGATCCCAAAGGCCAACCTCTAATCGTCATTAAACATCGTGCTACTGACGAAAAACTTGACCTTGTTATGAAGATTTTATCTTGTTTCAATTCCAACATTGCTCACCTTAGCGCAGAGGAACATGATCGTATCACAGCAGACACACAAGCAGTTACTCATGCTGCATTTTTAACTATGGGTAGTGCATGGAGGGCAAACGCACAATTTCCTGTAAGTAGACTATAACTTTTGGTATTTAGATGCATCTATTGATATACATTATTTAGTGGTTATTACCTCATTTTACAGGTGGCATTGAAAATGTTAAAGTCAACGTCGCTTTACGTATTTATAGTAACAAATGGCACGTTTACGCTGGCCTTGCCATTATGAACCCCATTGCCAACCAACAAATCACACAATATGCTCTCAGTGTAGCAGATTTATTTAAATTGATGATTCAGGAGAAAGAAGAGGAATTCCGTGCACGAGTAAAGAAAGCTGGTGAATTTGTATTTGGTGGATTACAAAAGGACCATGTTCCTATTTTATTAGATGATAAAATCTTGGATGAATTTTCACTTTCCAAGATTGCTAAGGAGCAAAGAACACCAAACTCTCATTTATCATTATTAGCAATGGTTGATTGTTGGCACAGATTGGGATTAAATCCTTATGAACATTTGGTGTGTCAAACCCCATTATTTAGAATGTGGATGTAAAGTGTTACATATCACAAATAATTAATGCTGTCAAATTGTTAATACAAATTATTTATTATAGGGGTATTACAGAATATTTATTCCGTAATCAAGTAATGTTGGATGATGCTATTAATGCAGCCTTGTATCGTAAAGATATTCGCCCAGATGATATGGAGTTTGTTACATGTGCTAGAGGCTGGGCAGAGTCTGTGTCTCTTGGAAGTATGGAAGGCTACAGAAAACGTTTTGAAGAAACAGCGGGATTCTTTAAAGATCAATTTGCTGAAAGCACTGTTGTTGGTAACAGAATGATTGCAATGATTACCAAAAATACATCAAAATAAAATATTGCAGTTATATGTTACATTAATTATCTAAGGGAAACTTGCATAATTGCATAGCTTGCATTGATGTTTAAATAACCACAGAGTCCCGGATGACAGTATCTTTAATTTTTTTGGAAAGACATCTTTGAAAATCGGAGCGTGCACCATATAAGAATGCTAAAAATATATATTTACTACCGTTGTGTAGACAAAAATTAGGGCTATTGAATGGTTTTTACGAAACATATTTATCATGTGTATTGAGCTAGTTATACATCTTTAAAGTTGTATTTTTTGTCCAAATATCGCAATAATTTTTTGCGTACTGAGTTTGAAGCACTATTTCTTTCAATAATTTGCATTTTTTTTTGCATTAAAAGCAAACTTTAAAGGTTTTTAATTCTATAGAAATGTAATTAAATTACAAAATATAGTACAAATAAAAAACCTCAGCATATCAAAAGTATTTTTCTATTTTTTTTTTAAATTGATTATACAGTATAATAACTTGTATGTGAGGTTTATAAGTTTGGCATCGGAATTCTCCATTATAAGCGCATCTGCTCTTTTCAGCTCATAAATGGCTTGTGGAAGTAGTACGATATATCAACAGACGTCACTTGAGCTCAACACTGGGTTTCAACGCAAATTGTAAATGAGAGAAAGAAAAATCTATATGAAAGAGATTCTCCTTGTCAAGACAGACATTATAGAAATTATCCAACATGTCCAGCGACCCTCTTTCCCTCCTTCGAGAATCAACGATTAGCAACAAATCAGTTTCTTTACTTGACGAAAGTGGAGAAACAGTGACCAACATTTCTGATGCAAAAAACATTCAGTTTAATAAAGACACAACATTTCCACGCGACGCACCAACAAACTTCAAAAAGACCAACGCAGCTGATAATGAAACATATACCTTGGAAACCCTGATATTCTTGGTTCAAAATGCTCAGCTTGATAATTCTGCTTATTTTAAAGAGTGTCGTGCTCGTGGCATTGAGCACGTTTCCATTGTAGATAGAAGAAAGATTTTAGATTATCTTACAGGCAAAGTTGATCAATCACCTAATGTATCATCCACCAATAAACAAGGTAAATACTATTACAAAACTGGGTATTTTATTTTATTATTCATATAGTATTTCAGAAAAACGATCTAGAGATGATGTTACCATGGAAGAAACATCAATCAAAAAGCAAAAAGTTACACCATTAAAGTCTGATGATTCTATAAAACTTGTCAAGGAAGTGCTTTCTCGAGAACGTGAGATAATGACTCGATCTTCAGTGCTAAGAGGATCAAAGAACTTTACGCACGCAATCAATTTAGCTAAACAACTTGTGCTTGGTAAAGAAGTACCACCAGCAGGACGTTCAAATCCTTCTCAAAAATCAGGTATATTCTTACGAAGAAACATTGAACCAAGACAAAATCTGATTAGCTCATATATTAATAGTACAACCTGGTTTATCTGGACAAAAACCATCAAACGCTGCTGCTAAACCAACAAAATCTGCAATTGTAGCTAAAGGACAGAAATTATCCAGTAAAGATAAAATTCCTCTCATCATTGTACCTGCAGCACCTACAGCTAAATTTACATTATACAATATCAAAAAATTCTTGGAAGATCAAATGTAAGTTTTATGGCAAATATGGACCTTTTTAGATTTAGAAAATTGAATAATTTTTTTCTTTTACAGTTATGTTGATTCACAAGTGTTGAGAGAGGAGGGATTAAAGAAACCTGAGCGTGTTACAGTAGAACGTAAAAAACCTAACGGACAAATTGTTCCATATCATATCGTTGATTCAGTATCACAATTCAAACAAACTGATTGGTAACTATGCAAATTGGTTGCTATGATAATGCAATATTAATGCATAATTTTATAGGGATCGTGTATGTTGTGTTTTCGTTGCCGGTCAGTTATGGCAATTTAAGGGTTGGAAATGGGAAAAACCTGTAGAATTATTCAGTAATGGTAAGAGGATTTTGCTATTTATTATAATTTGTATATTTGATTGATTCCCGTTTTTTTTTTCCATAGTCAAAGGATTTTATCCTAAATGGAATTCTGACCAAGTCAATGCACCTGCATCAGAATGGGCAGTTACTGAATTAAATGTAGGTTTCATTTATCAATATTTGTGATTGTAACTGACATTTATTATCATTTAGATTCATAGAAGTAAAAGACACATGGATAGAGCCACTGTTTCTCAATTTTGGGATGCTCTTGACAGCTACAATGCAACTCATAAACCATATCTCAATTTCTAAAATCATTATTTAATAAAGTCACATTTGAAAGATGTTGTAATGGAACATGAATTGTCTTTTGGCTGTTTTTACACATAATCTTCAATAATAATATATAAAAATGGCAGTAAAACTACCCAATTTAATACCACCATTTCGATATACTATGGTAGAAGAAAACCTATTTCGAGGAGGATACCCTAAACCACGTAATAAACGATTCTTAAAGAGGTATTTATAGCAATCTAGTCGTATCAATACACCAATAAACCAATATATAATAGACTACGATTAAAGACAATACTTTCATTAATTCCTGATAAATTAATACCAGAAATGCAAGAATTTTGTGAAGAAAACAATATAAATCTTCTCCATCTGACAGTAGATAAAATGAAAGAGGACAATATTCCATTAACGTATAATAAAACATTGATGGCTTTGCAGGTAAGTTGCATTTTTCGTAACTTGTGTTGATGTATATACCAACATTTATCATAGCTCATGATAGATCCAGCCAATCATCCACTATATATTCATTGCTTGGATGGTGCAGATGTAACTGGACTTGTTATAGCCTGTCTACGAAAGCTACAAATGTGGAGCATATCAAGTGCATTGGGAGAATTTGCTCGCAATTTACATACAAATGTCATTTCAAGTGAAGAGTTTGAATTTATTGAAAATTTTAAGAATTTCGAGGTTACAATTCCAATGACACTTCCACTTTGGCTATGGGGTGGTCAAGTTAGTTTTAGAAAACACACAAGTTTACGGCTCAAGTTTCTTAATTCTGAAATGATGACTGAAGAGGAAAGAGAATTGAAGGATCTAAAGGAAAAGAAAGAAAAGGAAAAAGAAGATTATTACAAGAAAAGAAAGAATGGTAAAAAAAAATAGACCATAATTGAAAGCATATATTAAATTCTTGATATATTAGATTTGCTGGATAATTTGTTTGATCCAAACACACCTGGAACTCGCCATCGTTCAAGCTCAAATAATACCAATATGAACAACGGCAACAACAATATCAATAACAATGCTTCTTCTTCTTCTGTAAATAACAACACTAGCAACAATAATACAAATTCATCTTTATTACCGTCCATTACAACATCTGTCATTGATGATATTTATGTAGCAAGTTCTTCCTCAGCTGCCTCGGAAAACGCAAGACACAGAAATGATGTGGATAATGCCAAAGATCCTTATTTAGTAGATGTAGATGTGGATGTGGATGGAGTAATGATGGATGGGTTGGACCAAGTTGAATATATGAATAGGGCAAGTGGAGGATCATCTGGAAATCGATTTTATGGTGATGGTAATGATGATGTGTTACTCATGGATGATGAAGGAGACATGTACAATGGGGAACAAGGTACTCGATTTACGACAGAACCCATCAGTAGAACTTTGGAAGCACTGGCGTTAGAGGGTCTCACAGAATTCTAATGTTTGAAATAATGAAAAAAGCATGTTGTCATTTGTTTTGTTTCTAAATATTGCATTTGAGTACAATAAATTTCATGTTTCTAAAATTAAACAATAGCCCCCCAAAAATTGAGTATAGCGATTATACCAAAAGACGTTTCTAAAGCTATTTTTTATTGTTTTGACGAGATTCATAATAAGAAAGGAAATCACGCTTATCAGACACGCTTAAATTGGTCTTTCTGAGCTTTGATATATTTCCAAGGGAGGAAATCAGTAAATCACCTACTGGATCCTGAGAAGAACCGATAATAGTAGAATCAATTGAATTGGGAGAGCATGGAGCTTCACCTTGGGCAAGTGATTTGACAATAAGTGTATTATGGAACTAAAGTGTAGCGCAAAATGATGAAATCTCAATTATCGACAAAGATGTATGTTTAGCCTTACCTGCGAGCATAATTTGAAAAAGTGAAAGAACTGATTGCCAACTGTATAAGTAGGAGGCATATTACCATATTCATATTTAAATGACATGATTTGAAAGTTTCCATCTTTTTGATCTACTTTGTAATCTTCAAATACAGGTGCAAATTTCAATAACGCACGTCCATTGGTGGTGGTACCCTATACATTTGCTTATTATAATCCAGATTTTGATGAGTATTCTTTGAATCTTACCTCAGCAAACACAACAATAGGTCCCCATTTACCCTTCTTTGCTTTTTGAGATAATTCTTGAACAGTATACAAAGTATCTTCACTTGATGGTTTCGATTCAGGGATTTTACCAACCAATCGGATAGCTTCCCATAAGGAAATAACCTTGATTTTGTTGGTTTCCATGTAGATTTGAGTGAATACAGGATTGAATCTATAGCATAAATCAGCTATATATCCCTTTAATCAATTTATCATGTCAAATTACCTAGATGCGAGATAAATAATATCAATATATGAAGTCCAATTAGCTACAATTACATCTCCATTTCTGACATTTGGAGACTCTGCACCATTTGATCCACGACTATCAAATATTTTGAACTGAGTTAGTTTACAGTACAGATTGACATATGATAATAATCAAACCTTTTACGAATTGAGATAATTTCTGTCTTGATGTGAAAGAATCCAGTCAAAAACAAGACAAGGCGAAGGAAAATAGCCGAGAATAATCTTGACCAAACTCGTTTTAAGGGAGCTATAGGTGTCTTTTTAGATATAAATTATACATTTTATTAGAAAAGCGATTATATCTCTATTGCAAATATTAAACTTACCAGCAATGTTCCAATAACAGGAACAAACAAGATATATAACAGAGTTACAAGACTGATTAAAACTAGCTTGACAATACCTTGAATAGGACCAACAATGATATGAATCACATTGGACAAAGTAATTAAAAGACTAGAATCTGTACGAGGTGGCTATATATGTGTTTTAAGTGTCAATTTATAGAAAAATCGCAAAAATGTATCCACTTACTACTGGAGGTAGAAAAGGTTGAATACCAGTTCCAGCATCCTAGATTGTGTCATTTGAGTTAATGGTTCGCGTGTATTTTGATCGCTATCTCCTTACTCTCCATCTTGAGTATTTCTCCATGTTCTAAAAGAAATGAAAGAGGTTGACTATATTGGATCCTCTGGTTTTATTTACCTGGTTTTGAAAATTTTGGAATGGGTTATCAGTTTTTTTTTTGTCCAACCTCAATTTCGGCGTATTTTTTGATATTGTATCGTGATCAAACAATAGAACATGGTGCAATGTTTTATTGCTTGAACAATTTTATACCAATTTCGATGTTTTCAATGTCTTATTTATTTCAATAACTACAATTTTAGTAATCATTCAGTTGCTGAAATCGCAGGTCCATAGCAACGGGCGGTAGTGAATTTGTTACCATGGCAACGATCAGAAAGTATTTTGCATCTGCATTAGTTAATTTGACATGTTAGGATAGTACAAGAACGAGAGAGCAATTAAAATATCCCCAATATTTGGTGAATGTCTATGTATTACATGCTACATTGCTATTTGAGTTTGCATCTTCTAATTGTACATTGGATTTAGCAGATTTTATAACTCAAATGCTTGGACATTTGGGGTTGTTGGTGTGATAAATTTGACATTTTACTAACTAATATGCCTATAAATGTTCAATAGAACAATTGAGAGATATTCAGAGGTGTTCATCTATTGTAATGGATCATAATCTCTTTAGTTTATGTTGAATTGTCTTATAAATGAAGTTCGGCAATAGACGTCACTCAGACAAAGGCTTGTTTTGTGCTGCTTTAGAGGAAGTAAAGAAGCAGACGAAATAAGTTTTCGCCACACAGTTTCATTCAATATTACATAGTTTTAACATAAAGTTCATGGATAGTTCCTGGAGTGAAGTTCAACACATCTGTGATCCCAACTTGAATAAAGTTTCTCCAGTATCAGCTGTTTGTTGGGATTCTTATCATGAGCTATTGTGGGTCGGCAACGATTCTGTAAGCATTTATTTAGTCTCAAACAATCAGCAAATTAATCCTATTTATTTATTGATGTTTAGGGCCGAGTTTGTTCATACTACGGAAAAGGATTACAACGATATACATCCTGGAAAGCTCATAAAGATGAACAAGTACGACAAATACGTGTAACAGATAGAGGTATTATTAGTCTCAGTCCTAAAAGCATACAAATGAGAGATAGAAGAGGTTTAGTAAAATGGAACATTAGGTTAGATTACAAGAAGAAAATACAGCTTTATAACCGATTATTAATTGTATACATTTAGCAATGAACAAACTCAAGATTTACACTGCATGACATCAACTACATTAACCAACGGCGAATTACTGGTTGCAGGACAGCAAGATGATATGCTAGTTGTTAGTTTGGCTCGTGGAGCAATTACTCGAAAGATATCAAATGCATCCAACATTGTGGTACTCAAAAGTTTACCTCGATCTATTTGTGCAGGATCATTACTGGGAGAAGTAACATTAAGAGATCCTAGAACTATGAAAGTAGAGCAAAGAGTACAAGCACATACAGCAACATTATCAGATTTAGATGTATCTGGCAATTTACTATTAACCTGTGGTTTCTCTCAAAGACAAGGATCATTAATTATGGATCCACTCGTTAAAGTTTATGACATTAGAATGGCAGTAAGAACATTAGCACCAATTCCGTTTCCTAGTGGTCCAATGTTTCTCAAAATGCATCCTACATTGAGTACAACTTGTTTAGTAGCTTCTCAAACAGGCCAATTCCAAATGTGTGATGTATCAAGTTTGATTATGGGATCCTATGCAGCACCAGCACAATTTCATCAAATACAAACATCAAGTTATATTACAGCAATGGATATATCAAGTTCAGCACAAACATTAGTATTTGCAGATGGCGCAAGTTTTGTATATCAATATGCAGATCGAGAGGATTTTGATGTGAATCCATATTCATTGCCATTAACAACACCTGATATTGTTCAACCACTCACAACTACTATGAAAGATGATAGCCCACTTTCATCTGTAGGCATGCCTTATTATACAGATCCACTTTTATCTGTATGGCCCAACAACAAAGTATACGAAGTTGGTGCACAGCCTACACCTATTGATGAAGAAATTCTGAAAAATATGAAGACAATTGATTTTGTTGGATATGCACCTAATCCAGGAAACATTCACAGAAATCAAATACCTCGAAAAAAGAAGGTGATTACAAAAAAGAATGGACCAAAATTCAGATCAGAACAGGAAAGAGAGCTACTACAAGCTAGCAATGTTCTTGTAGGAGACGATGATGGACCACATCATTCAGGAAGACGTTCTTCATCTGTAGGTGATTTATCAATATCAGATCCAACAGTTTTAAATATGCCTCGATA
Source organism: Mucor racemosus (assembly GCA_027405735.1). Classification (NCBI taxonomy): domain Eukaryota; kingdom Fungi; phylum Mucoromycota; class Mucoromycetes; order Mucorales; family Mucoraceae; genus Mucor; species Mucor racemosus. The sequence goes on along the minus strand of JAPEHQ010000014.1, from coordinate 502,757 downwards.
TTATCAACGAGTCGAAATTCAATACAGTAAATTTGGTGTAGATGATTTTGATTTTGGATATTATAATTCAACAGAATATGGTGGCCTTGAAACTCATATCAGAAACTCATATTGCAATTCATTCTTACAAGTTTTATATTTCATCACACCATTAAGAAAGATTGCTAAATCACATATTAAGATTGCTTGTCCTAAAGATAATTGTTTGTTGTGTGAATTGGGATTCTTGTTCCGTATGTTGGAAGATTCAAAGGGCCAGAACTGTCAAGCTACAAATTTCTTGAGAGCATTCAGTACTATTCCTCAAGCTTCTGCTCTGGGTTTGTTCGAACCAGAGACACCTAACCGTAATTTATCATTCTCTACACTTATGCAAAACTTTACTCGATTTATTATGGAACAAATTCACCAAGAATCCAACATTCCATCTGCAAATCCATTAATATCAAAAGCTCTTATCCGAGATATTGCAATCAAAAGTGAAGAAGAACAAGAAAAGACACTGGAAATACCTTCTACGATGCAGCAATTGTTTGGTTTACAAACATTAAGCCAAAGCAAATGTGGTAGTTGTCAAGAGGAAGTATCTAGAATTACATATCCATTTGTTGTGGACATGTTGTATCCTAAAAAGAATGATAGAAAATCAAGGAAGCGATCATTTACTAGTATATTGAAAGCAAGTATGTACCGAGAGAACCAAACAAAGGCTTGGTGCGCCAACTGTCATCAATATCAACCTACAACAACCAAGAAAATCATTTGTGGTTTACCTGGTGTTATGTTGATTAACTCTGGTGCTTCTAATAGCGAAGAAGCATTGATTTGGAGACAAAATGGACCTAATAGCCCAAAGTCTGCAGTGGTCCAAGAGACAACAGCAGCTGATAGTGATCAGGGATCAACAAATGAAGATGCAACTACTGTAAATACTCCTTCTTCTTGGCTTCCTGAAAGATTTGGTATTTACATCAACGGAACCGAACTTGTCATCAAAGCTTTGCCTATGGGTAAAGAAATTCCTCCTGAATTTAAAGGTTCGCCTGAGACTTGTGCCATCTATGAGCTTTCTTCAACTATTTTGCAAGTTCAAGCAGAGGAGGAAGCAACACACTTAGTATCTCAAATCAAAGGTAAGTTGTTTAATTTGTTAGATAGATAAATGCTCATGCATATTTATTATAGTTCCTGAATCTGAATTGGAAAGCAGTACTGATTCACCTTGGTATTTGTTCAACGATTTCTTGGTTCGTAAAATTCGCAATGAAGAAGTTTTCTCGTTCAAGGGAAGTTGGAAAACACCTGCCGTACTTCAATACACAAGAGTTGACTTGGACAGTCTTTTAGACTTGGACGTTTTACCATCTAAAGTGGATTACTCTTTGTTATTTGAGGATTTGACAGTTGCACAAGAGCCTAATGCTCATCCTCGTCATGAAGTATTATCTGAAGATGAAATGCCTAAGCCTGGTACCTTGGTTGCTATTGATGCCGAGTTTGTTGCTTTACAACAAGAAGAAACAGAAATCCGTAGCGATGGTACTAAATCCCTTATTCGACCAAGTACACTTACACTAGCCCGTGTTAGTGTTTTACGTGGAAATGATGGACCCAAGGAAGAAGTGCCCTTCATCGACGATTACATTGCTACGAGTGAGCCTATTGTTGATTACTTGACAGAGTTCAGTGGTATCGTAGCTGGAGATCTTGATCGGATGCAATCAAAGTATACACTTGTACCTCTAAAAGTAGCTTATAAAAAACTGCGTCTACTAGTTGATCTAGGTTGTATATTTATCGGTCATGGCTTGAATAAGGATTTCAGAATTATCAGTAAGTAACGGAATTGCATCTGTTTCTGAAATCATGATTAATGGATTTTCTTTTTCACTTTCTTAGATATACTTGTGCCTCCCGAGCAAATCATTGACACTGTTGATATTTATCATATTCGTAATCGACAGAGAAAGATTTCACTGAGATTTTTAGCATGGCACCTTTTACATCAAGATATTCAATCTGAAACTCATGATAGTATTGAAGATGCTCGAACAGTAAGTCAATTTGTAACATTTCCTATATTTTATCTAATCTCAATATTTATGAAGGCTCTTATTCTATATAAAAAATATCTCGAGTATAAAGCAAATGGAACATTCGGCCAAGTACTAGAAGAGATTTACGAAGCAGGACATAAAGCTAATTGGTTAAAGGGCTCTAAAGAAGCTTTATCTAGAGTATCAAGTACTCCTCAAATGGATGCATTGATGGGATCAAATCCATTATTTACAACAGGTTGGCCTGTTTAATAATAATTTCTAAAAAAAAAATATATCAAAAAAACAGGATAAAAAAAATAGAAATAAAATATAGTAAAAATATGAAAGATGTCTTTTTATATTGTTGTATGTATTATATTTCTACAATGTAGCCAAGTATACTGTGCCGATAACGGTAGAGGCAAGGACAGCATAGCCTGTGTTGTAGACACCTTTGATTTCAAGACATTTGCCAGCATCCCAGATCTGTGCATGTTAAATCGTTAGTAATCTTCGTAGTATTCTTCACAATTTCACAATATTACCAAATGCCTAATGCCATTAGATGCATGAAAAGTAAACGGCAAAGCCAAAATAACCTTTGTTGATACTTTGACAGCTTCAGGCGCTGCTCCAAAAGCAGAAATAATCGTATTAGTATCAATATGATAGCCTAGTACAGGTGCTGCAAGATAGGCCATGGCACCTAAATACAAAGCTATACATTCAAAATATTCAGTATGTATACAAAATGATTTACAGTAGCACAAAAAAGACATACCACCACCCATTGCACAGCCCGTAATTCTATGAGCACTTGACATGTACCAGGTTAATTGAGGCTGATAGATGGTTAAATGAGGTGAGGTTGGTCGACGTTTACGCTGTGCACGTAGAATATCTGATTCAGCATCAGTGCGCTGCTCAAATACTTTACGGGTAGCTTGAAAATGTCTATATATTTCAATAAAATAGTTAAATGTCTATGCAAAATTCGATGCGTTTGCGTTACACAGACATACCTAATACCTAAATTCAAAGTATTTCGACAGGTAAAAGGCCGAGGATCTACATTAAACAAAATTTAATCAATGCGAGCAATACAATTAATATCGCTTTGACTAAGCTTACTAGAAACAATTGTCTTGAAAAACGGACGAAATGCTGCGGTAGGCATGCTTTATAGATTAAAGTAATATAAAATAGAATAGCACGGACAAAAAGTTGGGTTGTTTTCATAGATATGGCATGATTTATTTAGAAAATTGGCAAATAGTCACGGACTCGTCGATCTTTTATCAAGAGAAAGGCTACTTAAAACTAGAAATTATAACATTATTGTGCATAACCTTGGCAATAGTTGAAGCCTTGGTTATATAAATTCACAATTTGTAGAATCGACATACTGAGAACTAGGGTAAGGTTATTCAAAATTACTTAGTAAAATCCTAAAACTAGCCAGCTTTTTTGCAAACATCCGAGCTGATTATTATTCAACTCTGTCAAAAATTTCAAGTTTGATGTAATGAGTCAAACATTTCAGTTTTATTCATGCAAAACCTTGCCTCATTCCTTATATAAATACTACAAGGAAATCATTACATGATCTCTTGTAGATTTATCTGTCTTGTTACACTCCCTTTACTTTTATTTATTTACTAATAAATATCTAATTTACAAATAAGAACACCAACCTTCATCAATCCAGTTATCACCAATTTATAATAGCAAGAATAATATCTATAAGCATATTATCCACCTTTGTTCTTAGTCCAAAATTATAGATCATTACATTTGATAGGCTAAAACTTAATGTAGATCACCTCTAGCGCAATAATTATAAAGTAAGACTATATTTTCATCAAATAAACTACCACACTATATAAACATGTATAAAGGTTTACAGCAATAAGCTTGAATCAAGTGGGTACAACATTGTAAACCCTTGATAAAGTTCCCAAGTATTATGAAATCTCTTATTTTTAAGACTTCCAAGGCTTATAAGCGGAATATTAATTTAGAAAATTATTCTTGTCCAGATCATCAATTTTGACATTTTTTAAATTTTTTTTCTGATTTTGCAAATCTAGAGTTAATTATACTACTATTTATAAAAACAAAAAATATACACATATACAGAATTTAGCGCTCTATTTGTTCAATAAAAAATAACAAATATTTTTATTGCAAAATATTACATGAAAATTCTTTAATCAAAAAACCGTTTTTGGGCCAAAAATGCTAATTTTCATTACTTAACATTTGATATTAAGCTTTTATAAAATGCGTATTAGTCATGGCTACAATTTTCTCTCACAATGTTGTATATTTAAACGTTCATTTTGGTATCAAAATTTGATTTTTCTGTTTTTTCATCAAAATCATGAGTGTTGGTAAGGATAAAATGAGTCCCCTAAAATGTCCGCTACAAAAACTGAATTTTCAGACCATACATGGTTAAATATAAGAAAAGTAAAAAAAACGCTATTTTATTTAAAACTTGATATACCATAGTGTAAGAGACTTAGTAGCTGTTCGACGTTATTGCTATGCTCAATTATGGCGTTGCTCTGAGGGCTCGCTTTTGCAATTTTTTAATGAATGTATGATATAACAGACAGTTTTTCTAGTAGAAAAATGTATATTCGTTTCTATGATAGCAGATATTGCCTACTTTGTTTAATTTATGGATTGATGAGCTGTAATGCTGCTTTTACATTGACTGAAATGTGCAATTTAGCAGGGTTTTAATTACTCTAAATAATGAAAAACCCTGAAAATCCTTTTCTACGTTTGTTGTTTCTCATTTTTTGTTTTCATATTCCAAGGATATATTCACCGTTTGATAAGGCATATCAGACTATCAAGCTAGTGTTCTTTTCGTTTATCTGAATATCCATGCTACCACAAGAGACTAATATTTTTAATATAGATAGCAGTCGTTATATTAGAGACTTATATTTTCATTTTAACCGCATTCTAATATCAAATATCATTATTTACTACCGTACACTATTTTCAGAAATTATTGGGACATTTAAAAAAAATTGGTATTAATTCTGAACAAATATTGGGACTATCTATGATTAGATTTGGGACAAATTTTGAACTGGTTTGGAACACTTGCCTAGTTAATATTAGAACACTTTTCGAAATTATAATGAGACAGAACTAAATGGGATTTGAGATGAAATCATATTGCTTTCTTCGTTATTCATAATATGTCAGACATCAGAATTTATTATGAAGACGGTATAAATGCTCCAATCGATGAGAATGGAAACGAGGCTGTTGAAATGGATGTAGACGACGAAGCCTTCCCTCTCGGCAACATTACCAACTACAATACTTACGTTGATAGAAACCCACCTGAAAGAGACCTGACCGCAGTAAAGGAGAAAAATATTAAAAATAAGAAGAACGAGCCGAAGACTGAATATAACAGCTACACAGACAAAGACAAGGCGAGGTTTTTTACCCTTATCTACGACCATGGCATGAATCCTAGTCAAGCTTGGAAAGCGCATGGTCATATATCAAGGACAACCGCTTATAGATGGTACGCCGAGGATCAAACGAAGGTCAGCAAAGAAGTTGAAGACGATGAAGGGCCTTCAGTTAAAAAAGCAGGTCGACCAAAACTATTGAATGAAGACCATCATACGAAGCATCTAAAACAAGAATTTAAAGATAATCCATCAGTAACGATCGAACAAGCTCAGGAAAGTCTTGTTACGGCTTTCTCAGGTTTAACCATCAGCCAAACGACTATTTACAACTACATGACCAACGATCTTGCCCTGGCATTCAAGAAAGCTCATTTCCATTCCAAAGAAAGAAACTCGCCAGAAAGCATTCAAAAACGATATGACTGGGTGGTCAAATGGAGGCAAACCGATATGGATTACATGTCCAACTGTGTTTTCATTGATGAGTCAGCTTTCCATATTAACCTGAAGCAAACAATGGCTTGGTCACAGAAAGGAACTCGAGCTGAAGTGGTTGTCCCTCAAACAAGAGCGAAAACTACCACTATTCTTGGTGCAACTAGCGTGTGGGGAGTGTTGAACGTTCAAGTGAGGCTGCCTGGAACATCGAACAAGAAAAGAAAGTTGGCTGGCACGTCTTCTGGAAAAACAACACCAACTGTGGGTACTGTAACTGGGCATTACTTTAATTTTGTTGTGAAAACGATTGATATCATGGACCAGCATGAGCAATTTAAAGATTTTTATCTTATTATGGACAATGCACCCATCCATACAGCCAAGGATATTGAAAGGTATATCATTCAGCGAGGTTACAGATGTGTTTACCTCCCACCATACTCCCCTGAGCTTAATCCTATTGAGCAATTTTGGCATGTGGTCAAGAGTAAGCTCAAGAGGGAGAGGCTCTTAAAAACTGAAACACTTACGACCAGGATTACCGATGCATGCAATGATATATTGTACAGTGATCTTGAAGGTTCTGCTCGCTACTCTGTTAAGAAATTCGTTGAAAACAAATCTTTTTACAGCTGACAATCCGTAAACTAAAATAGTACGTTTAAATAAGGTTAATTTGTTTAAATTTTATGCGTGATAAAGTAACATGTATAATATTAGATTTGGCTTGCATATAGATTTAGGCAGTAAGTATTATTTAAGTTTATGCTCTAGCAAAAACCATTGTTGCCGTAATCATCATAGCTATAAACACAGTTACAAATGATAATAATCGTAAATATATTGGTTCTTGCATGTATTGCTCTACATCAACAACGTATTGAATTATATTGCCTATAATGTATATTAATAAAGACAAGTATAATAATTTAAAAATTCATTCCAGTAGAAAATACAATGGAATTTTGAGAACGGCGCGATGCTCATGTACAGACCAATTTGTTCCCATACTATCAGCTCATTATGCTCATGGTCAAATTTTATTATTCTGCAGAAATAGGGATAATGACATGCTTATGGGCAATTCTACTATTATGCACACATGAGATTAATGTCATGCACACGGACAATATTTATAATTCTGCACATACAGGCTTTTCGTTATGCTCGTGCGCGGTTGTTTCTATTGTTGTGCTCATGTTCATCTTGTTATCCTTTTAGCCATCATTCAATGAGCGCAACAACTCATCAGGCCATAGTGTACAGCCCACCTGGGCACAAGAAAATCATCTTGTGCAGCACAGGTCGGCCGTAGTGCTTTTATATATAGATCCTTTAGATTTGTGCTTTTATGGACATTTTTGAATCCTGTTGTATCATCTTATACTTTTCAAGTTAGATCCGTTATTAGGCTAATAATGTTGTAGGTTGTATTTATGCTTTACTTAAAATAAGCTTTTGAATAATTAATAGCAATACAGTCGAACCTTAATTTTTGTATGAAATTTCGGTACCTGCATCTTATAGCTGCTTGTAATATTTAAACAACCGCTTCCGGGCTGTCCGGTGGTTTTTTCTAGAGATTTAAAGCTTGGAAATATCATTAGATGGCCGCTTCCGGAGATTGTTCGGCTTTTTTTTTTTTTGGAAAAGTGACGATTGGCAAAACTATGAATCATATACTATGTTATATGCCACCAAGAAGTACCATATGTTATCACCTTCTGCAGTATGAATACATCTTACAATCTATTGACTACGACATGAATTGAAGTGCAAAGTCTTGATATCATATATAAGAAACTCCTAGCGTACCAAGTTTAATTCAGTAAATACAAGAAAGCTTGGGGCTCAATTATGACACCATATTTTTTCTTCCCAGCGGTTAATAAATTAAGTAGCTATCAAATCAACATCCAACAAGCGCATTTAGCGCAGCATTAAAACAAGGCAACTCACAAGCTCTGAAAGAACGGTTAAATTATGATTGATCCATTTCCATCCATAGATTACTATCAAACAGATCTAATAGCTCAATAGTGCCATAAATTACAGCTCAGGATCTCAATATCAAATCAATATAAAAGGCCGTACTTTTATATCTAAATTAACGATATCTTGTTGTTATTATACAGTTGAAGAACTAATTCATTACTCATTCTCTTTTACTTGTATTCTTTTAAGTATTATTCATCAAATCTGAAAATATACAAAACTAAACCTTTTGCAATTCTGCGGATCAGCACTAGAAGTACTTGCCATTGCAAGGGAAGGTCATTTGGATTCATATTCGTTGAGAAGAACTGATGGGCATGCTGACCTTAGTAGGTATGAGTAGCAGGTAACCAACTTGTTGCTCAAACTGGCTCAACGTACAATGTTCCATGGGTGCTGGTAGCATTGATGTCAAGCCGGGTTTTGTCAGCCAAAATTACTAGTATGCATATCATATGCATTAATGAAAAAGGAAAAAATTTGCTAGAATTATGCAAAACTTACTAAGAAAAAAAAAAAGGAGGATCATATTCGATGAGAAGCAAGGGTCATCCCAGATTCTCTTTCGAAATTCATATCCTAATACCAAAGGGCTTCCCCTTTGGAAGGTTTGAACTCACGAATATGTGTGTCGCACTCAATTTGTAGCGCATGCGCTACCCGTTAAGCTTGTCACTCTCCTTTGGTCTACATTTTTGACTCCTGTACTTGTGAACATGTATTTGTCAGCTTTTCACTGCAATTAAAGTCCGTATTACCTCTGTTTCCCTGCAGGTAATACGTCCATATTTTTTTTAGTGTAGAGAAAACTATGTAAGCAATGAAAAAATTTGAGAACATTGTAATATGATGGTAATATTTTCGAAATAAGCAAATAAAAAAGGATTCAGGAGTATAGAGAGCCCATAGAAATTATAGAATCTTAAATAAACGCTGGAGTATGCATGCAAAATGCGAGTTCCACCATTGTAATAGGAGTGTCGTATATTTTCAGGATTGATAAATAATACTTAAAAAAGAATACAATTATAAAAGAATGAGTAATTAATCAGTTCTTCAACTGTATAATAAAAACAAGATATCGTTTATTTAGATGTAAAAGTATGGCCTTTTATATTGATTAGACATTGAGATCCTGAGATGTAATTTAAGGCACTATTGAACTATTGGATCTGTTTGATAGTAATCTATGGATTGAAATGGATCAATCATAATTTAACCGTTCTTGCAGAGCTTGTGAGTTGTGTTGTTTCAATGCTGCGCTAAATATGCTTGGATGTTGATTTGATAACTACTTGATTGGTTAACTGCTGGGATGAAATAATGTGGTGTTATAATTGAGGTCCAAGCGTTCTTGGTAATTACTGGATTAAACTTGGTACGCTAGGAGTTTCTTATATCCGATATCAAGACTTGCACTTCAATACATGTCGTAGTCAATAGATTGTAAGATGTATTGATACTGTAGAAGGTGATAATGTATGATACTAGTAGGTGGAATACAACAAGGAGCGTATTACTACACGGTATTCCGCTGTAAGGTAATATGTTTATTTTACCATGCGTATTCCCTGTGTATTCAGTGAGAATTAGTTGCAGTGTTTCACTATTTTGGGAGATGCAGTAAATTAAGGTGCATCTTTTTTTTTTGGAAATAATAGTAGAGCTTTTCATAAATTGGTAGCCGATTTTGTCTAGAGAATGCGTATTTTTGATGGAGATACAGTATAAACAAAACTCAACGTTAGTGAATTGTCAAAGAAACAATATAAAAAAAGTAACAATTAGAAAGAACAAAAATGATCAGTTTCTCAACTGTTATAAAAAAATTAGAATAATGATAAAATTTTATTAAGTAAAACATGGTTGCTTTATACGTTTTAGGTGTTATGGTTATCTCAGACATCATCACACTATTATAATTCTTTTAATTATATCATGGGAATAATCATCAAATTATGCCTTAAGGATTATTCATCAATAATCCAACCAGCACACATCCATACGTTGCGATATTTGTGTGATGGTGCAAACGATATGGAAATTGAGATTATTAACACTGTGGGAATTGTCTTCTTTGAGTGTTGTGAGAATTAGTCTTTTGTTCATGATTATAAATGTGAGAAGTAAGTTTGAATTATACCGTATTATTACGATAGAAGGAAGTGCACAAATATGGCCGAATACAAATCACTGTTTATAGCATTTATAAGGTGTAACAGATATAAACTACTATGTCGTGGAGGTAAAATATACCATTTATGGACATGTTGAATTTAGGGTTTTAATGTTACTTCAAATGTTTCCATTTAGATCTGGTAGTTGTTAACATTGTAGAAGGCGGCATATACAGTTGACACAATAGTTAGTAAATTAATATTAAGTTGCATAACAGAGAAATTGAATATGGATGAATGTAAAGGAATCTTTACTAAAATGGGAGTTAGTATAACATCAGCTACATCGCATAGAAACGCAAGTGATATTCAACGGATGCAGTTGCAGTTGGAAATTTAATTTTTAGAAGTATAAACACCTATAATTATACTGGAAAATTAAAAGAAGAATTATTGATCAAACTAAAAACAGACACCAACTTTCCAATCCACCAGCGTTAAATGCAGATATCAATTGTATAAATTCTACCAATGCGAAATGATAATATGATATACTGTACCAATTAGTTTGACGACTATAATCAATGATAATAATAATAATAGGTTAAAGTGGCAGTAACAAAAAATTACCAACAGTATAATAGTTAATTGTAGTTTAATTCACTATCGTTTAGTATGACCGGATACCAGATATTAATGAATCAGAGAAAATACAATACTAAAAAACTGATACCCAATGTATATCGAGGTCAAGATTGATAAAAGGTCCATTCATCGTGTAGTTAAAATCGCGACATTTTGATGAATAGAAATTACAGGACCAAGACCTTGTATTTGCCTCAGGATTTTTAAAAGGGTTTAAAAGCATACTTCATCAAATTTACTTGGATTTTAAATACTCATCATATGCTATTAGTGTCATCTTGTTTTTTAATCAATTGCTGTATTATTAAAAATCAAGCTTTTCATAGCCTATAACAATGTGATATTTCTGATTTTAGATTGACATTTATCATAAGGCGGGCTGACGATAATACGTTTCATACTATTGTAGTAGATGGAGCCAGTCAATGTAATTTATGGAATTTGAATGCAAATACTGAGGAACCATTTGTAAGCATTTAAGTTGGTTCTGTTAATGCATTGTAGCATTGAATAAATTAGCTTCTGACAAAAAACAGGGTGAAAAAGTGGTAATAGGTTCCAGTGATGGTCATTTTTATGTTTATGACATTGGAGAGGTAAGACTAAAACTTAATGTAGATCACCTCTAGCGCAATTATTATAACGTAAGACTATATCATCACCAAATAAACTACCACACTATATAAACATGTATAAAGGTTTACAGCAATAAGCTTGAATCAAGTGGGTACAACATTGTAAATCCTTGATAAAGTTCCCAAGTATTATGAAATCTCTTATTTTTAAAACTTAGAAGGCTTATAAGCGGAATATTAATTTAGAAAATTATTTTTGTCCAGATCATCAATTTTGACATTTTTTAAATTTTCTTTTTCTGATTTTGCAAATCTAGAGTTAATTATACTATCAATTATAAAAACAAAAAATATACACATATACAGAAGCTAGCGCTCTATTTACTGAATAAAAAATAACAAACCTTATTATTGCAAAATATTACATGAAAATCCTTTAATCAAAAATCCGTTTTTGGGGCAAAAGTACAAAATTGCATTAGTTAACATTTAATATGAAGCTTTTATAAAATGCGTATTAGTCATGGCTACAATTTTCTTTCACAATGTTGTATATTTAAACGTTCATTTTGGTATCAAAATTTGATTTTTCTGTTTTTTCATCAAAATCATGAGTGTTGGTAAGGATAAAATGAGCCCCGAAAATGTCCGCTACAAAAACTGAATTTTCAGGCCTTACGTGGTTAAATATAAGAAAATTTGTAAAAGAACGCCTTTTTATTTGAAACTTGATATACCATAGTGTAAGAGACTTAGTAGCTGTTCGACGTTATTGCTATGCTCAATTATGGCGTTGCTCTGAGGGCTCGCTTTTGCAATTTTTTAATGAATGTATGATATAACAGATAGTTTTTCTAGTAGAAAAATGTATATTCGTTTCTATGATAGCAGATATTGCCTACTTTGTTTAATTTATGGGTTGATGAGCTGTAATGCTGCTTTTACATTGACTGAAATGTGCAATTTAGCAGGGTTTTAATTACTCTAAATAATGAAAAACCCTGAAAATCCTTTTCTACGTTTGTTGTTTCTCATTTTTTGTTTTCATATTCCAAGGATATATTCACCGTTTGATAAGGCATATCAGACTATCAAGCTAGTGTTCTTTTCGTTTATCTGAATATCCATGCTACCACAAGAGACTAATATTTTTAATATAGATAGCAGTCGTTATATTAGAGACTTATATTTTCATTTTAACCGCATTCTAATATCAAATATCATTATTTACTACCGTATTGTTGGACGTATTTCGTAATTACCAGATCAAGTTGAAGGAAATGATATTTATATCTACTCAATGAGAAGCTAAAACTGGCTACAAACCCACAAAATGTTCGAGAAAAGTGATGAAATTCCAAATGATATAGAAATATAAACAATGAATAATCTGACGTCTTACCTAATAACCATAGTTTTGATCGTAGCTAATGTATACTTGAAAACAAATCTTTTTACAGCTGACAATCGTAAATTGAAATAGTAAATGTAATTATCTCAATAAAAAATGAATATTGTTTATAGAACAAATCGCTACTGATACCCATTAAATTACAGTACTACATATACAGTACTCAAGAAAAAGCCTTGCGTGCCTTTTCAGTCTTGGACAAATTGAGAAAAGCTGCTAATCCGACTAGCAGCAGAAGTACGGTAATAAAAAAACACACATATCGAGGGGATGTTTGCCTAGTTCTTACGCTGTTACACCTATGTGCTTTTCTCCTAGTTTTAACTGAAAAGTTGTGGTTCAAAACTCGAGCAAGCGTATGTCTTTCGGGGCTTGTACATGTAAGGCTAGAAACACAACTAAGCATTCCTTCAATGTTTTTTTGTTATACGTTTTTACTACATGCCGCTTCCTACATAGGATTGGCAGCAAGTGTTGTCTAATTTTTTTTATACAATATACTTTGCTATTTATGGCGCTATTTCTGGAAATCGCTTTTCTCTACAAATATTTTATTCTACAAGTTCAAGATTTTCCTAGTTCTACAAAAACAACAGCGATCTACACGGATCACTATAACGTTATGCGCTATACTGTAGGCCTATTACATCAGTACAGTTTGATTTTGGCGTTCATAAATTTGAGTAGTAAATCCAGTGGTATTAATTATAACATAAAGATATGCATAATAGAATCACTTTACTTGTTTCCTCTTCAATTGAAAATTCGCCTTTTATCAACAACTTTATTTACCCTTAATAGTAAATTTTAGGATAATTATTAGCATTACAATATTACAATTTAAAGTATATTATTTTTTACTCAAAAAAACTCATAGAACCTTTAGAATAATTCCCAAAAGCGGCTTCAATCAAGATATTACTTACCATCATCATGCCAATAAAGAAACGTATACCGTACATATTGTGTTGTTTTATTTTGGCCATAAAATTTAAGAGCTTGAGTTATGGGAGTCATGCCTTCAAAATAAAACAAATTTGTTAACCATGGGTCCACTAAGCTAAGAGTAGTTGTCATTTGCTTTTGTATTACCTGATGCTTTTTTTTGGGTTCGAGTTTAGGGGCGTTATATAGAATTTTTATTAATCTAATGATATAAATTTCATATCAGTGTTATTAGTTGTTGCACAAAAAATACTTCTTTAATCAACCTATAGTAATACAAGATTGGTTTATTAAGGATTATTAATATATATTATTTATATTAATTGCAGCATTGAACATCATCATTGGCATATTATTTAATTTTTAGATTTGCATAAATGCTGTTTTTATTTATCAGTAACAACGCCATATTGGCAATTAGTATTAGGGAAATCACTAAAGTCTCTCTTGCCTGGAGACTTACAACAGGGTGTTAATTATGTGGAATACCTTAAAAATAGTATGTTTGTATAATGTTTCATGTGTACACTATTCGAATATGATGAGTCCAAAATCAGGGAATTTAAAGCATGAAATAATAGCATAATACCCGAGAATAATATGAAAATAGAAGAGCAAGCTATACTCATCATATATTTTATGTATCAAGGAGGCTTCAATGTCAAAGTCGGTTTTAATGAGACATCTAAAATTTACTAGTGGAAGCAAGTATTGATGGCTACTTTAATGAAACTAGTGTTATATAAAAAGCAAAATATAAAATACTATGGTGGCATAAAAAAGAAAAATGCCTATGTATAAATGAAATGTAATTGCCGAGAATTTCCCATCAAGTCTATAAATGTGATTTTACTTTTATTATATGAGCTCAGAATTTACCAATTTTGATTGTGGATGACCCTAGAAGAAATTAACTCTTAAATATATATCATCCTTGTTTATCATACTACATCATACAGTACAATCGTAATTCGATTTAATGGAATAGTTGGGAGGGAGAAAAGTGTCCACTAAATCAAATTTTTTACTACATCGAATAAATCATTTTCCATAATATAATAGGATCAAAGAATGAGTATGAAAAGGCATTACTAGTGTATAGTATTAAATAATACTGTTAATAATAAAGGCTTTTTACATTCGAGCAACTGAATTAAACAGAGGATAAGAAATTTAATAAAAAGCTGAGGTAAATTAGACACGTGATTTGGTTATTCTCCATATCTCTTCTAATTTCATGGCTACCAGATCAAAGTATTACCCGCTAAATACAGTTCTATCCAATGATAGTATTCATACTTTACTAATATAGTGGACTAGGAGAAACGAAATTGTCCATTACCCACTAAATTGTTTTAGTGGATTTAGGCAGTAAAAATACGAAAAAAAAACGGGAGATTTCAAAATGTCCCTTAAATCGAAAATCCTTTATTTTTGAGTCCACTAAATCGAATCATGGCTGTATATCATGCAGACGCCGGTACATACATACAATATAAACAAGCGCATGTTTCATATGACATACAATAATAAATATACAGAAAATGCAACAAAAACATTAATAGATATTGCGAAGCATTCATTCAAATCATTTAAAATTGGCATTTTTATTTAAAGTATTACCATAAAGAGACCTTGTTCATAATTTCCATATATAGTTATGATACTAACAAGGTTAACTATCATGTTAAGTTCAAAGCCCATTTGATCCAAATTTCTGGTCTATGGAAATCTTCGCAATCCATGCCTCTCTTCCTCTCCACTCTCCACGTCAGTTGATCACTTTGCGGATCCACTAGATAGCTTGCATGTAAATATATACTAAATAATTATTTTTCTCTTACAATTAATAAAGAAGAACACATACGCAATAAAAAATCAAAGGCCCGTATGGCAATTTCATTGCCTGTGCATGTCTAAAATAAGCTGCCGCACAAAGTGGATACATTTATTTAAAATATTGATATATAAAACTCTTAGCCGTACAAAAATGAACTGTCAATCTAGACAAATTTATATATGCAAAGACTTTAGAATTAACGAATATCGCATGAATTTAGAACAAATAATATACAGCGTACCATTCAATTTTTTTATTGAAAACACAAATATAAGAGAATAATAAAGGACGTCAAACAGCAATCAGAATTAGAATAATTTACATGCCTCTTATTCCTATTTGGTCAGTAATAGCACTATATACTTCGAATGTCATTCTTCGTTTAACAGATGATTGATGATAATGCATTCATACGTTAAACGATATATAACTCACAGATTATGAACAGTGCTAAGGTTTCACAGGCTGTGGTACAGTAAGGCAATAAGACTTTGGTACTGATATAATTTGTGATGCAGCGGTTTAGGCTTTTGATAGTATAGAGTGTTATGTTTTGTTGATTCATACATTTATATTCTATCTGAAATTAATCATGAATAAGAAAAACACCGCATTTTACACTGACGTTGGTAATTTCATAGTCAGTTTCATATCCTCAAGGTTTTTTTCTACACAATAACTTTGTCTGAGATATATGCTTTTTTAAATAAGTGGACTACCATATTGTAGTCTGTATAAAAGCCTTTTTTTTTATTTGGAACTTTGTATTAAAAATCAATTAAAACAGGCATAAACCTATCGTACAAAAATCGAAACCACAATTTGTCAATTTGAATTTTATATACCCTATATAAGAATTGAATTTGTATTTCAGATTGCGGGAGGGGGTGTTCTCTGCCGGAAGGTGGAAGATTCCGGTAGGTGGTAGATGAAACCTCCCTCCGGAGTAATCCAGCGTGCTCCAAAAATAAGCCTGGAATGTGAGCGGGGTAGGGTGGAAAGGGTCGGGCATGGGTGTATAATGATTATACACAAATATCTGGCAACGCTCACAAATATTTTTTTATAATTACTCATATATATTTCATGTTTTATTTTATCTTATACATTGTAAAGGATAAGGAACCAGATATTGTAAATACAAGAGAATTGACTGAAATGTCTAATATTGGAGGAATGAATTAAAATCACTGTCGACTATGTCTTTTGTCAATTGGAAAAATTGTAGAATCAAGATCTTGAGACCATAAACAGTACAACAGACACAAAACAAACAATTAGGGCTAGAGAAATCAGAATTGTTAAAAGATAAAAAAATCCGAACAAAATTTCAGCTATAGATCATATCATGTTTTGTTATTGCATATATAGATAGTAATACACAAGCCAAAGTATCGACAAAAACTACAGATCCATAGGATAAATTAGATAATTCTAAGTACAAACTTAAATTACAGTATATATGTACATGTACTTTTGTAAATGACTAGTAAGAATACAATGTACAATTACTAACAAAATCGTCCCATTGTTTTGCATTTTTGGCTTCTAGGCCATTTGTCTAGGTAGGGTTGTGTGAAAAATGCCTTTCAAAAGCATATTGTTAGAAGGAGAGACATGGGTTATATCTAAAAAAATACATGCTGCTATAAGAGCTTCTTTTTGCCACAGCCAATGTCACCGCTTGAAGTCAGTCAGTACATTAGAACAGTTTCGATATTTTTTGAAAAAAAAGAAAATCTTTATTTAATATTTGGCCCAGTAGCCCTTATTCTTAAGACACATTTTAATAAGTCGTAGTATACTCACTATAATCTTTTAGACTTTTTCTGTAGTGATTGTCTTATATTGAACCTCTTTTACACTCTCCTGTTACTGCAATTTACCATTGCATACTGTCTCGTGTTTGTTAAGTCATCTATTGCGTGAATTTTACATGCTGTCAATGAGATTGAGGTTTGGTAGCGAAGGCGGCCATTCCACAACTTTTTTTAATTGCTGACTGAAGTATTCTTGACCAAATTAAGTGCATTCTTGGGGCCATTGTCATGATGAAGAATCATCTGATCTCGGCGAAAGCTTAATTCATCGCATACATCGGCCATAGTAAGCGCTAATTTGTCTTCAAAGGTATCTATTATGGCTCTCTCCGATAAACAAAAATTGCCTAAAGGCGAGAATCCGATTGGTGGAGACACCAAAGATTTTCAACATAATCCAAACAAACTGAAGAATCATTAAACCAGGGAAACCTTTGAATTAAATACTTAAACCTCAGGGGAACTCATTCAACTTTTCATCGAAACCAGGGACAAACACTCTACTGTTGTTTCCGCTGCACAATTTATCGACACTCAAGTTAAAGTCAAGGATTTGGGTGCCTTGATTTGAACACAATATCTTAAAGCCTGGGGCTTTCATACACAAAATGTCAACAACGATTTCATATACTTAGAAGCCAATTTTTGTGTAGCTGAAGACAGAAGAGCAGCTTCAGTATGAAGGAAAGAAAGTCATCGTTAGTCGCACTTTTCCTAAGGACACTACCATTGTTATTGCTAGCATTAACAATTTACCTCATGACGATGAAGAGATTTTGAAGGCTGAAATGTCAAAAATCTTCATTAAATACGAGGCCATTCTGAAAATGGGTTTACGTTTCACAACTCGCAGCCATTTATTTCCGAGCAGAGGATTTGTTATCCTGAATCCTCTTTCAAGTAAGTCTCACGAGAAATTGGTACCTCAGATTGCCTCCTAGAAAACCAAGGAAACTTCGAACCTTACTTTTACGGGCATGAACTCTATCTGTAGTTGTTGTCATGTCATTGATCATGTTCTTGGAAAATGTTCAGTTATAGGTCAGAGATTTGAAAGCTGCTTCATCCGTAATAAACCCGATCACGTACAAGCTGAATGTCCAGATTCTTGGTGGAATCAGTGAAAGAAGTCTTCTAAATTGAATTCACAATATATATCAGCAAACCAGCAAGCAACCACGAAGAAGGCAGTTACACCCAGTACTGGCCCCACTAAGCCTAAGCCCGTGCAGCACCAGGCGCCCACTGAAAAGGAAGTTACTCGAGCGGCAACAATTATTATGAGTAATCATAATAAGTATTGCAAATCCTTAAATATCAAAGGCGGATCACTTGATTATCAATATCTACTCAAAAAGAACAATCGTCAATTGTCTGATTTCTTTATCCGGCATTTAAGGGCGGTAAGATTTAGATATCTTTGCTTGCCAAGTAACCAATATGCCGTTTCTTGATTTTAACGATCGGGTTGCCATGCTCAATCTATACTTCCAATCCCTTCAAAGTATATGGTCATCAAAATGCGGACTATTTAACTTCAATAAAGATATTAATATGGAGAAGATTTACATATCTAATAATCATAGAATTATTTTAGCAGACTTAACTGTACCGGCAGAATCAAAATTATTGCCCATATATGTTCTCAATATTTATGCTCTAGCAGATTTACCTCAAAATAGAACCATTCTTTACAAGTTAATCGACTATATCAAATCTCTCGATTCCTACTGTATGTTGATAGTTTGGAACGCCTAATACTAGCTGGAGACTTCCACTTTCAATATGATCTACGTTTACCGGGTAACGCACCAAGTAAACAACCTACAGCATTCATCTTTTTTACGGATGATACTTTCCTCCATGATTGTAACAGTAGCTATAGCAATACTTTTTTATGGCATTACTTACCTTTAGACGAGGTAACGTCTGTCATATATTCTCAGGTTTGATAAATAATACTTAAAAAAGAATATAATTAAAAGAAAATGAGTAATGAATCAGTTCTTCAACTGTATAATAAAAACAAGATATCGTTTATTTAGATATAAAAGTATTGCCTTTTATATTGGTTTGACATTAAGATCCTGAGATGTACCTTGAGGCACTATTAAACCATTAGATCTGTTTGATAGTAATCTATAGATTTAAATGGATCAATCATCATTTAACTATGTTTGCAGAGCTTGTGAGTTCCCTTGTTTCAATGCTGCGCTAAATGTGCTTGGATATTGATTTGATAGCTACTTGATTGATTAACCGCTGGGATGAAATAATAAGGTGTTATAATGCAGGTCCAAGTGTTCTTGGTAATTACTGGATTAAACTTAGTACGCTAGGAGTTTATTATGTCCGATATCTAGGCTTTGCACTTCAATAAATGTCGTAGTCAATAGATTGTAAGATGTATAGATACAATAGAAGGTAATAACGTATGCTAATAGGGGGGAATACAACACCACTATAACAATAAAATTTGACCATGAGCGTAATGGGCTGATTTTATAGGCACAAATTGGTTTATACATAAACATCGTGCCGTTCTCAAAATTCCATGCATTTTGTACTGCATTGGGTTTTTAAATTATATTTGCTTTTATAAATATAGATTATAGACAACACAATTCAATACGCTGCTGATGTAGAGTAATACATGCGAGAGCCAATCTATTTACAGTTATCATCATTTGTACAAATGTTTATACTGTAGCTATAATGTTTACTACAGCAACAATGGTTTCTGCTCGAGCATAAACTTAAATAACACTTACTGCTTACATTTATATGTAAGCCAAATCTAAGATTATTATAGATGTTACTTTATCACATATAAAATTTAAACAAATTAACCTTCTTTAAACTTACTATTTTAGTTTGCGGATTGTCAGCTGTAAAAAGATTTGTTTTTAAGCATAACTACGATCAAAACTATGGTTATTACACAAGACATTAGATTATTCTCTTTTTTTTTTCGCTTATATATCATTCGAAATTTTATCACTTTTCTGAAACATTTTGTGAATTTGTAGCTAGTTCTAGCTTTTCTTTGAGTAGATAAAAATATCATTGCCTTCGAGTTGATCTGGTAATCAAGAAATGCGTCCGACAATACAATAGCGAATAATGATATTTAATCTTACAACGCGGCGGTTAAATGAAAATATCAGTTTCTAATATAGATTGCTACCTATATTAAAAACATTCATCCCTTATGTCAGTATGCATATTCTGTTAAAGGAAAGAATACCAGCTTGATAGTCTGATATGCCTTATCAAACGGTGAAAATATCCTTGGAATATCAAAACAAAAAGAGAGAAACAACAACCTTAGAAAAGGATTTTCAAGGCTTTACATTATTTAACGCAATTAAAAACCATGTTAAATTGCACATTTCAGTCAATGTAAAAGCAGAATTACAGCCCATGATTCATAAACTAAACAGCATAGGAGGCAATATCTGTTATTATAGAAACATACATTCTTCTACCAGAAACCCATCTGCCATATCATATAGTCATTAAAAAATTGGAAACGTGAGCCTGTAGAGCGACGCCATAATTGAGCATAGCAAGATCGAACGGCTACATCTCTTATACAATGGTATATGTCTAAGTTTTAAATAAAAATGCGTTTTTTTTCAACTTTTCTTATATTTAACCATGTACGGTCTGAAAATTCAGTTTTTGTAGCGGACATTTTCGGGGCTCATTTTATCCTTACCAACACACATGATTTTGATCAAAAATCAGAAAAAGCAAATTTTGATACCAAAATCAACGTTTAAATATACTACATTGTGAGAGAAAATTGTAGCCATAGCTAATACACATTTTATAGAAGCTTAATATTAAATGTCAATTATTGAAACTTTGTACTTTTGGCCCAAAAACGGGTTTTTGGTTGAAGGATTTTCATGTAATATTTTGCAATAAAAATATTTGGTATTTTTTATTAAGCAAATAGAGTGCTAAACTCTGTAGTTGTATATATTTTTTGTTTTTATAATTAGTAGTATAATTAACACTAGATTTGAAAAATCAGAAAAAAAAATTTAAAAAATGTCAAAACTGATGATCTGGACAAGAATAATTTTTGAAATTAATATTCCGCTTATAAGCCTTGTAAGTCTTAAAAATAAGAGATTTTGTAATACTGGAAAACTTTTTCAAGAATTGACAGTTCTATACCCACTTGATTCAAGCTTAATACTGTAAATCTTTATTCCTGTTAATATTATGTGGTAGTTTATTTGTTAATAATACAGTCTTACTTTATAATTGTTGCGCTAGAGGTGGTTTACATTGAGTTTTAGTCTTATCTCTCCAATACTACCATAAAAATAAACATGGCCAGCATTCGAACCTATTGCCGCCTTTTTACCTTCTTTATCCCAAGCCAACTAATTCAATGCTTTACCAGAATCAACTTCAGTACTTACAAATGGTTCCTCGGTATTTTCATTCAAATTCCATAAATTAAATTGACTTGTTCCGTCTACAGTAGTATCAAGTGTATTATCAGCCCCCCTTATGATAAATGTTAATCTAAAATCAGAAACATACCATCATTGTCATTGTTTTAAGCTATTATGAAAATCTTGATTTTTAATAATACAGCAATCAAATAAAAAACACGATCATACTAATGATACGATATCGTGAGTGTTTAACATCTAAATAAGTTTGATAAAGTATGCTTTTAAACCCTTTTAAAAACCCTGAGGCAAACACAACAATTTGGTCCTGTAATTTCTATCCATCCAAATGTCGCAATCTCCACTATGCAGTGGAATTACATACTAAAAACGCTTGAAAATAATAAAACAACCTAAGTCCCAAGTGTCGCTCATAAAATATGATGCCACTTGAAATGTGAACAACACTAATAAACAAGCGCTTCAATTGAACACAATAACAAACGCATGCTAAAAATATGAAATACCTTTTTGAACCATACATGTCGTGTAGATGATAGTACCCTTGATCACGGTGCAATCAATTACACAAATGACATGTATATCAAAAAAGGATTCTATCCAAATCAATAATAATAAGCAAAGATATCAATTTAGTCGACTGCCCATCATCTATATTGAAGTTGTTGCATTATCAATAAATAAGATTCAAGCATATAAAAACTACCCCTTAAAATTAAGGTTATTACATAAAATAGATATAACAATAATAAACAAAACAACCATTTCCCAAAAGGTCGATATTGTCACACTTGACATCAATCCCTTATGGTCAATGCTCTAAATAATTTACACTTAAAATATTAAATCAATAACAATGTACTCAAAACTGGAAGATTATTAAATATACATCCATTCAAGTCTGATGGCATCCAAGTTCTCCAAATAATCACTATAATAAATACCCTCCTACTTTTTCAATTAATTTAAACCTTCAGAAATCTTTTGTAATAAAAACGTTAGCTGATTATAATTGTATTTCTACTGCTTTTATTTTTATATTTTTTATTTTAATAAACAACTTCGTTATTTACTGCACACTATACAATGAATGTACCTTTGATCAATCTTGACCTAGATATACATTGAGTGTCAGTTTCTTATCAGCTGTGATTTTTTTAATTTATTAATATTCAGTCGTATTGGACGATGATTTGTAGCATTGCCAAAAAAAAAGAATAAATACTTCAAGAGTTTTCTGCATATCACATTATGGGATTATTTAGTAGGAATGGTTGCACTTAACTATGCTTTTTGAACCTATTGATGTTAATCCGAATAATTACTACTTTCATTCAAAGGTAAGCTTTGCTTTATACATTTATATTTACCCATTCAATAAATGGGATCGCATTTATTATCCATTATATCAATCAACCAACTTCATCTTGATTCGAAACATTTGAAAATTAAATGCCTCAATTATACTCGAGCCACCAGGTATTGCCACAAAAAAATATGGTACAGGTCGATGAAGGCATCACAATTTGGATCTTTTTTTTTGTGTTCATAGATCTGAGCTCTCTCACGTTGATAGATCTCTGTATAAACCATATTTCTATCTGTTGTTCAATTTAGCTGAAACACATTGAATGCCAACATCGTACTTGATAAAATGCCTAGCTTTATTGCGAGTCAACACAATTAATTTGATACTAGTTTAGCATCAGTAGTTGAATCAGATAAAAAATTTGAGATTATTAGACGACACCTTTTAATGGTTTTGCATGCCATGAGCTAATAATGAACCGTTATTATATATACGCTAATCAAGGATGGTGGGTTAACTCTAATGGACGAACGTGTCTATTAGCAGTATAAACGAAATATTAAAATCAAATATAGCAATTGAATGAGCAAAAGATGATAAACCATGTGAATTCGCATAATTGAATTGTTTCAAACGCTTTGAACTGAATACGCTTTTACTTTTGACCTACAAAAGCCATTTTATTAGTAAAATCCTGCAAGATTCAAATTATATACTACGACAAATATAGCAGTATCCAGAACTACAATTCTATTATTTGATTGATTTGCTGGTTACACCGTAGTAAGAATAAAATGTGTAATTTTTCTCGTGGGATTTGTTGCATACAGTAGTAAACCATTTCAGATTTAGAAATAGTGCTAAATTAGCCAGAACCAACATATACCGCAATGGCAACTGCCAAAATTAATAAGCAAACATCCTCGTTATGATGTATAACAAAAGCTGTATTTCAATGTGCTCTACATCCATTTTTTTTGGAAAAACTTGGCATTTCAAATATTAATGTAATAGATAATGTTAATAAGTAGATAGATACCAGAAAGAACACCAGAAAATTATAAACTTTTGTTTCTTGAAGGACTTGCTTTATTGAATGATCAACAGCAGTTAAAAATGGCGAAGTAAATACTACTAGACAATTCTATATACTGACCATTTTTTTAATTTTTGAAAAAGGCGGGTTTTTGATAGAAGAGCTATTGATACATAAAATAAGTATTCATGATAGATTATTAATGGCCTAAATGCAAACTCCACTAGCAAAAAAAACAACTTTTTTTTAAAAATCATAAATTGATTCAGAATTCGATGTGCTATCAAACATTTAACTGACAAACGCTGGTATTTATCTGGTCTTCTATCAAGTTTTAGAAACATTATTACTACTTGGGCATTTTTAAAACCATCGTCGATAAAAGGAATAATGCAGAAATGCATCTTATGGGATCAACTAGAATTGGTGAGATTACTGATATTAGTCGGTGTAAATAATAGTACTGTAGCCAACCAACGTGGTATTCAAACTTAGCAAATACTCACAATGACTCCAAAAGCTGGTATTTGAAATACTTGGAGCGCCTTTGTTTATATCTACATATATCCATGTAGAATAACAGATTAGTTGGATCAGTATTCATAGAAATTGTCATATTTAACTTGTTTTCAATAAAGGTTCGCAGTAAATCATAGATAACACTTTGGCAATAGTTTTCTCAACACATAGTATAGGTTGTGGATATTTCTCTTTGAAATTAGCGTGCCAAAGAGGTGTCCCTACTGCCATGTAAAATTGGAAACCATTAATGTCGAAATTCGCTTAAATAGGGTTCCTGTTGTAGATTTTTTATGATTATCTGGAAAAAATAGGTTTCGGATGGCAGTTTTTAAATGCTTTCAAATGTTTTGCACAATATTGAGCTGAACCTTGTAAAATCTTAAAAGAAGATGTACTTCCACTCTATAAGCTATTGATATTTCTCGGGAAATAGAGATATTAATATCAGAATATAAGTGCGTTGGCAAAATATTGACCAAAATTGACCAAAATTGACCAAGGTCTACCTAAAATCGATTATAAAAAATTGAGCATCTAAATTGATGAGGTATTGATTTTTTATATATACAAGATAGATCCAACTCTGAGCTACTTTGTATTTTTTCCTTCGTCGAAAAATATTAATTTTTTGTCGAGATAATCAAAATAATAGTTCATATTACAGCTTCACCCTATGGTAACTGAGTTTCAAAATTAATTTTGCAAATCGACCAGAAAATGATCAAAAAATTAAAATGGTTTAATGGCTCATGAACTGCAAAGTAAATTGAAATAACTTATTAAATAGTTTTTGTACAGTTTTGAATTCTGCATCCATTAAAGTAAAATTCAAACAAATATTTTCTATTAAATTTTGCGTAAAACGTGTTTAAAATTTTGGAGGTTTTTTGGAGATATACAACACTTTTTATAAAAATACTTCAAAAATAAAAAAATGAGATAATGTGCAACGAAATTATCTATGGATCGAGCTATTGCTAACCTTTTCAACTGCATTTTTCGTAGAGAAAACAAGATTTTTGTCAATTTTGTTTTCAAATTCAAAATTTGGGATGAGGGTATACAAGGGAGAATTCGAATCTAAAAATGATGATATTTTTGTTAGTGCACGTTTTTGAGAATAACTCCACGAAAAATCAACATTTTGAAAATAACTAAATTGGATCCGAGAGAGCTCAACGTGATTGATGACATGAATATAAAAAAAAATACTGTTCAATTTAGCGAATATTTTGAAATCTACTACAAAAAGGCCAAAAAAGAGGAATAGAAAAAAAAAGGTGCTCAGAATGTTTTCATATTACAGTATGTTATAGAACTCCTCAAAACATGTAAGTTTTATTATTAAAAAGTGGTAGTATTACTTAATGCTTTACAGGGATATGAAGACTCAAAGTTCGTAATTTTTGGCAGTGGATTAATGATAGAAATCTAAAACATTAGCACAGAAAAAGTTACACCAACTGCTAGAGATAGTATATTTCTGGACACGCGTTTTTGGATGAAACTTGAACATCTCAAGTACATGTTCATGTATTTTAATTTTATTATTATTTATTGGGGGCAATCATAGATCGACTCTATTTTATAAGAAACTATTAACATCACTTTTCGAGATGCAAGCCATTTATTGTCCAAACGTGCAACCTACTTAATCAGACGTTTCTCTATATTATTATTTTATATATCGTTCATTCACCAAAGATATTTTGGTATTGTTTTTCGTCTATGTTGCCTAATTTTTAAATGCTGCTAGGTTATATAGCACTCGTTAAAATGAATTGATGACGAAAGTAACAAAACTGGATCGTTGAGAATTTGCTCTCTCCTCTGCTGTACGATGTATTGTACGCGCAGTGATCTTGATTCTTATCCTTTCAGATTTGACTTTCTTAAAACTATACAAAAGATATAAATACAACCAAAAAAAAAAAGAAAAAGAAAAAAAAAAACATTTATTATTATGAAAATAATGCAGGAAATAATATATTTATTTCCTATAAAATTGTCTCTTGAAATGAAACCAAAGCGACAGTACACCACGATCAAAACTACATCTAAATCCTTTTTTATGCGAGTATTCCCACTCACGATTTACAATACGGAAAGCAATATCTTCATAAGGGGGTCCAGCATGGAAACGAATCAAAACAGTATCAGGCGATTCAGGATCTTTATCGATAAAATAAGTAGGTGCTTTTGATGGATCAATGAGATCAGGATAAAAGATATTGAACTTATAGCCTTGAACTACCTTTGGAGGAGGATTATCAAGATCGTAATGAGTTTGATTGTATTTGTTCCATTCATAACCAGTATGAACTCGATTGAAATAACGAGGTTTACGAGGTCTATATTTATCTTGCCAATTGTAGGTTTGTTGACCCAATTCTGCTTCAATATTGAATAAATCTTCATCTTCATCGACACCTTTAGCTGCTTCTTGTTCAAATAGGACTGTAGATGCAATAGATTCATCCTTGTTGCGTACTTGTTCAACCACTTGGTTGTCTTCTTCCTCAAATTTGGGTTGTTTGGGAATAATAATACTGTTCAATACAATGCGACGTTTTTCCATGAGTTCTTGTAAATCTTGCATTGGGTCCACAATTTCAAGCTCTCGATCCTCCCTATTTAAGCTAGTCATTGGCTCAGGACTCATTGCTCGATTATATTCTTCCAACAATAGTGAATTACCACCTGGTTTCACCATTTCTGTCTTGATGAATGTTTCATCTTGAGCTTGTGTCATGGCTTCATCAACAGGCTCTGATGCAATGCCTTCGCCCGCCACTACACCTTGACCATGTACCTCTCTTTCTTGCATAGATAATACTCGTTCCAATTCTTCTTGTACTTTTAGTGCTTCCTCACGTTGTTTGTTTCGTAATTGTTCTAATCGAGCTGCCAAAATATCCTGATGCATATCATTTAATCTCGCCTTTGCTTTATAAATTACTAATTCTTTCAATAAATTCTCCCAATATTCGACATCGATAGGCTCATTACTAGCAAGCTTTCTTTGAATTTGATCTTGCAATACTGAAAGTTGCGCTACAGTTTTTCCAGATAAAACTCGATGCACATCTTGATTTACTGTTAATGCAATACCACCAGATTGTAAACGTTCTTCATTTTCACGCATTTTAGTAAGGCAATCCTCTGCTACGACGATCATTGCACGCCAAAATTCTAATGTTTTGGGATTTTTCTCCAATGCTAAATGCATTTGAATGTCTTTATGTAATTCATCTGTGTCCGCCAAAGAGAGATTCTACAAATAAATGTCAACAACTTTTTACCTTGTAGCTTCTACAATCATTTACTTACTTCAAATATGGTATAGGGTTCATCTAAATCAATTTCCAAATCAACATCTTCTTCTACCTTATCAGGCTCATTCGCCAATCTCAAATTCATTGCTAAAATATCAATTGGTTTAGCACGACCATCACGAATACGAATAGCAGCTCTCTGTTTTGCTTGTTCCAAATGAAATTCTTCTTCCTTTGCTTCCCAATCACCCATAGCAGCTAATTCAGCATCTCTTTGGATACGTGTTTGTTCTTCCTCCCTCAATTCAAGCTCTCTTTCACGTTCTGCTCTTCTTTTATTTAGTTTTGCTAATTCTTCATCTGCTTCTCTTTTGCGATCACGTTCTCTCTTTTGTAAATCTGTTTCTGATAATCCCAATTGCTTTTTATCGCGTTGTTTCTTTTTACCCCATACAAATTTGGATTCTAAATTGACATCGTTGAAAGGGTTATTGACATTGGAATAACCTAATGTTTCTAATGATGGTTGTCCAGTTTCGATTTTTTCTTTTCCTTCATCATCATCGCTACCATATCTACTCTTGTATTTCTTTTTCTCTTTTTTATGCTTGCTACTACGATGGCGATCTACTGAATCATCACGATGTCTAAAGGAGTTTTAGTCATGTACTGTATAGTTATGCTAGTCATTATATCATACCTTCTTTTTCTATCTTTATCCTCACTGCGACTACGGTGTCTGCTGCGTCTTTCGGAAGAGCGATGTCTGCTGCGTCTTTCTGGAGATCTTTGTCTAGACGACCTATGTCTATCTCTTCGTTCTGGTGATTGTGCCATAATTTTGTTAATAGAGAAAAAGAGTATAGGTTTTTCGCGGTTGTTCAAATGGTTGCTATTATAATACTATCATCATCAATGAAAGGCTCTATTTCAAGTTTTGCGAGACCCCACCCAATAAGCCACTTATTGAACTAGAATTGGTTCAAAAGATTTATCTGAAATAACCCTTACTTCTTCTCTAAAACACTATATAATACAAAATACAAAATGAAGTTGACAGCAGATTTACTCTCAAACAGTGTATCACAAATCAATGCTTTAGGTGATCGTGAACTTGTTCTTAGAGGTATACTATTATTCTGCGCGTGCGCGTTTGCTTATTGAACAGCATTCTAATACTTTCATTTAGATTTAAAGATACCTGCTATCGAGAACTTGGGCGTTACTAAAGTAAATAACTTGTATAAATGCGAATTGAATTTATCATTCATACTATTGTATAGGATTTAAATGATGCCATCGATTTCACAAATAACGATTTGCGTGTTCTTGGAAATTTTCCTCGTTTGAACCGTCTTCAACATTTACTTTTAAACAACAACCGTATCAGTAAAATTGATACAGGACTTTATAGCTATGTCCCTAATTTGAATACTATCATTTTAACTAACAACGCCCTCAGCGAATTGGGAGATTTGGAAGCTCTTGTAGAATGTCAAAAGTTAACACATCTCAGTTTATTGGATAATCCTGTTGCAAAGAAAGAATATTATCGTCTCTATTTGATTTATAAATTACCTCAATTACGTGTATTGGATTTCAACAAGGTTAAATTATCTGAAAAGAAAGAAGCAATGGCACTTTTCCGTAAATCTGATGGTACAGAAAATGATTTGATTAAATCACTTGTAGACAACAAGACCAAGACATTTGAAGTTGGAGAAGGTTTAAATAATACCCCAAGTGGTATTGTTGGACTTACACCTGATGAACAACTAAAGATCAAGGTACAAATAGTTATTTTATTTATTAATGCATATATTTAACACTTTTATTCAACTGTATAGGAGGCACTCAAACAAGCTACTTCACTTGATGAAATTTCAAGATTAGAACGTTTATTAAAAGCAGGACATGTTCCTACTGCTAAATAATAAAGAAAACTGTATTATATATAAATTAATGTCCTTCTTCTGGTAAAGAGTCAAATGTCATTTTCAATTCCTTCATTTTCATGCCAACTTTGGTTTTAACTTCATTTCTCATATCGTCAGATGGTAATGCATCCAAGAAATCATCATATGCTGTCAATACTTGATTGACTGCCTTTTCAGCTGTTGAAAGATCTTCATGATAGTATGTTGTACCTTGCGATTCCTCAGCATATTCCAACTAATGTGTGCAAAATGTGTCAGTCGTGTTGAACCGTATAATTAGGGAAGTTTACCTCATCTTTGGCTGCACTAAATAATTCTTCGATTTTATTCATGGATTCTTCCATATTAACCTTGCTGTCAACTACAGGTGTACTAAATAAGCGAGCTATAGTAGGAAAACGCGGGTTAAATCTCCAATTCCAAGAGATAAATGTGGGAATGTTTCATTACCATTACTAGGTCTGAAAATCAAATTTTGTCTAGTAAATGATTTTGTAAATAATGAAAGTGATATAAATCTGTTCATTTTATCTAGTATGTATTGTATTCAAAAAGATAAAAAAAGGCGTTAATTCACTAAATACGACGTAATGGTACCCCATTAAAAGCAGCCTAAAACTTCCCCGGAGCTTATATAAAAAGAATCGCAGCAACAGTACAGCATTGGGCTTGTCATTCATCTTTGTAATGCTATATCTATATTAAGGTCTTCTTTCTCTTTCTTCTTTACCTTTTTCCCCTCCCTTTTTCTTTACCTTTTTTTTCTTCATCAAAACATGGCCGATAAAATCCAAAAAGATCTAGATCAATTAGTTAAAAAGTATTCTCATGTCCCTGTAAAAGGTGGATGGGAAGTACCTCGCAAACTTTTCCATTACTCTATCGGTGAGTTTCTTACAGACTATGCAAAAACTTCAAATCAATTAACACATCAAAAAAGGATTTGTTGTATTATATTTATACATGAATGGCACAGAAACTCAAGACGTGTATCCAGTTTTAATGGTGTTTTTATGCATTGTTGGTTCTGCTGAATTTTTAAGATTTAATTTTGAATGGTTTAATCAATTTTACTGCTACTTACTTGGTCCCTTGATGAGACCATCTGAAATTAAAAATCGTATCAATGGAGTTGTTTATTACTTGTTGGGTAAAATGGAATGAATATACAATATACATTAACATTTGAGAAAATTGACATCAACTCCGAATTGTATAGGCTGTGTCATTGTTCTATATTACTTTCCCAAAGACATTGCTTCCCTTAGCATAATTTATCTTAGCTGGACTGATCCTACAGCAAGTATTTGTGGTAAATTATGGGGAAAGTATACACCGCAATACGGTGGCAAAAGCTTGGCTGGGTCCTTGGGCGCCATGATAACAGGTGCGCTTGTGACATTTATGTATTTCGGTCCATTGGCACGTTATCCCTTGTCTTACACACCATCAACATCTGAAATTCCATTGATTGTCATGGCCGTATATGGTGGTCTCGTGGCTGCATTCAGTGAAGGTGTGAGTAATTTATTGTTTGGATTAGATGATAACTTGACTATTCCTGTGATCAGTGCAATTTTGTTATGGATACCATTAGTTGGTTTTGGTTTGGGAAATTGAATTAGATTATGGTTACTCTTTAGATAGAATATATTTATATATAAATTAGACAGTTTTTTATTTTTTATTATTTGTGTAAATTAAGTGTTGTAAATGAATAATTTTTGTTCTTGCTCAGTTTCTGTACATGAATTAATTGCTGTATCTTCCATAATAAAAGGTCCATCTTCATCTAAATTAAATGCATTGTTAGCTGTAGGTAAAAACTCTTGTTGATTATAGTTATTCGCTCTCATATTATTGTGATGGCCACCTGGGATATTAATTGCATTGCTACTAAAATATCTTGATTGCTGATCTGCATCCTCGTAACCATAGTTGTCGTTACTGGTTGCTATACCACTATAAAAAGGCATATTCCATGATGATGACGATGATTCATATGAAGGTTGTTGGTTATTATGATGGCTACTACTTAGATAATCTCGGTTTGCTGCTACTGATGAAGATGCTGGTAATTGCTGCTTGCGTAACTCGGTAGGTGTTAATAAATCGTTTAATGACGAAGGTAATATAAAATCATTTATATCGTTGAAATAATCTTCCTGTTGTTGTTGTTGCTGTCTTTCTGAAATACTTTTTTGAGATTGATACGAATTGTTTGTTTGAAATAAATAAGGCGATCTTTGTTGAAAGGATTGTTTGTTAGTTTCATCAACCATCAACAAAGAAAATGGAGATGGAGAAGGGACCGATGAACCAAACGGATCCATAAAATAATCATTCATTGACCAAGAAGTAGATGGAGCATTTGCAGTAATAGCAGGAGCAACTGCAGTGGTATTAGTAGTAGTGGTAGTTGTAGTAATGGAATTGGATCTCACATTATATGGAGACATTGTATGTAAAAGTGCACATTTACTACCAAACCTACAATTTCCTTTTCTAAAGTATTTACACACGGACAATTCAGATGTAGGATCTGGATTATGCGAAAAAATGCAATTTGCGCCTGCTGTGCATGTTCCTTGTTTAAAGAATTTACACGGTACATGAGATAAGTTAGAGGCTAATAGAAACTATTTAGTAAATAGTTTATGATTATTTTTCATAGAATTTTACATTTATTTTGTTGTTTATCTATGACATTATTTGGTAATGGTGGTGGTTGCTGAAGGCGTGTTAATGAAGATTTTAATTGGAACGCAGATGGTGAACTTTTGGATAATGAATTAACAGATAATTTATTAAAACTTTGATCCAATGCTTCCAAATCATTCATTTTTTATTAGATGAAAAAGAAAGGGAAACAAACAAAAGAGAAAGAAAAGTGAATTAAAGATGTGTACGTAGGACCACAAGAATACAATACAAATCAACAACAGGAAAGTTTTTCCCCCTCGTTCTATTATGCTTCAAGTAACACAGCAACAACAACAAAAAGTTGAGGAGTAACTGAAATTGGTTTTTATGCAAAATTTCAATTTACTCTCCTTAGTTGAATGTACAAAAATATCGTAATAATCCCATTTTCTTTATTGTTGTTATATATACATTTATGTACAAACTTACCTATTTTACATTTAAACAACTACAAAAAAAATGTTGTCAATTTAAACATGTATTATAGTAAAAAAAAAACCCCACACAAACAAATGGCGTCTTGATAAGCTGTGTGTACAATAGAAACGACCACATTGAAATAATTAAATTTGACTCCTTGCTCTATTTTCTTTTTTCTTTTTTTCGCCCGCGTACAACTCTTCTTTATGAAAAACAATTTCTTTTTTTTTATGATTTTTGGAATAAAAAGTACTTTCAACTTGACTTCTTGCTTTATAAATTATGTATATTTTTTTGGGCTATTTATTGTTTGAGGTAGAGAGAGAGATTTGATTTTGATTTTGATTTTGAGTGTTTGATTGAAGTGTTTGAATGACTTGTTATGGTTCTGTTTTTGATTTGTTTGTTTGTTTTGACACACTGTGATTTCATATATATATTAAAAAAAGAAAAATAAATGTGATAAAATTGAAAAAAAAAGGTGAAAATAACACCATTTCTGCATATTTCATAAATATATATATATATATATGTGAGTGTGCTTTGTACTTTTTTTAAATTTTATCTTAACGAGACCAAGATCTACTACGACTTCTTGAACGATAATATCTTCTGCGAGGAGAACGAGAGCGTTCTCTACGACGTCCATCATCTCTACCACGGTCTCTACCACCACGACGATCATCTCTACCACCATGTCTAAAGGAGCCACGTTCACGTTCAAAACCAGGCTTTCTTTCACCCATATATTCACCAGGAGTAGGTGTGTGAGGACGATGTGTGACAGAATAATCTACACGAATTTTACGATCGTCAATATCCATACCGTTCAGTGCATCACGAGCACGAGTAGCTTCGCTTTGCTCTTTAAAGTAAACGAAACCGAAGCCTCTTGATCTATTGCTCTACAAATTCAAATCATTAGAATATATAAATTGTATATATACATTATAAAAAACTTACTCTGTGATCGTAAACAATTGTAACCTTTTCAATGGTTCCAAATTCACGGAAAACTTCTTCCAAATCAACTTCACGAGTTCTTAAACTCAAACCGAAAACACCGAGAATGTTGGACATTTCAGGTTCATCTCTAGTACCATGGAATTCCTTATTGGCTTCACTAGAAACAGAAAATTATGATAAATATTACGAAAAATTGACAGTTTTTTTTTTTTGTGAAAAAATTTTAAGCAACATACGATCTATTACGAATAGGTGAGCGACGACGAGGACTACCACTACGACGACGACGAGGAGGAGAAAGGGGACTAATGTTATAAAATAAATAAGTATATATACACGTAATTCTAAAATTTAATTTATATCTACCTTCTTCTTCTAGATCTACGATCTCTGGGACTTCTAGATCTAGAGCGAGATAAACTACGAC
Organism: Mucor racemosus; assembly: GCA_027405735.1. Taxonomy (NCBI): domain Eukaryota; kingdom Fungi; phylum Mucoromycota; class Mucoromycetes; order Mucorales; family Mucoraceae; genus Mucor; species Mucor racemosus. Next base: position 468,452 of record JAPEHQ010000014.1, on the reverse strand, counting down.
GACGCTCTCTACGGCCAGGAGAATCATGACGACGAGAGGAGCTACGACGAGGAGGGGGAGAACGCGATCGGCTACGAACTTCACGCTTGGGGCTTCTAGAAAGAGAGCGAGAGCGAGAACGAGGAGAACGAGAACGTTCATGTCTAACATCCTCCATAGGTTGTTGCTCCTCAGACTTTAAAGGTCTTTGTTCATAATCATCCTATATACAGATATTACTATATTTTATTTAATTGATCATTTTATAAATTAATTACCTTGGGACTAGCGGGTCTATCGTAATCTGCCATATTTTATTTTTATTGTTAAAAATGGATTTTACAAATAAAAAAAAAAGGGAAGAAATTGAAAAAAATTTCTTATGGAGGAAAAGGGAAATGCACACCAATAGCCACTGCGTCATCATAACTACTAGTGGTAATCAACTATTAAATCCCAGTAATTGAATGAACATGACATATTTGGCAGGTTGTTGTCATTTCTACCCTCAATTGATGTATCCATGGCCGTTGGCAGTTCTGATCAAGCTGCTATTTAATCAGGAAACCATATGGTTTTCGAAAGTTTATTGTATTCCATTGAATTAAATCAACAATACTCGAATACGTCATTTGATGTTTATTGTCTTTGCTGATTCATGGTAATGTATTAAGTACCTTTAAAGCTCAATGGCACTATACATTCTTGACAGGAGGAGTGCTTGGGATAAAATTAAACGCCAATCGAGCTAAAAATAAAAGTATATTGAATAAAGGTATTGCCCATTTAATTTTCATTTACCCTTAGGAGTATATATGTCGCCTTTGTACATTGACAATGACTATGTTTCACAATCATAGTTTAAATAGTTTGGACTCAGAATTCTTGTAATGAATTAATCACTGTGTTCTGAATAGTGAATGCCGATCAAATACGAAAAGATTAATTATATCGATAATTTGATTTTGTTACATAAGATCTCGGTCAAATATACACGTGATAGACATGTGGTTTCGGCTGTTCATGTCTCTAGTACCAATTAAGCTATTCGTAGCTAAACGCATGCAATTCTCGCAACGGATAATGAAAGCTCCTGAATTGAATTCACTTTTTTGCAAATGACTAATTAAATCTTTGAGTTGGTGTTTACACTTTCAAAGATTTTTGCATATATATATAAAATAAAAAACTTGTTAAAAATTACTTGAAATTGCTTTTGCGTATATGCAATTCCTCCCCGTATTTTTTATTTTGGAATAACCTTGGTAATCGTTGACAATTAGGCACACCTAGGGTTAGCGGGCAGCTGGCTGCAAGCGGGATAAATACTCCGAAAATTAAGAATATTTTTGAAACGTCCCACAAAGCAGTATTTTGTACATTTTTTTTAGTTACAAAAAAATGTTACTATATAATCCAACCCTTTCTGCAGTTTTATTGCGTTTTAAACTTGCCCTGCAAGCTCTTAAACGCACAAAACAATCCCTTTAAAACCGTATAACGCAGAGCTCGGAGTGTCAAATTCATAAAAATTATTTGATCCTCGACGAGCTCCCAAATGGACAAATTTATCATTTCGGCCCTTGGTGGTTGGGCCGAATGGTTAAGAAGTGTACTTCCCAAGCGCACGACTCGAGTTCGAATCCTGGTGGACGCAAGTTTGTTTGATAATATTATGTAGTACTGTATCTCCTGTTTAGTGTCATGTCACCAACCCACAACTTTTTCGTATGACGTTCTCCGCATGCCCGTTTTGGCTCTTGGTGCAGCACTTTAATTAGTCGATTTCTTTCCCATCTTTCATAGTATAATCATTATAGCGACCTTGTTTACAGTAGGCCCACTTGTGGAGACCTCTCAACCTCTTCCCATATGGCTTACGTTGTGCTACATGAAACGTTATTGTAGGAGTTTCATGTATATTAAGTCTTCACATTAAATAATAATAAATAAAAGTATATCCACTACGTTCTACCCTAAAAAAAAAACAAATTTATCATTTCGAAAACAAATCAACTAAAAGCGCAATATTCTACTATCCATACTTATGTAGGCATTATAATCTTTCTACTCCCAAATTTTGTGCTCTTTTAAATGGTGCTGTTGATTTTGAGATTTGGTACAACTGTGGAAAGATATTTGTAGGAAACCGAAATTCAGTTTTTCACAGAAATATCAACAATATCAATAATAAACCTCAAATCTAAAGGTTTAGAATGAAGGAAAAGTTTAATTTGGTCATTTTGAGCTTAGAAATACCTTAGTAAATTTCCTCATTTTTGGGGCGAAACATCGTGATTTTTGATTTTTTCAAATTTTCATGAGGTATCCCTCATGGAAAATGGTCAATTTCTCAAGTGTCGAAAAAATTTAAAAAAATGGTACAGGATGTATTTCTTGAATTGAGAAAATGGCTTGGACTTATTTTGAGCTCGAAGAAACGACTGTGTAACGACAAATATAGCATGAAAGATCAGGATTTTCAGAATTTTCAACAGATTTTAGACATCTGTGATGGCGTGGTATATTAGTTTGCTGTTAATTCTTATATTCTTTTATCTTGTATAGTTGTTTTTTTACTATTAGCATTGATTAATGTGATGATTTGCGAATTGCACTGATTTGTTACAAGGTTGTTGGTGGAACTAGCCTTCATTTTTTTTGGTTGCCAGCTTGAAATTTATTAGATGAAACCAAGATTGATGAAATAGTAATAGTTTTATACAATAGTACAGAATAATTTAATTGAAAATGAAATATCACCCTTTTTTCTCTTTCATTTATGGCCAATAATTCTGTCGTCAAGGGAGATTATTTGTAAATATTTTGATATATAGAGGGTGGTACGCATACCAAGCTAATGAAATTGCCGTAAAAGAACAAATCAAAACCAGGAAAGCTCGTATAAAAAGCTTCTAATTGACATTTCAGCAATATCTGTAAGGATACCAACTAATATGCATGTAAACACAGACAAGGCATAAATTAATTTTAGAGCTATTAAACAATTATGAAATACTCAAAAGTTCAGGGATTACTTTTTTCGGGGAATAAAATAAACTAAAGGCGCTTAAGAAGCGATTAGATCGTTTCCTGCAACAGACGTCTCTAGAAATATCCTTCGATTTGATAGAGGACGACCTGATAGATTTCTGCGACTGTGATAAGAAAAATTCCTAGCATATTTATACAAAGTTCCTGTTTGCCATCTTTTGCAGTTCGATAACGATCTTCCAAATAAATGGCAGAAATAATAGTAGAACTAATAAACATCACACAATATACGCTGAGTTCACATCTTGACAGTTTCTTTTTAAATAAGAGATTGCCCAATTCAATGCAAAAGATACTGGAATAAACAACCGTCAGGGCACAAGATTGAACTTTATTATTGGAGCCAAAATCAAGGTAGGCAAGAAGGGGAATTAATGTGCCTGAAACAGCAAATAAAATTGAAGTCCGTCTACAAACAATGCGGCGGCTTCCATATTCAGAAATGCGTAAATCCATGTAAAAAATCTGTGGTAAATATATAAGCTTTATAAAATTAAAATTAATAAACAGATAAGATCCAAAAGATTAATATATGAGTATTTATATAGCTAGTTCTAGCTTTTCACTGAGTAGATATAAATATCATTGCCTTCGATTTGATCTGGTACAAATCAAGAAATGCGTCCGACAATTCAATAGTAAATAATGTTGTTTGATCTTAGAATGCGGTTAAATGAAAATATCAGCCTCTAATATAGACTCCCACCTACCGTATATTAAAAATATAAATCCCTTATGTTAGCATGCGCATTCAGGTGAAAGAAAATAATACCAGCTTGATAGCCTGATATCCCTTATTAAATGGTAAATATATCCTTGGAATATGAAAACAGAAAGAGAGAAACCACACACGTAGAAAAGGATTTTCAAGGCTTTACATTATTTAGCGCAATTAAAACCCTGTTAAATTGCACATTTCAGCCAATGTAAAAGTAGTATTACAGCGCATGGACCATAAACTAAACAACATAGGCAATATCTGTTATCATGGAAACATACATTCTTCTACCAGAAAAACCCTCTGTCATATCATACAGTCATTAAAAAATTGCAAAAGCGAGCCTGCAGAGCGACGCCATAATTGAGCATAGCAAGGTCCAACGGCTACGTCTCTTATACTATGGTATGTGTCTAAATTTTAAATATAAATGCAGTTTTTTTTAAACTTTTCTTATATTTAACCATGTATGGTCTGAAAATTCAGTTTTTGTAGCGGACATTTTTGGGGCTCATTTTATCCTTACCAACACTCATGATTTTGATCAAAAATCAGAAAAATCAAATTTTGATACCAAAATCAACGTTTAAAGATACTACATTGTGAGAGAAAGTTGTAGCCATAACTAATGCACATCATATAAAAGCTTAATATTAAATAATAAGTAATAAAATTTTGTACTTTTGTCCCAAAAACGGTTTTTTGATTAAAGGATTTTCATGTAATATTTTGCAATAAAAATATTTGGTATTTTTTATTGAGCAAATAGAGCGCTAAATCCTGTATATTTGAATATTTTTTGTTTTTATAATTGGTAGTATTATTAACTCTAGATTTGCAAAATCAGAAAAAAAAAATTAAAAAATGTCAAAATTCATGATCTGGACAAGAATAATTTTTGAAATTAATATTCCGCTTATAAGCCTTGTAAGTCTTAAAAATAAGAGATTTTATAATACTTGAGAACTTTTTCAAGAATTTACGATGCTGTACCCACTCTATTTGAGCTTATTACTGTAAATCTTTATACATGATAATATTGTGTAGTAGTTTATTTGGTAATAATATAGTCTCATTTTATAATTATTGCGCTAGAGGTGGTTTATATTGAGTTTTAGTCTTACCTCTCCAATATCATAAAATAAACATGGCCAGCACTGGAACCTATTGCCGCCTTCTTTTTACCCTCTTTGTCCCTAGCTAATTTATTCAATGCTTTACCAGATCCAACAATCTAAGCACTTACAAATGGTTCCTCGGTATTTGAATTCAAATTCCATAAATTAAATTGACTTGTTCCATCTACAGTAGTAGTATCAAATGTACCATCAGTCCGCCCTATGATAAATGCCAATCTAAAATCAGAAATATCCCATTTTCATCGTTTTAAGCTATGAAAAGCTTGATTTTTAATAATACAACAATCAAATAAAAACCAAGATGATGCTGATAGCATATAGTGAGTATTTAAACCTAATTTTGATGAAGTATTATGCTTTTAAGCCCTTTTAAAAATCCTGAGGCAAACACAAAATCTTGGTCCTGTAATTTCTATCCATCAAAATTTTGCAATTTCCACTACACGATGAATGCACCTTTTATCAATCTTGACCTCGATATACATTGGGTATCAGTTTTTTAACAGTTGTATATTCTCTGATTCATTAATATTCGGTCATATTGAACGATGATAGTGCATTAAATAACGATTTACTATTATACTGTTGGTAATTTTTTTTTATTATTACTTTAAAAACTTGATCCTATTATTATTACCATTGATTATAGTCGTCGAACTATTTGGTAGAGTATATCATATTACCATTTTGCATTGGTAGAATTTATACAAATTGATATCTGCATTTTAAACACTGGTTGATTGGAAAGTTGATGTCTGTTTTTGGTTTGATCAATAATGCTTATTTTTTTGATTTTTCAGTATTATAATTATAGGTGTTTATACTTCTAAAAGCTGAACTTCCAACTGCAACTGCATCTGTTGAATATCACTTGCGTTTCTATGCACTGTAGCTGATGTTATACTATCTCACATTTTGATAAAGATTGCTTTACATTCATCCATATTCAGTTTTTGTGTTATACAGCTTAATATTAATGTATTAACATTGAGTTTTGTTTATATCTTTTACAAATGAGCATTTTTTTCAGATGATTACTACTACCAATTTCTTGGAAGCTCTACTATTATTTCTAAAAAGAAAAATATACGTTAATTTGCTGCATTTCCCAAAATAGTGAAGAAAAACTGACAAATACATGTTCACAAGTACGGGAGTTAAAAATGTAGACCGAAGGAGAGTGACAAGCTTAATGGGTAGCGCATGCGCTACAAATTGAGTGCGATATACATATTCGTGAGTTCAAACCCGCCAAAGAAGAAGCCCTTTAGTATTAAGATATAAATTTCGAAAGAGAATCTCTGATGACCTTGCTTTTCATTCAATATGATCCTCCTTTTTTTTTTCTTAGTAAGTTTTGCATTTGCATAAGTGTAGCAATTTTTTTTCCTTTTTCATTAATGCATATGATATGTATACTAATAGATTTGGCTAGCAAAACCTTGCTCGACACCAATACTACCAGCATCCATAGGTCATTGTACGTTCAGCTAGTTTGAGCAACAAGTTGGTTACCTGCTACTTACACCTACTAGGATCAGCAAGCCCATCAGTTTTTCTCAACAAATATGAATCCAAATGACCTCCCGTTGCAAGTACAGTACTTATAGCGCTGATCCGCAGAACTGAAAAAGGTTTAGCCTTGCCGTATATTTTCAGGATTGATGAATAATACTTAAAAAGAATACAATTATAAAAGAATAAGTAATGAATCAGTTCTTCAACTGCTGTATAATAAAAATAAGATAACGTTTATTTATATATAAAAGTATGGCCTTTTATATTGATTTGACATTGAGATCCTGAGATGTAATTTAAAGCACTATTAAACCATTAGATCTGTTTGATAGTAATACATGGATTGAAATGGATCAATCATAATTTAACCGTTCTTGCAGAGCTTGTGAGTTACCTTCTTTTAATGCTACGCTAAATGTGCTTGTTGGATGTTGATTTGATAGTTACTTGATTGATTAACCGCTGCGATGAAACAATATAGTGTCATAATTGTGGCCCAAGCGTTCTTCGTAATCACTAGATTAAACTTAGTACGCTAGGAGTTTCTTATATCCGATATCAGAAGACTTTGAACCGCAATACATGTCGTAGTCAATAGATTGTACGTATCAGGGTTATATTATACTGTATAAGGGGCAAGAGACGCAGACAAAGACTTATTTGTTATGTTTAGGTTTATTTCAGAATATATAATAAGGGAAATGATGAGGAGAACTGACAAAGAAATAAAAGGAATTATGAAAATAAGATTGTTATTTATATTAAATTATTCAAGAGTCTAGTTCCCTTCATGAACTAAACTTCAGGGACACAGTGTTACTGAGTTACTCTATAACTTGAATGCGAGTAAGTTGATATTGTAATGTGGTCATTGGCTGTGTCGCAGTGCGGGTAGTAATAGAATGCCTTGCGTAAGCTGGAGATTGATATGCAATTCGGATAAGGTAATAATGTAATAATGTGTGATATGTTTAGGATAGTAATGTAATAATAGATTAAGCTTGACAGGTTCATGACAGTAAGATGTATTGGTACTGTAAAAAGTGATAACATATGGTACTTGATGACATTAACATAGTATGTGATTCATATTTTTGCCAATGGTCACTCCTCCAAAAAAAAGCCGAACAATCTCCGGAAGCGGCCATCTAACGATATTTCCAAGCTTTAAATCTGTAGAAAGAATTACCGGACAGCCCGGACGCGGTTGTTTAAATATTCCAAGCCGCTATAAGATCCACGTATCGAAATTTCATACAAAAATTAAGGTTCGATCGACTGTATTGCTATTAATTATTCAAAGCCTTATTTTAAGAAAAGCGTAAATACAACCTACAACATTATTCGCCTAATAACGGATTTAACTTGAAAAGTATAAGATGATACAGCCGGACTCAAAAGAAGTCCATAAAATCACAAATTTAAAGGATATATACACTATGAAGAAAAATCCCTTAATTCTCTTAATAATGCCACATTAAGGAAAATAAGACAAAATTTAAAAAAAATAAGCAGTGAAAATTTTCTTATTTTCCTTAATGTGGCACAATTAAGAGAATTAAGAGATTTTTTGTTCATAGTGATAGATAAAAGCACTATGGCCGACCTGTGCTGCACAAGATGATTTTGTTGTGCCCAGGTGGGCTGCACACTATGGCCTGATGAGTTGTTGGTGTTGCATCCACCGGTTAATTGTAAGACAATAAACCTTTTGATTTGTAATCCTTATTGTCAGAAAGTCAGCTAACTGATCTGTGGTAACATTCTTGATTCTTCTTATTATTGTTCTAAAGTAAGATCCAGGAAATGGGATATGTGAGACATATCCACTTGTTGGATTTAGCTATATAAAATAAGCTCAACTTAAATGTGCTGTGTTAACTACTAATGTAAATAGATTGATCTGACTGTTGTATTCCGCCTACTAGTATCATACGTTATCACCTTCTACAGTATCAATACACCCTACAATCTATTGACTACGACATGTATTGAAGTGCAAGTCTTGATATCGGATATAAGAAACTCCTAACGTACTAAGTTTAATCTAGTAATTCCCAAGAACGCTCGGACCTCAATTATGACACCATACTATTTCATCCCAGCGGTTAATCAATCAAGTAGCTATCAAATCAACATCCAAGCACATTTAGCGCAGCATTGAAACAAGACAACTCACAAGCTCTGCAAGAACGGTTAAATTATGATTGATTCATTTCAATCCATGTATTACTATCAAACAGATCTAATGGTTCAATAGTGCTTTAAATTACATCTCAGGATCTCAATGTCAAATCAATATAAAAGGCCATACTTTTATATCTAAATAAACGTTATCTTGGTTTTATTATACAGTTAAAGAACTGATTCATTACTTATTCTTTTATAACTGTATTCTTTTTTAAGTATTATTTATCAATCCTGAAAATATACAACACTGACATAGAATGTCAAAAAGATATAATCAATCCAATACGGACCTAACGGATAAATGTAATATAGAATTTGTACATAAATAGGACACATTATTGATATTATTAAATAGAGACTATCTTCAGTTTTTTGTGCGTAATTTATTTTAACAAGTTTCTTTATTAAATGATACATTTTTCTGGCTACAATATTTATTCTAAATGTAACAATAAGAATTGAACAAGAGTAAAAGGTGGAGTTTAATCAATATACAATATGCGGATATATGTAATAGACGGCAATATCGGATAATACAATGATAATATGGGTACAACCAAGACTGAGGCTATGGAAATAGATATCGGTAATGCTATATATAGATTCTGATATAACACTAAATCTTGGGCATTTCAGTTGGGCCTACTGAATAATGACTAAAAGGATAACAGGGTGCACATGGGCACAACAAAAAAACTGCACATGAGCAAAACGCTAAACCTGTATGTGCAGAATTGTAGATTCTGTCCATGTGCATGACATTAATCCCATGCGTGCATAATAATAGTATAATTGCCCATAAGCATATCATTATTTCTATTTTTCATAATATTAAAATCTAACCATGAGCATAATGAGCTGATTGTATGGGCACAAATCGGTTTGTACATGAGCATCGTGCCGTTCTTAAAATCCCATTGCATTTTTTACTGGAATGGATTTTCAAATTATTACATTTGCTTTTATTAATATAGATTATAAACAATACAATTCAATTCGTTGTCGATGTAGAAAGAGCAATACATACAATAACTAGCCAATATATTTAAGATTATTTTCATCATTTGTAAATATGTCAATAGCTACTACAGTATAATGTTTACAGCAACAATGGTTTTTGCTCGAGCATAAACTTAAATAACACTTACTGCTTAAATATATATGCAAGCCGAATCCAAGATTATATATGTTACTTTATCACACATAAAATTTAAACAAATTAACCTTCTTTAAACTTACTATTTTAATTTACGATTGTCAGCTGTAAAAAGATTTGTTTTCAAGTATAGCTACGATCAAAACTATGGTTATTGATTTATCGAGACTTTGTAAATTAAAATCAACGTAAAAAGTACCGTTTATTAGAATGAATTAAATATGGGTTTATATAGTTATTGGAATTGTGTGATAAGATATAATGTACAGGGATCCATTAGATGTGACAATAGATATTATTATAACATGTTATGTTTCATTATTAGTTCCTGGGTGACAGGAACCAGTTACTGGATAGATAAGATCTGTTAGATCTGTCGGAGCTCTTCTATATATCGAATGTTGTAATTCTGATAGATCAGTTATTATACAAGACATTAGGTTGTTCCTTTTTTTGTGTTTCTATATTATTTGAAACTTTATCACTTTTCTGGAACATTTCGTGAGTTTGTAGCCAGTTCTAGCTTTTCATTGAGTAGACATAAATATCATTGTTGCCTTCGATTTGATCTGGTAATCAAGAAATACGACGTCTAACAATACAGTAGTAAATACTGATATTTGATCTTAGAATGCGGTTAAATAAAAATATCAGTCTCTAATATAAGGACTGCCACCTATATCAAAATTATTAGTGTTGCATCCACCGGTTAATCGTAAGATAATGAACCTTTTGATTTGTAATCCTTATTTTCAAGAAGTCAGCTAACTGATCTATGATAAAATTCTCGATTATTCTTATTTTCTAAAGCAAGATCCGGGAAGCGGGATATGTGAGACATACCCACTTATTGGATTTAGCTATATAAAATAAGCTGAACTTAAACGTACTGTGTTACTAATGTAAATAAAATGACCTGACAATGGACTGTCAGAAAGATATAATTGATCCAAAGCTGATCTTACGGATAATTGTAATATAGAATTTGTATATAAATAGGACAAATTATTGATATTAAATAAAGATTCTCTTCAGTTTTTTGTGTGTGATTTAATTTAACAAGTTCCTTTATTAAATTATACATTTTTCTTGCCATAATATTTATTCTAAATCTTTGGCATTTCAATTAGTCCCTTATGTTAGCATGCGTATTTAGATAAAAGAAAAGAATACAATCTTGATCGTCTGATATGTCTTATCGAACGGTGAATATATCCTTGGAATATGAAACCAAAAAGAGAGAAACAGCACACGTAGTAGAAAAAGATTTTAAGGCTTTACATTATTTAGCGCAATTAAAACCCTGCTAAAATGCTCATTTCAGCCAATGTAAAAGTAGCATCATTACAACGCATGAACCATAGACTAAACAAAATAGTCGGCAGTATCTGTTATCATGGAAACATGCATTTTTTTTATCAGAAAAACCATCTGTCATATCATATATTCATTAAAAAATTGCAAAAGCGAGCCCCTAGAGCGACGCCGTAATTGAGCATAGCAAGACAGCAAGGTTGAACGACTAAGTCTCTTATATTATGGTATATCAGTTTTAAATAAAAAAGCGTTTTTTTTACTTTTCTTATATTTAACCATGTATGGTCTGAAAATTCAGTTTTTGTAGCGGACATTTTTGGGGCTCATTTTATCCTTACCAACACTCATGATTTTGATGAAAAAACAGAAAAAACAAATTTTGATACCAAAATCAACGTTTAAAGATACTACATTGTGAGAGAAAGTTGTAGCCATAGCTAATACACATTTTATAAAAGCTTAATATTAAATGTTAAGTAATGAAGCTTTGAACTTTTGGCCCAAAAACGGTTTTTTGATTAAAGAATTTTCATGTAATATTTTTCAATAAAAATATTTGGTATTTTTTATTGAGCAAATAAAGCGCTAAATCCTGTATATGTGTATATTTTTTGTTTTCATAACTGGTAGTATAATTAACTCTAGATTTGCAAAATCAGAAAAAAAAAATTAAAAAATGTCAAAATTGATGATCTGGACAAGAATAATTTTTGAAATTAATATTCCGCTTATAAGCCTTGTAAGTCTTAAAAATAAGAGATTTTATAATATTTGTTGACTTTTTGTTGTGTTTGCATATATAAATGTACCTGAAATTGTAGTTTAAATATGGCAATAAACTATGTGGACGCCTGTTGATTTACTGTAATACCGAATATTGACCGAGACCTTGAATGTGCGACCTAGAATATAATATTGACAAAACATTGCACTTAATGCACAATAAATATAGGAAGAAAATATCTTGATTTCATTACCTAACAGCTGTTTATGAAAGATTTTTAGACACGTTTTTGAAAAAAAAAAATTCTTCTGCTTGAAAGAAATTTAATAACTGAAAAATTGCTTAAAATTAATGGATAGTGATCCAAATGGGCGACAATGTTCAAAGCATATACTACAACTGCAGTAGTGTCCAGTATCATTTTTTTTTTTTTTTTTTTTTTTTTGCATACTATTGCTTTGGTGGTTAAATCATAAGGATCAAACGTCCACTTTTTTCAAGTGGGGTGTTTGTGGATTGGCAGACTATTCCAGCTTATGAATAGCATCAGGACACTACCAAAATTGATAAATCAACTTCTTGTTTATGCATAATCAAAGTTGTAGTGCAATATATTTCACGTCTATTGTTTTCTTCAAATCCTTGGCTATCTAATATTGATTTTAATAACAACTGTACGTAGAAAACACCAAAAAATCGTAAGAAACCTTGCTTTGTTAAACCAGTTTTAATATATAGGTAGTCAAGTGAACAACAATAAAAAAAGAATAGCAACAATACCATATACTGGCTGGGAGAAGTGCAACCAACTTGAACTATTCAGGCTTACATGTATTCAGCTAGATACAAAAGAAATTAAACATGTAGAAGCTCATATAAAGCCGCTACTTTTGTTTGACAAAATCTCATTGATCGAACATATGCCAACTGCAAAAGTTCATTTGATTCCAAGAAAGCAATTCTTGACGGACCATAGAACCATACAAAACTCTTTATAAAGTGTGTATGGTGTTCTTGTAGGTTAAAGCATCTCTTGATTTTTCCGCAATACATATGATAAAATGTATGAATTAATTCCTTGAAAACTACATGTCTATTGTGTATGAAAAAATAGAGGTTCGACTTATTTATTTAAATAATAGTCGTGATACAATCAATCTCGTGAAATCAACACTATGATTTGTGCATTTAAAACCTAAAAACTAGCCGAGACCAATTCGAAAGATGCTCACCTATTGTACCTTCAAGATGTGCCACAAAACAAAACTCTCAAATGCCAATGCTGATAGGCTGATGATTGTTGTTTCGTGTTTTTATTTAATCAATTGCGCGTGCGACCACTAACTTATATTTTGTGTCCCTTCTTTTTTTTTTGAATTATATGTTTATAAACATCGTATCTGCCTAAAAGAATGAGGTAAAAGTGCTCTTAACGTTCATATTCTCGGATAAAAAACTAATTCTTTGTAAATAGCATGCATTCAACACCTTCAACACCTTCAACGCCCACAAGATCAGCGACCCCTACCAGAGTTACTCGCTCTACAACAACTACTACTTCCAAATTTAATAATAATATACCCTATAGAAGCTCACCCTCTAGAAGACAATTAAAAGAGAAAACAGAGACAAATCGATATATCAATTATGATCCCGAGAAAGAACCTATTAAGGTTTGATTACCATGGCAACCGTTTCTGAATTTATATTCAATAGGTTTTCTAATAGGCATACTTGAGAATTAAACCCAAGGCAGACAATCAGATGATAGTGGATGATCCATATATAGAAGTTGTCGATCAAGTGGAAGTTCTAATGACACCTCCAGAGGTATTGATCTAATGAAGAGAAGTTTGTTTCCTGTGTATTAACGAACGTAAAATAGAATTCAAATGCTTACAGAACAAGGCATAAAGCATCTGAAAGATACAGATTCACAAAAGTATTCAGTCAACATACAGATCAAGCGACATTTTACAACCAAACAACATTGGATCTAGTTAAAGATGCATTGCAAGGGAAAAATGCCCTTATATTCGCTTATGGAGTGACGAATTCTGGAAAAACATATTCAGTTATGGGCAAACAACCACAAACTGAGCATGCTGGATTATTGCCTCGAGCTTTGAATACAATTTTCGAAAGTATACAAGAGAATAAAAGCGAAACCAAAGTAAGGACATCTAATTTTTTAAGACAGACCCCCTTGATTTATTGATTCTCTTGATGTACTACTATAGATTAAACCTGTTATGCACAGTTTAGTTCAAACATACGAACAGGCCACTGATGAGAATAGACATATTTTACAAGCATGCAATGTGAGTATACTTTTTTTTTTTAATATAATGTACCATGTGCTTTATTAATGCAGATAAATTTAAGGTACAAAATGGCATGCTTTCTTTGGCAGATGGAGATAAAATTGACGTTGATACCAATTATGAATATGGCATTTGGGTGTCATTTAATGAAATTTATAACGAACACGTTTATGATTTACTGGATACAACTACATCAGCAACGAAACAAAAGCGACCACAATTGCATTTAAAATATGAGCAAAAGACTGGAAACAAGTATGTGGCAGATACAACATTGGTCAAAATCAAATCCATGGCAGAAGCAGATGCAATTATGCGTTTAGGACAACAAAATAGACAAGTATTCTCAACATTAATGAATCAAGCAAGTAGTCGTAGCCATAGTATATTTACTGTTCATATTGTGAGATGTCCTGTAGATCAAAACAACTTTGTGATCGAGGTAAGCAAAAGGCCTTTTACGATTTATGTATTTAATACTAATGGTAAATTTAGGATCCCAATTATGCATCACTATCAAAACTATCAATTGTTGATTTAGCAGGATCTGAGAGATATCGAAATACCAACAGTACTGGGCAACGATTAAAGGAAGCAGGCAATATTAACAAATCATTAATGGTGCTAGGACAATGTATGGAGGTACTACGACTTAATCAAATAAAAAGCGAAACGGGAAAGGTAGTTTAAAAGAGATACTACTGAAAGTAATATATTAAATTTAAATCTAGAACCCCACTATGGTCCCATTTAGACATAGTAAACTGACAGAATTATTTAAAAGTACATTTGAAGGAGAAGGAAAAGCAACAATCATTGTCAACGTGAATCCTTACGATACAGGATATGATGAAAATAATCATGTTATGAAGTTTGCTGCTGTTGCAAAGGATGTTACTACTTGGCGACAAACTCAACCAAAGCTAGATTTACAGCATGTGCAAATCAACGCAAAACGATTGAGGATTGGAATTCAACAACCAGAAGAATTAAACGATGATGTTGAAAAGGAAGAGGAAGAGGAAGAGGAAGAAGAAGACGAAGACGAGGATAATGAAAACGATCAATTTGTTGATGGCTTAATTACACAATTAGCTGAACTGCGGGAAAAGGTAAATTGTAATGATGGAGCAAGAGGTTTTTACAATGTCTAATATACATAAAAAAAAAAAAAAAAAAAAAAAGTGGGTTGATGCTGAATCTAGATCAATAACCATGGAATGTGATATTCGAGACCAAGTATCTAGAGAAATGGATAGAGAATTGAAAAAAATGGAAAGCATGTATTTACTGGCATTACAAAGAGAAAATGAAATGATGGATCTACATCTTCAAAACAAAGAATATTCAGACACTGCACTTTTGACTAAATTACAAGAACGGCAGAAATCAGTATTAGAAGAATTGAGCTATCTGAAATCAAAATTTGATGAATTTGATCATACCAAGAATGATTTACTAGATAAAATCACCAAATTAGAAAAAGAAAATCAGAAAGAAAGAGATAATTCAAATTACTTGCAACAGAAACTCGATCAACAAAAGCAAGGCGATCAAGAAGACGAAGAGGAGGATGACGAAGAAGACGATGATGATGACCATAGCATGATGAAAGAAAATGACGACCCAAAAGATAAAAATGCTTTTAATTCATTCTTAAATTTACGCAAACAATTAAGAAAAAGTATATTTAAAAAAGAAGAGTTGTGCAAAGATGCCGATAACATCATGAATCAAGTAGAACAATTCGATGGTGTCACATTCAAGTTGGCAAAAGAAACAAAAATGGGTAAATTATTAAAATTGATTGCTCAAGAAGAATTCGAAAAAGATCCCTTTCAAATACAAAGTCGTGCAGTACGATTATTCAAACGATATGCACAACTTCCAACTGCTTCTGATAACACTCCTCCCAGAAATGCATTCTCAAACATGGCATTGGCAGATACAACGGACATTCAGGGCTTAAGAGCCGAGAATGCTAAACTAAAGCAAAAAATCAAGGTAAAAAAAAATGTAATTGCCATATGATTTATAAATATAATTAAACCCCATTAAAACAGACTTTGAACAATGGTCAAAAGAGATTGAAAAAAGCATTTGAAAAGACAAAATCCACTATACCACCACCGACATTTGAACAAGATGATATATCAATGATTGACGATGAAGAAGTAGTAGTGGATGACGCTAATGAAAACCAACAACTTCCTGTAGTCGTAAATGAGGTAATATTCACTACGATTATGCAAAAGAACGTCAGGAATTAACAAAAATGAAACTATTTATAGGATTTCTCCTCCTTGAAAAGACAAACAACCGATGATAATCCTTTTGCTGATGATGGCGAAGAAGAAGAAGAAGATGATGATAGCTATGAAAGCGACATAACTGAAATACTTGGTCAAATGAAACGACAAAAACGTAGAAGGTAAAGAATATCAACTGACCATGCTATTGAGAATAATGACCCTTATTTTAATCACGATAGGAAATTGCGTGCACGTTAAATATACAACATCCGAAGGTTATCTTGCCAAGGATATAAACAGAAGAGCTCTTTTTTTTTTAGTCCTGGCCAAATATACTATAATATGATATCACCCTACTAAAACTATTTTGTATAAATAATCCAATTTTAATCTATATATCTCTTTCTTTTCTTCACTCATTTACATTTTAATAAACCCAAAAAGCAAATCATGATTTCTACCGTTTCTCCCGTTATGAATAATTCCAAATTGTATTCTCGCTCCACAATCAAATCAAAAGTGGTCAGACACAATCAATTGCACCATATGTTTAGTTCTCTTAAAAGAGCTTTAACTGAAAGAAGAAACCATCAAGAAAAGAGGCCTCAAGATGGCAAGACAAACCCAATGGAATAATTTATATTTGATATAAATCGCATCATATAACTGTAGCATAATATATATTTTACATATCAAAAAGCCTTTTTTTTTTGTACATAATAATAAATAAACTTTTTTCCTTTTGAAATATATGAATTGTGCAGTTTTACATTTTTTTTTTAAAAAAAAGCTTATTTTCTGAATTGAACCATTATTGTAATATGATGGTATATATGTGCTAAGCATACCATTTAGTCGTATTACACGTTTACCATAGTCATGTATATTGAAAATGCTTTAACCGATGATTCGGTTGAACTTGCTTTTTCTCATGCAACAGTTGATTGACATGTTTATGTAATTACCTACAGGAACATTTACGCCGCTTCAAATTAATGATACTATCAGTAGATCAAAAAAACTAAACCCTACATAAAAGAAACTAAATTAGTATTGTATATCACTCAAACCCTATTTTCCCTTTAGTCTAACATATATATATATATATATATATTATTGTGCTATTTTAGTTGTATTATAACAATGAGATCATCAAGAATTTTCTAGCAAGTAATTACAATAAATGGTCATTTCTCGTTTCATGATGGGTAGATTTTGGGCTGTTGTATGTATCACATTACACCAAACAACTCTAATTTAAGGAAGTAATTTTTAATATGAAAAGCTGTATGAGTGACATTCCCTCTATGTATTACAACTCTAGCTTGACAAATACATTTTGCTAACATATATTTAAGAAAATGCCTCTCATTATCATCTAGCAAATCGATTTAAGCTTACGAATACAATAACAATAAATACAAATGTACGTATTTCAATTGCCAAGATTTTTAAATAGATCTACGATATAGTTCATTTTGGCTATCTTTAGATTCAATATTTTGTTTTTCCTACACATGATAGCATTTGCTGGTATTTAACCTTCATTAGAAACATATCTTCTCTCAAAACGCCAAGCTTGGGTAATACCCTCTATATTTTAGTGTTGTTATAAAGTAGGGAATTGGACGGGTTAAGCACGAAAATCATTTGGCTTTGCGTAATATCTTGCCGTTTACGACCCAGGAAATAATGAAATTCCAAGGGCAAAACTAATTTCGGTGCCATCAAAAATAGCTTTTTAAAATTGTTCAATGAAGATCAAGCAACGGGACACGTTTGCAAATAGACGCATGAATCCAAATAGTTCAAATAAATACAAATACCTTATATCAGGAGCGGTAATATAGCTAAGCCAAAAAGATCATATGTGTTTCTGAGCTCCCGAAGATTAATGTGATATCAAACCGAAAACATGTATATAGTCAATTTAACGCATTATTATATCGTATAATGTCAACTACGACAATGCTATGCTATTTTATTGGTTCTGGTGGTGCACATAATCCCGGATTTCCTGACATTGATTCCCAATTTCAGATGTTACATCTTGTGTACCCTTGATTTTGCCGCTCCAAATGCAATTTTTAATAGAAAATATAACATCAATGCGTTGATAATGACAACGTCAATTCAACTCTCCAAAAATATTTACGATATTCAAGCAAAAAAACTATTATTTGTTGATCAAGTAGTGCTAAAATCACTCCAAAACCAGCAATTTCAATCCCTATTTCGCACAATTTTAGACGTTTTCTGAAGCGCAGACTTGTACAGAACCATTTCTCCAAACCCATAGCAACTTGTTGTAGTAATATCTCTATTTTTTTTTTGCCATGAAAAATCTATCGAAATTGGCCCTCCCAACCCTTACAATCATGCGTCTAGCTAACCAGTATCTTCGTAAAGGGATCTTCCCCGTCATACCCTGGTCAACCTGGATAAAACCAAAACCGCTGGGTGGTCTAGGCGTCTTGGATGTTGCTACACAACAATCTGCTCTGTATTTCCGATGGGTTCAACCCTTGTTACAACCCTCCTCAAATCAGACAATCCTCGACCATATGCTACGAATGCTCATCAATAAGCGTAATCATAGCCAATATGTAGAAATGCCATTGCTGTTTCCTGCTAGTAGAGCGTCTGGAATGTTCAAACAAAGGACAACAACTGTAGACATGATATATCGATCAATTGACAACGTTCCCAGGAATTTTGAAGATGTAGAGATTACCACGAACACAGCTAGGATATTACCTCTGAAGATGGTTTTACAGGTTACTCCCTTGGTTCCTAAATTACCTGTCCGTGTCAAGTCCATGACGGTTGGAGATATATACACCAATGACACTTTGAATACGCAACTCAAGGCTATACCGATTAAAAACATTGAGCAAGCTCATCGACAAGCTAGTAAAAAACTGCTACGACAAATTCAAGATGACTCAATAAGGTTACAGCCTTACATATCAAGACTGATACGGGACTCCCCCACCGAAACAGATGTAGCTACGGACATGACAGATGCAACGGAGCATAGCACCGTGGATTTCTCCCCCTTTGTTAAAAACCTCTTCCCTGCTGAAAGAGCCAATATTGCTCCCACAATTACAACGAAATCTTTTAGAAGAGCTTGCGCTACGGCACATTGCTCAGCCATACCTGGAATGAATTGGAAGTACTTTTGGGCGCTCTCCTTGACACTTGTACAAAGAAATGTTTTATATCGTTTTCTAACAAGGTCAATACCGCACAAATCTATTCTACACTACTTCAAGATCATTGAATCACCAACTTGTATTGTTTGTAAAAGCTCAAAAGAAGACGCTGAACATCTACTATTTCTCTGCCCACCTAAAGCCTCAGTATGGAAGGATATTATCTTCGAATTCCTATGGCCCACGGTATCAGTAAAAGATATAATACATGCCTGCTCCACCCTAGACTTTACAGACGTGAAATATGTCTCTAAAACTTATACTACTGCTCCTATGGTTATTATTATGACTCTGGCCAACATTTGGAGAGCTCACTTTCGACTAATTTTCCATGATGCGCCCTTTAACCGGGACATGGTGGTAAAACAAATCAAAGAAGAGATCCAGTTGGTCCATGATGAAAATGAAGTCCACAAACAATTATAAATATAACAACTCCCACAGATTATTGATTCACCTTAACGCTAACGCATTTCCACTTAAAACATATATTATCCAATTTACACTTGCGACCGCCTCTTGGTAGGTTCTACGGATCTCTACTTACACGGAGCAATAAATAAAAACAATTTAAAAAAAAAAAAAAAAAATCATGCGTCCAAATCAAAGAAAATCAAAAAATTGAATTTTTCTTTGCAAAAACGAAACTTTTTATTATAACATATATTGGTAAAAAATGTTCGCACAAAGTCACTGCATAATCTCTAGCTGTTTAAATGAGTTTTAATTATTCAAAAAATCAACTTTTTCTACAAAAACCACTTTTTCTAATTACTCAATTTTCGCATAACTTTTAGTGGCAAATTTTTATGAAAAGTAAACCATTCGATAGAGAATCAAAAGATGTATAAATTACAAATATCCAGCTATAAATAATTATTTAATAAAATTATGAGAAATTTGCGATAAAAGATGAAAAAATGTCAAATCGTGTCAAAATCAATCAGGATTTCTCAATCGCGAAAAGCGGAAGCTGAATTTTTTGCGCTGCAGCAGAAGCAAGCATATTTCATGATTTATATATGAACAAATTATAAAAAATCTGTAATAAACTTACAACTCAATTGTATACAATACATCTACCAAGATACTTGAGTCTTGATGTGTATTCTAAGAATCTCATAGGCGCTTATTTAAAAATCTATTGGTTGTTAAAGTAAGAAAACCTCAACTCCGTGTGGATACGCAAAAAGTCAAATATATGCATTTTTATGCACCTTCTTGGCTCAGAAAACAGGATGAGTTCCGATCATAAGGTATTTGAACAATAGTCTACTAATTTATTTAATTTATATGCTTTTCTGCATCGAATTGTGTCAATTGTTGATGAATGAAGAAAATCTGTCGCAAAGAATTGCAGATGCATGTAACAATGTACGCCTCAGTGATCTCCATGGATTCTGTAGACACTCT
The DNA here is from genome assembly GCA_027405735.1 of Mucor racemosus. Taxonomy (NCBI): domain Eukaryota; kingdom Fungi; phylum Mucoromycota; class Mucoromycetes; order Mucorales; family Mucoraceae; genus Mucor; species Mucor racemosus. Next base: position 447,450 of record JAPEHQ010000014.1, on the reverse strand, counting down.
AAGTACCAAATCATCAATTGCTATAACAAAACAAACTTCTAATTAGCTGCTTCAATAAACATTCGCTTATATGTATATAACAAGCTTGCAATGAAACCGACAAATTGAATTTTTTAAGAGACAAAATAGAATTTCGAAAACAACAACCATTTGCTAACAAATGGCCAATCATTCTCTTGGTAGCGCCATTTATTTTTAGATGACCGACATTAATTTTTAGATGACCGACATTAATTTTTAGATAACCGCAATTTATTTTTTCAGAACAGACAAAATTTATCAGCCGCAATGTACACATACACTCTTTATGAGTTGTTATGCCAATGAATATAGGGGGGTGACGTCGAGTTGACCCAATTACGTACCAAGTAGACGCGCCAGCGCGAAAGAAACACACTTTATTTTTTGAAAGGGCATTAACATCTTTCCCTATCTTACGTTTTTCTTTATAAATTTAATAAAATACAATAATGGCTAGAAGATACGATTCAAGAACCACCATCTTTTCACCCGAAGGTTTGCCAAAAATACAGAGGACCGATAGAGAAATCAGCATTAAATTTTTAGTATAGGTCGTTTATACCAAGTTGAATATGCTATGGAAGCTATCTCTCACGCAGGTATTGCTCTCGGCATTCTTGCTAAAGATGGTGTTGTCATTGCAGCAGAAAAAAAGGTTACTTCTAAACTTTTGGAAAAGTCTGCATCATCTGAAAAGATTTTCAAATTGAACGAGTGAGTATTGTAGAATGGGTGTACCTTTTATTGGGCTTTATTAACATATCGCTCTTATTACAGCAATATTATTTGTGGTGTTGCAGGTATTGAAGCTGATGCCAACATCTTGATTAATTGGACTAGAGCCAGTGCACAACGTTACTTGTTTGCTTACAATGAAGAAATTCCAGTTGAGCAACTTGTTCAAAATTTATGTGATTTAAAGCAAGGTTATACTCAATATGGTGGTTTACGTCCTTTTGGTGTTTCATTTATTTTTGCTGGTTATGATGAACATCATGGTTTCCAACTCTATCATTCTGATCCCTCTGGTAATTATGGTGGTTGGAAGGCTACCTGTATTGGTGGTAATAATGCTACTGCACAAAGTATTTTAAAGCAAGATCATAAGGAAGAAATGACACTGGAAGAAGCAAAGGCATTAGCTATCAAGGTTTTGAGTAAGACTATGGATAGTACAACATTGTCAAGTGAAAAATGTAAGTTTCTGTGTTATGGAAATGGGCATAGGTTTATTAATTATTATTATTTTGTATAAAGTGGAATTCGCTACTATTAAAATTGTTGATGAAAAGCTTAAATATGAACTTTATCAACCTGAAGAAATTGAAACTTTATTGAAAGAACAAAACGTTGGTGCAAATGCCACTCCTGCTACTGCTGCTGCCGAGACCGCAACTCAATAAATTTGCATTTACATGATATAAATAAAACAAACCAAAAAAAGTGTATACAATGTTTAATTTTTTAAGCAGTTGGATAAAGATATAACGCTGCTAATGCACAAATGGATGTAGTAATAAATGATGATAAAATATTGACTTGATGATTATCCAAGATGGGTATACCGCTAATGATTTTGATATTTTCTCCTTGTTTCAATTCAGGTACGATTTTCTTTTGATCTTCTGAATATAAACTCTGTTGAACAGTTGCTCCCAATAAAGAATCGACCTGTTGTATGTATTCAGTATAATGGGAATTTTTGATCTATTTTATTCTTACCAATGAACCACCTAAACCAGCAAATGAACCCAAAACAATCAATTCCCATGCAAATCCATGACATGATTGTTCAAACCAAAGTGTTAATGAACCAGCTAGTCCTACAAATGCACCACCAGCTAATGAAGCAGCTAATCCCAAACCAGAAACACCACCATTTGTTCCAGGAGGCACTTTTTTGAATCGAGTAATCAAGATGGGCCAATCTTTATTCAAGATACCCAATTCACTAGCCCACTAAATATATGCAAATTGTAAAAAAAAAATAAAAAGATTAGCATTTTCAAATTAAAAGGCACTAAAATTGCATTACAGTATCTCCAGCACAACAACCATAATGTCTATAAAATTCAGAAATTTATCAGTTACCATGATATACCATACCTTTTGACAGATGCTTACCCAATGTATGCCCATAATAATAATGTACTCCAACGGGCTTGATCATAACATGCATAACCTTTGTCTTTTTCGCATAAAATTTGAAACAGAATAACAGCAATACCACCAGCTAATCCATTACAGGCAACTTGTACCCAATTTCTTTCACTTGAAATCTCATATTCAGCTTCTAAAACACGCTTTCTATTTGCTTTGAACTTTGTTAATTTGCTGCTACTCAAAAAGAATGCCAACAAGATGACAGTAAATATCCAAAGATCAGAAGAAAATGTTGCCAGACCTAATATAAATGCAGCAATGGAACCATCTACACTGAGAGACTTTTTGCGCCTAGAATGAATCACCATCAACGTAGATAGACATGTTGCAAATACAAAATTACTCATTATTTGGGTGGTGGTGTGATTGATGAGTAGTAGAATAAGGAGAGAGAAAGGACTTGTAAAACATAGCCAACAAACAAACAAGGTGATACAATGTTCGGTTGCGGGCTTGTTACTACTATGGTTCTAGATATCGAAAAAAGAACGCGTTTTTCAAATATTTTCATCTTTTATTTTCTTTCCATCATTATCACTATATCAAAAATAAAATAAAATGGATTCTGTTGACCAACAGCAACAACAAAAAGATCAAATTGTTTCTACAAATGATTTGATAGATAAAAAGCAAGATGTTGATGAAAATGCTCTGGTGGAGGAGGTATCTTTGGTGGAGGAAGAAGTAAAAATTTCAGCCGTAGTTGATTCTTCTGCTGCTGCTGCTGTTGTTGTTGAGGAAAAATCTTCTTCAATTGTTGAGACCACATCTGAATTGCAGCCATCGGAAAAGAATTCTTTTGACGAATTATCTAATTTGATTGATTTCGATGCCTCAAAAGATGTTGCTATTGATGATGAAACGCTTGAGAAAGAGGAAAAAAATGTTGTACCACCTATCACGCCTGTTGCTACTACTACTGCTGTTGATGTTGGTGAAACCAATAATACTGCCGCCGCCGCCGCCGTTGATGACAATAAAACTACTGATAAACAAGATGTAGTTACTACTTCAACTAAAGAAGAAGAAAAGGCACTTGATAAACAAGATGAAAAGAATGAAAATGCTCCTCTTCAAGAACAATCAATCCTTAAAGATCAAGAAAAGGAAATCCAGGAGGATAAATTAAATATCAGTGACGATATGCAAGTTGAGGATGCTAACGTACAGCAAAACCAAAATGACCAAGATGCTGATACAGAATCTACTACTCTTAATGGCAATACTGATGCTGTTGAGGATATGGATATTGACACTGATAAACCAATTGACAAGAAGAAAAAGTCTGCCAAACAACCAACTCGCAAGACTAATGGTAGACAAGCTAAAAGCAAAGCCAAACCCGTCAAGGTACAACCCATAGTACAAGATGACGATGAGGAGGAGGAAGAGGAGGAGGAAATGCCTGAATATGAAGTTGAAAAAATTGTTGGCCATCGTACATTCAAGGTAAAACAAGAAAATACAAGCAGTTACATCAAATTTTTGTTATTAATACATTATTTTTATACAGGGCAAAGTTGTTAAATATACTGTCAAATGGATTGGTTATCCTTCATCCGATAATACAACTGAAAATGCTGTTACAATGCATGATGATGTCCCTGAATTGTGTGCCGCTTATTGGGCTACATGTAAAGAAAAGAGACCTGATAATGTTCCTTATGTAGCAAAAGAAGAATTAAAGCCAATTATTCAAGAACAAGGACAAGAAATTGTAGACAACGATGATGATGATGATGATGAAGAGTATGATCCATCAGAGTCAAAAAAGAAATCAACAGCATCCCAAACAACAACAAGAAAACCATCCTCATCCTCATCATCATCATCATCAAATAAGGTTAAAGCTGAAGAACCCTCTACTTCATCATCTTCTTCTTCTAAAACCAATGCCACCAATATGGAAGATAACAATACTACTTCTGCTTCTGCTCCTATTGATCTCCCACCTGTCAGTAAAAGAAAGAGAACTGCTTCTACTGGTGTCACAGAATCACCATCATTCAAAAAATTCAAAAAGAATATGGAACATATTCCTGATTACATGGTTAAATTAGGATATCAATTCCCTGTTCATTGGCCAAATAAGAAGACTGAATGGGATGTTGATGTAAAAAGAGTTTGTGTTCAAGCATCTCCAATTGATAGCAAAGTAAGATTTACCTATCTTGAATGGAATAATGGAGAAAGAACAATTCATCCCATGAAGGAAGCTCATGAAATGATTCCAGAAAAAGTATGTTTATTCACTGATTTATATAGCATCTATTCTAACCTTCTTTTTTTTTAGTTGATTCATTATTATGAAGAAAGATTACAATTCATCTAAGTTTAACAACAAACAACATCAGTATACTCATATTTTCACAGAAAAACAAATCATAAAAAAAAGCAATAGTTATTTTCTTCCTGCTCAATCGCCCCCTTTTGCTTGCTTGCTTGCTTAAATGGAAATACAAAATCATGATAAAAAACAAAAACAAAAAAAAAAACAAAAAACAAAAAAGAAGTGGCCCCATTTTCTCCTATTTTTAAATAAATCAAATCTTATATATATTAAAAAAAGCTTGTACCTCCTATTTTATATTTCATCTTCTTTTCCTCTCATTTGTTTTTCTTTTGAATATACAATAGCAAAATGTGGACGATCTCAAGAGTTGTAAATATTTATATCTTTTTATAAAAAAATCCCTTACATAAATTGATTTTTCCATATTCTTTATGGATGTTAGTTTGGAGACTCTACATGGACACGTGCGATATTTTTAAATATATTACTACAAGCAATTTTAGCCATCATATTCGAAGCTATCATCTTTGCTAGTCATGCCAATGAAATCAGTATTATCAATGAGCAAAGATTAAATCAAGCAGCGTTTGGAGAAACATTAATTACAGCATATGCAAATGCAAGATCACTGTTGGTTTATTTTGTATTGTTTATCATTGCTCAACTATTTACAGTGATATTAGTGCTTGATGCCGTAAGGTTTTCTGAAGGATAATATGCATTATTTATGGCTAACATCTCATTATAGATCTTTCAAAAAAATACTATTCAATTAATTGCGCTGGTCGTATTTGAATTGGGGATGTCTGCTTATACAATCATCCAATATCATCAATTATCAACATTATTCAGTAATACAGATGATCCAAGTGTCAAATTAGTAATTGCATTTTTAGGAGATGCCTACCATGCCTCAAAATGGGCAGAAATAACCCAAATCTGTGTCATGTTGGTCTCTTCTATTATTTTCATCTTTTTAGCATACAAGTTATATCTAGAATTTGGTTGGCAAATTTATAAAAAGATTGGTGCTGATTTAGCCATGCGAGGTATACAATTACATAACAGAAAGATGGCCCCCTTTCCCTTACTTATCAACTCTTTACATAGATCGCTATAAAATGTATCAAATCTTTATGATGCTCCTCAAATTTGATTTCTTTTTCTTTATAGGTTTTTCGATCCAATATTTAGTGCTATTAATAGTTGCATGGTTACCAGAAGCAACTACTGAAGAAGCTAAAACAAATATCATCAAAGAACTAATTGAACACATTGTACTAAGTTGCTTAGTATCAATTATCATGTTAGCATTGGCATACTGGGGAGTAAGTTGTATATTCAGTGTGGTTGGAAAAAATAAAAAGAGTTTATTAATTGATTACATGTATTAATAATGTAGTTACGGCGGGAATGGAAATTGCACATGTATCTATTTATTGGTCTTTCCATGGCAAGTATGGCTTATTTCATTTACATGTTGGTGTCCATATCACAGAATCCAGACCGATTTATAGGGTCCAAAGTATTCTTGACCTTCTTTTGTAAGTTTTTATGGCTATTTATGTCTAGTTTTGTGTATTGAATATTGTCAATTTTTAGTATGTGTTGATTTGGTTTTGATTTTGGTAAATAGAAACATGTTATTATGTATAGTATTCACATAGATTTAACAATGGTCTAATAATAGGTTTCTGTCCCTTCTGCTATGATTTGCTTGAGAAATTTTAATCAAGGGCTAATTAACCACAGTAAGTTTTTTAAATTAATCGAAATATATCTATCAACTAATACATTGAATACAGTTTCTCATGCAACTGCTCTTACTTCATCTTCTTGTCCAATGCATCCAACTGAAAAACCAATTAGTCCAGAACGATGGTCTATTGAATAACCTGTATTTAAAATGTATAAAAAATATATTAAACACTAAACAACAACAACAACAACCCCTCTCTCCTTTTCTTTTTGTATTGGCATGAAGAAAAATGCATTGATTTATTATTAAAAAATTACAATTAGTGTATGTAAAATTATTATATATTTTGCTTTTTATATAGTACAGTATTGTTTTATAATTATTTTAGAGTCGTTTTCCAGCAACAGCACAAAAGAAGATCATAAAAATGAGGGTGATAAAGAGTATAATTGCTGAAACTATCATTGATCTCTTTCTTAAAATGACCTTGACTCTTTGATGAACGATATGATTGAATTGAAATGGAACAGTTTCACTATCAATAGTGTTAATAAATACAAAAAAAAAAAAAAAAGACCCTTTCTCGCATTACTTACCTCAGATTAAACCCAAGCACCCATACAGGATCGATGCCGGTTATCGATGTAACCACACAAAATATACCCAAAATAATAGGCAATATACCCTAGAAATCAAGGAGTTTATTAGATGTTGTTGAAAGAGGGAGGGGAAAGATTTAAAAATTACCCATAATCTCTTTTGCCAGGGATGAATATTCAAGAATATCAAGGAGAATTCCAACGAAAATCCAACGAGCAAAAGAACGAGACCACATGCTAATCTTCCTATTTGCTGAGGTAGAGTTAAATTCATAAATACCTTATAGCGCAGAAAGAGAGGAAAAGTCGATTCAAGTAATTGATGCACATATTCTTTTGCTTGTGCATAAATAATCGGATTTTCAGGATGTATATTGCTTGAAGGCTTCTCACTGTCATAAAAATGATGTCCGATGCTTTCTTTGATAGATGCAGGTAATTGAATAATCTCTTTTTCTGCACTAGGGACAATGTATCGAAGATATATACGCTCAATGGCTTCAATCAGCTCTGTTTGTGTTGGGGGTGGTTTCTTTGGTTGGCTACCATTTGTGGTAGTGGAATACATGGTAGTTGCTAACGATGCTCGGGGATGTAATAATAGCATGTGTGTCAAGACATCATTTGCGTTGTTGTTGTTGGAATTGTTGCTTTGGCGCTGATGATAATCTTGAATACTAGATGATATAGATGGTTTAGGCAGTTGATAATGCTGCTGTTTTGGAGAGAATTTTGTGCTTGCTCTCTTTGTTGCATATTTAATATATCTTTTATACAGTATGTCTGCTTGAGCTACGTCTAACCAAAAATCTAATAGAATCTCCAATTCTAATCTATCTCGAAGTACTATATAGTAATTGTAAAGGCAAACCGGCGGTTGACTGTGTCGATGTAATACATCATCTAATGTTGGTAATTGATCTAATACAGATGCAATTTTTGAATTGGCAACTCGAGAAAGTGGATGAATGGTATCATTCTCATTCAAATTAGATTCTGTTACCATCCTTCTAATTTTATCCAAAAGAAAAAGAGAGAGGGAGAAAAAGATAAAGATATAAATGGATTTTTTAAACCATGAATCAAGAATCAAGAATCAAGAAAAAAAGGAGGCTTCGATTACATGAATGATTAGTTGATTGGCTGACAACATAAACATTAGGTGTAGTAGGAGATGATACAATATCGTTTTGATGCGTTTTGTGCATCCCCTTTCTTCTACGGAGTATCAAATGTCAAGATTACACCATTCATTATATATTTATATTGAAAATTATTGTGCTATCCTTTCCCTCTCTTTTTTGTTTTTACCTTTATGATTGAATACAATAACAAACAATATACAATTTCACTTTGTTACTATAGAAACGAATGAATAATATCAACTATAATTCAATAAACAATAGACATTATCCAATAGCTATTCCACCAGATCCACTTCAACGATATGGCTCTGGACATCTTGACCAAGATATTTTTGGTATTTCAGTATATCGGTCAAATAACATCCAACAACAAGGTGAGTTGTACTTTTTTTGTTTGAATAAACATTTTTTTTTACTGAATAAGTACACATAATCCAGCATTTGTTAGAAAGGTTATCACTATAACAACCTTACAATTTATATTACTATCCATGATGATATTTTTTATTGTTCAAATTTGTCCCTTATTTGAGTGGCTTAAGAATAGGTAAATTCCAACTAAATGCACAGTAGAGTATCAAGATGATTTACATCTAATTTTATTCAGTACTTATGCCTGGTATATTCCGGTCGTACCGACATTTATATTATCTTTAATCATTATTTGGCAACTGTACAATCAATATTTTCATCTATCTGTATCTACAAGAACAATTTTACTCTGTATCTATACATTATTCATCACAATAGTTGTATCAAATCTAGGTACGACCTGAAATTAAATGTGGTGATTACACACAGGGGAAAAGCTTACATCATTCTTTTTTTTTGCAGTTTCAAAGTTACTCTACAAAGAAGGAATTTCAGTCATCATAATGACTATATATGGATTATCGTGTTCACTTTTGTATACATTTCAGAAAAGGTTTCCTTTTCGTGGAGCCTTCCCATTGTAAGTTTGCTTATCAAGAAACCCCCCCCCCCTATACTTAAATGTTTTTTTTTATAGCGTGTGTAGTTTGGGTGCTGTTTGTCTTAGCTCTCTATGGTTAAGAAATATTTACGATATGGATCCACTGGAAATACTGTTCCCAATTACTGCAGCCAGTTTTATTTGTATTTATATCATTTTAGAATTGTACTATATTATGAGAATTATGACAAAAGATGACTATTTGCTGGCAAATATTTATTTGTTTGTAGATCTCGTCTATCCTATAAGATTTATTCATCATTTTTGTGAACTCACGGATAATATGGATGTATTTCCAGATATTTTATACCCAGGAGAAAGTAGATTTTAAAGCATTTTACTATTTATACCATATGCACACATTTCTAGATTATTAAATTATTTATTTATCTTTTTTGATGCTACAAATCTTTTTATTGCATGTATACATAATAAATTCATGCAGTTTTTTCTGAGCCCTAAACATAATTTTAATCTGGAAAACTTTCTAAATATGATGGACATTGAATAGTGCTATCTTCAGTTGTTGATTTCTTCATTAACCAGTCGATATGAAAACCGGGGGTTTTCAACCAATATTAACCCAAATAAGCTCAAAATTACATGTATATGTAGGTGCTGGTAAAACCCAGTGATATTCCAGATGTCAGTTTCTACGAATTGATTTTGGTTGTTTTAATTCAAATCCTGGACTTTTTTTTCCCTATTTGTATAAATTTTCTTGAACAATAATTATGAAACCTGCACCCCTTTTTACAACTATATAGACTCATACTGTGCAATTTCTCGGATATATATGCCCTAGATACTTTAAAATACATATGAATTGGTCACATTCTGATACCTATTATTAAATTCATTTTATATCTCCCGAAAGACTAAAAAAAACGCGTAAAACTCGCTGCTATAGCTGCTTTTTTCATAAAAACTGAGTCCGGCTTTTCATCCCTTTGCAACATTTTTTTTACTAAATAACAATACAATAAAATTATATGCCGGTGTACCTGAGATGTTCAACTTTAATTCAAAAACGCGTTTCCAAAAATATCCTGCTTCTAGCAGGAGGAATAATTTTTTTAGTGCTAATGTTTCAGATTTTTACTGGTATTTCATTGCTACAAATCAAAAACTTTGAGTCTTCATATCTCTACAAATTATTAAGCTATACTAACACTTTTTAATAATAAAACTTACTTGTTTTAAGGAGCTCTATAACATACTTTTATACAAAAAAATTCTGGGCACTTTTTTTAAAATCTCATTTTTTAGACCTTTTTGTAGTAAGTTACAAAGTATTCGTTGTATTGAGCAGTATTGTTTTTTGCATTTATGTTATAGAGCTTGTTGAGCTCTATTGGATGCAAATTAGTTCTTTTGAAAATATTGATTTTTCGTGGAGATATCCTAAAAAATGTGTCCAAAGAAATATTTTCGTTCCTAGCTTCAATTTTTCCCTTATATACCCTCATCCCAAATTCTGAATTTTAAAAAAATTTAACAGAAATCTTGTTTTCTCTACAAAAAATGCAGATAGCCGGGCTAACAATAGCTCGATCGATAGATAATTTTGCTGTGCATTATCTCCATTAATTATATTTAAAAGATACTTAAAAAACGTGATGTGTATCTCCAAAAAACCTCCAAAACTTCAATTACATTTTACGTAAAATTTAATGTGAGACATTTATTTGAATTTTATTTCAATGGATGTAAAATTTAAAACTGTACAAAAAACATTTAATATGCTCTTTCAACTTACTTTGCCGTTCATGAGCCATGAAGCGATTTTGGTTTTTTTGATCATTTTCTGGTCGATTTGTCGAATAGATTTTGAAACCCAGTTATTATAGGCTGTAAGCAGTAATGTGAATTATGATGTTGATTTTATCCATGAAAAATCAATATTTTTCGTTAAAACAAAAAATGCAAAGTAGATTTCAACTGAATCTATCATTTGAATACAAAACCCCAATACTTAAATAATGAAGTTGAAATGTTACAATCAATTTTAGGCTACTTCACTGATATATTCATGTTAGCCTTTATATTTTAGGACAGTTATTATTTATTAATAACCATATCTATATAATAAAAAATAGAACTTGTGGTTCGAAATTGAATTTTCTTTGAATGATGTTTGGCTCAATGTATAAGTATATACAATATATAATGGAAGTAATTCTAACATATATGCATTACAGTATATTTTAGCTTATGGCGAATAGTAAAAATTAGCAAAACTTTGTATTTGATGGAGAAATCTCCAGTAAGTTTAAGTGTTTTGCAATTTTGTTGTTGTTCATTAAATAATAAGGCATATGAGGATAATAAATAAGCTTTATTTTCAAAGAAGGAAAAGCTTTTTAAAGTAGTAAATATCATGTAAATATTTTTAATTTCCCTGTGAGATACAAACTTGTTTTGATTACGTTTCATTTATATACTCTACTTGAAGAAGCTGAAGTTATACCTTTCAGAATATAAGATAAATATCCCAATTATTGTAATATCGTTTTGGTATATATTTTTGCATTTGATTGTGTTTCATTTAATTGACATGATGTGTCATATATTAATGAAGGGCGTATGACAAGAACACGTTTATCATTTAACTGCTTGTTTAGATATAATACACACTTGCCATCACCATACTATCTAGTATGCCACATATCTTAATATGGGTTTACCAATATTAGGATATAAATATTTGGTTGTTGAAATATTTAATAGTTTGCGTGAAGCTTGAGATTACACAAGCTATATTATGAGAGTTTTATCAGATCAATAATCTTTTATAGTATTTACTACTACATATACTTCCTTAGATGGTGTACAATATTTACATCCAAAGTACATGTATGATAATCCTCTTGTCAACCAGGTCTATTCTGAGCATAGAAATACCGTTTAGAAATTCATGCAGATGTTAGTATTTCAAATTAATGACGATAAAAATAAAGTTTTGAAATACACAATGGTAATGTAATGTCTCACATAACTATTTGATACAATAAACACAAGTTGACATGTGGTTTTTAAATTCAAATTTTAGAATTTCTTGGTCGGATCAAACACCAACTATGGTTATTGTTCCGTTCGTCCGTCGATATTATATGGAAAGTGATAGGGGATTGCTCAATGACTCGGTTATTTTTCTTTTTTAGGACTCAGGATATTGTGTTTGCTTGAAATATTTTTTCTTGATACATGTAAAAAATCAAAGTTGATGTCTGAACAGCAATCTAAAGATATTATACCCAAGAGAAAGTTTGTAACTAGATACAGCCGTCCTATTGAATTTGTTGCTTCAGATTCGTCCGTTTCAAAAAAACAAAAATTAGCAACAACAACAACAACATCATCATCAAACAATGATGGAGACCAAGTAGCTTCATTCTACCGCAGCATTATTTCATCACCATCTTCCTCTACTTCACCACCAATCATAAAAGAACAAAAAGAAAAAGAACTAGAACTCGAACAACAAGCATTAACAGCAAAAGAAGAAACAATCAAGTGTGAGAGTTGTGACATGATAATCTCCAAATCTGATTACAAACGACACATACAAGGCACAGCACATATGGTCAGTAGCCAAGCATCGTATCCAGCACCTGATATTCTCACTCTAAATGGAAGCAATGTAGGATTCAAAATGCTGCAATCACAAGGTTGGCAATATGAAGAAGGTTTGGGACCAGATAGTAAAGGAAGACGACACCCAATTGCTACCGTACTGAAGCAAGATCGACTTGGTATTGGTCATCAAGACACGGGCAAAAAACTTGTTACTCACAAGTACAGGGAGATTGAAAAAAGAGCCATTGAACGTCAACGCATGTTAGCTGAAAGCCAAAAGGATCCTGGGAAAGAGATAGCGAAACAATCAAAGGCCGAGTCAAAGAGAAGGGTTGCCATTTTACGATATATGAAAGAGTAAATCGCATACAATACATCTTGTACATAACACATATAACCTAAATAAAACTATTTTACATTACAGAGTTTAGACTCTGTTGCTACTATTTACTCTAATTGTCTAAATGTCACTGTATCACAGTAGAATATATAGATCTGAGTCAGAGTTTAGCATGTGGGCAGAAGTATAAAAATATAATAAATTCAGATCATCATCTTTTGTTTATATATGATACTCTTTTTTTTTTTTTTTTTTTCGCAACGAAATAATGGAATTCCTCATCGAATTTTTTTTTAAACAAATGTTGAATTCAATTTAGCTGAAATCTCAATGCATTCATTGGCTCTAAATGAAATTATATAATGGATTAGATAACATCCCAAAAAGAATATAGAGAACCCAAAAAGCTATATTTATATTATCTCCACATTCAAGAATTCCCGACAAGGTGTTGCACTAAATCTTGGAACTATAGATGTGGGTCTGTTTGTGTGTATGTGTCTTTATATCTATTTGAATGAGGGGTTAATTTATTTCGTATAGCTATACAAAAATCAAATAAGCGAGTGCTAGTAATGCTTCTATACATAATTTAGCAAACAAGAAATTTGTAGCTGATAGCTCAATCACGAATGGAAATGGAATTACATATCTTCCGCCAATGATAAGATCAAAATCTTAAATCATTTAGAGAAATCCCAATTATTCTCATAGAATTACCTGAACTTAAATACTGATAAGAAAAATTTATAATTATATTTAGTCGTATCTATAAATCTTATAAACGAGAGCATGGAATGCAGAATTGAACGTTCTGAAGATAAATATGCGCATTTAGGTTAAATATTCATTACCAAATTATTGATTTTCATTGTTTCTAAGCGCCGCTATTAGAGTTAGCTATAAAAAAAAAGAGTATTTCAGGGCAGAATTCAATTACGTTGATAAGCGATTTTTTATATATTATAAATAGTAAACTAATTAGCTTTGTGTGAATTAAGATTATACATGTACGTAAATATATAATAGGCAATTTTGAAGTGAATAACTGTGAATGGTAGTGTGCAATTTCTGTAATACATGTATTTTTTTTTTATTTTTATTTTTTGGTCTGGAATGTATGATTTTTCTATTTTAACCGAGAATCCGGAGATGTATTCCCCTCTCTCCATATACATCATGTCAAACTATCATGTACATGTATTATTGTTGTTGAAAGTGTGGGGTTTTAAAAATCTGCAGCAACCACAGCAATCAGATCCAATCAATCATCACATTTCATGGAAGCACGTTATTCTATTATTCTGATGGAAACTCTAATCAAAAGGAAAGATGTTTACATTATAAAATCTAAACAATATCTTAGGTTTATCTACATGAGATATACCAGATTTAAGTACTCAATGTTTACGTTGTACTGTATGACATGGTTTCAAATAGACTAGATCCCTTACATACACATTAGATCAGATACCCGTCTTTTTCAGTTTATCATCATATTTACAATATTGGTGATGATGGGAAATTTTTATCCAAGTTCCACTTTAAATAAATATATAAATCGAAACTCGTTTTTGTTCTTAAAAAGTCTAAAAATCCTAGAAAAGGAATTTTTATTATTGTTTAGGCCTTTAGTGTGTGTTTAGTAAGTATAAATGAGTTATAATGGTGTGTGTGTGTTTTTTCCTCCCAGCCAGCCAAGGGAATATAAAAGATTATTTACAGTGATTGGATATAGATACGAGTTACTGAACTGCTTGGAAAAACAAGATATAATGATGGTGGGAACAACCTTATTACATATAATTTAATCAACGATGAATTAACCAGTAGGTGATCTATCAATAATGATTTCATCTGCGGGAGGTGTTAACTTGCCAGTGCTAAATCTTCGGTGAGGTGGGGTTGTTAAAAGATGGTTACTCATGCCTCGATTTTCTTGTTGTTTACGAGCTAATTTAGCGTAATCTACATTGTATATTTTATTATTAATTTGCATGCTGAAAAAATGTATGAAAATACTTACGGAGACCACAAGCATTACAAAGGGTTCGTGCTCCATCAGGGCCCCTTCTCCACTCTGGCGTTTCGGATATGTTACAAGAATGGCATCTACCTCGAAATTGAGGACGTTTCTATATATATATTATTAGCAACAACAGACATATACAAATGTGGTGTTTTTTTTATTTTACCCCTCTTTTACGTTGTCTAGCATGATTGTTGATATTAGTTACAGATTCATTTGATGATGAACGCCATGCATCAGAATCAATATTATTACTTTGTCGTTCATGATGATGGTATTGTTGCTCTGCTGCAGCAGCTTGTTGTTGTAATAAATTTGATTGATATTGTTCTGATGCGATTTGGTGCTTTCGAAGTCTTAATAAAGCATTTAAGACTTCATTTGCTCTTCCAATCATGTCATCTAACAGTGGTCTTGTTGATGATTGTTCATGATTATTATTGATAAATTGGTCTTTATGTTGTATCATATTATCACATAATGTATTGCATTGTAAAACAACTTGATCAATATCTTGATCAACTTTATTTACAGTAGCATTATGATATGAATTAGATGACGAAGCAGGGCTTGATGATAAGTCTCTCTTTTGTTGTTGTTGTTGCTGTTGAAGATGATATGCCTTTGATGTGTATTGAAAATAAGAGGAAGATTCAAGGGGTTTATTATGATGTTGTTGCATGGTTGGTGAATATTGCTCTTGTTGTTGTTGTTGTTGTTGTTGTTGTTGCTGTTGTTGTTGTTGTTGTTGTTGTTGTTGTTGTTGTTGCTTCTGCTGTTGTTGTTGTTGTTGTTGTTGCTGTTGCTGTTGTTGATGATGATGATAATCTACCATTATATTTGTACTTGAGAATAATAAAGGTGATTTGTATAAACTATCTCTTGTTAATTCGTTTCTACTGTTATAAGGGGGTGATTTCCATTGTTCTGGTTGAGGTGGTGTAGGTAAAGATGTTGTAGTAGATATTTCTTTTGGTGATACTGATGATGATGAAAGAGGAGGAGGATTCCAAGTACGTGTAGGTAAAAAATTATCTATTGATGAGATAGGTGGTAGTTTCAATCCATTGCTATCATTTCTATCAAGGTGGTATTAATGTCACGATTCTTTTCATGGTGATACAATGCTCTTTTTTACTATTAGTCAATCCGGTTGACATGGCAACCAAATGATTTTTAAAGAGGAGCTTTTAATTATGTTTTAATGTTACCTTGACGACGATGAAGATGAAGTTGGATATTTAAGCATATAATTGTTCCTGATTATGATTTAATATTTTAATAACTTTATAATTGACATGTACCACATTTTATTTACTTGTTAAATGACATTTTTTTTATATATGAAACGTAAATGATTTTGAAATAAACAAGAAGAAACAGAAGAAGAAGAAGAAAAAAAAAAAAAAAAAAAAAAAGAGAGAGAAAGATAAAGAGAGAAAAGGAACAAAAGGCCCTTTTTATTTCAAATCAAAAATGTCTACAAAATGTAAATCTGGGGTGTGTTTAAATCAATTACACACAAACATCAAAACAATCTCGATTATTCCATCAGGGTATCACGAAAAAAGTTTCTATCGTTTCCCAAATTTGACCAAATCATGAAACTTTTGTAATATTTTCTCATATATAAACTTATGTGTGTCACATGGCTTCAGTTATTTCATAAGTGTAACTCGATATACCCACGTTTGTGATTCGATAGTACATTATATAAATGACAGCAATCTTTTATCTTTCTTATATAAAGTTATGCTCGATACGCCACGTGGAATACCCAGCATTTTCACAAAAAAATACACACCTGCTGATATCAACACGTATTGATTGGTTCAACATTTATTTCATAATATATTCAATTTATAGTATATTTGCTGCTGCTGTAGTAGTAGTAGTAGTAGTAGTAGTGGATGTAGTGGATGCTGATTGATTTACTTTGGGTGTAATGGCTTCTAATAAAATATCTCGCAATTTATGATATTCTCTCTTCCTTCTTACATAATAAACTTGTCTACATCCTAATGGATTTGGTCGATTTTGTTCAATAGCCGTCCTAACATTTTCGGTTTCTTCATCAGAATCAATTGCTGTAGTATTGGTATTATCATCTTCAACTATGTTTTTTTGTTGTAGTTGTTGATTTACATTTGATTTGGTTGATGATGATTTTTGATGTTGTGATTGTTGATGTCCATGTTGACTTATTTGATTGTTTCCACTTCCAACAGCACCAACAGGTACTACAAAACAGTAATTGAGATTTTTCCCTGAAAAAAGCACATAATTCACAAATATACCTTGTGGTCTTCCAATGCCTTTTTTCTGATAGGCTGCCAGTAATTCGTTAAATGGTTGAGTTCTTCCTTCTACAGCTCTTTTTGCTCCCATTGCATGAATTTTACATGTGAGTGATCTTGTACATGGATTCATTAAAGGTGCTATCAGTACGCCACATTGTCGATCTAAATCTAATGGTGCTATATCATAAATTTGTTGAAATTAATTGCATTTCTCCTTTCTTTCTTCTTTTCTTGAACTAACCTTTTTTTTTGGGTATCGCTTTTGGTTTTGGTTTTTTCTCTCGTTTAATCTTTTTCTTTTCTTTTTCTTCACTTTCTTCATTATCATCCAAATGTGGGGTATCTAATTATCCAAATAGATTAGGTACACTCGCGCCTGGATTCCTTTTTTGCATCCTTTCTCCTCTCACACACATGTACACGCACACACACTCTCTTTACCTTTACTTGTTATTGTATTTGTGGTTGTTGCATGTTGTTCATCATCGAATCGTTTAATTGTGTTTCTCTTTCTTTTTTTAGTAGGTTTTGACTGTATTTTATTTGTACCCATATCATCACTATCATCATCCTCATCTGAAAATATCTTTTTAGGATTTGTTGTAGACATGTTTATATATATATATATATATTTATTTATTTATTTAAAGGTAAGATAAAGGGGAGTTGACGAAATGGGAAGAAAAGATACACACACAAAATAATTTTCTCATGCAAAATCAGATTAAAATTTAATGAGGTCTGTTGTTATGGATGCTTATAGTGTTTAGATCAAGACATTATATCATGATTGGCTTAAACAAGCCACATGTAGCATATGATCTTCATTCTGGTTGATGGTAAATCTGCAATTGTTTTTGAAACAGAATAGTGTTTGTCATTTGACATATATTAAATATTGCCATCTTTTGACTAGAATGGGATAGGTGACCACTAAAAGATATTACAATGCCTTAAAAAGTTTCCTTGAATTTAGATGTTAACCATAACCAAATTGAACCACAGTGCAATGCTTTTAAATCCCAGTATACTTTTTGCAATATTTAGGCGCTCTTTTCACTACTTTAGAATCAGTTATTAGCATAATCGTTTGTACAAAAATCATAGATAGGGTTCTAACAAACGAATATAAAGCTTTATTTACCGAGAAAATACCATTCTATCGGTGTAAATGAGTTTGTGTGAAAAACAAGTCTAAAACTTGAGTTCCTATCTTACACGCTTGATAAGCTGGAATACAAAAAATAATTGTAAATAGAACAAATTATATAGAACATTTCACATATTATAAAATGCTGTTTCATCAAAATACATGTATATATCATAATAATTATAACAGTTAAAGCCCTTCAAAAATTGGCAAAAATTACATTGTTTAAACATATTAATATCGGTACTTAAATATTATTGTCGGTACTTTAATAAATTCAGGAACGGTTTCACAATTTTTCAAGACGCTTGTATTTGATGCTCTGGTTTTTTTCATCCTTGAAATGAAGGTATAACTTGTTCCCACTATTTCCTTTAAAATAGTATACAGATACGAGATTTCTACGTGTATTTATTGAATGAATAAATAGATAAACACATTTAAATGCAGGCTTTCATCATGAATTAACTTTTTTTCATTAATTAATTATATCCTGGAAAATGCAAGATTCGATTGACAGTTTCTATAAACCCTTTCAAAATTAATGGATGCTAGCTTTATCTTTATATTTCAATCGAATGTGACAATAATTTCTCTTTACCCCAAAAAAACCGGAGCAAAAATTTCATCCGAAAAAAAAAAAGTCTCGTTTGACATCCGAAGCTGTTGCTCTTTAGATTAAAAGCATTCTGCAAATTAAAACAGAAATCTGTTCCATTACTACTGGTCCTGGCATTCAAATGGTATTAAAAAGTGGTCCGTGACGGATGTCCGTTAAAGATATTAAACAAGTTTGAATTTGACAGGATGGTCTAGTATCTTTTGCACTAAAAATTTCTTTTTCTTTCATCTGAAAAAATCGCCCTCCATTTTAATAGTCTTGAATTAATTTCGCAAGTTAGGGAAAGTTTAACAAAGAAGCTATGAGAGTTGCTTCTATTCTCAGTATTCTATTAACATGGTTGATATTCACAGAGGCTTTACCCATTTTCGAAATAGGTAAATTTTTGACACATTTTCAAAAAAAAAAAAAAAATATTTTTTTATTCTAACAAATAACGTCAGCCAATGATCATGATAGATATGGCAATCAATGTCCATTATTCCCTCAGTATAACGTAGTTTGCCCAGTTTTATGTGTCACTAGCCATGACTTTTGTCCAACCGCTTTAGCACCTACATGTCCAAATGGACAAGAATTTTGTCTTGATGGCACCTGTCAAACATCATGCGATTCATCATCTATCAACAATGTTTGTTTGTGTAACGATCCATCGTCAGCTCCTGCCAACTTAGTACCTTGTGCTGCCACACAAATAATCAATATCACTCATTATAATCCACGTCAAAAAGAATTGCAGATTAGAAACCTTTGTGCAGCTAATGCCAGCATACCCAACGCGTCGTCAACTATAGGTATTTGGGGATATCCCAATGGCTCCACGTCAGACCTTGTTTGGGCAGAATGTCCTACTGCTGCTCCTGCGGAATTTACCTTTAGAGAACCAATGTGGATTGCAGTTTGGACAATTTTTGCTTTAGAAGCATTTATATTGATCTGTTGGAGATTGTACAAATCTGCAAAAGAGTTGAAATTTAAAAAGGAAAGAGCAAAGAAAATGTCTACAATTACTGATACTGCCATGCGTAATTCAGATTCTGAAATTAATGAAAAGCTAACAACTGCCAATGCTGCTAATGGTAACAATATTCAGACGATGGAGAAACAATTGGCTGCAACTGCAATTACTTCAACAACAGATATTGTAACTGATAATAGCAATGGAACAACAAGCGAAAATACATCAGAAATATCATCATCATTAAAAGATTCAGAACATTTGACATTTAGAGGTTTCAAGCGAGATTATTTAGGTCTATTGGGGTTTTCGTCAATCATTATTACTACACTATTATTCATGATTTTTCTTGGATGCCTCGTAGGCGATTATTGTAAGTGTGTGCTCGATTTTTATATAAATATTCTAATATAATATTGCATAGATGGAAAATTACATGGTGGCGTCTTGCATGTGTTTTTGTCATCAGATGCTTCGTCTAAAATTTTCTGCGCTGTATGGCACATTGCAGCAGCTTGGTTTGCCATTATCATGCTGTTTAGAAATCGTATTCAAAATTACTTCAGAATTGAATCATACCCTCATACATGTCCATTTATTCAAGTTGAACGACAACAAGATGAAATTGTATTCTTAGAGGACGATAATAAATGGATATCGAAAATCAGAACATTTGAGCAACATGTAATCAAGAGATTTGGGTAAGTTAATTTTAGATATACATGTCGAATATTCTATACACTAACCCTAAACATAGTATGAATATTGTTGTAGAAACGTGTCCTGTATATTTAACTTCAAATGGTCTTCGTTATTTTGAATATCAATGCATGAGATATGTCTATAATTCAGAAAAAAAAAGGTTTGAACCTTACGAATTTGATCTTGGTTCAACAAATCGTGAATTGAGAAGTTGGTCAGAAGGAAATACTTTTGATGAATCTGTTTATAGACAAGAATTATTGGGTCCTAATATCATTTCAGTATATGTACCATCTATTCCCTGGGCTATTGTACAAGAGTAAGATCAGTTTAGATAATTTTACAGGAATAAGGTAATCTAACCTTCTCAACGATAGATTTAGCTCATTTTTATATCTATACCAAATGATGTGTATGTGGGTTTGGTAGTAAGTATTTCTTGGTATTAGAATTTATAATCACTTATTTTTAACTAAATAATTTCGTTTAAATAAGCTACTTTCAATATTACCCAATGGGTCTAGTCCAAACAGGCATTATTCTGATTTCAGCATTTATCCGTATATTTTTAAGGTTGAGAGCCGAGCGAAGAATCAAAGCAATGGCAGAATATGTAAATGACGTTTGTGTATATCGTGATGGTGAATGGATCAATGGCATATCAAGTGCTCAGTTAGTACCTGGCGATGTATTTCAAATTGATGAGAAATCGCAGGTACCATGTGATTGTGTGCTTCTTTCAGGTGCTGTAGTTGTAAATGAATCTGCTTTAACGGGTGAAGCAATGCCGATTCGTAAATTTGCTCTATCTGACGACAATAATGTATATGAAATTGATGGTTCTGGTAAAGGCAATACATTGTATGCTGGTACTTTGGTCTCTCAAGTCATGCCAGCCATTGATGAGGATGGTGTATTACAGAAAAAAGTATACGCTCTTGTGCTTCGAACAGGTATCTCTAGTGAAAAGGGCATGTTGATTCACAAGATTTTGTTTCCTTCCCCTGTTAGTTTCATTTTCGATGAACACATCAAAATGGCCATTTGTATCTTGTTGGTCTGGGGTTTGGTTGCATTTTGTTTAACCCTGTATTTAATGGGTCGTGGTAACATTACAAGTTGGTATTATGGTGTATTTATCATGTCTGAAATTTTTTCTCCCTTGTTACCTGCTGCATTTACTATCAATCAATCTGTCTGTGCTGCTAGATTGCGTAAAAAGCACATTTTATGTATCGATCTTCCTCGTATCAACTTATCTGGTAAGGTGCGTATCTTTTGTTTTGATAAGACAGGTACGTTGACTCGAGAGGGTCTTGAATTTTATGGTTCTGTTGCTTCCCCTGGATTCGATCAACGCATCACAGATCCTATACATATGGAGCCTTTCTTGGCTATGGGTATTGCAACGTGTCATGCAGTTACTAAAGTAGGCGACCAGTTTATTGGTAACCCGGTCGATATTGAATCCTATCATGCCATGCAATGGGAATTAGTACCTACAACGAGTCCTGATTATCTCGATAGTCTCATGCCACCAAAGGGATATAAAAATACCGATATTCCTGTGCATGTCATTCGTCGTTGTGAATTTGTCCATGCCCGTGCCTCGCAATCAGTTGCCGTTTTAGACCCATCTAATAACCATGTGCACGTTTATCTTAAGGGCTCCTTTGAGCGAGTTAAATACCTGTCTACTGAATATTCCATTCCCAACAACTATGATGCAATTTCGGCAAAACATGCACAAGAAGGATGTTATGTATTAGCTCTTGCACATCGCGATTTAGGTGAATTAGGTGTAGATGTTACAATGGAACAAGTAAAAACCATGAGTCGTGATGATTTAGAGATAGGCTGCAACTTTATTGGGTTTGTTTTATTCAGAAATATGCTCAAGGATGATACTACAGATGCTATTTCACAACTGAAAGAAGGAGACGTTAGGCCTGTTATGATTACAGGCGATACTGCCTTGACTGGCATTTTCATTGCTCGTCAATGTGGCATGATTGAACCCGATCAGACGGTTTTGTTAGGTGATTTAGTAAATGGTCAAATGGTATGGCATAATGTAGATACTGGAGATAGAGTTGATGATGTGGACGCAGCTATCAATGACGACCCTAGAGAAAACCATAAAAAGTTGATAGAATTAGCCTTAACTGGCCGCGCTTTTGAATCCCTGACTGCCCGAAATATGATGCGCTCGTATCTATTGTTTACCCGAGTGTTTGCTCGCATGACTCCAAATGATAAGGTAAATTGTGTTCAATTGCATATGGAGAAAGGTGTCACTGCCATGTGTGGTGATGGTGGTAATGATTGCGGTGCTCTTCGTGCTGCGCATGTTGGTATGGCGTTATCAGAAGCAGAAGCTTCCATGGTGTCACCTTTTAGTACAAGTAATCGTTCTATCATGCAGTGTGTTGAGCTTTTAAAGCAAGGTCGTGCTGCTCTTGCTACTAGTTTTTCGAATTACAAGGTATATTATTATGCAAAATATGCGCTTTTTGTAGAAAAAACTAATTATATTTCTATAGTTCTTGATTTATTATGGTGAATCTATGGCCTTCTGGGAACTGATCATGTTTTATTTCACGGTTATTGCCTGTCAGCCAATTTGGATCACAATTGATGGTTTTATCACTACAACCATGACGTTCGCTATTACTCAGGCACAACCTGCAGAGAGATTAGGCCCTTCAAGGCCTACAGCAAAGCCATTGGGCGCTTATACATTGGCATCTTGTTTAGGTGTTATTTTTGTTAACTTTTGGTTCATGGTTACAAGGTAAAAAAGATAATGCTAATTTTGATTACAAATTCAACTAACGTATTCACTCGTAGTGTTGTTTGGTTGTTCCAGCAAGATTGGTTTGTCTGTAATGAATTTGATAGTTCAGCAATTGATTCAGCCAAATGGTGGCTGTTGGGTGACAATTATGAAGCAGAAATCATCTCCCTTGTTGTTCTATTTCAATTCTTTAACAGTGCAGCCATCGTTAACTTTGGTTCAGCGTTTAGACGTTCTTGGTGGAGAAACTACGTATTGGTTGCATTCTATTGTTGCTTCTTTATCCATACCAGTTTCCTAATTTTGGCTGATCCTAATCCATACAGTTGCATCGTAAGTCATTGAGAAGAAAGGAATATATCATAAAATCTAACAAACCCAAAATCACTAGTTCCGTGTCAATTGTGGTACACCCGATGTGCTTCAGTCTCTTGGATACCCTTACCCATGGTGGAAAATTGAGGATTACAATTCACCACTGGGTCATAATGTACTACCTAAATGGTTCCGTTGGGAACTGTGGGGCTTTGTGCTTGCAAATTGCTTGATAAATATTATTTGGGAGCGTGTCATTGTACTATGGCTAGTAAGAAATTGGACTATCAAAGCAAACAAGAAAAAGCCAAAGAAAGGAAGAGTTCTCTTGAAATTGTAATCTCCAAAAAACAAAAAAACAAAAAAAAAAAAAAGACTCATAATCCTCTCTTTGTTCATATATCTATTATTTTTGCTTTCAAATTTTATAATTTATTATTCCCCATTTCAATCAAATGGTTTGTTCATACTACATTACAAATAAAATACAATAGTCTTTGTAACCTAGTAATTCTTTTCAAACATTATATGGTATGAGATTTGTTTTCAAATTTACAGACATTTCATTACAGATCATCTACACCTGAAATATGTGTAGTACCTCTTTAATTTTTATGTGTATGTTTGTGTGGAATTGAATTTTACTTGGATTAGTATTCATACATAGAAATCGTATTTTTTATTGTTTTCAATAAAGGTATGCAGTAACCTATAGGCGCACGTTGGAGATGATTTTCTCGACATACGATTGTGGAAGTAGCCATTTAAGACCATTGTGTCCAAGATTTGTACCTACTACTCTCATGTAAAGTTGGAAGTTACTAATGTCAGAATTTGTCGAGACAGAGATTCTGCTGTCAAATTTGTTTCAGATGCTTTTTGGATGGTTTTAATATGGTTTTCGAATTGCTTTGCCCAATATTGAGTCCAATTCCGTCAAATATTCAAATACGATATACCTTCCCTCCATGGTTTATTGATATCTGTCCAAAAATAAAAGATTTAATACCAGAATATAAGCGTAAATCATTGTTACTAAATCGCATAATTTGATATGCCGAAAACTCTTGAAGCATTTTTTTTGGCAATGCTGCAAATCATCGTTCAATATGACGGAATATTAATGAATCAGAGAAAACACAACTGGTAAAAAAATGATACCCAATACCCAATGCACATTGATGTCAAGATTGATAAAAGGTGCATTCATTGTGTAGAGGAAATTGCAACATTTTGATGGATAGAAATTACAGGACCAAGATATTGTGTTTGCCTCAGGATTTTTAAAAGGGTTTAAAAGCATACTTCATCAAACTTATTTAGATGTTAAATACTCACCATATGCTATTAATATCATCTTGTTTTTTATTCAATTGCTATATTATTAAAAATCAAGCTTTTCATAGCTTATTAGAACAATGACAATGGGATGTTTCTGATTTTAGATTGGCATTTATCATAAGGCGGGCTGATGATATGTTTGATACTACTGTAGATGGAACCAGTTAAATTAATTTTTGGAATTTCAATGCAAATACCGAGGAACCATTTGTAAGTAGTACTTAAGTTAGTTCTGATAAAGCATTGAATAAATTGGCTTGGGACAAAGAGGGCAAAAAGGGTAAAAAGGCGGCAATAGGTTCCAGTGATGGCCATGTTTATGTTTATAATATTGGAGAGGTAAGAGTAAAAATAAAACTCAATGTAAATCACCTTTAGCTCAATAATTACAAAGACTATATTATCATCAAATAAACTATCACACAATATTAATATGTATAAAGATTTATAGCAAGAAGCTCAAATCAAGTGGGTACAGCATCGTAAATTCTTGAAAAAGTTCTCGTGTATTATAAAATCTCTTATTTTTAAAACTTACAAGGCTTATAAGCGGAATATTAATTTAGAAAATTATTCTTGTCCAGATCATCAATTTTGACATTTTTTAATTTTCTTTTTCTGATTTTGCAAATCTAGATTGAATTATACTACCAATTATGAAAAAAAAAATACACATATACAACATTTAGCGCTCTATTTGCTCAATAAAAAATAATAAACATTTTTACTGCAAAATATTACATGAAAATCCTTTAATCAAAAATCCGTTTTTCGGGCAAAAGTGCAATATTTCATTACTTAACATTTAATATTAAGCTTTTATATGATGTGTATTAGCTATAACTACAATTTTCTCTCACATTGTAGTATATTTAAACGTTGATTTTGGTATCAAAATTTGATTTTTCTGATTTTTGATCAAAATCATGAGTGTTAGTAAGGATAAAATGAGCCCCGAAAATGTCCGCTACAAAAACTGAATTTTCAGACCGTACATGGTTAAATATAAGAAAAGTTGAAAAAAAAAACGCATTTTTATTTAAACTTAGATATATACCATAGTCTAAGAGACTTAGTCGTTCGATCTTGCTATGCTTAATTATGGCATCGCTCTACGGGCTCGCTTTTGCAATTTTTTAATGAATTTATGATATGACAGACGGTTTTTCTAGAAGAAAAATGTACGTTTCTATAATAGTAGATATTGCCTATCTTGTTTAGTTTATGGGTTGATGCGCTGTAATGCTGCTTTTATATTGGCTGAAATGTGCAATTTAGCAGGGTTTTAATTGCGCTGAATAACGTGAAGCCTTGAAAATCCTTTTCTACGTGTGTTGTTTCTCTCTTTTTGTTTTCATATTCCAAGGATGTATTCACCGTTTGATAAGGCATATTAGACTATCAAGCTGGTATTCTTTTTCTTTTATCTGAATACGCAAGCTAACGTAAGGGACTAATGTTTTTTATATTATTAGGTAGCAGTCATTAGGAATGGGCTTCGATTCGAGTTTGAATCGAGTTTTAACGGAAACGGCCATTCGATTCGAGTTGGAAAACGGCCCGTTCTTTTGTAACCCAGATAAAAAACGGGGTGGGAGCAAGTATTGGTTTGCCTTAAGGAGGCTGTTAATAGCAACCTTGTCAAGTTAATATGGGATTATGAATCGATAATAGCATATTTGACAGTTTCACAACTTGAAGTATTTTTTCAATCCTGTTTTCGAGCTTAGCTAACAAAAAAAGAAAAGAAGAAACTCGAATACCCTCATTCGAGTTTGCATAAAAAACGGCCCGTTAAAGCAGTCAAACTCGGTTAACCGTAATACGATGCGTTGTTTGTGAAATCCTAGCAGTCGTTATACTAGAGGCTGATATTTTCATTTATAATTAACTGCATTCTAAGGTCAAATAGCATTATTTACTACTGTATTATTGGACGTATTTCTTGATTACTACCAGATCAAATCGAAGGCAATGATATTTATGTCTACTCAATAAAAAGCTAGAACTATCTACAAATCCACGAAATGTTCCAGAAAAGTGATAAAGTTTCAAATGATATAGAAACAAAAAAAAGGGATAATGTAATGTCGTACATAATAACCATAGTTATGATCGTCGTTATACTTGAAACCAAATTTTTTTATAGCTGACAATCGTAAATTAAAATGGTAGTAAGTTTAAAGAAGGTTAACTTGTTTAAATTTTATGAGCGATAAAGTAACATCTATAACCTTAGATTTGGCTTACATATAAATTTAAGCAGTAAGTGTTGTTTAAGTTTATGCTCGAGCAAAACCATTGTTGCTGTAAACATTATAGCTATTATAAACATATTTACAAATGATAATAATCGTAAATATATTGGCTCTTGCATGTATTACTCTACTAAATCAACAACATGTTAAATTGTATTGTCTATAATAATCTATATTAATAAAAGCAAATGTAGTTTAAAAACCCATTCCAGTAAAAAATGCAATGGAATTTTGAGAACGGCACGATGCTCATGTACAAACCAATTTGTGCCCATACATTCAGCTCATTATGTTCATGGTCAGATTTTATTATTATGCACAAATAAGGATAATGATATGCTTATAGGCAATTCTACTATTATTATGCACACATAGGATTAATGTCATGCACACAGAGAGAATCTATAATTCTACACATACAGGCTTTTTGTTATGCTCGTGTGCAGTTTCTTTTGTTGTGCCCATGTGCATTGAGAGTTTATGGATACATACAATCTTATTTATAGAAAGAATAATAATAAAGACTAGTAACATTTATCATGGAGAACGTAGGCTTTATTATTAGAAAAACTAATGGTAAAAGAAAGAACCAAGAGCTTCTAGGTCTTGGTTTAAATGACTATTTATAAGAATTACATTTTAATGTGAGTTAGAAATGGAATTGGCTTCAAAATTGGCTGTTTAATATTCTCGAAAACCGACATGCATCTTGTTATCTTTTTAGCCATTATTCAGTGGGCGCAACAACTCATCAGGCTATCATGTGTAGCACAGGTCGGCCGTAGTGGCTTTTATATATATGTTATATCAAAAGATATTAATATAAAAATACTCTGCTAAAAGATACATTTTATTAATTCACTGGTGCTTCATATTTATATGTTTTCTAGATAGTTATATGATTATTAATATTATTAATGAATTGCCGGGTATTGAGGTACTTGATATGATTTGGGAACAAATCATATACAATGGAGTTTGTGGAATTGGGAATCTGTGATTGCATTATTTGGATAAAATGTAGGATTGCCTATGTTTCATTGTTGCCAAGTGTTCCTGAATGTTCCTAATAGTTGCTGTTAATGCTAGTGGTTCTGTATGACATTTAGTATGAGTGACTAAATTTCATGCCATGATGTTGGATTTTAATATTTGTTTCTGGATTTCTATATCTGGGTAAGCTTCTGATATATCAATATAAATCCTTTAAATTTGTGATTTTATAAACTTTTTTTAAATTCGGTTATATTATTTTATACTTTTAAAGTTAGTAGATCCGTTATTAGGCTAATAATGCTGTAACTTGTATTTATGTTTTACTTAAAATAAGCCTTTGAGTAATTAATAGCAATACAGTCGAACCTTAGTTTTTGTATGAAATTTTGATACCTGCATCTTATAACTGCTTGGAATATTTAAACAACCGCGTCTGGGCGGTCCGGTAATTTTTTCTAGAGATTTAAAGCTTGGAAATATCATTAGATGACCGCTTCCGGAGATTGTTCGGCTTTTTTTTGGAAGAGTAACCATTGGCAAAAATATAAATCATATACTACGTTGTATGCCACCAAGTATCATATGTTATCACCTTCTACAGTATCAAGTCATCTTATAATCTATTGATTACGACATGTATTGAAGTGCGAAGTGTTACAAAAAATAGTAATTAAACAAAAAAGCGTTGCGAATACAATTATAATTCTTCGATATTTATTAAGATATAAAGTAAAGCAAAGGTTTATGGATTACCATAGCCTCCATGATATATATACTATTCCCTAATTATATTAATAATACATTAATAAGATCTTGAAGCACGATCTTCGTGGTTTAGTTCCTAGTTTGGAAGTACCAGTGGTACACTACGCTTCGACATTTTAAAGTTTTTTGTGATTTAAAGTTATTAGATCTTAGATGTTGACTAAGATCAATTTGATTACTAAACAAACTTAGTATATGTAGCTTACTACACAAAGTCTTGATATCGGATATAAAAAACTCCTAGCGTACTAAGTTTAATCCAATAATTACCAAGAACGCTTGGACCTCAATTATGATACCATATTATGTCATCCCAGCGGTTAATTAATCAAGTAGCTATCAAATCAACATCCAAGCATATTTAGCGCAGCATTAAAACAAGGCAATGCACAAGCTATGCAAGAACGGTTAAATTGTGATTAATTCATTTCAGTTCTTAGATTACTATCAAACAGATCTAATGGTTCAATAGCGCCTTAAGTTACACCTCAGGATCTCAATGTCACATCAATATAAAACGCCATACTTTTATATCTAAAAAATTAACGATATCTTGTTTTTATTATACAGTTGAAGAACTGATTTATTACTCCTCATTCTCTTTTAATTGTATTTTTTTTCAAGTAATATTCATCAAACCTAAAAATACATGACAAGACTAAACCTTTTGCAATTCTGCGGATCAGCACTAGAAGTACCTGCCATTGCAACGGGAGGTCATTTGGATTCATATTCGTTGAGAAGAACTGATAAGCTTGCTGATGTTAGTAGGTGTAAGTAGCATGTAACCAACTTGTTGCTCGACCTGGCTGAACGTACAATGACCCATGGATGCTGGTAGTGTTGGTGTCGAGCCGGGATTTGCCAGCCAAATTTACTAGTATGCATATCATATGCATTAATAAAAAAGGAAAAATTTGCCACACATATGCAAAACTTACTAAGAAAAAAAAAGGAGGATCATATTCGATGAGAAGCAAGGTCATCGTAGATTCTCTTTCGAAATTCATAACTTAATACCAAAGGGCTTCCCCTTTGGCGGGTTTGGCCTCACAAATAGGTGCGTCACACTCAATTTGTAGCGCATGCGCTACCCGTTAAGCTTGTCACTCTCCTTTGGTCTACAATTTTAATCCGCATACATGTAAACATGTATTTGTCAGCTTTTCACTATTTGGGAAATGCGGCAAAATAAGGTGTATTTTTTCTTTTTGGAAATGATAATAGAGCTTTCCAGAAATTGGTAATAGAAATCATCTGAAAAAAATACCAATTTGTGATGGAGATACACCATAAACAAATCTCAACGTTAATACATTAATATTAAGCTGTATAACACAAAAATTGAATATGGGTGAATGGAAAGCAATGTTTGCCAAAATGGGAGTTAGTATAACATGAGCTACAACGCACAAAAAATCAAGTGATATTCAACAGATGCTGTTTTACCAAAACTAATAAGAATTAGACAAGAGTAAAAGATGGGTTTTATTCAATGTAGAGGGTGAGATTATATATAGAAGAAATTATTAAGTGATACAATAGCTGTTAATGGTGTAACAATAATAATATTTTAATAATACGACTACTGTAGCGCTATATCTAGATTCTGACATAACAGATGCAGCTGCATTGGAAAATTCAGCTTTTAGGTATTTCTACACCTAGAATTATACTGGAAAACCAAAGTACGCATTATTCATCAAACTTGCAGTAAAATATGGGTGTAAAAAGCGATAAAGAATACTGTTAAAATCCCTCTTTATTAAAATATGGATAATGTGCAATAAAATGGTTATTCTACGTCTCTATTTATATTATTTGGTGATTATTTACTATCTTGCAATTGCATTGCAATTGTCAACGATTCCATTAATTTTGAGTATAAATGTTGGGTTGTTTGGTTATTGATTTGGTGGATCAAGAACGGTGTTTTAAATATAGTTTGTCAATCATGCTTTCAGAACAGCCCTTACTTGTTCTACTTGATAAGCATGTACTTTTTGTATCTTTTATTTAGGATATCCCACATTACTTTAGTATTTTAGCATCTCTTATTTGAGTATTATACCCTTGCTATCTTTATGCAATTGTCTATTTACTATATAGTCTTATCTTTGATAGCATGGTTTCAAATGAGATGACATTTAATTTAGGTATTTTATGATGGGAATCTAGCTTAGTTCACTTCAAAACTAAAGACAGACACCAACTTTCCAATCCATCAGTGTTAAATGCAGATATCAATTATATAATCTCTACCAATATGAAATAGTAATATGATATACTGTATAAATCAATCAGTTTGACAATTATAATCAATGGTAATAATAATAATAATAATAATAATAATAATAATAATAATATTAGGATCAAGTTTTTAAATTAATACCAAAAAACTACCAACAGTATGCTAGTAAATTGTAATTTAATATACTATTGCTCAATATGACTGAATGTTACACTATGAAGGAAAAATCCCCTAATTCTCTTAATTAATGCCGCCACATTATTAAGAAAAATAAGAAAATTTTCAGTGCTTATTTTTTTTAAATTTTGTCTTATTTTTCTTAATGTGGCATAATTAAGAGAATTAAGGGACTTTTTCTTCATAATGTTAATGGTTCAGAGAAAATACAACTGGTAAAAAACTGATACTCAATGTAAAACGAGGTAAAGATTGATAAAAGGTGCTTTCATTGTGTGGTCAAAATCGCGACATTTTGATGGATAGAAATTACAGGACCAAGATGTTGTGTTTTTTGCTTCAGGATTTTCAAAAGGGTTCAAAAGCGTTCTTCATTAAACTCAACTAGATGTTGATTATTCCTCATATGCTGTTAGTATAATCTTGTCTTTTATTTAATTGTTGTATTATTAAAAATCAAGCTTTTCATTGCTTATAAAAATGACAATGGGATGTTTCTGATTTCAGATTGGCGGCATTTATTATAAGGCGAACTGATGATACATTTGATACTACTGTTGATGGAACAAGTTAATTTAATTTATGGAATTTGAATGAAAATACCGAGGAACCAATTTTAAGTATAATGTGACATACATGAGTGAGGTAATGGTTATTTGCCGTAAATACACGCTCATTGATATCCTTCTTTCTTACTTGATCTCTAGGGAACAAATTCCATCTCGAAAAACATCTAATTCAACAATATACAAATACCAGCCAGTTATGCAAACACTACCAATAAAAATTACTTACAACCTGCTATTAGTAAGATCCCTTGTTTTAATACGCCATTGAAGAGCCAAAACACAACCACTGATTAAATGCATCGTACTTAAGTTAGTTCTGGTGGTAAAGGATTGAATAAATTGGCTTGGGACAAAGAGGATAAAAAGGCGGCAATAATAGGTTCCAGTGATGGCCATATTATTGTTTATGATATTGGAGAGGTAAGACTAAAGCCCAATGTAAATTACCTCTAGCGCAATAATTATAAAGTAAGACTATATTATCATCAAATAAACCACCACACAATATTAACGTGTATAAAGATTTACAGTAATAAGCTTGAATCAAGTGGGTACAGCATCATTAATTCTTGGAAAAGTTCTCAAGTATTATAAAATCTCTTGTTTTTAAAACCGACAAGGCTTATAAGCGGAATATTAATTTTAAAAATTATTTTTGTCCAGATCATCAATTTTGACATTTTTTAATTTTTTTTTTCTGATTTTGCAAATCTAGAGTTAATTATACTACCAATTATAAAAACGAAAAATATACACATATACAGAATTTAGTGCTCTATTTGCTCAATAAAAAACAACAAACATTTTTATTGCAAAATACTACATGAAAATCCTTTAATCAAAAATCCGTTTTTGGGACAAAAGTACAAAGCTTCATTACTTAACATTTAATATTAAGCTTTTATATGATGTGTATTAGTTATGGCTACAACTTTCCCTCACAATGTAGTATCTTTAAACGTTGATTTTGGTATCAAAATTTGATTTTTCTGATTTTTGATCAAAATCATGAATGTTGGTAAGGATAAAATGAGCCCCGAAAATGTCCTCTACAAAAACTGAATTTTCAGACCGTACATGGTTAAATATAAGAAAAGTTGAAAAAAAACGCATTTTTATTTAAAACTTAGATACATACCATAGTATAAGAGACTTAGCCGTTCGATCTTGCTATGCTTAATTATGGCGTCGCTCTACAGGCTCGCTTTTGCAATTTTTTAATGAATGTATGATATGACAGACAGTTTTTCTAGTAGTAGAAAAATGTATGTATCTATGATAGCAGATATTGCCTATTTTGTTTAGTTTATGGGATATGGGTTGATGCGCTGTAATGCTGGCTTTTACATTGGCTGAAATAATGTGCAATTTAGCAGGGTTTTAATTGCGCTAAATAATGTAAAGCTTTACAAATCCTTTTCTATGTGTGTTGTTTCTCTCTTTTTGTCTTTATATTCCAAGGATATATTCACCGTTTGATAATAAGGCATATCAGACTATTATCAAGCTGATATTATTTTCTTTAACAGAATACGCATACTAACATATATAAGGGATTAATGTTTTTAATATAGGTAGCAGTCTATATTAGAAACTGATATTTTTATTTAACCGCATTCTAAGATCAAATATCATTATTTACTACTGTATTGTTGAACGTATTTTTTGATTACCAGGTCAAATCGAAGGCAATGATATTTATATCTACTCAGTGAAAAACTAGAACTGGCTATAAACTTGCTGCATCCACAGATCTGGGTGCATTCCTTGGTTAAGATTACGACACAGTTTGATATATTAAGTTCTACATTGCTGTGTATTATGATATGAAGCTCCGTTTATACAGGAATGTGGAACTAGTGTGTGTCACCTAGACTTGATTGGATATATATATATAATTAGACTCATTTTAGACTAGTCATATAATTAGAGAATGTGAATATAAAAGAAGATGTTTCGATCTTGTAATAAAGTTCTTTAGTTTTAGTGTGCTCTTTTATTTTATAATAGTTTTCCTTTATTTTTATTAAATAATTTAATACTTATTTTAGCTTTGAGGTTGATATAATCTCCTAGCGTAACAATAATCTTGGTTCCCACACTAAATTCACACTATCCATTATTAATTCGATTTGATGTGTGAAAGACGACTGCCAGTAGTTCACATCACAATGATCTAAAATCGATCGTGAAATCTAAACTCCAAAATCAATAGAAGATTAATTTTTTGCATTCACAAGACAGACCCAACTAAAAGATATTCTGCATTTTTTGTTTCAGCGAAAAATATTGATTTTTCGTTGAGATAATCAAAATAACAGCTCGCATTACAGCTTATGACCTACGGTAACTGAGTCCCAAAATTAATTTACCAAATCGATCAGAAAATGTTAAAAAAAAACAAAATCCTTTAATTGCTCATGAACTGTAAAGTAAGCAGACCTAGCGTATTAAACAATTTTTGTACAGTTTTAAATTATTCATCCATTTAAACAAAATTCAGAAAAAAGTCCCTCATTAAATTTTACGTAAAATGCAATTGAAATTTTGGAGGTTTTTTAAAGATACGTATCACTTTTTATATGCATATTTTTAATACAGTTAATGGAGATGATGCACAAAATTATTATCTCTCGATAAAGCTATTGTCGAACCCTCTAGCTACATTTTTCGTAGAGAAAACGAGATTTTTGTCGATTTTTGTTTCAAATTCAGAATTTGGGACGAGGGTATATAAGGGAAAAATTGAAGCTAAAAGCGAAGGTATCTCCTTATGCATGTTTTTGAGGATATCTTCACGAAAAATCAATATTTCGACAAGAACTAAATTGAACCCGGTAGAGCCCAACAAGGTTAATGACATGAATGTAAAAAAATATACTGCACAATATAACAAAAATTTTCAAATCTACTACAAAAAGGCCAAAAAAATAGAATAAAAAAAAAGGTGCTCAAAATTCTTTCATATTTAAATATATTATAAAGCGCTTCAAAACAAGTAAGTTTGATTATCAAAATTTGCTCGTATAGCTTAATTTTTTGCAGAGATATGAAGGCTCAAAGTTTTTAATTTTAGTAATAAATACCTGTAAAAATCTGAAACATTAACACTAAAAAAAATTATAGCAATTGCTAGAAATAGGATATTTTTGGAAACGCGTTTTTGGGTTAAAGTTGAACATCTGAGGTACATCGGCATATATTTTTATTTTAGTGTTATTTAGTGGTAAAAAAAGTCCAGCACTGATGAAAATTTGGGACTAATTTTTAAGGAAAGAAGCATAACTCGATCAAAACTAATTTTAATGGCTAAAAAACCGGTCTTTTTGATTTGAAAAGAAAAAGCTGTCAATGGCAATGCAATAATTGTATGTTTCAAATATACTCTCAAGAACTCCCTTATTAAACGATCGAAGCAGTGCTTACTTTAAAGGCCAGATCTGTGCCTGAAGATCGTTATGAAAAGTGAACCAGACCAAGGACTTTTTTTTTTTTTTTTTTTTTTTTTTGCATTCATCTGATATAGTTAGAAAATTGAATTTTGTGAAACTCTCTTTTCAACAATTTAAAATAAAGCCGCTCATTGAATAATAAGGTTTGTGGTTAAGATGTTGGTTTACAAGTGGCACAATGATAATTGTAAATATGGATAGTTACATAAACGCAGCATCCCGACAGTTATACTGTATAAGCCGTACGAGCGTTACCTATCAGCCACACACGCATATTACTTGCCTAATAAAAATGATGCCGCTATATCACTATTATAAAATCAAACATTAATTAATTAATTATTACGCTCAAACATGTATAATAAAGAACTAAACGACCAAGGTTTTCGTTTTTGGCATTTTTTTTTTTTTTTTTTTTTTTTTTGCTACTCAGCGGATAACGGAGGATGATGAAGAAAGAAAATCTGTTTGTGCATCCGCCTCTTCCGCCGCCACAAAATTATTCTTTACAACACAACAGCAATAGTTGTACATGTATTCCATAAAAAGCTATATTCATCATCATTTATAATCAACGAAAATACTATATTCGGTAATGAACTATTTTCATCATCATCCAAACAATGTGACATTTGTACTATAGAAAAAGTATATAATGTGATTTGATGATATATGATCGTTATTTCGATTTGGAATGTAAATTTCCAAATAGATTAAGCCTCTATGCAATTGTATATTGCTTCTTACGACATTTTTTGCTATTTTTACTTGTGTCATCGATTTAGTTGAATTCAGAATAAAAATCAGCAAGGAGGCTGCTATTATCGTAATATGTGTGAGATTTATAGTCATCGAAACGAATTCTAGGAATTTCATTGTTTTTATAAGTTCATCTCATCATATGTAAAGGGTAAACACTTGATCCTTACTGGTATGCTTTTCTTGGCAAACACGACATAACAGATAAACATGTATAATAATAATATTTTACACAAAAAATGCCCAAGAACATGAGGAAAAGATGACTGAAGCAAAGATAAGACATTTTGATTAGCAACTGCATGTAATATGACAATTCGATATATACCGAAGAAACACATTGCACCAATGCTGATACTTTCTCGGATTTATCCTTATAAATATATATAAGAAGGTGCATCATGCAGCTAATAAACTTTTAAAAAATTAAGGTCATACAACAACAATTGGATTTATAGTTGCTGTATCATATAAACGAAAATGTTTTTTTTTTCTACGTGTGTGTAATACAGATCTAAAAATACACAAATGGACACATAAAAAAGATAGATACGTTGTTCAACCATTTGTGTTTACTTACTGTAGATATTGTGAACGATGCGTGTGTGCCTGGGCATTAAAATAATTAAAATAATGATATAATTATCAAATTAAAAAGCATGGTTAAACCAGGGAATAAATGATGAGGTATACATATATAAATCAGAAAATTCTTCTTTTTTTATTTTGCTCATTAGAAAAAGATCAGGGCACTCATCAGTGAGATGATTGATTTAAAGGATTTTCTTTCTTTGATGAAATACAGAAATATTTGATTCTTTAAACTATTTAAATATCTGCTGCATATATATTCTATGAATATTTTTTTTTTTTTCTAATAAATCCTTTTCTTTCGTCGTTGATGAATGATGCCATTCCAATAACACAATTTCACAAAATCTAAATACGGGCCGGTGTGTTGTATTAGGTCTCCGTTGCAATCTTACTATATTAATGTGGTCAGCCAATAGGTGAGCGTGGAATATATGCATTGCCGAGAAGCAGGTTGATTCACGGAGTAGGTCCAACTTTATTTGCCGGTGTAAATTATCAAGGTGTAAATATTCCATATCTTGCCAACAGATCAAATAAATCGGTAAATTCGGCAGACCCATAATTTTGGATTATATCAAGATAAAAACCTGTCAATCAGTTTGAATTTCAAGCAACTATTATAATTGACACATACAGAAGATTATAAAACGAATTTAGTTATATAACCTTTTTCTAGATTACTGTAATACCATCTCAAAAAAAAAAAAATGAAAATGAAAAATTGACATGACCACTAACAAATAAATGAATATGACACATAATGTTGATCCGTATACAGAGACACAGAAAGGAGTCTGCGCCTATTTTAAGCTGTTTATATTAATCCAACTTATTTCATAGGACCGGTCATCGTTGTGCCGTGTCTCAAATCAATGCTTTCCATCAAATTTACAGTTTTATTCAACTTCAGCGATAGATATAGTAACCGGATAAACTACGGCACTCCGCGCCTAATCCTACAAAAGCACGTTCAAGTATAAAAGGAACGACATGTTGAATCAAATCTATGAATAATTCTCTCTTTTCTCTTAATATAGATTACTAGAATATATTTGCATTTTTTTTTTCATTTTTTTTTTTTTTCATTTTTCATTTTTCATTAATTATAACAAACATTTACTTTCGTTCATATCATCTGTCATTCTACCATGACTTCAACTAAATATCTCCATGGCGGAGA
Source organism: Mucor racemosus (assembly GCA_027405735.1). Lineage (NCBI taxonomy): Eukaryota > Fungi > Mucoromycota > Mucoromycetes > Mucorales > Mucoraceae > Mucor > Mucor racemosus. The sequence goes on along the minus strand of JAPEHQ010000014.1, from coordinate 409,423 downwards.
AAAAGGTCGAGAATCTGATCAACACTCTAGTGATGGATCCACACAAACAGTTTACCAAAACGGTCTTCACGAATACGAATCACATGGCGATGCATTTGGTGAACCTACCGCTAATGCTGTAGACATTGATGGTAATATTTATACAAAGCCAAATGTAATTGAATATTTTACTAACAACATCCTTATAGCTGCAAAGGACGAATATGTTGATTTAAAAAGAGAATTATCCCGTATTAGTCGTTTATCTACTCATGCCAGTAAATTAGAAGAAGGTGCTGCCGTATCCGATGAATTTAATCTTGATGAATATCTTAATGATCTTAGAAAAGATGAAGATAATAATGGTCATGAATTAAAGAATTTGGGTTTGATTTGGAAAAACTTAACCGTGCAGGTACACAACACATTTGACATTATTTCCTAATAAAAATAACAATACTAACAACGAAATTTTAATAGGGTCAAGCTGCTGATGCTCATACAATCCCTACTCTATTTACTTTCCTTCAATTCTGGAAATTCTTTGGAGTTGGTGTCAGTAAAAACAAAAAAGTTATTTTAAATGATTTGACAGGCCATTGTAAAGAAGGTGAAATGCTTCTTGTATTAGGTCGTCCTGGTGCTGGTTGTACATCATTCTTAAAAGTCATGGCCAACATGCGTGGTGCTTATACTGATGTAGATGGTACTGTCTCTTATGGTGGTATCGATGCCGGTACTTTTGCTAAACGTTATCGTGGCCAAGTCTGTTATAATGAAGAAGAAGATCAACATTATCCTACATTAACTGCCAAACAAACTCTTCAATTTGCTTTACGTATGAAAACTCCTGGAAAGCGTCTTCCTGATGAATCCAAGACTGAATTCGTAAACAAGGTTCTTTACATGCTTGGTAATATGCTCGGTCTTACTAAACAAATGAACACCATGGTTGGTAATGCCTGGGTTCGTGGTTTGTCTGGTGGTGAACGTAAGCGTATGTCTATTGCTGAACAAATGACAACTGCTAGTTCTATCAATTGCTGGGATTGTTCTACTCGTGGTCTTGATGCTGCTTCAGCTCTTGATTACGTTAGATCTCTTCGTATCATGACTGATGTCTTTAAAAAGACAACTATTGCTACTTTATATCAAGCTTCAAATAACATTTTCACTCTTTTCGATAAAGTTCTCTTGTTAGATGAAGGTCGTTGTCTTTACTTTGGTCCTACTGCTGGTGCAAAGGAATATTTTGAATCTCTCGGTTTCCATTGTCCCAAGAGAAAGTCTATTCCTGATTTCTTGACCGGTTTATGTAATCCTAATGAACGTGAAGTTAGACCTGGTTTCGAAGATGTTGCTCCTAGATTTGCTATTGATTTCGAAAAGAGATATCTCGAATCTCAAATCCATAAACAAGTTATGGCTGAATTCACTGAATACGAAAGTATGATTCAAAATGAAAAACCTGGAGATGTCTTTGCAAAAGCTGTTGATGAAGAACATCAAAAGCGTGCTCCCAAGAAGTCTCCTTTTACAGCTTCTTTCTATCAACAAGTCAAGGCTCTTACTGTCCGTCAATACTATCTTAATATTACTGATTTAGGTGCTTTGATCTCTCGTTATGGTACAATTCTTATTCAATCTCTTATTACTGCTTCTTGTTTCTTCAAAATGGGTTCTGATGGTGCTGGTGCATTCTCCCGTGGTGGTGCTCTTTTCTTTGCTCTTTTGTTCAATTCTTTCATTTCTCAAGCTGAACTTGTTAATTTCTTGATGGGTCGTCCCATCCTTGAAAAGCATAAGCAATATTCTCTTTACCGTCCTTCTGCCTTTTACGTTGCTCAAGTTGTTATGGATATTCCATACGCTGTTGTTCAAGTCTTGTTATTTGAAATTTGCGCTTATTTTATGATGGGTCTCAAGTTAACCGCTGGTGCATTCTTTAGTTTCTTTATCATCTTGTTCTTTATGAATATGTGTATGAATGGTTTCTTTAGATTCTTCGGTGCTTCTACATCTAGTTTCTTCCTTGCTACTCAAGTTTCTGGTGTCATTCTTATTGCTGTAACCACTTATACTGGTTATACTATTCCTTACAACAAGATGCATCCTTGGCTTTCTTGGATCTACTGGATCAATCCTTTGACCTATTGTTACAAGGCTCTTTTAATTAATGAGTTGAAGGGTGTTGAATATAGTTGTGAAGGTGCTGGTAATGCTGTTCCTTACGGCCCCGGTTATGATGATTGGAACTACAAGGTCTGTACCATGGCTGGTGGTAAGCCTGGTGCTAGTTATGTCCTTGGTGATGATTATTTAAATGATTACCTCAGTTACAATCCTGAGCAAATGTGGGCTCCCGATTTCATCGTTATTATTGGCTTCTTCTTGTTGTTTACTGTCATGACCGCTGGTGCTATGGAATTAGTTGGTCTTAGTAAGAGTGGTACTCTCACTAAGCTTTATTTACCTGGTAAGGCTCCTAAGCCTCGTACTCCTGAAGAAGAGGATGCTCGTCGTAAAAAGCAAGCTAATTTCGGCCAAAACATGGATAGCGTCTCTACTGGTACTACTTTCTCATGGCAAAACATTGATTACACTGTTCCTGTCAAGGGCGGTGATCTTCAGTTATTGAATCATGTTTCTGGTGTTGTTCGTCCTGGTCATTTAACCGCCTTGATGGGTTCATCTGGTGCTGGTAAAACTACTCTTTTGGATGTCTTGGCTCGTCGTAAGACAATTGGTAAGGTCGATGGTCGTGTCTATTTGAACAATGAAGCTCTTATGACTGATTTCGAACGTATTACTGGTTATTGTGAACAAATGGATGTCCATCAACCTGCTGTTACTGTTCGTGAAGCTCTTCGTTTCTCTGCTTATCTCCGTCAACCCGCTGATGTTCCCAAGGAAGAAAAGGATAGTTATGTTGAAACCATTCTTGAACTCTTGGAAATGGAGGATATTGGTGATGCTCAAATTGGTCAAGTTGAATATGGTTTCGGTATCTCCGTCGAAGAACGTAAACGTCTTACTATTGGTATGGAATTGGTTGGTAAACCCAAGCTTCTTTTCCTTGATGAACCTACTTCTGGTTTAGATGCTCAAAGTTCTTACAATATTATTCGTTTCATTCGTAAACTTGCTGATTCTGGATGGCCTGTGCTCTGTACTATTCATCAACCTTCTGCTATTCTTTTCGAACATTTTGATCATTTGTTGCTTTTAGTTCGTGGTGGTCGTACTGCTTATCATGGTGAAATTGGTCAAGACTCTCAAATTATGATTGATTACTTTGAATCTAACGGCGGACCCAAGTGTTCTCCTGACGCTAATCCTGCTGAATATATTCTTGAATGTGTTGGTGCTGGTACTGCTGGTAAAGCAAAGGCTGACTGGGCTACTATTTGGGAAAACTCTCCTGAAGCCAAGTCTTTAACTGAAGAACTCGAAGAAATTCATGGTGCTTCTGATGTTAACCCTACTCGTGATGCTCAAACTTATGCTACTGGTTTAGGTACTCAGTTCAAATTGGTTTACAAGCGTATGGCTTTAGCTTACTGGCGTTCTCCTGATTACAATATTGGTCGTTTCCTTAACGTTATGTTCAATGCTTTGGTTACTGGTTTCACTTTTTGGAAGTTGGGATCTTCTTCTTCTGATATGATGAATAAGGCTTTTGCTCTTTTCGGTACCTTTATTATGGCAATGACTCTTATTATTCTCGCTCAGCCTAAATTCATTACTGAACGTCAATACTTTAGACGCGAATATGCATCTCGTTATTACAGTTGGTTGCCTTGGGCAATTTCTGCTGTGCTCGTTGAACTTCCTTACATCTTCTTCTATTCCGCTTGTTTCATGTTTGGTTTCTACTGGACAGCCGGTATGAATGCTTCTTCTGAATCAGCTGGTTATTTCTACATTATGTTCTCTATGCTTGTTTGCTGGGCTGTTACTCTCGGTTTCGTTATTGCTGCTGTTTCAGAATCTCCATTAATGGCCGCCGTTATTAATCCTTTAGTTATTTCCATTCTTATTCTTTTCTGTGGTTTGATGCAAGCACCATCTCAAATGCCTAAATTCTGGAGTTCTTGGATGTACTGGGTTGATCCTTTCCATTATTACATTGAAGGTCTCGTTGTCAATGAATTAGGTAATCTTAAGGTTAATTGTGATGACGGTGATTTACTCAAGTTCAATGTTCCTGCTGGTCAAACTTGTGGTGAATACACTGCCAACTTCTTCTCTTATGGTTCTCCTGGTTACATTGCTAATCCTAATGCTACTTCCCCTGAAATGTGTGGTTATTGTACTTTTAGTTCTGGACCTGAATTTTATGAAACTAGATTCGACTGGAGTGCAGACCACAAGTGGCGTAACTTTGGTATCTTGGTTGCCTTCTTTATCTTTAACATCTTTGTCTTCATTGGTCTTGTTTACGTTTTCAGAAAACCTAGACGTTAAGATATTACACCTTTCTCATACACATTTATAATCCCATGTATTTTTACGTTGGCTACTTTATATTACCTAATAGACTTTTTTTCAGGTAGCTTTAATTTTATAACAATGTACACCTTTCTCTCTTTTTTCTATCTACTTTTTACGTATTTATTATACCACTCCGAATAAAAAGTATCCGGATTTTTCTTATTGGACTTTAATCAGAGTAGTCAATGTTATTACTTGGAATAGAAGATCTTATAATAAAATATTCTTTAAACAATAACATAATCCACAAAACCATGTTCGCAACAACAATAATAATCGATCCCCATCAGTTATCGCTGTTGGTACCCGAAATACATTAAGTGTAAGTATTTTCTCATTGCATATTTGATTCATGGCGGTATACTAAATTTTTAATTGGAAATCCGGATACTTTACTTAACATAGTGCACCATTTGCCAATAATAAAATACTAAATCAAACATTATTAGATTTTAATTGTATGACTCTTTGAGTGTTTTAATGACTCAAAGAATTTTGTGTGCATCCAAAAACCAGTCTTTAGTGCAAAAGTTTTTTTTATAGAAATCTCGAATATCTGACCTATGTTTGCGTATTTTTTTTTCAACGAAAAGTAGCCTGGGAAAATTGGTAGAATATGTATTGGAAATGGTATATGATCTTCAGATCAATTGCCTTATAAAGCAGTAATTTAAAAATATATCTCCGCTCAGGGGTAAAAAAATATTTATGGTTTCTGAAGCATTTTTGCATGTTTTGATAACAAAAACCAATAAATAACTGTAAACTTAACATCCAAGATATATATCAAATTATTTTTGCTCAAAATAAAGTGCGCAAATTATGACAAATAAAGGTATTTATTAATTTATTAGATATTTGACATCTCCATTGAAGTAGAGTCTACAGTCCTCCAAGAATTATTCATAACTCCACGATAGTTCCAAACAGGATATTCTTGTTGAACATTTCCAGAAGAATCCACTAAATTTTTTTTGTTATTTTTAATAATAGAAAACTTCCAACCACAAACTCATGAATACATTACCTGCCCTACTGACAACTCTAACATTTCTCTTTGTTGCAACAGTGGCAGACCAAAGACACCAGCCCCAAACTCTACAATTATTACCCTCTGCAGCAGGTTGATGCAATTGAGCGGTTGTCCAAGTCTTTCCATCATCTCCAGAAACATCTACTCTTTGAATATATCTTCCTCCACCTGATAAAGCATAACCCTGAACTGTTTGATTTGGACAGGGAATGCCATCATGGATTCCATCTGAAGGATTACAGACATAGGATTGAACATTATATTCTCCAATAGATGGTACCTTACACCAATAAGCGTCTGCCTGTTTTTCATCAGAAACCTATGTGACATATATTAAACATTTTATACTTGTTTCAGGGCTGTTTATATGCATACACATTCGGGTAGAATTTTATAATCTCTACGTTGATAATACGACAGTGATTCATAATCTTGAATAGTAATTGATTTTAAATATTTAACTGATCTGCCACCTATATAGCCTGGAACAACAACTCTAATGGGGTACCCATGATCACGTGTCAGTGTACTGTAATTCATCTACAATGTTTAAAAATAGATTACATTTGTTATCGAAAGTATATCAAAATCAAAATATTTGTAAATGTACCTCATAAGCCAATAAAACATCTCCAAATTCGTCTCTGCGATGTATTTCTACATTAGCAAAATGTGATAAAATATATCTTTTTTTTTTTTTTTTTTTTTTTTCCACTTACAATGCTTTGGATAATGGAATTGAAGAACCATAACATTTATCTTCTTCACACTGACAATGATATAATCATGTGTTAGTTATTGAGTGCAATTGCATCATTCAATTACGCTATATCTTTATTATGGTTACAATTACCTGTTCCACAGACTCAAATGCAACGTGGAGTTTTGTTAAATTCTTAATTTTTGTGGTTACTCCAACGGTAGCAAGAATGTCACGAAGCCTACATCCACTATAAATTGCATTCCCTAAAGCACCAGGTCCCCAAATGACCTATTTTTGAATAGATAGTTAAGTCTTGGAGCTTTTATATCATGTAAAATTAGAGTAAAACTTACACCCTTTGTGTGTTTCACTTTATGAAGACCATCTCTTCTATTTCCCTATATAAATGTTAGCATATTCATTATACATGTAACATGTAATGAGGCTCTTACTGCACACTACACACAATAAAATGAATTAATGTATTGATTATTTACATCTTTTATCACATACCTGCATCACCATCATAACTGAGGTCTTTTCATAATCCTCTTTGATCTGTTTCAAGTTAAAATGTGTAGGCTTTTCACATCCCAAACCTTGAACTAGAATTGTATGTTCTGCTTCTTTAATATCAGGCAATGGGCCATGATTTCGACAAAAGAAATACTTTTCTGGTGTTATATAATTCTTAACTAAATCAACTGGACAAGGTTCTGCATTAAATGGAGCATCTTTGCGTACAATAAGTTGATGTGTATCATGCTTTGGATCTTGACTGTAATCAAGCTGTTTTGAGGTCATTGTGTTTGTATCGTAATATAAGAAAGAAAAGATAAAAAGAAACAAGATAAAGAGATAAACCTTCTCCTAATCAATGATAGTTAAGAAAGGGAGAAAGCTTCAAGAAGGGATAATGGTCACACACATCGAAAATGTAGCTGCAATCATGCAGCAGATCAGCTATGCTACACCAAAGAAACTGATAACTTTCCCACGGTTTTGTCTGCCATTTTTGTATTACTGGAAAAAAGCCGTTTATTTGTTTATTATTGTGAGAAGGTAAGAGGACCTATTTAATTTCTACTGTTGGTATTTCAAAAGAGTTTCATCAAAAGAGACATACTACCAATTGCTTCGTGGAGATCAAAACGCTGATCGTCTTGTCAAGGAACCATTCTTGACATCTAGTTTCCTCCTTTTCTTTTTAACCTTTCTGTTATACTTTATTTCTCAATTATTATCTATTTCATTATATCTTATCATTTAAATTGCATCTGCCTCTTCGACTATATCTCCTACTCTTATCGTACACGGATCAATCAATAAGCGATTTTTTCTTTACAAAAAACATTTAAAGGATTTTCGCAACTTAAACTTTAAAGCAAACTATCAAACATTTATTAACAAAATATATATGATTCAACATCTTTATATTATAGTATTTTATTTTTGCACATTTTTTGATATAAAATGTTGAGATATCTTTAATAAAGTACAATTTTAGTTTTTCTAAAAATTATCCAAAAAATTGATTGTCAGACTCAAAACAAACACTACCATAGCAAAGACAGCGTTATTGTGGTTATATGTTGTCGATTGATACCTTAGTGAAAAGTCCTAATTTTCGACTGAAAAATTGAATTTTGTTAAAACCAAGATTTTGGATGAGGTATGGTAAGGCAAAATTGATCAAAATTCGATTTGAACAGAATGATTCCACTAGACGGCAGCATTTGTTTGGTACATTTTTGAGCCTCTAGAAATAGCCGCAAACCATAAAAATGACACATTCAAATACATGAACAGGCCATTTTAACTGAATTAATAGGGTCTAGTATGTATTATATTAGATCTATTTGCATTTCTTGATCCGATTTCATGATTTTACGACATTTTGCATGTAGCAACTGCAAAAAGGACGTTGTACTAGGTAGTATTCAAGCACAATAAACATGATTGATTGAATCAAAACTTTCGTTTAAACTACAATACTTTTCCTATTTATTCATTTTGTTTTGAGATTACCGATTCAATATTTGAGTTAAAATAAAGAACTGAGGTAATCAACAATAATGCATAACATATTTACTACTTCTTCACAGCTATTGAAGCAATTATTGTTTGAATTACATCATTATAGAACATGGACACCGAGATATTTGTGTGGGTGCTTTTTGAATTGATGTTGCGATCAGTAAAACCCAATATTTCTCAAGTTTTTGTATCTGTTTTTAATATTCATCATATCCTCTCTGTATTTTTTTTATAAACAAGATATTTGATTGTTAAACGATTCAAATTCATCGTTGTAATCTATAGATTTCAAAACTGTCAAAAAATATCGTTTAATTGCTCCGCTAATCGCGGTTTTTATCCGTTGTAATGACTGACTCTACCCAAATGTACATCAATTTGTAGCTGTTTAGGCAGATGTAAAATATACTATTATAGCAAAAGCTAATAGCCATTTTCTCAGTACTACAATTAGATAATATGCGGTGGAAATGCATTGTTGAAAATTCTTTAAAATGATGAAGTATTAAATTTGTATGGTTTGCATAATAATGCAATATTTAATCTTACATATGATATATATGATATCTTTTTAGTACTTAAATGAATTAAATTGTATAATTAATTTACATGTAGCACTAAAATTTCCAAAAATAAATGATTTCACTTCACACATAAAAGGCATGAAATGTGGCGAGAACGAGATTACACAATAATCATAATATTTTTAACTTGCCAGGATTTCCTTTTAGATGGTACGATACTATTTTTTAGCATTTATATTGCACACTAACACTTTTTATTCTATTTTTCAATACAGATGGTAAATGTACTTAATTAATGAGGTATTTAATCCACCGATATTGTATCTCATTCATTGCCCTTCATTGATAAATTAACTCGAAATATAAGTTTACATGGTATACAATTGTACTGCTATATACTTTTTAGATTTAGAAAAATATGTATTTATACTTTTTACTTCTTAAAATAAACTTTCACGAAGACGATTATCATAAAAGTAAATAAACCATCGTGAAAGTAACACAGCGGGTAAATTAATGTTATTTGCTCCTGTTATATTAGTGAATTGGAGTTAAAATAACATTGTACTTCATTATGAAAAGATTGGATAAATGCGGCGTTTTTATTATAAAACCCCTCTATATATAAAAATCTCCCTTACACACCATCACAGGCACCATAAGCAGACACAGGCACAAACATACAAGCACAGATACAGGTACGGGCCCACAGATACAGGCACAGGCACACAAGCATATGTAAGTTTTTACTGATGATTCACAGCCTATATATTAAACAATCTATTATTGTTTTATTTATTTTCCCCTCTCTCTCTTTCTCCATATATATTTTTCCCTTCTCTTTCTTTTTCTTTTTTTTTTCCCTCTTTTTACATCTTTTTCTTTATTGATTTTCTCCTCTATACCTCTTTTTTCTCTCATTCTTTTATATATAACTATAATAGTTATATATACATGTCTATTATTTAACTACAGTTCAGTTACTGAATATCATAAAATAGATAACAAAATTCTATTTTTTTTCCTTCCTCCTTTTTTCTTTATAAACCTTTCTTGAAAACAAATTTTGTGACAACAGTGCTACTATGTGGATTATATCTCGAGTCGTAAGAATGGATGAATTAATAAATGAAGCAATTTGATTCAAATCTCGAATATATAAGTATTAACTCTACTTTTATATATATATATTATATATATAGTTTGGTGAGTCACGGTGGACAAGAGCGATCTTTTGTGCTATAGTACTTCAAGCACTGCTAGCCATTGCATTTGAAATAGTTATCTTCGCTTTTCATAATAATGAAATCAACATGATCAACAGTTTAAAATTGTCAGCAGCAGATATAACATCAATGACTACAGCATTTGCAAATGCAAGATCGTTATTAGTTTATTTCGTTTTATTTATGATTGCACAGTTATTCACTGTTATACTAGTAGTTGATGCTGTGAGTGATATTATTATTATATAATCAAATGCCAATGACTAATCACTCAGTAGATTTATCAACGTAATACAATTCAACTTATTGCGCTGGTCGCTTTCGAATTAGGCATGAGTGCTTATTCAATTATTCAATTTCACCAATCGTCAACATTAATTGATAATGATAATGATGGAGCGCAAAGTGAAGCTTTGGAATACCTTGTCAATGCATATCGTCTATCAAAATGGGCAGAAATCACTCAAATTTGTGTTATGATTGTCAGTACCATAATTTTTGTGTTTCTTGCTTATAAACTTTATTTGGAATTCGGTTGGCACATTTATAAAAAGATCGGCGCAGACTTGGCTATGCGAGGTGATTATCAATTTACCCATATTGAAGCAAAAAAAAAACACTAATAGACGAATTTTTTCTTTGTAGATCGCTACAAAATGTATCAAATTTTCATGATGTTGCTCAAATTCGATTTCTTCTTTTTCCTTGGATTTTCAGTTCAATATCTTGCTTTGTTGATTGTTGCTTGGTGGCCTGATGCAGCCTCAAATGGAAATGAATCAGAGATTGTTAAAGAGTTAATTGAACATATCATTTTGAGTTGTGTGCTTTCCGTTACAATGCTATGCTCAGCATATTGGGGTGTAAGTTTTTTTAATTAATAATTTGCTTAAACAATGCTTATTAATAATGTTTCAATATATATATATATATAACAGTTGAGACGGGAGAAAAAAATACAAATGTATATCTTTTTAATCTTGTGTGCTGCAAGTATGGGTTACTATATTTATATGCTGGTGCAAATTGCATCAGACCCTGCAAGATTTTTAGGTTCAAAGGCTTTCTTAACTTTTTTCTGTAAGTGATCTCTTTTTCTCCCTTTTAATATATTATATGTAAATCTCCTTTATTCTAACCTACTTGATAGTGTGCGTTGATATGGTTTTAATTTTGGTAAGTTACTATATTTATATAAATCCCCGCCTCCTTTTTCTAATGAACCATTTGTTAAATTAAAAAACAGGCTTCTGTACCTATTGCAATTGTATGTCTAAGAAATTTTAATCTCGGATTAATGAATCACAGTAAGTTATATCATGTTTCTTGACGGGAATTTATTTTAATCGAATTTATCTAGTCTCACATGCAACAGCATCTGCAACTTCAGCACATTCCATGGCACCTTTGGGCATCGAAAAATCAAATTCTACCAGACGTTGGTCAATTGAGTAGAAGTATTAAAATAAAAGGGTTCACTCTCCTGCGCCTACAATTTACAACAACCACAACAACAGCAACAGCAATAGCAATAGCAAAAAGTCTCCTAAAAAGCTCCCTGCTTTTTTTTCAAACATTCAATACTATTTTATTACTATTTTATTATTATTATTATTATCAGATCATTGCATTCCCCTTTTTATTACTTACCATTATCTCTGCTGCTTGAAAACCTCGCCAAGTCCTCTACCACCTATTAAACATTCACCCAATTCCTTCTTTTGTCTATTATAACCTCTTTTTCTCTATATTTCTCTCTTTTTTATATCTAACTACTATTACAAGTATGTAACAATTAATCTCTTTTTTTTTATTATTTTTTCACTTTTTTTTTATTAATTTATTGAAATAAACTTTTATATATATCAATATAATCAACAATAGTTGGTGATACATTTAAAGATGCCTTTTTATATGTACAAATCATTGCATGTTATTCATTTTTTCAGTAGTACGACACAGTTGCTGGTTGCTGTGCTAACTAGTCATATAATATGTAGGTATAAAAGTAAAAGCGTCTATATTTCGTGTACATGTATTTACGATAGGCTATTACATTCTTTGACGTGCACTACGAATATAAGAAATATTTCACCGCCTCAATAACCGTCGACCAATTGCAATAATTTACTCATGAGTTTTAATTGTATTTGAATTAATTACTGTCTGTTAGTCACATTGATTATTACTACATATCCAATTTGGTTCTAATATATATATTATGTTATAAGTAAAATATAACTAAGAGCGAATAAACCAGCATTATTACCTGTAGTTCCTCATCCAAAACTTTGTCGGAAAGCCACCGGATGCAGCTCTTCAATATTTTTAAGCAGTGGGTTACTAAAAAAATTTACCGGACAATCCGGACGCGGCTCTTTAATTGCGTCAAGCTATATGATATGGGTTATGCCAAATGTGAAGTTTATTTAATTTGCATGATTTACTATATCCAGTTTGGCAACCAATTGATCTATTACAGTATAAATTCACTGATGCTGGTACAACAGTTTCACAACAAGTACCCCCAACAAGCCTTCACCTGCGTCACTACTCGTGCAACAATCTAAATCACCTACTCATTCCTACAGAATGAGTAATGAATCAGTTATTCAACTGTATAATAAAAACAAGATATCGTTTATTTAGATATAAAAGTATGGCTTTTTATTGATTTATCGAAAGGTAAATCGTATAAAATTAATTAAATGAAAAAGTACCGTTTTATTATGAGCTTATAGAGGGGGTTTATATACTAATTGAATGAGTGTATTAAATGTGAGTGATAATATAATTAGAATGAGCATTTGGATATTGTGTGGATATATTGGAATTATGCTTCTATGATTCAATAGTAGCATGATGATAGAAGCATGGAATATGACCTTGCTTGACTTGCATGTTGAACATCATGGTTTGACAGATGTTCTAAATTGGTAATTCGGTAATTCCTAATTCTGATAGATCAAGCCAAATTTAAGGCTATAAATGTTACTTTATCACTCATAAAATTTAAACCAATTAACCTTCTTTAAACTTACTATTTTGGTTTACAATTGTCAGCTGTAAAAAGATTTATTTTCAAGCATAGCTACGATCAAAACTATAGTTATTAAACAAGACATTAAATTATCCTTTTTATTTTGTTTCTATTATATCATTTGAAATTTTATCACTTTTCTGGAACATTTCATGGGTTTGTAGCCAATGCCAGCTTCTCATTGATTAGATATAAATATCATTGCCTTCGATTTGATCTCGTAATCAAAAAATACGTTCAACAATGCAGTAGTAGTAAATGATGATATTTGATCTTAAAATGCGTTTGAATGAAAATATCAGTCTTCAATATAGAATGCTACTTATATTGAAAAACATTAGTTTCTTATGTTGTTAAAATGCGTATTTAAATAAAACAAAAGAATACCAGCTTGATAGTCTAATATGCCTTATTATCAAATGGTGAATATATCATTGGAGTATGAAAACAAAACGAGAAAAACAACGCAGCACGTAGAAAAAGATTTTCAAGGCTTTACATTATTTAGCGCAATTAAAACCGTGTTAAATTGCTCGTTTCAGCCAATGTAAAAGCAGTATCACAACGCATAAACCATAAATTAAACAAAATAGGCAATATCTGTTATTATAGAAATATACATTTTATTTAACAGATACCCCATGTATCATACCATACATTCATTAAAAAATTGCAAAAGCGAGCCCGTAGAGCGACGCCATAATTGAGCATAGTAAGATCGACTGGGTAAGTCTCTTATACTATAGTATGTATCTAAGCTTTAAATGAAAATGCGTTTTTTTTTATAACTTTTTGTATATTTAACCATGCACGGTCTGAAAATTCAGACTTTGTAACGGACATTTTCGGAACTCATTTCATCCTTACCAACACTCATGATTTTGATCAAAAATCAGAAAAATCAAATTTTGATACCAAAACCAACGTTTAAATATACTACATTGTGAGAGAAAATTGTAGCCATAGTTAATACGCATTTTATAAAAGCTTAATATTAAATTTTAAGCAATGAAAATTTGTACTTTTGCTCCAAAAATGGTTTTTTGGTTAAAGGATTTTCACGTAATATCTTCCAATAAAAATGTTTGTTGTTTTTTATTAAGCAGATAGAGAGCTAAATTCTGTATATGTATATATTTTTTGTTTTTATAATTAGTAGTATAATTAACTCTAGATTTGCAAAATCAGAAAAAGAAAATTAAAAAATGTCAAAATTGGTGATCTGGACAAAAATAATTTTCTAAATTAATATTCCGCTTATAAGCCTTGTAAGTCTTAAAAATAAGAAATTTTATAATACTTGAGAACTTTTTCAAGAATTTACGATGCTGTACCCACTTGTTTCAAGCTTATTACTGTAAATCTTTATGCATGTAAATATTGTGTGGTAGTTTATTTAATGATAATATAGTCTTACCTTATCGTTATTGCGTTAGAGGTAATTTACATTGAGTTTTAGTTTTACCTCTCCAATGTTATAAACATAAACATGGCCATCACTGGAATTTATTGCCGCCTTTTTACCCTCTTCGTCCCAAGTCCCAAGCCAATTTATTCAATGCTTTACTAGAAAACCAACTGAAGTACCTACAAGTGGTTCCTCTGTATTTGCATTCAACAAATTTTATAAATTAAATTGACTGGTTCCATCTACAGTAGTATCAAACATGTCATCAGCCTGCCTTATGATAAATGTCAATCTAAAATCAGAAACATCCCATTGTCATTGTTGTGAGCTATAAAAAGCTTGATTTTAATAATACCGCAATTAAATAAAAGACAAAATAATACTAATAGCATATGATGAGTATTTAATATCTAAGTAAGTTTGATAAAGTACGCTTTTAAACTCTTTTAAAATCCTGAGGCAAACAGAACATCTTGGTTCTGTAGTTTCTGTGCATGAAAATGTTGCGATTTCCACTACACAATGAATGCACCTTTTATCAGCCTTGACCTCAATATACATTGTGTATTAGTCTTTTACCAGTTGTATTTTCTCTGATTCATTAATGTTTGGTCATATTAAACGATAATGTATTAAATTACAATATACTAGTAGTATACTGTTGGTAGTTTTTTGTTATTACTTTAAAAGCTTGATCATATTATTATTATTATCATTATTGGTTATAATTGTCAAACTAATTGGTTCATACAGTATATCATATTACTGTTTGGCATTGGTAGATTATACAATTGATATCTGCATTTAACACTGGTGGATTGGAAAGTTGGTGTCTGTCTTTAGTTTGATGAATAATGCGTACTTTGGTTTTCCAGTATAATTTATAATTCTAGGTATTTCTACTCCTAAAAACTGAATTTCCAAATGCAATTGCACCTGTTGAATATCACTTGAGTTTCTGTGCACTGTAGCTCATGTTATACTAACTCCCATCTTGGCAAATATTGCTTCACATTCATCCATATTCAATTTTTGTGTTATACAGATTAATGTTAATTTACTAACATTGAGTTTTGTTTATATCTCCATCAAAAATTGGCATTATTTTCAGATGATGTCGTTTACCAATTTCTGAAAAGCTCTACTATCATTTTGAAAAAGAAAAAATACACCTTAATTTGCTGCATTTCCCAAAATATTGAAAAACTGAAAAATGCATGTTCACATGTATGGGGATTAAAACTGTAAACCAAAGGAGAGTGACAAGCTTAACGGGTAACGTATGCGTTACAAATTGAGTGCGACACACACATTCGTGAGCTCAAACCCGCTAAAGGGGAAGTCCATTGGTATTAGGATATGAATTTCGAAAGAGGATCTCCGATGACCTTGCTTCTCATCGAATATGACCCTTCTTTTTTTTCTTAATTAGTAAGTTTTTCATATGTCTAGCAAATTTTTTCCTTTGTCATTAATGCATATGATATGCATACTAGTAAATTTGGCTGGCAAAACCCGACTCGACACCAATACTACCAGCATCCATGTGTCATTGTACGTTCAGCCAGTTCGAACAACAAGTCAGTTACCTGATACTTACACCTACTAAGATCAACAAGCCTATCAGTTCTTCTCAACGAATATGAATTCAAAGGGCCTCCTGTTGCAATGGCAAGTACTTCTACAAGCGCTGATCCTCAGAATTGCAAAAGGTTTAGCCTTGTCGTATATTTTCAGGTTTAATAAACAATACTTAAAAAAGAATACAATTAAAAGAGAATGAGTAATGAATCAGTTATTTAACTGTATAATAAAAACAAGGTATCGTTTATTTAGATATAAAAGTATGGCTTTTTATATTGATTTGACATTGAGCTCCTGAGATGTAATTTAAGGCACTATTGAACCATTATTAAATCTGTTTGATAGTAGTAATCTATAGAATGAAATGGATCAATCATGATTTAACCGTGCTACCGTGCTTACAGAGATTGTGAGTTGCTTTGTTTCAATGCTTCGCTAATTGTGCTTGGATGTTGATGATTTTATGCAACAACATCCGCATGGAACATTTTCTGGTGCCTGTCCATGACAACGATTTAAAGGAATGTATCGTTTTTTATCGACTCACCAATAATTGTATCCCTCATCAAGCTCTCTTGAACGGAGCTTTTCCAACTGTTCTGTAATGATCTGTAATTTTGGACTAACAACAAAGGTGGATAATATGCTTATAGATATTATTCTTGTTATTATAAATTGGTGATCACTGAATTGATGAAGGTTGGTGTTTTTATTTGTAATTTAGATATTTATTAATGAATAAATAAAAGTAAAGGGAGTGTAACAAGACAGATAAATCTACAAGGGATCATGTAATGATTTTTTTTGTAGTATTTATATAAGGAATGAGGTAAGGTTTTGCATGAATGAAACTGAAATGTTTGACTCATTACTCATTGTATGTTCGCTTGTTCCCTTCTTGTGTCATTTGCTCATCTGTTACTAATTCTGTGGACAATTTCTTGTTTCATTGTCTATTCAAGACTTTCTTGTTTGACAGGGCGTAATTTCGGAATTTCTGTGAATTACAGTTACCATTGACGATATCAGTGACTTCATCCTCCATCTCAACTTTTACAACATTGCTATGCCAGGAGATTATATCAATTTCAAAGCTAAAATATATATTAAATCATTTAATAAAAATAAAGGAAAACTGTTATAAAATGAAAGAGCACACTAAAACTGAAGAGAATCTTTATATAATATCAATAATTTGTTCTATTTATATGTAAATAAAAATTTTCTTCAGTTTTTGTGTATGATTTAATTTAACAAGTTCCTTTATTAAATTATACAATCTTCTTGCAATAATATTTATTCTAAATCTTGTCCATTTCAATCTTCTCAAAAATAAAAGGGTTAATACCAGAATATAAGCGTATTGGCCAAGCATTGACCAAAATTGACCTAAAATTGATTATGAAAATTGAGCACCTAGATTGAGATATTAATTTTTTATATTGAAAAAACTGATCGAACTAAAAGCTACGTTGCATTTTTTGTTTCAGCGAAAAATATTGATTTTTCATCGAGATAATCAAAATAATAATTCACATTACAGCTTAATGCCTATAATAACTGAGTTCCAAAATCGATTTGCCAAATCGATCAGAAAATGTTAAAAAAAACAAAATCGTTTAATGGCTCATGAACTGTAAAGTAAGTAGACCTAGCGTATTAAATAGTTTTTGTACAGTTTTAAATTCTACATCCATCTAAACAAAATTCAAAAAAAAATCCCACATTAAATTTTGCGTAAAATGTGATTGAAATTTTGGAGATTTTTTCAAGATACACATCACTTTTTATATGCATATTTTTAATAAAATTAATGGAAATAGTGCACAAAAATATTATCTCTCGATAAAGATATTGCCAAACTCTCTAGCTGCATTATTCGTAGAGAAAACAACATTTTTGTCCAAATTTTTTTCTGTTTCAGAATTTGGGATGAGGGTATACAAGGGAAAAATTGCAGCTAGAAGCGAAGGTATCTTTTTGGGCACATTTTTGAGGATATCTCCACGAAATATCAATATTTTAGAAAAAACTAAATTGAGTCCGAGAGATATCAATGATGTCGATGATATGAATGTGAGAAAAATTCTGCTCAGTTTAATCAATATTTCAAAATCTACTATAGAAATGTCAAAAAAAATAAAAAAAAAATAAAAATGCTCAGAATCTTTTTATACTAAAATATGTTACAGAGCGCTTCAAAACAAGTAAGTTTGATTATCAAAAAGTTCTAGTATAACTTAATTTTTTGTAGAGATATGAAGCCTCAAAATTTTACTTTTTAGCAGTGAAATACCTGTAAAAATTCGAAACATTAGCGCTAAAAATATTATACCAACTGCAAAAGATAGGATATTTCCGGATACTTGTTTTTGGATTACAGGTGGGTATCTCAGGTACATTGGCATATATTTTTTTCTTGGTGTTATTTAGTGAAAACAAAAAATAGAGCAGGCATGAAAAATCGGGCCCAGTTTTTAAGAAAAAAGCCGTAAATTTTTCATGATTTTGGTTCTTTCGTGAGATGTAGAGTAAATTTAAGAACAAATAGCATAATGCGGCCAATTCATATCTATTTAGCAGCGTCTTGAGCTATACCCAAGATTTTTTTAATACAGGTTTAGTTATAAAAAGGGGCATACTCCGATTTTAAAGTTGAAGAGTCATTGTGCAATAATCATAAACTTCTCTTTTTTTGAGAACTGAAACTTTTATTTAGCAAAGTGTAACCAATTAATGTATGGAGTGTAGTATGATACTCATCTACTGTATCATATCTTTTTAGTCCGCTGAATGATTCAATTCAACATGTATTATATCACGCAATTATATAGATATATTTAAATAAGCAGGTATTATATAATTCAGTTTATCCAAACTTAAATATAAATAATTAAATAAGTATATTTTGGCTGTATTCATATGTATTCAGGTAATTTGAGTTGTGCCGTAATTATGCTGCTGGTTGATATGCATATTTCAATGTAAGATTAAATTGAAAATACCAAATATAGGTACTTATTTAGTTGTAATGGCTTTTTTTCTGTCGATCAATTGAATTATAAGAGTAACTCCATGGCGAAATGAACAGGTGATTTTTTAAATGCTTGGCAGTAATTTTATAATAGATTGGCCAGTGGTTACGCTATATGCAAACAAAGCCTTGGGATAGTGCCATGATTTATGAGCAAACAGTAGCGTACTTACATAATCGCGTCAAATTGATGTGTGATAAGGCAGTGCGATTATATTTAATTGCTATTTTTGATCATACAAAAGCTATTATGGTATTCAACCTACGAAAGAAAAAAAGATATTGCTGCCAAGAAAGGTGAATTACATGAACATGTATGACGATGGGTATTCAATACTATTGTTGTGTATGCTTTTCCAATTGACATTGTCAATTAACGCACATGATTTAACCTCAATAGGTCCAAACATGATGTTTGTTAAAGTATAATACTGAAAAAAAAATGATCGACCAAACCTAACGTGATGGGGGGAGGGATCGCTCACTTGAATCATGTGATTGTTGGCTGCAGTTTATTGATAACACTGACAGGGAACAGCACATTTATTTCTCAATCAGCCAAAAACTTTTAAAAAGACGCTTCTTATTTTCGGCATGCCTTTCTATTTTTACAAAATAGAAGGGAGGCTATTATAAAAATAGCAAATCTGAAATATATAAAGAAAATGTGTTTTGTGAGCTTAGCCTCTGTAAATATCTATCTTGGGGCTTATTTTTTTTGAGCAAATGTTTTGTTTATTTGTTTGTTTGTTGTTACTGCTCAGTCAGACAATGTGCACATTTTATGGTGTTTATTGAGAATATGATATATATTTATAATGAATGATAACAATGAATGAAATAATTACTTATGTGGGATGGTTATATAAAAAAGAGTTAATTACAATTGAAAATTTACATGATTAAAAGGAGGTTTCAAAAAAAAAAAGTTAATTGAGAAATGGATTGGAATCTATATTATCCATGTGGAGCTTGGCTCTTACTTTTTGCTTATACTTTTCAGCAGCCGACATATGATGCTTATTTTCACGAGAGATGGATAACCGAGCAATTGGGACAAGATCATCATCTCCATCCTCATCAAGATCACTTAATAAAGAAAAAGGCTTACCATATTCTATAGGACGAGGTGATAACATCAAACCAAGAGGCGCATTGTCATCAGAATCAGAATCAGATTCATCATTTTGCTCATCATCATCAGTACTTGAGATGGAACTAGCAGGTTGATATGTAGGTGATCGTGTCATTTCCCTCCATGAAGGTCTTGAAGAAGTAGCAAATGATGTGTTTGTTGGAGACAATGGAGGAGGAGAAAGTGGAGGATAGTTACAATAAAATGTATTACTTGGAGAAGCAGGAGAAGGAGGGGCATTATAGTAATGCTGATGAGGATCTGTCATTAATCTTGTAGGTAAATGAGGACTTGATGAACTACAATGGCGAATTGGATGCTTGGAAGACTTTGGTTTTTGAGGCAATGAAGATGACGAAGACGTTTGAGGTCTTGCGATATGAGGCATATAAGGATCACTATTGTAATTTCTGATGATTGAATTTGAAACAGTATTATTGTAAGCATTGCCAATGCCTGAACCAAGTGATGGCAATTCTTCTTTTTTGGTGCAATTGCGATGAATCAAGTTTAAGCGAGGGAGTTTTTTATTTTTTAGTGATAATTCGACCATGATAAAGTGTTGTAGAAAATTTTAGATAAAGAGCGAGCAAATAAAATAGACAAGCGGAAACATTTTGAACCCTCTATTTATATACATGTTGAATCAGAAATCAAAAAATCAATTGATTGCCCGGCTCCCCTTTTCCAAGGTGCCCAATTCTTTTAAAAAAGGCAAAATGACGCTAGATGTCAAGTTCCATTGGCTTGGCTATTTCTAATTTTGTAAAGTAATTGTTACACCCGTCTCTTGGAGGTTCTAATACAAAGAGACGAGGGGCGTTGCATTCTTGTTGTCAAGGGCAAGAAACTCACTAAAAATGCGCGGTTCTTCTTTAAGGTAATACAAAGAGGTTCTTTGTATGTTGTGTAGGTGACCCAGATCTCTTTTTTTTTTTTTTTTTTTTTTTTGTTTTTTGTTTTATCCGTGTGTTTCGTTTTGTTCGATTCGATCAATTGAGCTACTTCCCCTGGAATAATTATTTAAAGGAGAATTCTACGCACACCAGTTTGATAATGATCAATTGTAACTAGAAAAAAACTGACTTTTGATTTTTCATGACAAAGAATCAGATTCTCAAGTTTCTTTCTGATTCAGATTTATAATAGAAAACAAAACCCAATTGAAGATATTCTTGTCAGCCATGCTGTGGTTACATTGCATATGCAAAATAGAAAGGGTAAACAATCCAAGTAGATCATTCCATTACTAAGAACTTGATAGATTACTCAGCTCAAAGTGCCTAGTAATAAATTCTTTAATTCAAATTCACGAGTAAAAAAAAAATCGGTTCGGTTGAAAGGTTTCGCTAGAAAATCTCGGGGGAAAATGATAAAACAATTGTATAGAATAACGGCATTTAAGTTTTTCTTTCTTGTGCTCATTCATTCATGAATATATTCTATTTTAGCGTATCCCGATTTATTTCATGGTTCTATGTTTTGTTTATGAATGGCTAACAAACATAGAAGCAGCCGATCTCTTTTTGATATGAAAGAAATGGATTGAAGCGCAGTTCTCGGTCGTTGTTTTTCCTATCGCGTGGTTTATCGTCATGACATCAAGGTAAGTGTGGGGCAAATTTTCTGCCGATACCGAGAATTGAAATAATAATAAAATATCATTATACAACGAAAGAGGAGCAAAGAGATCCACTATTGAAAATGCATTTATAATAAATATGCTAAAAAGTTAAAATACTTGACATGTGTCTAATTGAAGTAAAAAGTATATCAACCACGAGTTTAAATAATTTTGTAGAGCTTGTACCTTTTTTTATAATTAATTTTTCTATAGCCCCTGAATTTCTTTCTTTTCTCTTTCTTACGTGTATTATACCATTATGACAATAGAATCCGTTCCATTTGAAATAGCACATTGCTCATCTTTTGATCAAGATTATAAACCAGAATCTTTAGCAGAACCTTTTGAAGGTGCTATCCAAACCATAAGCCATCGAGGCTGGCAAACACAAAAGTATGAAATATATAAATAATTCAAAAACATACATTCCCAACAAAAATATTTTAGACATCCAGAATACCCACAAGATTTAATTTTAAGACTAAGTTCAGGTCTCAATCGTATTCATAAGGTTGAAATCTTATCTCATCATTATAAGATTGCCTCTCAGATTGAACTTTACGTCGGCATAACCAAGGAACAAGAGCAAGATGCCATGTATATTCAATTTACCAGACTTGGGTAAATATTATCTTGATATATCAAACATATATCAAATATCTTATACGCAATTGAATTATAGTTTTGTAAATTTAGACAACAATAATCGTTTTCAAGACAGAGAGCTCAAGTCGATCAAAATCCAAGCGGATTGTGAATACATTCGACTAGTAATGAAGGGTTGCCATGGAAACAGATTAAATATCCATAAACAGGTAAAAACAAGAGATAATGCTGATCCATGTAATATAATTTAGCACAAATATTTATATTACAAACAAAACAGGTTGGCATATTGGCCATGAATATCTTGGGCTATCCATTGCAACATGATGCTGTTACCTCGGTTCATCCATCGCCATCATCATCAAAATATCCTCATAAAAATGTAAATCCTTATTGATCAGCAATCAAAACGCATGGTTCATGTCCTGACTGATCCTAAATATTTCACGTTTTTCTTTATATAGATTGCATCTCAGTTACAACAGCTTAACGAAGAGGAGGAGGAAGACGAGGAGGAGGAAAGATCGTTGCAGATCCATAATACTAATGCTGATTTTGACTTGGAATATTGGGTGCAAGTAATTCAGAATGCAGAAGAAGATGCAGCTCAAGGTAAATCTCTTCATGATTTGCTCTTTGTACATACTCAATAATTTCATCTTGTAGATGAGGATTATAAAGAAGCAAAATTATATAAAGAATTGGGTGATAGATTAACAGGATTATGGAGATTCTTGATGAACCTAGAGAATGATAAGCAACAAGCCGTGGCAACGAAAGACTATGATGAAGCGGATAAAATCAAGGTAGTGTGAAATAAGAAACATTTTTGTTGATGTTTTCCTGAGCTTTTTTCCCATCCATTTAGGCCGATATGACTCAGGTCAGACAAACAGCTGAATCTCTTTTGAAACAATCTGGTATTCAAATTACTAGAGATGGCGACATTTTACCATTTGATACTATTGATTATAACAGTGATTTAGAGCAAGAATACTCGGAAGAAGAAGTTAGCGATGATTTACAAGAGGTATGCATGCAGTGGGTATTCAAAACAAACATTTTTATATAACGTTATTATTCAGAATACAATTCCTGATATTCAATCAGTATCTATTGAAAAGGAATCAAAATTAGCATCTGCTGCTACTACCAACACAAACTCAAATGATCAATTGTTAGACGAGGCTATTGCTAATTGGACAAGTTTTGATGCATTATCAATCAATAACATTGATTCAGTTACTAATAGTCCATCATTATTATCCGCGCGTATTCCAATCACTGATACCAAGATCGAGGAAGAAGAAGAAGAGGAGGAGCCAGTGGTTGTAGCAAAACAAGAGCCAGTAGATCCAGAAACCATTCCTGAACCCTTAACTGAAGATGATGTAGAATCTTGTGAATTAGCCATTGAACAATTTGGAGAGGATTTAGTTGCGAATATCATGAGCGTCAAAGTGAAATGTAGACAAAATGGATTAAGTCAACTCACCCAGTTGATGACATCTGTGCAACTTGAGAATCCACTAAAAACCAAAAAATTCATCCATGCATCTATACTCATGGTTCAAGAAGCTATTATGGATTCAAGAGAATCTATTTTTAATCAAGCAATTCAATCATGGAAGCATGTACAGGGTAAGTGTTGATCGCATAAACATAAATAATTCTGTTTATTTATGCAAAGCACATCTTTTAGAAATTATCAATCAAAATATGAGTGAAAATGATCAGCAATTATATACTTGGATGGAAAAATTCTTCTCTCGTGTATTGATGCGTACAAGTGATAACAATCCTGGCATCAAACTAACCGCCACAAAGACAATTCTAGACTTAATTGAGCGATATTCAAGTCTCGTTGCACTTTGTCTTGGCGAACGTATAATTAGAAATATGAAAGATGCAAAGGCACGATTAGATTTAGTCACCATTATCACCAAAAAATCATTGATTCCACATCAATGGACATCAGACCCAAGTGCTTATCGCAAGGATTTGATGAAATTCATTGTTTCATATTTAACTAAGCATCCTCATGCTGATGTGCGTAAATCTGCCTGGGAACTATTGATTTTGGTTGCACAATACCAACAACAAAGAGATGCGGCAGATTACAAAAATATATGTATATTTTTGGATAATGATACAGTCAAATTACTTGAGCAGGTAAATAATATTCAATCTGTTAAATAAGCAAACTAACATAAAATAGGAATTGAAGAAACTGGACAATAGAAAAAAGATTCAAACTTCAACGTCTACAAGTATGCAAAAAGCAATAGCCAGGAAAGCAAATGGCAATGGTGGTGCCACCACCAGTGTTAAAAAAACAGGTTTGTTTGGTGTATCGTATAGAAATAAACAATCAAGCACTGAGCACACGTTTTTATGTATATTAGGAGCTAAAGGTGATAAGCGTACTACTAGTGGTACAACAGGTTCAAAAAAGGTAAACCACATCATCTCAACATTTTAGGAAAATGACTCAAATGATTATATGCGTGTAGACTAAAAGTACTAGACAACAACAACCTGCTATAGCGGAAGAAGATGAAAAAACGTAAGCTAAAATTAATCGCCATATTTTACTACTAATGAGTAATATTAATGCAAATTTATCTAGAAATGTATGCATTTTCTGTGACGAAGTCAACGATAATTTCAACGAAGATACACTTATCTCTCACTACTATAATCAATGTCCTGTACTTACCAATTGTCCCATGTGCCAAATTGTAAGTATTTATCCATAAATTACAAACAGTACCGAGCTAATTTTATCTACAAAGATTTTGGAAGTATCCACACTAAAAGACCATTTGAAAACTGATTGCGAAAAGAAGCATTTGGTAAAACAATGTACACAATGTCAGCAATCAATTCCTATAGAACAATGGAAGAAGCATACGTTGAAAAAGACATGCACAGGTTAGTTATTTTCATATTTTGTTGTGAATATCGTGTTTATATATTTGTAAATTTATATAGAAACTGCTGTAAATCAATCCAGATGTCCTTTCTGTCAATTAGAAATGACTCGCTCCTCAGAGACTCAATGGAAATCTCATTTAATCAACAAATGTACCAAGAATCCAAGAAAGAAATCAGTTAAATAGTCAATTAATAGACAGATACCCTTATTTCTATTATTCAATAATAAAAAGTAAGCCTTTACATATACCAAATACACTATTCGGTTTCATGAATGCATTTCAACGTAATTATGAACTTTTTATTACATTTTACAAATTTCAAGAGTTTTCAAATCAAATTTCAGAGGCAATCAATGTAGTTTCTTAAAGTTTAAACACTTTTGACATTTCAATTGTATGATTTTTTTGTTTATTTATTCTTATACAAGAAACTATGCAAAACAGATTACAATATATTGGCTTTTATGCTAAAAAAAAAAAAAAAAGCCTACAGAATACTGTCCAAGCCTAAAAGCACCATCCAGGTATACAGAACACCATTTCTTAAATAAAATTGATTTTTCAACCTTCAAATCGAGGCGTGCCCCCTTTTTATAACTAAACCTGTATTAAAAATTTTTTGGATATACCTTAAGACATTGCTAAATAAATATGAATTGGCCGCATTATGCTATTTGTTCTTAAATTTATTCTACATCTCACAAAAGAACCAAAACCATGAAAAATTTACGGCTTTTTTCTTGAAAACTGGGTCCGACTTTTTATCTCTGCTCAGTTTTTTTTTTCACTAAATAGCACCAAGAAACAATTATATGCCAATGTGCCTGAGACGATCAGCTTTAACCCAAAAATAAATATCCTAAAATATCCTATTCCTAGCTGTTGGTATAGCATTTTTAGTGCTAATGTTTCAGATTTTTACCACCAATTCACTGAGAAAAATCAAAACTTTGAACCTTCATACCTCTACTAAAAATTAAGCTATACTAGCACTTTTTAATAATAAAGCTTACTTGTTTTAAAGCGCTCTATAACATATGTTAGTACAAAAAGATTCTGAGCACTTTTTTTTTTTCATTTTTTTGACATTTCTATATTAGGTTTTAAAATATTGGTTAAATTGAGTAACATTTTTTTACATTCATGTCATTAAGCTCGTTGAGCTCTCTCACACCCAATTTAGATTTTTTCAAAATATTGATTTTTCATGGAGATATCCTCAAAAATGTGTACAAAAAGGTACCTCCATTTCTAGCGTCCATTTTCCCCTTGTATACCCTCATCCCAAATTCTGAAACAGAAAAAAATTTGGACAAAACTGTTGTTTTCTCTACGAATAATGTAGCTAGAAGATTTTGCAATAGCTCAATCGATGGATAATGTTTTTGCGCATCATTTCAGTGTATTATATTTTAAATATGCTTATAAAAAGTGATGTGTATCTTGAAAAAACCTTTAAAATTTCAATCGCATTTTACGTAAAATTTAATGTGGAACATTTTTTTGCATTTTGCTTAGATGGATGAAGAATTTAAAACTCTACAAAAACCGTTTAATACACTAGGTATACTTACTTTACAGTTCATGAGCCATTAAACGATTTTGTTTTTTTTAACATTTTCTGATCGATTTCAAAAATTAATTTTGGAACCCAGGTATTGTTGGCATTAAGCTGTAATGTGAACTATTATTTGATTTTCTCGACGAAAAATCAATATTTTTCACTGAAACAAAAAATGCAGAGTAGCTTAAAGTTGGATCTATCTTGTGAATATAAAACAGTAGCACCTCAAGTTTGGTGCTCAATTTTTATAATCAATTTTAGGTCAATTTTGGTCAATGCTTGGCCAGTGCAGTTATTATATTCTGCTATTAATGTTTCTATTTTCTGAGAGATGCCAATGGCCCATAGACAGAAGTTACATTTTATTTAAAAGTTTGGCAAAATTTGACTCAATATTGGGCGAAGAAAGTTGAAAATCATAGGGATAAAATCAATAAAACAAGGTTTAAACCTTTTTAATGGCTTCATAACTGGATGATAATTTTTCCTGCTTGGATAATGATCCATATGCATAGATAATGTTTTTTTTTTCTTGCTCTCTTTAAGTAAATCATGAGAAAATTTATAATATTTTCTAAAAACAAGTATTATAATAGTGAGACGAAAGATTTCATAAGCGTCATTTTATCACTGTTTTTATTCGTTCATTTATTAAATCATAATAGTTGGCTTATCAAAAACCATATTATTTCTCTATATATGTATAATAGATATTTCATTAGCATCTGGTAAATACAATTTTGTAAAACTACTTACGGGCGATCTGTTTGTTTTATTCGATCTTGCTCTTGCCAACTCAACAATTTGAGCATCGATTCTACTTTGAAGACAAGAGCTAAAATCATAATAACCTCCTGTCAAATCAATAGTTGTCATTCTATTTTCCTCTGTTGTCAATCCTTCCATATTCTGTATTGAGGAAGATTTTGTCAATTGCAAAACATTCTTCTCCTTTTCACTAAAATGTTTAAACATGTCATTTTTGTTGATACCAATTATCATGGAAGTGGATGCCTCAATTGTGGAACTAGTGTTATTAGTAGGCATCACTGTCTCTAGAACAGGTGTTTGTTGTAAAGATGTCTTTTTTAATAGAGAAACAGGACGACGTGAAATCTGTTGATCACTTTGACTTGTGCTGATAGGTGAAACCCTGTTCCCAGGGCTTTTTTTGTATGGTTGACGATTGGGTTTTGCAAGGGGAAATTTTTGCAAGGCATCTGTTATTTGCGCCATGGTTGCCAGAAAATCAGAATCTGTCAATATGCTTGCTGCTTCTGTAGCACTCGCAGTGTCTGTAAACTATTCAAGAAATGTTGGTATTTAGCACATTAAAATGAATATTTCATCTTATATACCTCATCCATGACAGGGCTATTATTACCTAATAACAAATATAAATTAACTGAATGCCTTTAATTTGATTAAACAATAAAAAAGAAAAAACTTACCAACATGATAGGTATGCTAAGTAAATAAAAATATGTTATTATAAGAAATCATAAAATACAAATTATGCATACTTGCCCTAAAATCCGTAGGAATACCAATTTTCGATTTATCGATTCTGATTGTTGGACGACGATTTGTCGATTTGAAATTCTTTTTATGCATGGTAATATCACCACAGCTTACTTTTGATATACTACTACCCATATATAAATTATTGAAATAAAAAGGGGGTCGGAAGGTGGAGAGAAAGAAGTGAACAAGAAGCAGAAAACAACATCAGTGTATATATGAATTACAAGGAATTTATTATTGCATCTCGGAAAATTATAGTAATGTATACATGTAAATTTACTATTGAGAAATAAAATCCCAATATATCATATCTATATGCAATCCTTACTCTGATTTCTTCTCCTCGGCTAACTTTTCATTGATTTCCTCAATAGCCTTGCTCTGCTTAGCCCATTTGTTTGAATAAGAACCATATACTAATCCAGATGTTAAAAATACAGCACTCCATGCTTGAGCTTCAATTGGTTTGATGATGGGTAAATTTAAATATTCACAGAATGAAGGTGTGGTTGCGAATACATAGAATAATGATGTAAGGAATGATACCTTCATGTCAACAGATGCAACATGAAGAAGTCTAGGTGTAGAAAATGTCCAATTGGGTTGATTTAAACGGAAAGCATCTGTTTTTGTGATAAAATGTTGAGCTCTCTTTTCTTTCTCTCTTTCTCTCTCTCTCTCTCTCTCTCTCTCTCTCTCTCTCTCTCTCTTTCCATTCATTTGATAACTTACCAATCCAAAGACCTCCACCACATCCAGCCAAAGTACCACATAAAACCTTTGCTACAAACTTATCAGCACCTAAAGCGGGGTTTGAACTGACACCTTCAACACCAACTTGAATCATGGCCAAGGCACGCAAAATACTATCTGATAATGTAAAAACATGTTCAACAACGGGAATAGAAAAGAGGAAATCAACCACCTGATAGACATAAGGATTTGAAAACATAGCAAGATAGGTAGTACTATAAAATAACGTGATGAATAACGGTTTACAAACAATCGTATTTTTGTATTGATACTTTACCAATGAATACCCCAAAATTCATTACTCTTTAAAATACCAATAGGTTCGCCTCTTAAAACTGCAACCGTACATCCACCACCAGTAGCCATAACTAATGTAGCTAATAAACCTTGATACCAACCTACTTGATTATGTGAAACACCTAATGCTGATCGATAAGAATAATTGATGAGAATTGCAAAGAGAACATCCAACACGGGCAATGACAAATTGATAAAAGGAATATCGACTTTTAAGTTAGCTAAGCCAAATACAAGTTGAACTACTTGATCGTTTAATGTAATAGGAGCTTCCATCTTGTGGTATTTGAGTTAAAAAAAAAAACAAAAAGAAATAAGAATGTTCAATATTGTAACTTGATCTTTCCTTCTTTCTTTCTCACACCATACAAGCCGATTATCTTGCAATAGAGCCAATCAACTACCCCTGTGAGAATTGTACAACAGAAACTTTAATGGCTAAAATATGCACTATCTGAACTTGGTATACAATGAGGTCGGCCAATATTGGCGGTTTTGCTCAATGGGATTCAGCTCACGTGAGTAAGACGGCAGGTACATTACTCTATATCCCTTACTCTCGATCTTCCTTATCATTGGTTTTGGTTTGTGGATTGTAAAGTTGTCCATGATAAGATAAGTCTCTCGCCAGCTCTCGTTGAGATCCATTATATCAAGAAGCTCGTCATTGTCTATCGCTTCATTTATATATATATGTGTATATATTAATTCGAATAGATAAGACCAACGCCAACTTAACATTGGCACAAGCAATCTCGACATGCTCACCTTGGATGTATATATATATTTATCAAAAAAATGTTTACTAAATTAATTAAAGTAGTTTATGTTAAAGAAAGGGAAATATTATTGTATTGTAATGAAAGGGTTGGGGTAAAAAAAAAAAGGTTTAGAGTCTATTGTGTTTATAACAGTTGTTTATATTATTATCCCTGTTGTTGGCTGGTATAAAAGAAGAAAGATGGTGATACATTCATGGTTTCTGTGTGTATAGTGGTACAATTATTTAAATGTCATACCAATGCCATACCCAAGAAGTTCTAGCTTCCTGGACAGGAAAATGTTTACAATGACCGAGGACAGAAAGTATTTGACCCTATGGAGGAGAAAACCTCTATAACTTCTGTAGCCACTCTAAGGACCAAATAATCAATTGCTATACTACAACCCCATTTTAGAAACATATATCATGCCAATAAACACTTATTTCGTCAACGACAATTATCCATTTGAAAATGACGATGTTGATTTTTTTAAACGACAATTACAATTTCTGATTGCGGCTATTTGATCTGCCATAAAACAGACAAAATTATACACTATTTACCAAACCCCCAGTATTAGCCGGCCTCACTGTGCACCTACAAAAAGCTAAAAGGAAAGCCCTCTTTCTTTCTTTCTTTTATTCCAATATAGAAATATGTCCATTCTTATCTTATCTGCAAGCGATATCGATCAACTTTTATCTCAAGGTGACCCAAAGGTTGCTAATCAAATTGTAGATCTTATGGAAACTACATTTGGCAAATATACTCAAGGTCAAAAAGATGCTCAAAAGGCTTTAGAAGCACAATCCCCTCAACGAATTAGTGTTTCAACTGAGACTCACAAGGTTTTGTTTATGCCATCTAGATTAGAACAAACTACATCTATTAAAATTGTGAGCGTACCTACCAAAGATGGTTTGAGCGGTTTGCCTGCTACAATTCTCGTGATTAATGAAAAGACAGGAGGTGTAGAAGCTGTTATGAATGCTGATTCATTGACTGCCGTCCGTACTGCCGCAGGTATGTGTGTAATGCTGAACTGAAATTTTATATAAACTCATTGAAATTGTATATACGTATATTATAATAGGATCCGGTGTAGCCACTCGTTATTATGCTAACCCTGAGGCAAAAAATTTGGTCGTTTTTGGAGCTGGTGCTCAAGGTAGATCTCATGTTGACATGATGATTGCTGTCAGACCTACTATTCAAAAAATTGCCATCTGGAATCGCGGCGAAAAACGTAGATTACAATTGATTGAAGACCTCAAAAAGGCCTATCCTGATCGTACATTTGTTTCCGCAAATGAGCAATTGCAACAACATGTTGAAGAAGCAGATATTATTTGCACATGTACAAATTCTACTGAACCTGTTTTGTTTGGTAAATGGTTAAAGCCTGGTGTTCATCTCAATTGCGTTGGTTCATATCGTATGGATATGCATGAGGTAGATGCTGATACTATTACGCGTGCAGAACTCATTGCTGTTGATTCTGTTGAATCCTGTGGCCATGAAGCTGGTGAATTAGTCAAATCTTCCAAGCCTCAAGATTGGATTGAAATGGGTAACATTGATACTAACAACACTGAGAAAGACACAAATAAAATCACTCTTTTCAAGAGTGTTGGTATTAGTGTTCAAGATAGTGCCATTTCTGGTTTGATGGTCGAAAGAGCAAAGCAAGAAAAATTAGGAAACATTGTTCCATTTTAGATAGAAGATGTATATTTTAAATGATAGTTTTATTAAATAATTTAAACAAAAAAAGAAAACCAAAAGTTGTAGCAATTGAAGACCTAATAGTTTAAGAAATATTAGTAATTGAAAGATTACAAAGGTCTATAAAATATTTTGTATATAAAAAATAGCTTTTCTTTATCAGCGAATATGGATAACATCAAGTATACCTTCGTAGGGTATTTGCTCAGGGCTTGACTCTATATTCTACAATCTCATCCCCAAAAGAAAGCCATCTTTTATATATACAAAAAAGATTGCACAATTGAAACAGTTTACTATACCTTTTTTTACTTTTTTATTGCTAAATGTTGAATATAAAGAAAAAGTAGTTTACACCATTGCTACAAATACCTTTTTATAATTGTCAGGAAAAAAATTTTCTGTGAAAACAAGAGTCCCCAAACCGTCACCATAAGAAATGGGTTTGCTATTTTGAGGTGCCGAGATGCAAGATCGAACGTAGTAGCGTCAATATCATTAATGAAATGTCAATAAAGAAAATACGGGATGTATGCTAGCTACCACTGCATTGATAGCACTTCATATAATTGCTTTGCAGCAGCAGATACTCACATGAAAAAATACTTTGTTCCGGGACAAGAATCTGACATTGATATAAAAGTTTATGACTCTTCAAAGATTTGTTTCTCTAGAAACAACATGGATAAAGACTAGCAATTACAAAAGACTAAAAATTGAGCATACTCATTTTTGTGCGATATTTTTTATTGTGGTCAAAACATGTTTTTCATTTTCTCAATTTGTGCAAAAAAAAAAAAAAAAAGCACAATACTTTTGTAACTTTATTTACGTAATTCATTAAACCAAAATAATTTATGCTGGCGGTCTATTTAGCAATATTTTCTAAAATGTAGTGATTGTAATTGCATTGTGACTAAAATTATAGTTTTAGGGCTTAATAACCATCAGTATTGATTTGGTCAAAGCTCTCGCTTGGAACCCAATGACCTATGATCTGGACAGTTTTATTGGTCGTTTAGAATTGAAGACTCTGTTAAACTGGCTGTAAATATTTAAGCACAATAACAATCCCAACTCGGCTGTGAGGATCCTATTGTAACTTTATAGTAAAACCCTAATCTTTACTCTATAAAATATGGTCAAAAAAATTCCATGCCAATGTATGTAAAGAGTCCATAAATCCACAGCACATTTTAAAACTTTTTGTTAACTTGGATTTATAGATTGTAGACAAAGACGACGAAAATGTGAAAAAGTAAACCAACATGAACCTTGTCAACGTTGCGTAAAGATGAATAGAAAATGCACAACTCAATATATCTATGTTGATGAGGAAGATTTTGCAGGAGAAGAGCAAGAAGCCAGTGAACTATATGACCAAGTGAGAGATTTGGAAACGCAGCTACAATCTCTAGAGTTGAGTATACAACATGAAAAGGCTTTGATAAAGAAAGAACCTCGTTGGGAATTACAGTACATTGATGGAGAGCTTCGACTTGCAACACATATAAACAGTTTGGAAGAACTCATGATGTATGGAAATGCAGCTATTCGTTATTTATCTCCATTTGGAAATACATTTCAAGCAAAATCAATTGCATTTGAGCGTATGAATATAAGCTTTGTCAGACATGCAATGCAAATTGTTTCAAAATCATTTCATCACGCCAACGATCCAAGATCAACACCTTCGCCAAAAGCTATATCAGAACGATTTTCAGCAGGTGTTGCAACATGTTGGAAACCACAATCTGTTATTCAACATTTGATTGAAAGTTATTTCTCATGTTTTAACGATATAGTACCGATTTTGCATGAAGCCTCATTTATGGAGCACTACAAAAGTCTGGAAGATCCTATGCTAGACCCCGTTGTGTTAGCGATCTGCACCTATTCAGCAATAGCCAACTGCAAACACAATTTATTTAGTTCCTATGAAAAGCGATATTTAAGTGAATATTTTTTCGAGCTTAGTATGGAGAAACTCATAGACATGTTTGATGATCCTGAAAAAGCATTGGAATCTGTTCTAGTTATTAATTTATTGCTTCCTTTCATGGTGACCACATCAAGGGTTACAGAAAGCTTTAAATGGTCTTCAATGGCTACAGTATTGTGTGGCAATCTACAAAAAGAATATCCCGATTTTGCGCGAGGTGGTTCACATTTACCCAAAATGACAAGGATCAAATATTCGCTTATACATCGAAACAGTGTTTTGCCGTTTAAAGATTTTATTACATATGATACTCGAGTTTTGGTCAAGCAACATGATTTACCATTTGATATTTTACCGGATGAAGCAACAAAGACAAAAACTATTTTTAACATCTTCAACCTAATGCTTAAGTTATCTTCACGTCCCGCATTTATTGCAGTGATGACAGCAAGGCATTTGGCGGTCGGCGATGCTGTAGAACTTGGTTTAGAAGAAATCATACGTTATGAAGAAACAGTTGTTGCATGGTGGCATGATTTGCCAAAAGAACTAAGAATATGCGCAAACCCATTTAGCTTAACAAATGAAATAATTGAAAAAGAAACAGACCCGTGCAAAATAATAGTGGCTTCTTATGTACATATAACCACAATAAGTATACAAGGTTGTTTAATACAACCAAAACCAAAAAGAAACGCTACAAATATATATAATATCTTTAGTGATAAAGCTATTCAACTCGTGCTACATTCAGTAGATATGTGCTTTTCTCTGATGAACCAATTGGAAAAAATTGACTCCTTTTGTTATCGTAAGTTTTTTTTTTTTTTTTTTTTTTTTTTTTGATCTATAAATGATATAATGTATATTAACAAGCAATTAATATAGCATCTATCAAAATATTAATATGTTCTATTGACTCCTTGATGATTTTATTGCAAGTCAATGATGAAAAGCTAAATCGTGTAGCTAAATCGAAACTAAATGAACATATGCATGCCCTTACAAAGAGGATTGCGCCAGACCATCAAGTGTCTCCATCAGCGTCGCCTTACTCTATGTTAACTGTTGCACCTCCAGGGCCGACACCTTCAGTTACAGAATTGTATAAAAACTACCCTTTACCAAGAGAAGCCCTGATTTTTGATGTTGTAAGAACAATCGTAGAACAAAATACAGAATATGTAGCAGCAAGTACATAATAAATATATCATTTTTTTTGTTAAAATCAATTGTTTTGAACTATTATGGGTATAAAACTTTCATGAAAATATTGCACCTCGTAGAGATTCTTTTGTAAATTGGTTCACAATGTGCTAAATAATATTATACAAAAAGTATTCTGACTTGCGTGGTCAAATGCAGCTTGAAGAGCAATTTTCAAATCTTCTGATTTGCTGGGTCTGTTGATTATGGTATCTACGAACATTGTTTATCATGTATTTAAGAATTGTTTTGAAGCAATTTCAAACCGTATGTTAAATAAATAATACATTTACTTGTACGTTGATATGTCTAGTTTATTACTTGCTTTTGTTTCATAAAAGTAATAGAAACCATTGACTTGAAATCAAGTTACAGTGTAGTCCACTAAGAGCTGGAAATAATTCCTAATATTTCTACTACTACCGCTGTTAATTTAATGTTCATAAATCATGATTTGCTTTAATTTGGTTACCTATTTCTATAGCATTCAAGCAGCTCTTTGTTTACTCAAAGATAGGTATTAGGAGTATATTATAACCTTGTAAAGAGGTACGATTACTGAGCTCAGGTCATAAAAATATATTATTACACATTGTATTCATTTAGCTAAATGTTTATGAGATATTATCAATGGCGACCAAGAAATAGTACGGACAGTAGTAAAAGTGATGGTGGATAACTTCCGCCTTCAGATTTAAGAGGGTAATGTATTCAATTATCGATGTCTTGGATATACCTCCACTTATTAGTGTTTCAAAAATAGAACAATTTTACGATTTGGCTGTCAGTTTAAGAATCAAGTTGGCTAAAGAGAAGGTCGAATACTTTGAAGAACCCTATACTCCCAGAGACCCTATTCAAACTTAGGATGACAAGCCCATTTTGTATCACTGATTATATAATTAAGGTTAAATCTTTATATACATTATATACGAAATTATTGATTAATTAATAAACTATTATGAGCATTCTACAAGATATACAATTAAATTGAAATTTAATATGAAAAGTTAAATATATTTAAATACCATGCGATCATGTATACCAGTTATGGCATATTTTAAATTAAGGGTTTGGTAATAATTATCCTTATCCAATATCCGTTGTAGGCTAGATTATACGGTTACAACAATGAATCTTCAAAATCGGGACGAGCAACCTTTTCTATAACTAACTCCATACTAAACACTTTTTAAGACATATCTTCGGCACTATTAAATAGATATGAATTGGTCGCATTATGCTACCTGTTCCTAAATTTATTTTATATCTCATAAAAGAATCAAAAACAGGTAAAATCCGTTGCTTTTTTTTAAAAAAAAACTGGGCCTCACTTTTGATCCCTGCTCAACAATTTTTCCACTAAATAGCATCGAGAAACAAATATATGCCAATGTACCTGAGATAGTCATATCTAATTCAAAAACGCGCATCCGTAAATATTCTATTTTTTGCAGTTGATATAATATTTTTAGCGCTAATGTTTCGAATTTTTAAAGGTATTTCACTGCTAAAAAGTAAAATTTTGAGGCTTCATATCTCTACAAAAAATTAAGTTATACTAGCACTTTTTGATAATCAAACTTACTTGTTTTGAAGCGCTCTATAACATATTTTAGTATAAAAAGATTCTGAGCACTTTTATTTTTTTCTATTTTTTTGACATTTCTATAGTGGATTTTGAAATATTGGCTAAACTGAGCAGCATTTTTTTCACATTCATATCATCAAGACCATTAATACCTCTCGGACCCAATTTAGTTTTTTCTAAAATATTAATTTTTCATGGAGATATCCTCAAAAATGTGCCCAAAGAGATACCTTCGCTTCTAGCTTCAATTTTTCCCTTATATACCCTCATCCCAAATTCTGAATTTGAAAAAAAATAGACAAACATCTCGTTTTCTCTACGAATAATGCAGCTAGAAAATTTTGCAATAGCTCGATCAATAGATAATGTATTTGCGCATCATTTCAGTTTATTATATTTTAAATATGCTTATAAAAAGTGATGTGTACCTTGAAAAAACCTCCAAAATTTCAATCGCATTTTACGTAAAATTTAATGCAGAACTTTTTTTTGAGTTTTGTTTAGATGAATGCAGAATTTAAAACTGTATAAAAACCATTTAATATACTAGGTCTATTTACTTCGCAATTCATGAGCCATTAAACGATTTTGTTTTTTTTTTTTTTTTTAGGGATAAAACTATTTTATTGAAATAATTAAATCATTATTTAAAGTCCTACTACTGTAAACCGATGGGGAGGGAGTGGTAAGACTGGGTAAATAGTGCATGTTCTAAGATTCTAAATGTAAATTCTCTTCATTGTTGAGTTTAGTGAGGTTCTTGTGAATGGTGGAGAGGACAGCAAGGGGAACAAAAGGGATATCAGCAAATATGAAACGGTAGTGGGCAATCCAAATGGCCTGTATAATACATGCAAATACTTGGTATATTGATAAAGATTGGAAAGGAACTGTGGTGGTACGTTGGATGGTGGAATCAAGTTTAAGGATAGCAGAGAGGTGGAGAAAGTTGAAGTGAGCGTAATTGGGATCGACATATGTGCAAATAGCAGTTGTCCATATTGGGAGTTTCTTTGGACAAGCAAACATGAAATGTTGGTTGGTTTCTTTATGTGTTGCAGTTCTGCGATTACGTCGACGAGGACAGAGGGGACAATAAGGATCGAAAGTGTCCGGCATGAGTTCATGTAATCGTTCGCGTGTTGTAATTTTACGGTGGAGGAATCTATACCAAGTATTGCGTGCATTCAACGGGATTCGGATACGCCAAAACTGTTGCCATTTTGCTGGGGATAAGACTGTTGAGGGAGGTGGTTTAGCGGGGGAAGGGAGTGATTTGAACCCTGAGGTGGTGGGAGGAGAGACTATGAAAGAGAAATTTTCTGTATTGAATTGGTTAGAGATTTTAGATAATAAAAAGGAAGATAGTGCGTTGATGTTATTATTGTAGCTGTTGAGAGTTGGAATTGTTCTGGGGATTTGAGTAACAAAGTGGTGGAGGACAAACTTGTGTAGAGTGAGTTGGTTATTTTGTATTAGTAGCAAGACTTTTTTACTGGTGTGGCGTTGAGGGAGCTGTGTTAAGTCTTGGTGATATTCAATGGATAGTGTGTCGTTGTTGAAGAAAAAAATGTCTGATCCGCGAAGCTGGCGGATGTTGGGAATATGTTGCTGAATAGTCGAGGAAGTGATATAATGTTCATAGTTAGGATGATGAGGGAGAACTTGAGGAAGAAAGAGGTGTATTAGAGGAAGCTGAAGACAAGTTGTGATGTCTGTAGAACAGTATTGCATAGGATTGGTGATATGGTCCGCAGCGCGGAGAAGGTTGACAATAGGCCCATGAGTTCTTGGAATGATGGGGCGGCAGTGAGGGAATAGTAGAGACCAGTGATATGTTGGGAATTCGGAAGTACTGAGGATGTAATGTAATGTAAAACGAATGATTGGAATTGAAGGCATATGGGTTGGTGATGGTTGAGTTGGGTGTAGTAAGTATTGTAGCCAGCGCCATTGCAGTGCTAATGATTGTTGTTGTGGGTCAATTAGTTGTAGGCCACCCTGTTGTCTAGGTAAAGTGAGGGTATCAAATGAAAATCGGCTGACCTTGGCATTATTGTTGATAAAAGAGGCTGCTATTTGTTGAAGTTGATTCATTTCGGATTTTGAGAAGCTAAATAAACGGATCATATGCCATATTTTGGAATATATGAGTGAATTCATGATAGTTACTTTACCGCGGTAGGTTACAGAGCGACCGGTAAAAAGGCGGCATTGTAGTTTCATATTGGCAATGGTTTTCTGTGCGTGAGCAGCGCGCTGGTTTGGACTGGAGCAGATGGCGTAACCTAGGTAGATAAGTGGTTCAGGGGAGTTCTTGTCGTGCCAATGGTGAATGCCTTGTTGTTGTAGGAAAGCTTGCCATTCTGGATGTGGAGAACCTGATAAGGACAAAGCCTGAGTCTTACCATAGTTTAAAAGGGCATTAGAAGCATTCATATATTTTGTAAGGATGGTCTGGAGGTGCATAAAATCGTCTTGGTTTTTGAGGGTGACCAAAGTGTCATCGGCATAGGCTATTATTTTGACTGTTGTGTCAGGAGGGAGAGGAGCAGAATAGTAGTTAGTAGGGTGGTTAGATTGAATTGTTAATTTTTCAAGGGACGTTGTAATTTGGTGGGCATGATTGTCAAATCGTGGAGTGGCTTCCTTTTGCAAGTTGAAACCTTGAATTTTGGATGAGTTGTGTATGGATCTAAGGAGTGGGTCGAAAGCGATATTGAAAAGGAGTGGACTGATTGGGTCTCCTTGACGGAGACCTCGTCGTTGTTGGAAATGAGAGGTGAGGAAGCCGTTGACATTGACTTGAATCATAGTGCTGGAGAAAAGGGAAACGATGGATTGAGTAATTTTCGATGGGATGTTGAAGGCTTGCATACATTCTTGAAGGTAGTCAAAATGGATTCTGTCATAAGCCTTTTGTTGGTCTAGAAGGAGGGCGATTGTGTCGGATTGAGCTTGGTGTGATATTTCCTGAAGGCATTGTAGGATCAAGCCTTGTTCTCCTATGAATCTATTTGGCATAAAACCCATTTGGTTAGTACTAAGATATTTGTTCATATGAATCATTAAACGAGTATTAATTAACCGAGTAAAGATCTTAGCATCCGCGTTGATCAGAGAAATTGGACGCCAGTTGGACAGTCGGGATAGATCACCCTTCTTGGGTAGTAGGATCATGCAGGTTTCTAGCCACGATGTTGGGAATATACCAAGAGCCAGAGCTTCATTGTAAACTTGTAAGGCTAACTTACCAGTAGCCGGGTGTTGAAAAAGGATTGTCAAAATTTCATATGGTAGACCATCGGGTCCTGGGCTGCTTTTATGTGGCGATCTTAGTGAACCCTCCTGGATGTCGGTGAGGTTGAATGCGGCGCAAATGGTGTCATGTTTATCGTCTGGCAGTTTGTCAGAAGGCGGTATTTGGGAGGTGAAGAATTGCGTATCGGTACTGGAGATAGGAGACGGGGCATATAAGTGTTGATAGTACTGTTTCACACCCTCTTGTTTATGTTGTGGGGTCTCGCATGCATCTCCTGTCACCGGGTGGATGATATCTGGAAGAGTTCGTTGTCGTGTTGTCTGTTGTACTATCCTCTTGAGAACTCCTGCTGACGTATCACCATTCTCGCGCCATCTTAATCCTGATCTCAAGGCTAAGTTGTCTACAATTTCCTGCTGTAATATGCCAATCTGGTGTTCGATTATTGGTAGTCGCTCGTTAAGGACTCTGGTCTCCTTGTATATTCTCAAAAATTTGTTCCGTTTTCTCTGTAATCGTTTCAATTGTCGTTGGCGCCAGGCTCCTCTGTTCCGACCAATTCTCCTGACGAGTGATTTTGTGAGTGCTTTTATCTGGTCCCATGATATTTGGGCGGGTTGTGGTTCCGGTAATGTGGCAAGATGACAGTGATAGTCGTCCAAGGCTATGTTCAGTTGTTCCACAAAATAAGTATATGTTGCTAAGGAGGGATTGGCTCTCCAAATGCCTTGACCATGTTCCATATTGTCGAATCGGAGTTGCACTGATAATAGGGCATGGTCAGTCCATTCGTTGTGAAGATATTGTACCCTGGAGGCATTGGTGGTAGCTGCAAGGACTGGATGTA
The DNA here is from genome assembly GCA_027405735.1 of Mucor racemosus. Taxonomy (NCBI): domain Eukaryota; kingdom Fungi; phylum Mucoromycota; class Mucoromycetes; order Mucorales; family Mucoraceae; genus Mucor; species Mucor racemosus. Next base: position 368,582 of record JAPEHQ010000014.1, on the reverse strand, counting down.
AGAACATGTAGTCGATGGTAGTGAGGGTTCCAGCACGACGAAACGTGGGGATATAAGGGTCGGATTGTAATTTATGCGATGATTCTACAAAATGTTGAGTCATGATCCAGTGCCACACCCATTGAGCGATGCTAGACGGAGGTAGTAGTGTTGGGTCATTAGAGTCGAGTTGAGGCATGGTGAATTGTTCAGTATCAGGTGTGGTGGCGGGGGTTGGTTGAGTGGGTTGTTGTGGAAAGGAGAGTGATTGGGCGTGGTTGGACAGGTACTGATCGATGCTGTTGTAGGGGAAGTGGCGGAAGTGGTAGTTGAAATCACCTACTATCATGGAAGGAAAGTTGGAGTTTAGTAATTCAGTAGAGTAAATGTCAGAAATGAGTGCAGAAAAATATTCAGAAGATAAAAGGTTAGCATAAAAATTATACCGTTCCCGATATTTGGCTGGGGCATAGATGTTCATAATTGTGAATGAGGGGAATAACTTGTTGACATGAGATACTCGTCCAAGAATGACACGTTGATCCGTGGATATGTAAAGAGATTCGAGGTGGATGTTATGGTTCCTTGATACTATCCCACAGTGTGGGGTCCAGATTGATTGTTGGGCCTGGAGTTGTATGTCGAGTCGTTCCTGAGTATTGATGTCAGTGGCATGAGTTTCTTGAAGGCATAGGATGTCGAAATGTTGGGAGCATAAAAAGCGACTGAGGTCTTGAGACGCGGTTGCGTTGGTGGGTTTAGACAAACTTCGGCAATTGAGACTACATATATTTATATTGGTTAGTTTATTATTGATAGTATTATATTGAGGCATATTCATAGGGGGGGCATAATGGGGTACCGCAGGACGGTACGATGTCGGATGGGCCGACATCCTAATTGCTGTTGGCTGGATCACCGCCACCAGCAAGGGAGTGAGTAGCAGTAGTTGGGTTGACTAGATCGACGTTGAAGTCCATTGGTGTGTCTTGGTTCAGTTGTGGTTGTTGCTGTTGTTGTTGTTGTTGAGTCTGTTGAGTTTGTTGAGTTTGTTGAGGCTGGTTTGGGTCTTGATTGCCTTTGTTACGATCCATGTCAATGTCAAAGTCCTCGTTCTTATTAAGCAAGGCGTTGGAGTGGTGTTGACTGTTGGGATGGGATGGAGTATTGGCATGAAGGTGGAGCAAGTCTTCAAGGTAGGACGAAGTGATCCACCCTTTTTTTTGGAAATCCCTGGCCACCGCCAACTTGACGGGTGGGCGCAGGAAATCCAAGGTGCGGTTGATTTGCTTGTCGAAGATCATTTGCATTTGTTGTGTTCTAACTTCAATGTTGGCATCCTTGAATTCCGGGTTCATTAAATGTTTATGGTCCAATGGGTCGAAGTGCTTAAGCGGGTGTACGTTTTCTGCTTTCAAAAGCTCGAGAGCTTTTTCAGCAAAGTCATTGTGTACAAGAAGAGCAACAACTTTGGGTGATGGGTAGTGAATGTCGATGACAGAGCCTGAGTTAATGTGTGCTTGTTTAAGTTCGGCACGAATTTCCTTAAACGGTTTACGACCGCGAAGGGGGAGGTACAAATATTGGAAACCTTGATTTTCCGAGACCGGGGTGAAGAGACGAAGGCCGCCCTTGCGAGAGGGTTGGGCCTGAGGAGACGAATCTGCATGGAGGTTGACAGTAGGAGGTGTTGCGTGTTTAGAGGCGGATGTACCGAGTGTAGGAAATTCGGAGTTCATTGGGTTGGTAGTGGCGCTGGGTGGAGAGTTACGTAGTTCATTGTTCTCTCTTTCAACGCGATCTAAACGTTGGAGAATCAACGACAATTGATCTTGTATTTGTTGGGTCGTTGCAGCGGAATCAGCTTTGATGAAATCGATGGAATTCTCAAGATCTAGGATTCGGTTGTCGATAGAAGCTGAGTGAGTGCGAAATTCCGTTGTAAGTGTTTCGATCTTGGGGTTTATGCTGGATTCAATTGCCGTTATGAAATCAGACAGAGAAGGAGGAGCGGTTGTCGACCTCGTGCGGATGGGAGCAACGGGGGCTGCAGCAACGGATTCTGAAAGCTTTTTGGTAGAGGTTTTTGTTTTGTCTGCGGGAGACATTGTTGTTCTTGGAAGGTGAAAAATGAGATATGGGTCAGTGGTTTGATGTTCGAAATCAGTGTCTCCGACTGAAGAGTGGATCTTGTCAAGAGAACGCGTATTTGTGTTGAGAGTTAAGGAGCTCTGAGAGTTTGGGTGTTGTATTTTGTTATAGATGTTTAGAGGTGTAATGATGTTGTGGTTTGTCAAACTATGCAAAAGTTACGTATAGTGGAGAAACCCTGATTTTGTTTTTTTTTAACGTTTTCTGATCGATTTGGCAAATCGATTTTGGAACTCAGATATTATAGGCATTAAGCTGTAATGTGAATTATTATTTTGATTATCTCGACGAAAAATCAATATTTTTTTCTGAATCAAAGAATACAGAGTAGCTTAAGATTGGATCTATCTTGTGAATATAAACCATTAATACCTCAATTTTGGTGCTCAATTTTATAATCAATTTTAGGTCAATTTTGATCAATGCTTGGCCAGTGCAGTTATTATATCCTGGTATTAATGTTTCTATTTTTTGAGAGATATCAATGTCTTAAAGAGTGAAGGTACATCGTCTTTGAAAATTTTACATGATTCGACTCAATCTTGGATGAAAACATTCGAAAACCATTCAAAACTTCAAACCCCATCTAAAACCTACTTTTTGCAGCCGTAAAAAACCGACAACAACAGAAGCCCTATCTCAGTGAATTTCGGCATTTAACTTTACATAAAAGTAGGGACACATCTTTGATACTCTGGTCTCAAGGGCAACGTCCACAAAACCTACTGTGTGTCGAAGAAATCATAACCAAAGTGCGCCTATAGCTTACTGCGCAGTTTTATTGAGAACAATTTAAATACACTACGGCCAAACTATGCTTCCCATGGGCATAATAATCTGCACAGATGGGCAGAATAAAACAATTTGTGCACATCAGGCAGCCCAGATGAGCAGAGCAATGAGATCAAGGTTTTTTTAGCCAATTTACTAAAGTATATCAGTCATGATATAATTAATAACGAAGATAATAATTTGAATGGTTTAAAACAAATGTGAGCTACTCTGATTCAACAGAATTGCCTTATTGACGAAATATATCAATTTGAAATTTGGGGTTTGAAAGAGTTCTGCCCATATTCTTCTTTTGTAAACCAGATGGGAACAACGACAACAGCATGTTTGGCAACGCTAAAAGTATTTATGCCTTTGTAAATTTTTGTTTGTAACATGCAGTAAAATTACATACTAAAAACGCTTGAAAATAATAAAATAACCTAAATTCCAAGTGCCACTCATAAAATATGATGCCACTTGAAATGTGAACAACAATAACAATAAACAAACGCTTCAATTGAACACAATAACAAACGCATGCTAAAAATATGAAATACCCTTTTTGAACCATACATGTCGTGTAGATGATAGCAACCTTGATCACGGTGCAATCAATTACATAAATGACATATATTTCAAAACAGGATTCTGTCCAAATCAATAATGATAATAAACAAAGATATTAATTTAGTCAACTGCTCATCTATATTGAAGTTGCACTATCAATATAAATAAGATTCAAGCATATAAAAGCTACCCCTTAAAATTAAGGCTACATAAAATAGATACAACAATAATAAACAAAACAACCATTTCCCAAAACGTCGATATTGTCACACTTGACATCAATCCCTTATGGTCAATGCTCTACATGATTTACCCCTTAAAATATCAAATCAATAACAATGTACTCAAAACTGGAAGATTACTAAATATACATCCATTCAAGTCTGATGGTATCCAAGTTCTCCAAATCACTATAAATACCCTCATACTTTTTCAATTATTTTAAATCTTCAAAAATCTTTTGTAATAAAACATTTAGCTGATTAAAACTGTATTTCTACTGCTTTTTTTTTTATACTTTTTTATTTTAGTAAACAACTTCGTTATTTACTGCATAACACACAAAATCCGACTGATTTAAAATTGTTCTTCTTTTTTCTTCCCCACTCTTTCCTGGGCTCTTTTATTTATACTTAAAACTACAACAAAAAGGCCGATATTTTTTATAAACTGAAATAAAGTAGTAGGTACAACTACATGTTTTTCCTGTTGTTTATTTGGAAATAAATTATTAATTACACTACGGCCGACCTGTGCTGCGCAAGATAATTTTGTTGTGCCCAGGTGGGCTGCACAGTATAGCCTGATGAGTTTTTGCGCCCACTGAATAATGGCTAAAAAGACAACAAGGTGCACAACATGGGCACAAAAAAAGAAACTGCACACGAGCATAACGAAAAGCCTGTATGTGTAGAATTATAGATTTTCTCCGTGTGCATGACATTAATCCCATGTGTGCATAATAGTAGAATTGCCTATAAGCATATCATTATCCTTATTTGTGCATAATAATAAAATCTGACCATGAACATAATGAGCTGATCGTATGGCCACAAATTGGTTTGTACATGAGCATCGTGCCGTTCTCAAAATTCTATTGCATTTTTTACTGGAATGGAGTTTTAAATTACATTTGCTTTTATTAGTATAGGTTATAGACAATACTACAATTCAATACGTTGTTGATGTAGAGAAATAATACATACAAGAGCCAATATATTTACGATTATCATCATTTGTAAATATGTTTATAATAATAATAGCTTTAATGTTTACAGCAACAATGGTTTTTGTTCGAGCATAAACTTAAATAACATTTACTGCTTAAATTTATATGCAAGCCAAATCTAAGGTTATAATGTTACTTCATCACTCATAAAATTTAAACAAATTAACCTTCTTTAAACTTCCTATTTTAATTTATTACGATTGTCAGCTATAAAAAGATTTGTGTTCAAGTATAGCAACGACCATAACTATGGTTATTAGGCAAGACATCAGATTATTCTTTTTTGCTTATTTCTATATCATTTGAAATTTCATCACTTTTCTGGAACATTTCGTGAGATTGTAACCAGTTCTAGATTTTTATTGAGCAAGTATAAATATCATTGTTGCCTTCGATTTGATCTGGTAATCAAGAAATACGTCCAACAATACAGTAGTAAATAATAATATTTGATCTCAGAATGCGGTTAATAAATGAAAATATCAGACTCTAATATAATAGACTGATATTTATATAAAAAACATTAGTCCCTTATGTTAGCATGCGTCTTCAGATAAAAGAAAAGAATACCAGCTTGATAGTCTGATATCCCTTATCAAATGGTGAATATATCCTTGGAATATGAAAGCAAAAAGAGAGAAACAACACACATAGAAAAGGATTTGCAAGGCTTTACATTATTTAGCGCAATTAAAACCATACAAAATTGCACATTTCAGCCAGTGTAAAAGCGGCATCATTACAGCGCATCAACCCGTCATAAACTAAACAAAATAGGCAATATCTGCTATCACAGAAACATACATTCTTCTACTACTAGAAAAACTGTCTATCATTTGTTGTCATATCATACATTCATTAAAAAAATTGCAAAAGCGATCCCGTAGAGCGACGCCATAATTGAGCATAACACAATCGAACGGCTAAGTCTCTTATACTATGGTATGTATTTAAGCTTTAAATGAAAATGCGTTTTTTTTTATAACTTTTCGTATATTTAACCATGTACCGTCTGAAAATTCAGACTTTGTAGCGGACATTTTCGGGACTCATTTTCTCCTTACCAACACTCATGATTTTGATAAAAAAACAGAAAAATCAAATTTTGATACTAAAATCAACGTTTAAATATACTACATTGTGAAAGAAAATTGTAGCCATAACTAATACACATTTTATAAAAGCTTAATATTAAATATTAAGTAATGAAAATTTGTACTTTTGTCCCAAAAACGGTTTTTTGATTAAAGGGTTTTCATGTAATATTTTGCAATAAAAATGTTTGTTGTTTTTTATTGAGCAAATAGAGCACTAAATTCTGTATATGTGTATATTTTTTGTTTTTATAATTGGTGGTATAATTAACTCTAGATTTGCAAAATCAGAAAAAGAAAATTAAAAAATGTCAAAATTGATGATCTGGACAAAAATAATTTTCTAAATTAATATTCCGCTTATAAGCCTTGTGAGTCTTAAAAATAAGAGATTTTATAATAATTGAAAACCTTTTCAAGAATTTACGATGCTGCACCCACTTGATTCAAGCTTATTACTGTAAATCATTGTACATGTTACTATTGTGTGGTAGTTTATTCAATAATAATATAGTCTTACTTCATAATTATTGCGCTAAAGATGATTTACATTAATTTTTTTTACGCTTACCTCTCCAATATTATAAACATAAACATGACCATCGCTGGAACCTATTGCCACCTTTTTATCCTCTTTGTCTGAAGCCAATTTATTCAATCCTTTACCAGAATTAACTTAAGTACTTACAAATGGTTCTTCGGTATTTTCATTTAAATTCTATAATTAAATTGACTTGTTCCATCAATAATAGTAGTATCAAATCTATCATCAGTCCGCCTTATTATGATAAATGCCGCCAATCTGAAATCAGAAACATCCCATTGCCATTGCTATTAGCTATAAAAAGCTTGATTTTTAATAATACAACAATTAAATAAAAGATAAGATGATACTAATAGCATATGGTGAGTATTCTTCAACATCTAGTTGAGTTTAATGAAGAGTGATTTTGTACCCTTCTTTTGAAAATCCTGCAGCAAACACAACATCTTGGTCCTGTAATTTCTATCCATCAAAATGTCGCAATTTTGACCACAAAATGAAAGCACCTTTTATCAATCTTGACCTCGTTTTACATTGAGTATCAATTTTTTACCAGTTGTATTTTCTATTATTTATTAATATTCAGTTATATTAAATGATGATTTGTAACACTGCCGAAAAAAAGAATAAATGCTTCAAGGGGTTTCTGCATATCAAATCATGTAATTTAATAACAATGATTGCACTTAACTATGCTTTTTGAACCTATTGATGTTAATCAGAATAATTAGTGTTTTTATTCAAAAGTAAGATTTGCTTTATAAATTTATATTTACCCATTCATGTTGCATCCACCGGTTAATCGTAAGATAATGAACCTTTTGATTTGTAATCCTTATTTTCAAGAAGTCAGCTAACTGATCTATGATAACATTCTCGATTGTTCTTATTTTCTAAAGCAAGATCCGGGAAGCGGGATATGTGAGACATACCCACTTGTTGGATTTAGCTATATAAAATAAGCTGAACTTAAATGTGCTGTGTTACTAATGTAAATAAAATGACCTGACAATGGAATGTCAGAAAGATATAATCGATCCAAAGCTGATCTTACGGATAATTGTAATATAGAATTTGTATATAAATAGGACAAATTATTGATATTAAATAAAGATTCTCTTCAGGTTTTGTGTGTGATTTAATTTAACAAGTTCCTTTATTAAACTATACATTTTTTCTTGCCATAATATTTATTCTAAATCTCGATACATTTGATAATTAAAAGCCTAAATTACACTTGAGCCAAGTATTATCGCCACAAAAAAATTTCGTACAGGTCGATAAAGCATCACAATTTGGATCATTTTTTTTGTTCATAGATCTGAGCTCTCTCACACATTCATAGATCTCTGCATAAACCATATCTCTATCTATTCAATTTACAGTAACTAAAATTAGCGCTGGTGTCGAGCCGGGTTCTGCCAGCCAAATTTACTAGAATAAGCTGGGCTCGACAGCATCCCTAACTGAAATACATTAAACACCAACATCATACTGGACAAAACGCCTTACTTTATTGCGAGTCAACACAATTAATTTGATGCAAGTTTAGCCTCAGCAGTTGAAACAGATAAATTTGAGATTTGGAGACCCCTTTTAATAGTTTCGTATACCATGAGCTAATAATGGACCGTTATTATAAATACAATAATCAAGGATGGTGAGTTAACTCTAATGGATGAACGAGTTGATTAGCAGTGTAATAAACAAAATATTATAATCAAATTATCAAATATAGCAATTGAATGAGCAAGAGATTATAAACTATGTAAATTGGTATAATTGAATTGTTTCAAGCGTTTTAAACTGAATACGCCTTTACTTTTTGCCTATAAAAATTGATTTATTAGTAAAATCAATTCACAAGTAGTAATGATTATGGTGTATCTTTGTTAGTTGGTAGCGGTGTACAAGTATATAAGACAACATATTCTTGTTTTCCTCTTTTTGGCTGTTGGTCATTAGTCATTAAACAGAAACAAATATTTTTTAGAAACTAAATACAGTAGATTAACATGCTCATTCATTCATTCAACAAATCAAATCAATACTATACATACTCTTGTAATCACTAGTTTTTCTTCAAGTAGATATCAAATTTTGACCAAAAAAGCATTGATTATAACGTAGATGATGGAGAAAGATGACTAAGTAGACTTGGATGCTTTTTCTGTTCAAGAAAAATATTATAACGGGCCCTAACATTAAAAATCATTACCGCCAAACTATGCTTCCCATGTGCAATAAACGACGAAGATATTTACTAAAGTAAAAAAATATAAAATAAAAGCAGTAGAAATACAATTATAATCAGCCAAAGTTTTTATTACAAAAGATTTTTGAAGATTTAAAATAATTGAAAAAGTATGAGGGTATTTATAGTGATTTGGAGAACTTGGATACCATCAGACTTGAATGGATGTATATTTAGTAATCTTCCAGTTTTGAGTACATTGTTATTGATTTGATATTTTAAGGGGTAAATCATGTAGAGCATTGACCATAAGGGATTGATGTCAAGTGTGACAATATCGACGTTTTGGGAAATGGTTGTTTTGTTTATTATTGTTATATCTATTTTATATAGCCTTAATTTTAAGGGGTAATTTTTTATATGCTTGAATCTTATTTATATTGATAGTGCAACTTCAATATAGATGAGCAGTTGACTAAATTAATATCTTTGTTTATTATCATTATTGATTTGGACAGAATCCTGTTTTGAAATATATATCATTTGTGTAATTGATTGCACCGTGATCAAGGGTGCTATCATCTACACGACATGTGTGGTTCAAAAAGGTATTTCATATTTTTAGCATGCGTTTGTTATTGTGTTCAATTGAAGCGTTTGTTTATATTATTGTTGTTCACATTTCAAGTGGCATCATATTTTATGAGTGGCACTTGGAATTTAGGTTGTTTTTATTTTTATCAAGCGTTTTTAGTATTAATTCCACTGCACTATGGCCATAATGACCTGCACAGATGGGCAGAATAAAAATTTTTGTGCACAACAGGCAGCTCAGATGCGCAGGACAATGAGATCAAAATTTTTTAGTCAATTTATTAAAGTATATCAGTCATAATATAATTAATAACGAAGATAATTTGAATGGTTTAAAACATATGTGAGCTACTCTGATTTAACAGAATTGCCTTATTGACGAGATATATCAATTTGAAATTTGGGGCTTGAAAGAATTCTGTCCATGTTCTTCTTTCGGGGACCAAATGGGAACAACGACAACAACCTCTTTGGTAACACTAAAAGTATTTATGCCTTTGTAATTCCTGCTTGTAACACACAAAATCGACTGATTTAGGATAATTTTTCTGTTTTCTTCCCCACTCTTTCTTCAGCTCTTTTATTTATGTTTAGAACTACTACAAAAAGACCAATATTTTTTATAAACTGAAATCAAGTAGGAGATGCAAGTACATGTTTTTCCTATTGTTTATTTGGAAATAAATTACTAACTGTTGATTTTAGGGCGCGTTATAATATTTTTCTCGAACAAAAAAAGTATCCAGGACTTGGTCATTTTGTTCCATCATCTACGTTATAATTAATGCTTTTTTGGTCTAAATTCGATATCTACCTGCAGAAAAATTGGTTATTATAAAAGTATGTATAATAGTATTTACTTGATTTGAATGAATGAATAAACTTATTTTAATCTATTTAGCTTCTAAAAAATATTTGTTTCTATTTAGTGGCCAACAACAACAGCCCAGGAGAGGAAAACGAGATGTTGACTTGTATACCACTACCAACTCTCAAAGGTACACCATAATTATTACTACTTATTAGCTTGTTGTTATTGTTAATTAATAATTGGTTTTACTAATAAATCAATTTTATAGCACAAAAGTAAGTTTGTTCTGGTAAAGCATTGAATAAATTGGCTTCAGACAAAGAGGATAAAAAGGTGGCAATAGGTTCCAGCGATGGTCATGTTTATGTTTATAATATTGGAGAGGTAAGCGTAAAAAAAATTAATGTAAATCATCTTTAGCGCAATAATTATGAAGTAAGACTATATTATTATTGAATAAACTACCACACAATAGTAACATGTACAATGATTTACAGTAATAAGCTTGAATCAAGTGGGTGCAGCATCGTAAATTCTTGAAAAGGTTTTCAATTATTATAAAATCTCTTATTTTTAAGACTCACAAGGCTTATAAGCGGAATATTAATTTAGAAAATTATTTTTGTCCAGATCATCAATTTTGACATTTTTTAATTTTCTTTTTCTGATTTTGCAAATCTAGAGTTAATTATACCACCAATTATAAAAACAAAAAATATACACATATACAGAATTTAGTGCTCTATTTGCTCAATAAAAAACAACAAACATTTTTATTGCAAAATATTACATGAAAACCCTTTAATCAAAAAACCGTTTTTGGGACAAAAGTACAAATTTTCATTACTTAATATTTAATATTAAGCTTTTATAAAATGTGTATTAGTTATGGCTACAATTTTCTTTCACAATGTAGTATATTTAAACGTTGATTTTAGTATCAAAATTTGATTTTTCTGTTTTTTTATCAAAATCATGAGTGTTGGTAAGGAGAAAATGAGTCCCGAAAATGTCCGCTACAAAGTCTGAATTTTCAGACGGTACATGGTTAAATATACGAAAAGTTATAAAAAAAAACGCATTTTCATTTAAAGCTTAAATACATACCATAGTATAAGAGACTTAGCCGTTCGATTGTGTTATGCTCAATTATGGCGTCGCTCTACGGGATCGCTTTTGCAATTTTTTTAATGAATGTATGATATGACAACAAATGATAGACAGTTTTTCTAGTAGTAGAAGAATGTATGTTTCTGTGATAGCAGATATTGCCTATTTTGTTTAGTTTATGACGGGTTGATGCGCTGTAATGATGCCGCTTTTACACTGGCTGAAATGTGCAATTTTGTATGGTTTTAATTGCGCTAAATAATGTAAAGCCTTGCAAATCCTTTTCTATGTGTGTTGTTTCTCTCTTTTTGCTTTCATATTCCAAGGATATATTCACCATTTGATAAGGGATATCAGACTATCAAGCTGGTATTCTTTTCTTTTATCTGAAGACGCATGCTAACATAAGGGACTAATGTTTTTTATATAAATATCAGTCTATTATATTAGAGTCTGATATTTTCATTTATTAACCGCATTCTGAGATCAAATATTATTATTTACTACTGTATTGTTGGACGTATTTCTTGATTACCAGATCAAATCGAAGGCAACAATGATATTTATACTTGCTCAATAAAAATCTAGAACTGGTTACAATCTCACGAAATGTTCCAGAAAAGTGATGAAATTTCAAATGATATAGAAATAAGCAAAAAAGAATAATCTGATGTCTTGCCTAATAACCATAGTTATGGTCGTTGCTATACTTGAACACAAATCTTTTTATAGCTGACAATCGTAATAAATTAAAATAGGAAGTTTAAAGAAGGTTAATTTGTTTAAATTTTATGAGTGATGAAGTAACATTATAACCTTAGATTTGGCTTGCATATAAATTTAAGCAGTAAATGTTATTTAAGTTTATGCTCGAACAAAAACCATTGTTGCTGTAAACATTAAAGCTATTATTATTATAAACATATTTACAAATGATGATAATCGTAAATATATTGGCTCTTGTATGTATTATTTCTCTACATCAACAACGTATTGAATTGTAGTATTGTCTATAACCTATACTAATAAAAGCAAATGTAATTTAAAACTCCATTCCAGTAAAAAATGCAATAGAATTTTGAGAACGGCACGATGCTCATGTACAAACCAATTTGTGGCCATACGATCAGCTCATTATGTTCATGGTCAGATTTTATTATTATGCACAAATAAGGATAATGATATGCTTATAGGCAATTCTACTATTATGCACACATGGGATTAATGTCATGCACACGGAGAAAATCTATAATTCTACACATACAGGCTTTTCGTTATGCTCGTGTGCAGTTTCTTTTTTTGTGCCCATGTTGTGCACCTTGTTGTCTTTTTAGCCATTATTCAGTGGGCGCAAAAACTCATCAGGCTATACTGTGCAGCCCACCTGGGCACGACAAAATTATCTTGTGCAGCACAGGTCGGCCGTAGTGGCTTTTATAATAATATATAAATATTTTAAATTTGTGATCTTATGGACTTTTTTTGAATCCAGTTATATCATCTTTTACTCTTCAAGTTAAATCCGTTATTAGGCTAATAATGTTTGTCGGTTTTCGCCCTTTTATTTAGTTTCAATTCCTATTAGAACTGGCATTTAATAGAAATTGTAGTATAAATATCTTCAGGAACCGAGACCTAATAGTTCTTGGTTCCCTTTTCATTTTACAATAAAGACCCTACGTTCATATTTTTGCCAATGGTCACTTTTCCAAAAAAAAAAAGCCGAACAATCCCGGAAGCGGCCATCTAAATAATATTTCCAAGCTTTAAATTTCTAAAAAAAAATTACCGGACAGCCCGGACGCGGTTGCTTAAATATTCCAAGCAGCTATAAGATGCAGGTATCGAAATTTCATACAGAAATTAAGGTTTGGCTGCATTGCTAATTGCTATTAATTATTCAAAGGCTTATTTTAAATAAAACATAAATACAACCTACAATATTGAGAGTTATTGGGAAATAAATCTTATTTTTATAAAGAGAAAAGTAATAAAGAGACTAGTAGTGATTCAATCACGGAGAACCTTTCTTTTTATGATGGATGAATTTTAAAGCTTTCAACGTAAAATTTAACCTACTTTTTAGTAACACTACAGAAGCCAAACATGTAAAATGTATTAAAACAAGTAAATCCCCTCCACCATATATAAAAAGCAAAACATATACAGTAAAATCCAAATTCCTCGGCTTTTTTTTATTCTATAATTTCAGCTTTCTAATTGGAATATTATTATACAGTACTACAAATGTTTATTTGAGAAAAGCAGCCATATCAAACACATCTTCACCCTCCTTCTTGACAACGACACCTTGTTCAGTAACAATAGCAGAGATCAAACTAGCAGGAGTAACATCAAAACTAGGGTTCCAAACGCCAATTTCTGCAGCAGCTGTACGAATTGTAGTAGGTTCGTTATCATTAACACGAACACCAGCTACAGTAACCAATTCTTCAGCAGGACGTTGTTCAATAGGAATATCATCACCGCTCTTTGTCTTGAGGTCAATAGATGTAGAGGGAGCAGCGACAATGAACAAAATACCATGATGTTTAGCAGTGATAGCTAATTGATAGGTACCGATTTTATTAGCAGTGTCACCATTAGCGGCTACACGATCAGCGCCCACCACAATAGCTTGGACATTAGGGTTTTGCTTCAAAAGAGCAGAAGCCATGCTATCACAAATCAAAGTAGCAGGGATTTGTTCATATACGAGTTCGTATGCAGTTAAACGAGAACCTTGGTTATAAGGACGGGTTTCTGTACAGTAAGCATGTTCGAGTTTGTTGTTCTTGTGAAGATCACGAATGATACCAAGAGCAGTGCCCCAACCAGCAGTTGCCAAAGAACCAGTATTGCAGTGAGTCAAGACACTAACATTATCAGGGTTCTTTGCATTAGCAATAATGTAATCGGCACCGAATTTACCAATGTTTTTGTTATCTTTGACATCGTCAATCAACATTTGCTCAGCAGCCTCAATGTAAGCTGTAACGACAGTAACAGGCTCTTGGGCAGTTTTAGCAGTGGTGTTGATGAGATATTCGAGTTTAGAAGCAGCATCAAACAAGTTGACAGCTGTAGGACGTGATGTCTTTAAATAATCTAAAGATTCCAACAAGAATTTGACGGCTTGATCTACAGTCTCAAATTCACCTTGTTCGAAACGAGTATTGACATCTACAGCTAAAGAAAGAGCAGCTACAATGGCAATTGCAGGAGCACCACGAGTTTTCATGGTTTTAATGGCTGCATGACCATTTTGAACATTTAATACAGTTTCAAAGATGGTTTCATGAGGTAAAACAAGTTGATTAAGGATGCGAAGATCGCCTCTGGTATATTTGATGGCTTCGAGAGTTTTAGCTATTGAAACTTTATATGAATAATAGTGTTTTTTGCTGTTGGAATGTGTATACAACTAACCGTTATTATCAGCCATTTTTTTTAAAAAAAAGTAAAGATAAAGAAGGTACTAAGATGCTTCAAATTTCGTCATTTTTAAATATTCATTATACCAAACCAGATTTGCATCTATCAAACTATGAACATGCCGTGATTGGGCATTATGGACTGCTATAGCAAAGTTTTTTCTGATTTGTACACTCTTGTAGGCTCAAAAAGAGTGATAGAAAAGGGTGGTTGCATTCGCACACTATTCTTTTCCTATAATATATCAATAAAACCAACATGAATATTGACGAATATTTAGATTTACAAGATCAAACAGAAACAAATTTGTTATCAACAGAACATGCAACATCTGTTCAACCAGAAGAACATGAGGTAGAATGGCATTCTGCTACGCCAGCATTACCCTCAAATAATAACAATTCCTTTGATGGTTGGGGTTTGTTACAACAAAATGGGTTTGAGAATCTTGATGGGATAAATTTGAGTGATTTGATTGCTGGTGGTAGTGGTGTTGATGCTGCATCAACAGCAAATTTAGTTTCAAATGACACTCATTTTATTACTCCTGGCTCATTAATGAAACAACAACCAGCACTATTAACTACGCCAGAGGTAGAACTACAGGTAGAACCACAGGTAGAACAACAACCACAACAAAAAAGAATCACGCGATCAAGATCAAAACCATCTTCTTCTGTTCCAAAAAAGAAGAAAGTTACAAGGGCTAAAAAATTGTATTGTATATGTCAACAACCATATAATGGCGAGCCAATGGTTCAATGTGATACATGTGAAGAATGGTATGATTTTTTATCTTGTTTTTTAATAGATTTATATATTGATAGTTGAAAATAGGTTCCATTGCACTTGCGTAGAGTTTGACCCTGATAACCAAGAAGAAGATGAGGAGAATATTGATTGGGTTTGTAACAATTGTAAACAAGGTAAGTTTCGTATCTCTTTTTCTTTCTTTCATGTAAACACGTAATACACGCACACACACATAAATGTAAGTTCCATATAAATGAGATGACCTGTATAGGTTTGGCAACATTTCTTGCCTTGAAATATTGATGTAAAGAGAACTTTTTTTATATATATATAAAACCAAAAACTATCAAATGTACATTATAAAACTACTATTATTCTCCTATTTTATAAAATTATCTACTATATAAAAGTTATATAATATCTTCTTTTTTTGCATTTATTTATACATTTTCTTTTAAGAGATCAACGATGAAAAAAAAAGAAAAAAGAAACAAGGACAAGGCTCTTATCTCTACCCATCCTACCATTACCCTTTACACCCTCCCTTTAATGCTCTCATATTTATTCATGTCATTATCATACGCTGAATAGCAATCTGTCATTGATTTGACAAGCAGCATGTCAGAATGAATATCTTACATGTTTGACTAAATGTTTGAATATGTGTGTGTGCGCGTGTGTGTGTATTCATGCATGTTTACATGAATGCAAATGCAGGAACAAAAAACTAACCTTTATTATTATATTTAGTAGCTAATGAACCGAAAATCAAAATTGTAGTAAAAGAAGAGGTAAAATAATGAATGCATAGCAAAATATGAATTATTAAACGTTTTGTTAACTTGTAGAAACCTACAAATACCCGTCAAACAAGGACAAGAACTCAATCAAAATGCCTTTATTCAGGCTGCAACAATCATACTAGAGCTGATTCATTTTGTAGCGATGTCTGTGCTCGTAAGCAAAGCGAACTAAATGCGCCTGCTCCTCGAGCAACAAGACGATCATCATCTATGCGAACTAGCACTCAATCAATGACACCATCTATTATTAAAAATAAAAGAAAAAACAGTAATCAAAATGAGGAAAAGGAATCAGTTTTGGATGCCCAAGAAGAGGGTGTCGAAGTTTATGATAATAATGTAGAAAAGAAAGACGAAGACGAAGATGAAGACGAATTTCAAGCTGAAGATGAGGAAGATGAAGAAGAAGAACAAGATGAGGAAGAAGAAGAAGAAAAAGAAGCACCTCAATCAGCTACACCAGATACACCAATGTCTCCAAGTCAAATGACAGAAGAAGAGAATCCAGTACGACGAAATGTAATTAAGAACTTGAAGACTGTTCTCAAATCAATCTTTGATATTGCCTTGACAGAAAATGCTGATATGATGGATGAATCTACATTAACAACTGAAGAAAGAGCAGAAGTACTTGCTAAATCAATTGAAAATACCATGTTGGAACAATTAGGTGATGGTGGAATAGGTAGAAAACGACGTACATGTGGAGAACCTTACAAGAGTAAATTTCGATCTTTATTATACAACTTGAAGGATAAAGCCAATAAAGTATTTCAAATACGTGTGGTTACAGGTGATTTAACTCCTGATGAACTTGTCAAGATGTCTTCAGAAGATATGGCAAATCCAGAACTTAAATCCATGTCTGAAGTATTTCGTAAAACAGGTCTCAAGAATTCAGTAATGAAAATGGATAATACGCCCATCATTAAAAAGACACATAAAGGGGATATTATCATGGTACCTGATAAAGATAATAATAACATGTATTCTGAACAAGTGCAACAACAATTGGATAAAATTAACAAACCAAGGAATCCTTTATCATCGACATCTTCAAGTACTCCTCCCATTACTACTTCTGCGCCAGAAACCAATTTTAAACCCCCAATTAGTCCCACCACCAGTTCTACTCATCATCATCAGTTGGATCCTTTGGATGATATTTTAGCCCGTATTGGTATCCCTGCACAAGATGATAATTCCCATGTATCAAATAAACGAAGTGGATCAATGTCTGATACTATTTCAACAGAAAACAATGATCCAGAAGTCAAAAAAAGAAGAGTTACATTAGATGTAGAAGAATTATTAGGCGATGAAGATGAAACATTCCAAGTTGAAGAAGTTGATACAACTGAACTTGAACAAGAACAAGAACAAGAACAAGAACAAGAACAAGAACAAGAAGAGGAAAAAGAGCAAACGGATGATACCAACATACAACAGGAAACGGAAATACTCCCTACCATTTGGCAAGGTCGTGTTAATATGCCACAAGTTGCAGAGTTTGAAGCATCAGCTCGACAAATCGGAGGCCGTTTATTATCAGATACGGAATGGAACGAAGTTCTCTCACCCACCATGTGGATTGAAGGTCGTATCCCATCTGAGCGCGTTACTAATTACGTAACACAAACTCAATATTCTACTAGTCGTGAAATTGTTTTGCTTGAAGTGGAAGCAAAAGGAGGTGATACTAATCAACAAGGTCAAATTTTGCTCAATTATCTTGATTCTAGACATCGTTATGCTGTTGTTGGACATAATAAGACTAGAATTAAAGATTTTTATTTGATACCTTTATATAAAGTTCAACATATACCAGATTGTTTATATGTTGTTCGTGTAGAAGAAACTAAGCGACAATGTGATTTGTTTTTAGGCGTTTTAGTGCTTACAAAGCAAACTCAAAAGCCTATTATTGAACCATCACAACAACAACAACGGCCACCAATATATTCTACAACAACAACAACAACAACAACATCTACAAATACATTACATCAACGACCACCTTATCAGCAACAACAACAACAACAACAACAACAACAACTAGGTTATCCACTTTCATCTTCTTCATCGTCATATCAACCATCTTACGGATATAATAATAACAATACGCCTCAATCTTCAAAAAATAACCAACAATATGATAATTACTCATCATCATCTTATTACCGACCTTCTTACTAAAATGCTCATGTTTCAAAATAACATAATTTTTGCATTATATAATAATAAAAATGTTGTCAATTGATATTGTAATAATCTAGATTGTACCTTTTTTTTTCAAAATGTTTGTATTGAAACAGCAATCCCATAATGGAAAAATGTTTACGTACTACTATCCAAAAGCACATATATATGTATATAATATACGGCCCGGTTAATCGTGCAAATTTTACTAAAAGACATTTCCGGGGATAAAATGATAATGATTATGCATTGCTCGGAATAAGACACATTTAGTTCTGGATTCATGAAAATGTGGGGGGAGAGACAGACAGAAGGAGATGAGAATTAAACTTTATTTTTTCTTGTGCAAGAGTGTGATTATATACGCTAGGGGAGCATGTTTATCACAATATACATTTAATTTATGATCGTCCAAGATGTTCAACCAAGGAGAAAATTACCGTCATCATCAGCATCATTAGCATCATCATCCTATAAATTAATACTAGTTTGATTTTATATTATGGTGTAACAGGGCATTACATATGATATACAATATATTTTATTAAGTATTTCATATAGATTGATGAAATGGTACATGATATCCCCACTCATATATTTCGGAGAAACTAAAAACTATGGGTAAACTCATTCAAATATTTTTTTGCATGTTTGTGAGATGTGTTCATGGGATCTTTTGCGAAAATATAAACCCTCCTTCTCCTATTTATTTTCATTTGCAGTCAACTTGGCAAAAATGATAAGATTGTCAAACGTGAGACAAAAGCACAACTCACTCAGCATGGAGTTATTGTATCCATGATGATTACATATGATTAAGAAGGGGATGTTCTATATATCCATCGTCATTGTGATATAAAAAAATCTCGTTGTGTTTGGAAGAGACAGATCAAATTTTGGCTTTGAAGAGAGAGAAAGAATAATCAATTTAATATAAAAGCCTCTCCTCCGCCTATTTCATTATATAATTGGCAACAAATCAATAACAATAACAAGAAAAACTTGTTAAATATAGAATTTCCAATAGTTTAATTAACGTGTATTATTTTTAAATAAAGTTCTAGCCAACCAATATAAAAAAGTTCCCAGCACAACTCTGTATATCTACATCGTTGTCAAAATTAATCAAATTTTGGGGGGTGGTGTACGCTTTTCCTTTTCTTATAAAAGAGATGTTGTTTTTCAATGCATTTTTCCCTTTTTTTTTTTTTTTTTTTTTTTTACTAATTAAAGAACCATTTCTCATATATACATTCATTTATTTATTTCATTTATTACATGTAAATTTACATAAATCATATTCAAAGCATCATGTTAAGATTCGATAACAACAATACTATTCACAGCAATATCAGTAATGCAACTGCAAAAGGTAGGACCTTGTAATTTGAGATTGAATTACAGTATGTCATTTATTAATATCCCAAGCAGTAGCATTTCCATGGCTTCGAAAGAAAACTAGTAGCTGGTCTCTACATTCATCAACAAAAAACATCAGATTAAATTCGTTTTCATCTACTGTATCATTACCTCTTTCTGTCACATCAACAACATTTTCATCAAATTCATCCATAGAAGATGGAGAGGAATCAATACTTGATACACTCGAAGAAAATGAAGATGAACAAGATCAAGATCAAGATCAAGAATACAAAGATTCCCCACCTTGCTATGATGATCCTTCTCATCCTTGGACATTTAAATTTCCAAAATCATTATCAAATAGAATAATTATACCTAGAGAAGAAGAAGGCAATGAGAAATTACCTGACTATGAATGTTCGATTGACAAGATGGCCTACATGCATGTAAAATGTGAATTTAGTAAGCCCGAGATTAAATCAAAAAATAGATCATGGAGGTGAGTAAAAAAGAATTACTTTTAATACCTTTTTAAACTAATAATATATATATATATATACAGAGATCTATATGTTGTCGTCTATGGTACAAAAATCACTGCTTATCATCGTAACCCAAAAACCAAAAAATCAGCTCAATCTGCTTGGAGTTATACAATGCAAGGTGCTCAAGTAACAGTAGCAACGGATTATCTCAAATTTCGTCATGTTATTCGACTTAATATACAGAATGGTCCCCAATTCCTCTTGACAACACATACTGAAGCTGCTAAAAATGAATGGATGGGTATTTTAGAATCCTCTATTCACATTAGCTCAGATTTGGATGTTAGATTGATGCCTCAATTTATCACATTGATTAGTAGAAGAAGAAGACAAAGACAACGAAGAATACCACAACAGCAACAAACTACTCAAACAGAAACGCTTGTATAAAAGATACCAACATAAAAAAATAAAAACTTGTGTATATATATATTTAATTCTATCGGGTCTTCCCCCTTTTTCTTTTTTAATTTTTAAAGTTAAATTTTCACTACATGTATGATCTTATAGAGATTTAAAGCAATGATCAATAGGTAACAGAAAACAAATTGCCATGTATAAATAAAGCATGGCCATGCATAGTATACATGAATATTTTCAATTTCTAATTAGCTTTAACATTGATATTTGAATTTCAAATGACGCTCTGAAATTATATACCCTATCAAACAATGCCTTAATTTCAGCCAGAGAAGCCTTTTTTTTTTTTCAAAAAAAAAACTCAGATGTATTTTATATTGCAATATGCATGTTTATAAAATTTGTATTCATTTAATTAATCTCAAAAAGAAGAAACAATTCTTTATCATCAAGGTATTACAAATGTGGAGTTTCAAATGTGGAGAAAAAAGCGGCGTTGAAAGTGCATTGCATGATTATACCTCGTTTTCTTCATTTTAATGGAATTTTGTAGTAATTGAACAACTTAATTTTATATCTTTCCAAAGATTCAGTCAGCTATTCCATAACTTATCTACAAAAATTTCTCAATTATCATGCTGAAAATACCAAACAAACATATTTAACATTTGGAATTATGAACAAAAAAAAAAACTCAGCACTTGGATGCTTAGCAAAAACTTAATTACACTGACATCTCGCTGCTCCGTATGAATTTCTTCCGATTATGTATAACATTATAATACAAACCATTTCGGAAAAAAAAAAGAGCGCCAATATCCATGTAGAAAGGGTTTAAGGGGAAAACATCAAGTTGACACATATAAATATAGGATATGTAGAGCTATTAATATGTATACAAGGGATTTGAGAAGTTGTATTTATGGAAAGAAAGAGAAAAAAAAAGAGAAAAACAAGATGATGCAGTTAAAAGCTAAACTAAAGAAACAACAACCTTAACTTTATCCTACTCCTACTCCTCCTTCTCCTCCTCTTCTTGTTCTTGTTCTTGTTCTTGTTATTGCTGTTGTTGTTGTTGTTGTTGCTCTACTTTCTTCTTGATATGTATAGGACATATTATTATATATAAGTTTCCGAGTTTATCCACCTACATAATCAATTCTTTTTCTCTTGATTTTTTTTTCCTTTTTCTTTCTCACAACTAATAACATCAACTTGATAATGATGATGACAACTATTAATGATAAAATAGAAGATAAATACAAGAAAATCAAAATATTAGGCAAAGGTAACTTTGGTCAAGTCTTTCTAGCAGAAGAAATCGATACAAAAAGAAAAGTTGCCATCAAAGTAGTTGATACAACACGATTTAAGAATGAAGATCAAAGACGACATGCTGAAAACGAAAAAGAAATTTGTAAATTATTGTCAAAAAATCTCAAGCATCAAAATATTGTCAATGTAAATCAAGTAAAAGTTGAAAGCAAATGTATTTATTTCGTTTTGGAATATGTGGATGGTGGTGAATTGTATGAAAGAATCAAATTAGAAGGGAAAATTGATGAACCACAAGCAAAGATTTGGTTTCGAGAATTAATAAGTGCGGTTGCATACATTCACAAGGTAATTTATACACATATTTTGTGAAAGTGCAATAAAATAATAAACAAAACGCACATTACATTATGTATTATCATAGCATGACATTGTACATCGTGATCTCAAGCCAGAAAATGGTAAAATGTGGATGATTTCGTCTTATGCTTTTCTTTGCTCACTACTTTTTTCTTCTTCACAGTTCTCCTAGATAAATCAGGTTCTATTAGATTATGTGATTTTGGTTTTGGAAAGCTATTTGATTCCACTAAATTACTCGATACCTATTGTGGAAGTCCCTTTTATGCAGCACCTGAAATGGTCACTGCCACACCGTATCGAGGTCCCCCTGTCGACATGTGGAGTTGTGGAGTTATTCTATATGCAATGCTTACAGGACAATTACCATTTCATTGCGATACTATGCCAGAATTATTTAAAAAAATTAGCTTGGCACACTATTCTGAGCCTAATTCACTTTCAGATGAAGCACTTTCTTTAATCAAATGTTTATTATGCAGAAATCCTAAACGAAGAATTACAGCAGAAAATGTATTAAAACATGCTTGGCTACTGGATAATCCAGTTAAAAAGAAAAAGAAGACTACGATTCATAATTTTAATAGTATACATCATACTTTTTCCATCAACAAATCAGCATATTATAATATATCTCCATCTCCAACAAGCACATTACCTTCGCCTATCATATCTGTAGGCGATGATGAATTAGCTTCTTATAGTAATACGCCCGATAATAATAATCAAAGAGCGTCAAAAGCAACAAGGTTTTTATTACATGCACTCAACAAGAAATCTCAAGTTGCTCCATCAAGAGAAAAATCAAAAGATATAAACAGCAAAAAGGGAAGCAAACCCCTTCTGGTCACTGCTGAACGTATCAAACGATTCTTTTCAAATACTTTTATTCAAAGACGATTAACATCTACCTAATTTATATTAATTGATTTCAACTACGTTACATAACATTACATATCATCTGTATTTTGCTTTTTTATATTTACTATACCATCCGATTCTTACATACATTACAAAACCTTACAAAAATACACGTTTATAGTGCGGGAAAATCTAATGTTAAATTTAATAAACACATATCAATTCATGCATCATAAATCATGTACGTATATAATGTAAATATAAACTTTATTTCGCGGGTCAAAAAGATAGATTATAGTACTTTAAAACTTCTCGTACACTTTGCGAATCATTAGATGTTTGGCTTTGATAGATTTTGCGCTACATTTATAATCGTATCCTTTTTCATTATCGTACATTGCTATATATCTGAAAGCTTTCTGATAACTGCCTTGTTCGAAAGCAACGTATATTTTTTCTTCAAGTTGACAATACGCAGCATTCGTTTCAAAAACCACATTGCTTGATTATAGATGCATTGGTTGACCAGCTTGATTAAGGATTGCTATGACCTCTAGGTAAGAATTGCTTTGAATTTGATTAGGGGATACTTATTGGCTCTTTGATGCATTTGTTTATAGGGATCAAGAACATGATGCTTCATTCAATGTATTTATATCAGTAATTGTAGTAAAAATACAGCATCTGGTTTACTTGTAAAACTATTTACATGATCATGAATATGGTTTCCATTAAATAATATATATATACAAAAAGATGAATGAGGAATTTCTCACAGGCTCGGCAATTGCTGTTTCCCCCCTGGCGTTGGTGTCGAGCCAAGTTTTGCCATCCAAATTTACCAGTATAATCTGGGCTCGATAGCACCCTTAGATTGTAACATGAATAAACAAGCTTTATCATACTTTCTCGGTGAAATATCAAAGGGAATTTTTTATTGATTAAATATGAAAAAGTATATTTGAGGCATATAAATAAGCGATTAATGCAAGAGATACAATGTGTGAAACAGATGAAGTAAATGAATCGTTCATTTACAAATATAAATATATCGTATGTTTCATGAAAAAGGAAATTTCTACTCGAGAGACAAAAATCAGCACAATAAATAAACTGCATATATACAATACAACCAGGTGTTTTGAAGTAATTGGTAGTTGAAAAGGCAATATCTACTAGTCAAAATAAACAATTGATGGAATTCTGTTTGTCTAAAAGCCTGTTTTGTATTTGTATTCACTAAAAGAATATTATCAGTATCATTAATTACCATCAGATATGTTAAACATATCCGGCAATAGTCTATACCATTAGCTAATCAGATACTTCGAATATGCATAGAGCTTTCACCATATATAACTATTTATGCACGTTTACTCCTCAAATTATGAGAAAATCCTTTTGAAGCCTTGATTAATCATTGTGTTTCTTACACAAACAGTCGACCAATAAACATACATTTATGTGATATGAACACATTAAACCATTTGATCTGTACGAAATTAATTCAATATTGTCACAGCTACATATAACAGTTAATTGACCAAGGCTGATTACTATAGTGATTGTCGTTAAATTTGAAAAAGAAGATCAACGCACAGCTTAAAAATTTAATCTCAATTTTTAGCAGGATATATCTCGAGAAAATATTAAGCTAGGGAAATGTTAATAGAGCTTAAAAAAGATTTGTTTTTTTATTATCTACGACATATTTCAGTTTCAAATGATTTGGAGAAGATTTTTTTTTTTCAAATGTCAAAAATGAGCATATTTTGGGATAATTTTCATTGAATAAAATAGGATAAAGGCGAGACTAGTTTGCAAGTTTGGTACGACGTAGTAATACTCATGTACGGCCATCTAACACATTTTGCCTCGTCAAGAAATATTGATTTTTCGTAGAGAAAATTGAGATTGGATGATTGAGTGATTTGATGAGAAATATCCTGGATTTTTTTCCTATGAATACGCATCCAAAAATCGGCCGTCAAAAAAAAAGTGATGAAAAAAATCAATATCTTCAGGAGAAATAGGGCTACAGACGCAAATAAATACTCAATCGGTAGGTAATTTTATTGTGCATCATACGAAAATAAAATATTTGAAGAATACATTTGAAGGATGTATAGCTTTTGACCTAAAACTGCTAAAATTTGATACTAAATTTACTAGAGATTTTATGAAAAAAACATTTTCAAAACCTACACAGATCGATTCAGAATTAAAAACTAAACCCAAGATATTTAATACAATAGTTCAACTTACTATGCATTTTTGTGAGTAATTAAACATACAAGGATTTTTTTGGATTTTTTTGGATTTTTTTTCCATTTGAACACTTTTTAAATTTGAAGCTCAGCCACATATGCATATCTGATTATACAATTTTATATGGTGATATTCAAAATCGGAGCGTTCCCCCATTTCAATAGATAATCAGGAAATAAAAAATGTAAGATATACTTGAGATGCTATAGAATATTGACAAAAACGTTATTTCTATTCATCTTAATTTTTCAGCGAGTATAAACGCTTCAAAAGTAAAACGTTTGTTTCCCCCCACTCAAAATCTCAGTCTAAGATGTCAAATATCTCGAGATTTTATAAGCTTGCAAATAATAGTTTCTAAGCTAAATCTTCTTGTTTTTCAATGTTTTATTACATATTAAAGTTTCAGGGATGGTTTTTTTTTTTTGGACCCCCAAACCTCATAATTGTAAATCCTGTTTTGTTTTGTTTTTCTGTTTTGTAGTTTTAACAATTTGGAGAATTTTTACATTTTTTTACAAAAGTATCGGCAGGAATTAGGCAACCAACTTTTCTGAGGTAAATCTAGCTGCTGAAAACAAATCCGTAATTCATTTTATTGTATCTATCAATTTCGCCGAGATTTTTGTGGTATAAACTTTGCTGGATTCTAGTATATACGCCTATGGCAACCCTTAAATTTCATTATAAAGTCTTACTTGAACGCATAATAAAAGTTGTTGAACAATTTGTTCCACACATTTTGATATATAATTCTAAACGTCAAACCTAGTTTCAACAATTTTAGAGGAAAAACCCAGCGAAAAAGCATGAATATTTGTACTGGTAATCAATTTTAGCAGAAACTTGTTTTCAGAAACAGTATCCATCCATTCAACATTGTCCCGATTACAAAATCTATTAAATGAAGCAAGGATGGCTACTATAGTGATTGTTCATAAATTTGAATGGTGCAGAAATGGCCAGCTTAAAATTGAGAAAGCGCATTTGAAATGAAAATAAATCGAGAAAATACTAAGGTATTGCAATGATGGGTATTAAGTAAAGTCTACTTTATTTTTCATTCTCTACCAGGATATTTAGTTTTTAGATCGCTGTAAAGACTTTTTTATTTTTTTATAAATTTTGTGAGAGCACTTTTTCTGTTATAGAGATTCATGAAGGGATGACAGGTATGCAAAACTAAAACTATAAGATAGTACTCATTAGCGCCTATCTAACGAATTTTATCTCGTCAAAAAATATTGATTTTTGGTCGAGAAAATTGAGATTGAATGATTGATTTTT
This sequence comes from Mucor racemosus, assembly GCA_027405735.1. Lineage (NCBI taxonomy): Eukaryota > Fungi > Mucoromycota > Mucoromycetes > Mucorales > Mucoraceae > Mucor > Mucor racemosus. The sequence goes on along the minus strand of JAPEHQ010000014.1, from coordinate 342,028 downwards.
GGTGATACAAAAAAGGATCAATTTTGGACGAGGATATACAAGGATAAATTTTCGGTTTTACAAAAAAAATTTCAAAAAAACGTATATCCTCACGAAAAATAGGGCTACAGCTACGTATAAATGCTCATTCTGTAGATAATTTTGTTGCGCATAATGTGAAAATAAAATATTTTAGGGTTACATTTGAATGAAGGGTACTTTTTGATCAAAAACCGTTAAAATTTGACATTAAATTTACTAGAGATTTTATGAGAAAAACATTTTCAAAGCCTACACAGATCGATTTAGAATTGAAAATTAAACCCAAGATATTTAATACGCTAGCGCAACTTACTATGCATTTCTTTGAGAAATTAAACATACAAGGATTTTTTTGGATTTTTTTGGATTTTTTTTCCATTTGAACACTTTTTGAATTGAAACTCAGTTGAGTGTGAATAATTGATTCAATTATACATGATCAGGTTCAAAATCGAGAGCGTGCACCCATTTCAACAGATAATCAGAAAATACAAATTGCAAGGCTATACATGAGATAGTGTAGAATATTACCAGACAATCCATTCGTATTTATCATAATTTTCCAGTGAGTATAAACATATCAAAGATGAAACATTGGTTTTCCCCCCGCTTGAAATTCAACCTAAGATGTTAGATAGTTCTTGAAAATCTTGATTTCATTGAAGTCCTAGATTTACATTTATTGGAGACAGTAAAAACACTCGTTCTCAATGAATTCTGATCAAACAAGCTGTATTTTTCCAAGGAGTTAGCCTTAGGTTTATTGCATTGATAGTTTAGACTCAATCTCATATGAGTCGCTATTACCAACTCAAGATAGGTGGAAAAACTTGATTTTCATTGTAATTGCTATTACTAGTATACGATTGATACCTATGATTGATTATAAGTAGCAATGATAAATAAGTAGTAAAAATATATTTATTGGGTTTGATGTGATAAATATAAAAAGTAAAGGAAAGAACGGATAAACTCACTAATGTGCAATTGATTTATTCTTGGTTGTTATTTATATGTGAACTTTGCTTATGTAATGTAACTGGATCATTACATTCATATCGAAATGTATAGAAGTAGCTTATATTGTTGTATTGGTACCGTCTACAGGTGAATAAAGAAACGCTGTATATACGCAAGGTAATTGATGGTTTCGCAAGGTTTTACGCTTAAAGATCAACCATAATCGTGAGAAAATGATGTTTAAAACTATGGATCCATATGCCATTTAGATACCACATAAATTTATCATATACACTCAAGCTCGTGGTTGCTTACTTCGCAGTTATTATATAGGTACCTCGAGTAGTGTTGTCGGATGCAGTAACAATTCATTTTGTAAACAGCTACAATATAATAATCTTATCATGTTTTCTTAATCTGAATTTTACCATTATATCAAATTTTGATTTTTCATCGTGTACAGAATTCAAGGATTTTATTTGCAAACTGTGCTTACTAAAAGAAAAAAAGGTGTATGTGGGTTATCCCCTAACAGAATTGACGCAGATCATATGAAAAAATAACCTCTACATGGGTATATCAATAAACCATCATGGCAAGAAATAAACACACAAATATATAAAACAAAAACGATTAAATTTATTTCAGAATTTACATTAAAGTAGAGGAATTAAGGCCTGCTTCAATATCAGCAACAACCATCTCATCTACAAGTTCATCAAAAGTGACTTTACGCTTCCAGCCCAACTCAGTATTGGCCTTTGTAGGATCACCCAACAACAATTCGACTTCAGCAGGACGGAAGTACTTGGGATCAATGCGCACACGCACCTTACCAGTTTCAGAATCCTTACCAATTTCATTGACACCTTCACCTTCCCAAACAATAGTACGACCGGTCTTCTTGAAAGCCTTTTCAACAAAGCTACGAACAGTATGTGTTTCACCAGTAGCTAAAACGAAATCTTGAGGTTTATCTTGTTGCAACATGAGCCACATACCCTCAATGTAATCACGAGCATGACCCCAATCACGCTTAGCATCAATATTACCCAAATACAAACAATCTTGACGACCCAAATGAATATCAGCAACAGCACGAGTAATCTTTCTCGTCACAAAGGTACGGCCACGACGAGGACTTTCGTGATTGAACAAGATACCGTTACAGGTATACATGTTGTATGATTCACGATAGTTGACTACAATCCAGTAACCATAGAGTTTGGCAACACCATAAGGAGAACGGGGATAGAAAGGAGTAGTTTCCTTTTGAGGGGTTTCTGCCACTTTACCGTATAATTCAGAAGTAGAGGCTTGATAGAAACGAACACGATCACTGAGACCACAGGTACGAACAGCGTCCAAAAGACGAAGTGTACCGAGAGCATCAACATCACCGGTATATTCAGACATATCAAAAGAAACCTTGACATGAGATTGAGCTGCTAAATTGTAAATCTCGGTAGGTTGTACTTTGGAAATAATATGAACCAAACAAGTGGAATCAGTCAAATCACCATGATGAAGGAAGAACTTGACACCTACAAAGATTTGGTTTAGTTACAAAACGAAAAACACATCATAAACCAAAACCTTACCAGTCTCGTGTCTATCTCTGTAAATATGTTCGATACGGCCAGTATTGAAAGAAGAAGAACGACGAATAATACCGTGAACTTCATAACCTTTTTCCAACAAAAACTCGACCAAGTAAGAACCATCTTGACCAGTGACACCTGTCAAATCATAAAAAAAAAAAAAAAAAAAAATCATTTAGTTTTCTCATGACAACAAACATGTTGTACCCTAGTGGGTTTAATCAAATTTTCTTAAACTTACCAGTGATAAGAGCAACCTTACGAGTTCTGTACTCTTCGACAGACATGTTAGAAAAAGCGTTCATATTTGAAGTAAATCCCTCGGCCATGATATATATATATATATATTTTCTTTATTTTTTTCGAGAAAAGGGATGAAAGTAGAGGGAAGAAGGCTTTAATATTTGTTGTAAATCTAAACAAATTTATAGGACGGGATAGGATAGGCGGGGGTGCGGGCTTTCTGAATTTAGGTTTCTAAACAGAAATGATCAATTTAATATGAAAACAAGCCAATTAAAAAGACCAATAGCTATTTATATCATTATTTATAGTGTATGGTAATTTATTTACAAAAATTTAACATAATAAAGATCGAATACTCATTTCCATCTTTTTACCAGATGTCACTACAGTTCTTTCTTGTTTAGGTATATTAGATCTTGATTTGTTTTGAGCTGCAGACGCTGCTGCATTTAACGTACTACTGGATGTTTGTAAGAAATATTGTTGAGTTGGATGTGTCACTAGCACGGAACTGCTTTGCATGTGTGCTGTTGCTGTAGAAGAAGAGGGCTGTGATGCCGATAATGTAGATTGAAAACGATGAAACAGATTATTGCTGATGTTTGCTGTGGGTGCAATATTGAATTTAGGCGATAAGGAAGGGTGCATCACTGAAGAGATTTTTGAAAATTTAGGATTAGAGCGATTAGAGGTAGGGTTCGGGTTAGAGTTAGAGTTAAGACTATTGATATGATGATTAAAACTAGAATCTCTTCTAAATAAATCTAGGTTTGTTGTATTATCATTACTTCTACTGATTGATGTATTATTATTATTATTATTATTATTATTATTATTATTTCCAAAATTCAAAATACTACTATTGCTTGGCGAAGTTGGTGTCAGAGGTGACATTGGAGAAAATACTGCAATAGGATGTATGTTACTGTTATTGTTATTGTAATAAGATGTAAAATCATCTGTAGGTAGCAACATGTCAACTTTTGATGTTGTAGGTATTGACATTGTATCTTCCTGTGGTGCCACAAATGATGTTGCTACTGCTGATGATGATGCTGGTGGTGGTGGTGGTGGCACAATAACTTCATACTCATGTCGTTTAAACTGAGCTACAATATACTGTTTTGATAGCGTAGATGCATCATAAAGATCTGCGCCAAGTCCGCCACCAATGTAGACGATCACTTTATAAAGCTCATATTCGCCTGTGCGCTTTTTTATATGGATTGTATCTGAGAATGACCTCGAACCATTCGCAATAATGCTCAGTTGCTGTTGATCTGTATTACTAAATAAAGAAGATGTGGTTCTTTCAGTTAGTGGCAAAGGTGTTGCATCATCTGTTTGATTACTTTTGGTGAGATTCATTGCATTATCAATCAAAAGTCGATGTAATCTGGCAAGGCGATCAGAATCTTTTGGTGAAATAAAATCATAAAGAGAGCGATGTGCTAGTTCTTGTGGGTAATAGCCCCAGCATTTAATAGTATCGTCTGATACTTTTGCACAGCAAACTTCCATTGATAGAATAATAGTAAGTGAATTTGATGATTCCTGTTGCGATGTTGTAGGAAGAGTTGATGGTGGGGATGGGGATGGATTCGAAATTGGAGTATAAGTAGAAGGTAAGCTGATATTATGATTAAAAAATATAGGCTGTGATGAGAGGGGATTAGATGATAGTTGTACGGTAGGTAAGGCTGCCATTGTGTCTATTGTTATATCATTATTTGTGGGATTTGTTTCTGAAATTGGCGAGCTTGTCACTACTGCAATAGATTTTGTAGGTGATTGAGGTTGAAAGGACTCATGAACAAACGAAATTATAGAAGATCGTTTAGTATTATTTGAAGGTGATGGAATTATTGTTTGATGTTGTGGATGAGAAGCTTTTGTTCTGAATGGAGGTGCTTGTTGACTTGGTATAATGTTTCTAGATGAATTTTTCATCATAATGGCTGGTTCCTGAATTGTACCATATAAAATCTCGTATGTATGTTCGTTGGATGAATAAACTCTCTTTTCTCGAAGCTTTGGTCTTCCTCTTTTCTTATGCTGCATATCTTGGCATGTATCTTCTTTTTTCAATGAAATGCATCTTTTACAAGGTCTAGATACTGTGGAAATTTACAAGTTATAAGTAATAAAATTGATGGTGAAATGTATAATGTTATTACCATCACATGCTAAATGTGCTGTTTTACAGTTTACACCTATTTATAAGTTACATATTAACACTGGTATTAAAATCATATGGATATTTTATAATTTACAAGCACTAGGAACATGAGATTTATATCCTCGCTTAGGTGCTTTGATGGCTGAAGATTGTTTGTCCGTCTTGTATTCAAGTATTTTATCTTGATTGTCTTTCAAAAGAACGGTTGTATCATTGTTTGTGCAAATATCCGATTTTCCAATTGATATACAATGACTGCAAGGTGCTCCTGCTATTTTTTTTTTTTTTTTTTTTACATAACAAAAAATATTAAAACATTGAATGGAATATTTTTTAAAAAATATTTACAGTTGCAATTTATATTGTTATTTTTACAATTTGAACCTAAATTGATCAGATTTATCTGCGTAAGTGTGGGGTAATTTTTTTTATATATAAATTATGTCTATAATAGAAAATCTTTACATTTGTTTGGTAAAATGGTTTTCGGCTCTATCATATTATTTCCGTTGCTTGACGATAATAAGGACGGTGAATTATTTGGTTGTTGAATGACATTGTGATCCATTTAGCCTTTCTCTCTAATGATTTTTTATTATTGTATAAAAAAAAAAAGTAGAAAAAGAAATAAAAGAAAGAGGGAGAGAGGGATTTTATATTATTGGGTGTGAAGGAATTTTATACAAAAAATGGATTCTAGGGTGGTGCCTCTATAAAAGGTAAATGATTTTTCACATACATTTGAGAAACTGGTAAATTCAAGGAATACAATTATAGGGATAAACCACACTACTACTGTCATTTATGCACACTATGTGAATCTCTTTTTTTTTTGTTGCATACTTCGTCTACAATTCCATACAAAAACTATAGTTTTTCTTGGTTTCTTTCCTTCAAACGTGGTTCAATAACCGACAGGGTTCTATACTTCTTGAGAAATTCTCACACTATATTTTAACATAGTGTCATTGTTAGCAAGTACATCGATATTTCTCTCGAAAATTATCTAATAGTTAATTAATTAGAAAGCAATCGATAAAAGTTGCCAGTTTTTCCCCTAATGGTATCCATTAAAGGGATACACTTGAATCAACGGGATTTTTTTTTTTTCAATCAGGGTTCCAACAAAAAAATCAAATTTCGTGTCAAACTAAAAAGAAAATGTGGAGAAGATGAATATTTTCTTGATCACAAAAGGAACTTTTCAACCAGTATTATTCCAGCCGAGGAAAATAGGTATAATTGGTTGTGGGTAGAGGAATACTAATTACAAAATGTATATATATATATAACATTCTTTGATCTACGCCTTAGTTTATGTCTAATTACAGAAATGTTTTTACAATGTGCCTTTTTATTCCTATAAAAAAAATGCAGCAAAATAAATCAATGGTTTACCCTTTTTCTGGGAACTGCCTTTAGTTTCTATTATTAATACTTTACCTGGGAAAATATAACTGTAATGTGCAACAATGATGGAAAAATAAGAATTTGGTATTTACTAGTTCTCACAGAGCAGAATAAGGCTGGTAACGTAAGGTTACACGCTAAACGAAGAAGGCCACATGGTATTTTAGGTTTTTACAAATTTAAAAAAGTACGTTTATAGACAAAATAAGTATATAAATGTAAAAGATAAGTTTCATGGTTATAAATTGGATAGAAAAGGATGGAAAATTCTTCAAACGAATATAATTAAAGCTAAACTGCACATGGCAAATTCTGATGCATCTGCTAGCATTATAAAATGGGCTAAGCAGCCATATTCATATATCATGCTGGACATGATCCCGTATTACAGTATATAAAAAGATTTCATGTAATATTAAAACAGATTTCATATATTTAAATTAATTAATTATAGATCAACCTTGAAGTTGATAGTGATATGCGTAAAGGGCTCATTTTGTATTACTACAACTCTAAATTTACACCTTTGCTTAGCCGCTAATTATGTCATTCGATCGGCTTCTACTCAAGTTCATTTTTAATATAAATATCAAGCAATATAATACTAAAAAATCACTCAAAATGGCTTTAAAACGTAAAACATCTACCACATCAATTGCTACAACAATAGCGGAAGCCAAAGGTATATCAGCAACTACCCCTACCGTCAATACTCCAATTGGTTTATGTATAGAAATAAGTAAATCAACTAGTAAAGTAGTTGATGTTACTATTACGAGAATTACAGATTGTTCTTGTTTAGTATGTCAATTAAATGATGTATTTTATAAAGAAAAATCAATGTCCTTTCGACTAGTGGATAACAACGATAGAATAAAAGTTGTAGTGTGTCCAAATAGATCAACAACCTACGCATTGAAACAGACTATTTACAAACTGCCGGAGGGAACAGTATTGGTAGCAAACTATGAGGCTTTGAAACATCGTATATTTAAGCCTAGTAAATTCATTCTGGCTTTCAGAGAAGACAAAATATCTGGTAATCATGTCAAGATTATTTACATTGAATCAATTGGATTACAACTTTGGACTCCAATTGTCGTTAATGAACAACCATTTGAAGAAGATGGAAATAATGTGGTGGTGAACGTCAAGGAAAAGGCTTTATTTGGAGGGAAAACAGGTTTGATTTCGGGCTGTGTCATTGGATGAATCATTTGATCATACAAAATATGTTTACATCTCTTAAATTAAAATCACATTACTGCCATGCTCCACTGATTTACTGATTTACTGTATTTGCTGCCTTCCACCGGTTGCTTAATCTATTTCTATTTACTACTAATGGGTCAATACATATCTTCAAATCACCTAAATAACAAACAATATGGTTTGCTTGCAAACGAATTGATGGCACATTGAATACATAGGATAACTGGTTTGTGTAAAAAATGCATGATTGATCTTCTTTTTTTTCAAGTGCCACAAAGATATTAGAGCTTTTTTTATCTATCATGAAGTATAAATTCCTCCTCTTTGATTTAACTCACTAATACAAGCCTTCTACTATATGAAACATATGGAACCAAATTCTGATTTGTCTAAAAGATCCATAACTTTATAAGTTTTGGCAATTTTTTGCTACTCGTGTGTTTAGCCAAGAGCATTTTATATTTTAATGTTGTCAGATCAATTATATTTAAGTTGGTTAAGCTTCTGAACACCTCGATATCAAAACCTAATTACTGAATTCAACTCAAAAATCGAATCTTTATACCTGAAGTTGAGGGTTTGAAAATGTAATAGTTTGATAAGGACTTACAAAGAAATACATATATACGAATGTGCAAATAAAAAATCCATACATGATTTACAAATTATTTTCAACATATTGCAACTCAAGAATGCTCTAAACCATTCGTTAAATATTGAATAAAAATTCAAAGAATTCACCGTGTAAAATATGCTAAAAATATGAAAAAATGTGAAAATTCCCTCCTTAAGTGACATATTATCAATTGATAAGCTTTATATCATGTAGCATGTATATACTCAAATATGCGACTAGATAAGATATAATTATCGGCGATAGGATGCATCTTTGCATTTATCTTATCAACAATGATTTAGGAAATGCTCGGGCGAAAATATTTTTGAAATTTGACAGCAAATCATATAGATACCAGCATTTTTCAATTAGACAGCCCATCCAATTCTGAATCAGTCTAAAATTTCAAAAAAGAAATTTTCCATAAATATAGTTTTTTTTTTTACTGCTAAGCTATAAGTACACTAGAAAAGGTGGGTGTTTTATTTCTACGATTTAGCCAGCAAATCGATGAGATGCTAAAGTTATAGCTCAGGATACTGTTACAGCTTTGGTATATATTTTGGAACTTGCAGCCCATTTCGATCAATATTCATTGACTGCTAGCATTTTTCCAGTTGCTTTTTTAGATTTTTTTTTAAGTAGAGGAAGAGAGGTTTCTTGTTGAAAATTGTGGTATACTTCTTCAAAAACAATAGTTAGCTAATGAAATTATATATATTATTTATATATTTACTGCTCATTAAGTGCAACTTTAAAATTCAATTTCGAACCATTATTTGATTTTATAAAAATTTTCAAAAAATATTTGAAACAATTCCTATAGAATAATTCAAGCAAGTATGATGTAATAAGTACTATAATCTTGTAATAGGTTGAGCCTATTAAGAAAGAAGTACAAAAGGTGGACGTTGTTGGTGTTACTAACTGTAGTTGACTATTACTTTGGTCAATACTTACTATGTATTAAATGTAATTAATATTGGACAAGTAATATTAAGTAATAGATCGGTTGGGGTTGTGATAATAAGTTTATTTGATTTAAAATTATTAACCAAGGAAAGAAACAGATATTTTCACTAATGTTCAATATCTGATTCAACATTTACATATTTATATGGATTATACAACTGAAACTAATTCATGCAATTATTGTTGAAACATCATGTAATGTGAATCATTACATATGAGTCTTTATTTTCCCATTTCCACAGCAACTCGGGAGGCTAAACCTTTTACGATTTTGTGAATCAATGCTAGAAGCAACTGCTATTTCAACGGGAGGTCATTTGAATCCATATTCGTCGAGATCGTATTTTTAAATGTTTTCAATGAAAATCCACAGTAGCTCATCAGTAAGCTATAAATATACTTTGTTGATAATTTTCTCAGTATACAGTAGGTTGTGGACGTTTCCCTTTGAGATCAGCGTGTCAAAGAGGTGTCCCTAATTTTATGTAAAGTTTGAAGTTATTAGAATCGAAATTCGCTGAGATAGGGTTCCGTTATCGATTTTTTACAGTTGTAAAAAGTAGGCTTCAGATTGTTTTTAAATGGTTTTGAATATTTTTGTCCAACAATATTAAGTTGAATCATGTAAAATCTTTAAAGAACATGTAATTTTACTCCATAAGACATTGATATCTCTCGGAAAATAGAAATATTAATACCAGATATTGACCAGAAATGACCAAGTTTTACCTACAATTGATTATTAAAAAATGAGTACCTAAATTGAGACTTGATTTTTTGTATTCACAAGATAGGCCTAACTCTAAGCTACTCTGTAATTTTTGTTTCGGCAAAAAATATTGATTTTTCGTCGAGATAATCAAAATAATAGTTTTGCCACAGCTTAAACCCAATGGTAACGGGGTTCCAAAATTTATTTGTTGAAATGAATGAAAAATGATTCAAAAAAACAAAATTGTTTAAATGTTCATGAACTGCAAAGCAAGTCGACCTAGCGTATTAAATAGCTTTTATACAGTTCTAAATTCTGCATCCATCTAAATAAAATTCAAACAAACATTTCACGTTAAATTTTGCGTAAAATGCAATTGAAATTTTGGAGGTTTTTTGAAGATACACATTAATTTTGATAAACACATTTGACATATAAGTAATTGGAATGATGCGCAAAAAAATTATCTATCGATCGAGCTATTGCGAAATTTTCTAGCTCCATTTTTTGTAGAGAAAACCAGATTTTTGTCCAAAATTTTTTTAGTTTCAGAATTTGGGACGAGGGTATACAAGGGGAAAATGGACGCCAGAAATGGAGGTATATTTTTGTACATATTTTTGAGGATATCTCCACGAAAAATTAATATTTTTAAAAAAACTAAATTGGGTCCGAGAGAGCTCAACGAGCTTGATAATATGAGTAAAAAAAAATGCTGCTCAATTTAATCAATATTTTGAAACCTACTATAGAAATGCCAAAAAAAAATGAAAAAAAATAAAAGTGCTCAGAATTTTTTTATGTTAAAATATGTTATAGAGCACTTCAAAACAAGTAAGTTTCATCATTAAAAAGTGTTAGTATAGCTTAATTTTTTCTAGAGATATGAAGTCTCAAAGTTTTCAATCCGTTAGCAGATTAGCAGTGAAATACGCGTAAAAAATCTGAAACCTTAGCACTGAAAAATTAATACCGACTGTAAAAAGTAGAATATTTCCGGATACTTGTTTTTGGATTACAGGTGAACATCTCAGGTACATTGGCATATAATGTTTTCTTGGTGTTATTTAGTGAAAAAAAAAGTAGAGCAGGGATGAAAAATGAGACTTAATTTTCAAAGAAAAAGCAGTGGATTTTACGCGTTTTTGAGTCTTTTGTGAGATATAAAATAAATTTAGGGATAGGTAGCATAATGCGATCAATTTATTTCTATTTAGTAGTGTCTAAGATATATCCTGAAAAGCGTTTGATATGAGCTCAGTTATAGAAAAGAGAGGAAAATTGAGACCCCATTAGGGTCAAAATCAAAAATGTACTTAACTTCATGTTTCTCCATCAAATTGAAAAAGGCTTTGAATAAGTCGTTATTACGATTATCAGATGAGAATACAAATATTCCATTACTCAACTTTAGAAGCTTTTCAATCTTTCAAAAACAATTGAAAAATGCAAAAATGCAAAAACGCAAAAAAAAAAAAAAAAAAAAAAATTATGAAGCTTTAATTAATTAATTAATTGTAAAACTGTGTTAGGTCAATGATATGTTGAAGCATCACAAATCAGACAGCTTGATTATATGCAGTAAGGATTCAGTATCCGGATTTTAGAGAGTTTACTCTAGCTTATATATCTAGATCGGTCAAATCAAATGCTGGAATCTTGGTGCTTTTGGATGCAAAAAAAAAAAAAAAAAAAAAAAAAAAAAAAAAGGAACTCTGTTCATCATTATACTTTTTCGAGATTTGTCAAGTAAAAACTTGCTGTAGACACATTAAGAAGCATGCATTGTTTAATTTGTATCTTTAATTGAAATCAAGCATGTCTCACTTGAATATTTACCTTCGTATAATGTAATAATGTTTATACGATGTGCCAAACCAGCCAATAGGTCAAGTGTTCTTGTTTATTTAGTAAACCTTAAACCCTCTGTATAGATCAAAAGTATTATATTTAAATTAATTGAGAACAATGCTTTTCATTAAACCTTCACTTTTGGAGGCAATACTAAACGTTGATTTCTTTTCCAAAACTCCACCAAACATACAGCAGTCTTTTGAGGTGTATCTTCTTGTAAAAAATGGCCAGCATCAGGAAAGATGTTTAGTTGGAACTTGCCTATATACATATAATTAGCTACTACTACTGCATTGATAGACTCAAAATATTTACCTTGCATTTGTCCAATAATCAATGGTTTGTCTAATCTATCTGTGCCTGCCAATATAAGTAGTTTGGCTGTACCCGAGTTCAAAAATTTGTCGCTTAATCCTTCAAACCACTCAGACCAAAAGGGTTGTGTTCTAATCAAGTCTGTGATCCATTTGAATTTGTTATCGTTGGTTAATTCGATCAAAGCAGGAACAGACAATTTTGCTGACACCACGTTTCTAACCGTGTCTGATTGAATACTAATAACAAAAATTTAGGTATGTTTATTTTCAAGAGATGATTGCAAAGTTACCACCACATAATTGCTTGTTCTGCTGAATTGAATCTTTTAGGCCTTGAACTCAGAATTTTTGTCATTGAGGATAATGCATCCATGGCGGATCCTTCCACAACATCCAATACACCAACACCAATGATATTTTTTAAAACCTTCTTATATGCTACATTGACAACGACTGATCCACCCATGCTAAATATTATGTCAGTACTCTAAAAACTTTCATTAATATTTTAATCATTAAAATATACCTATGACCAACTAGAATGATATCTTGATCAGTTTTTACTGTTTCTTTGATTATGCTGATCAAATCATTTGTTAATGTTTCTAAAGAAAAATCGCTATCAAATACTTCCGTTTTAGAGGCGCCGTGGCCTCTGCAATCTATCGCAATGACACCGCATTCATTTTGTGATAATTCTTTAATATATTTAGCTGTTATTCCAAATGTCAACCCTGATGAGCCTGCACCATGGTGCATTACAAAGAAAGGGCCGTTTTCCTTCCTCGGGCTATTTTTATAAATACGAAATATGTGTGGAAGGAGTCAAGGAAAAGATATATATAAAATCATGCATTAATCAGAACATAATATTAATTAAAAGGATATATCAGATGTATTTGGTATTGCTACGTCGAGACTTGTCTCAAAGTAATCTTGCCAGGAAGTTGGAGCAAAATGAGATAGGTTTGGTTGCCTAGCAGCTGAAGATGATGCTGCATTTTTTGGAAGTCTATTGCGCATCAGAATTCAACATGACCCAAATAAAGACTGGTATATTTACCTTGCTGTTGAATCGCCATCTTCATCCTCTCTTAAGCTATCTAAAGGAGGTAATGCTGATTTTTTGAACATATCCTTCTGTAAAGACGACATTATTAAAATAGATATAAAAAGAAAAATATTCGATTACTAAAAACCGCGCGTGCACAGTAGAGTTTTATTATTTAAATTTCATTTTCCCTGGGTATACGTATCATCAACGCTATTTTTTTTTTTTTTTTTTTGTTGTTGTTGTAATTTTTAACTAGATTTCTTTTCTTGCTCTTCATCGAGTGTTTCCTTTCTTTGTTCATCGGAAATAGTGCTTGAATCGACCATAATAGTGTCTTGGTTTTGTTCGGTAATGACAGGCTGACCGACTTCTAGTAAAAGAGCATCTACTTTAGCTTGAAGAGTATCAGCTTTTGCTTCGACTTCATTCATGAGGTTCTCGGCGCCCTCAATTTCTTTCAGCCATTTTTGCAAATCGAAATCTGAATCGACTGGAACTTCCCCTGATTTAATAATAGATGGAGACATTTGTAAATCTTCGAATTTTAGAAAGAGAAAAAGAGCAGAATTGACGAAAAAAATTGCAAGGTAATTAGGTTTTTAGTTCTTTATTTAGAGGTCAGCAGTTTGAAAGTAAATGATAATATATGAAATGATAAGAAAATCTAAGGTGAAATCAAGAAAATAATATACAGTGATAGAATGAAAGGAAAGGAAGAAATTATAATATAGTAAATCTTTAGAAAGAATGTTCATATTTTTGAACAATGGCTTCATAACAAAAGAACATGATAGCAGCATTAGGTACAACTCTCAATAAATGAGCTGTCATACCACCGTATAATGCAACGACACCTTCTTCCTTGGCAACAAGACGCAAGCATTGCCATAAGCCGGTATATTTGCGTACTCCATTTTCTGATGGTTGTCTAAGTCTAGTACGGATAACTTCATGTGGATAAGCAACACATGCTGCTACAAATTTAGATGTTGCAGCTGCTCCTAAATGGCCTGCCCAATCTTGTAAGGTTTTTCCACCATACATTTTTTGATTTAATTGGATTTCATCTTTAGGCACACTCCATTTCTTTTTCAGATTCTCATAGATCACCCATTGAATTGTACCTTCAGCAACACCTATATGCAAATATTAAATAAAAATATTCTACATGATGTACATTCATAAATACTGTACCTAAATATGATGCACTCATACCCTTATATAGGCCACGGAAACCCTCCTGGCGAAGGATTTTAAACAAACAATCAAGACTACCAGAATATTTACGCATGCCATTTGCTCCCTGTAATTGTAAGCGAGTTTTGATAACCCAGATTGGATTGGTAGCTGTTGAAGTAAAGACACCTTTAATGAAATATGTCAGAAACAGGATTTGTTTAATTTCATTTTTCTCTTACCTGCAGTAGCTGCAGAAATTAAATGTACACCGGCAGTTTCTTTACCACCATTTTTGTCTGTATAGAATTTCTTGCCGTTTCCATATACAAAGAAATTGATTGATCTGGCAGGAATGACACCAACTAAATTGGGACCCAAACCTTTGAAATATCCACGGAATCCTTCAACCTGATTGATACGCCTATTTGAATGTTTGAGAATCAAACAAAGAAATCTCATCATGCCTACATATACTTACAATAATAGCTTTCCTGTTTCAATGAAATGACCAAGAATGAAGCCATTTCTATGCATATTTGGTTGTCTCATTGTTTGTTGATAAAAAGTCGACTATAATGAATGTCAATGCCATGATAACAAGTGATGACATTTTGGACAAATATTTACCTGTAATCTTGTCTTTACTACATCAAGGGGTGAGGTACATACTGCACCTACAAGTCCACCAACACTATAATAATGAATTGATTTAATGCCGCAATCATCAAGAGATTCCTTGCAATTATACTTTACCCTCCTGCAACAAAATGTACATAAGATTTAGATTGCTTTAATTTTGGAGCTTCTAAAGCGGGAATATGTTGGTAAACTGGAGCAGCTGTAGCAGTGGTAGTCATTTCCTAAACTTTTTTTTTTGAAGAAAATCGACGTTGAAAAGGGGGGGTAAGAGAGCGTTGAGGTAAAGAAAGAGGGAAAGAGTAAAAGAAAGGGGTCCTTGAAATGTGTCTAAAAAAGAAAAATTCAATCCAACATCCGCAGACTTCAAGGCAACTTCCTTGGTTCAAAAACATTTGAAGCGGACCAAAGCCGACAATCCGAAAAGGGGATGGGAGGGAAAGAAAAGTAAACCCTGTCACTTAAACTATTAAGGGTAGAAAGAAGGCTTAGGATAGTTAATCAAATATACTGATTCAGGTTTATTATTCTATACACGATGAAAATTATATATAAAACAACAAGCAAAGAGCAATGCAATATCCACCTTAGATGAGAGTTTCATAGGGAATAGGAGCAAGGGTTTGAGGAACATTGAACTTGGTAGAAATGTGACGAGCCTCACGAGGTTGAGCAGGAAGTCTCTTCAAGTTGAAAGAGACTATAATAATGTGAATATACAAGATCAATGTTTCATAAAATTTCACTTACCACCAGCTTCCTTAGCTTCCTTCTTCTTTTGAGCGTTGGAAACAACACGATCCAAGAACTCTTGACGACACTTGGAGTGCTTGATGTGTTCAACACGGACGTTGACACGCTTCTCCAAATAACGGTTGCCAACGTTCTTGTGAACGAGGACACCGACGGAAGACTTGGTGACATTGAAGATGACACCGGTACGACTATATTACTTTTTTAATTGCATAATTCTTGAAATCCAATGTGTGTGCTCGACTTACCCGTGGTAGAACTTGTGGGGCATACCCTTTTGGACAGCAGCATTGGCCTTGATATCGACGATATCACCAACCTTGTAAGTCTTCAAGTAAGTGGAGAGAGGGATGGAACCATGCTCTCTGAACTTACGAGAGAACATGTGACGAGTACGAGCACGAACTATTCAAATGTTAAATGAGCTTCCTCTGTTCCTAATTTTTTTTTTTTTTTCCAATACATACGACCGAATGAGTGAGGCATTTCTAAAATTATCAAGAAAATGTTAGTAAATTATTGTTCTTTTTTAAAATTTCAATGCAATTGATTTTAGATTTCCAATTTCCCCAAGTTTACATGTCGAAAAAAATTTTCATCTTCCAAGAAAAATAAATATCGAAACTAAATAATCGAGAAATCTGTTTTACTTTCAAGCCATTTCCATATACATATTTCCAAATTGACCAAATCTCTCGAGTAAACTATAGGAAAAGGAATCCAAAATGCTGCTGCAAAAATAATTTCAACATACTCGTCTATTTTATCCTTAAAAGGTTGTAAAGGTGAAAGAGGAGGATTTACATGTTTTTCAATTTCCACCATATTAAAAAAAAAAATTTCGATTCGATTTTTTTCATTGGATAGTGCTTTATACAATGGTCACAGATTTTCTGAAAAATGGCTTCAACAGAAGCTCAAATGTGCCTGAAAATCAACGCAAAAACATCCACAAGATCAAAGGGAAAACTTGCATGAAAAAAGCGAGCAATCTATCTAGAAACTATAATCACTGTTTTCTTACATCATAATTTGTCTAGTTGTCTTTAATTCTAATAATTAAGGAATAGATACTGCCTGCAGAAAGCTGTATAAATCAACATTCTGTTTTTTTCTAAGGTAACCATGAAGTTTCTCATCGCTACCATTCTTAATTTCTTTGCAATGTTTGTTTATTAAATCTTTTCTTCTAAAGCTTTTTTTACTATTGAATGCTATCCTGATGTGATCAAATTGAAAAAGCAAGAGAAGCTATGCTTGGCAATTATTTTGAGTAAGATGTAACTTTTTATGGGGCACTTTTACGATTGTTTTGGATAAAATTATATAATGAAAACACATGTTTCATGAAAAAAATTATTCCTTCTTTTATTATACAACCAATGTCCTCAACTGGTATTATAAGCAATGCACTGCCTATCTCAACCTATATCAATCCTTGATAGATAATTATTGCTTATTATCATATATCATAATATTTAGCGAAAACGTAGTGACACCCAGTAAAAATATTTTAAAGATTTGTTTCAGCACTATTGAAACATTTCAATAATAATTTTTCGTTTTATAATATTATTATGCATGTCAAAAACATTTTAATATTTTTTTTCTTTATAGAAAACTTGGAATCAATACAAATAACTTGAACATTTTCAAAGACATGTATAGAAAAAATCATCTATAACTGGGCCTGAAATGCTCAAATCATCCTTCTACCCTATTTTCATTGAAAAGTACCAGGCTTTGCTATTACTCGAGGAATCATTAATTGGATGCCCATAGAGTATTAATAAAAGCCAATTATTCACTTCTTGATTCTGTATTGATTAGCACAATTTATGATGCTCCTATACTAAAACTATTGTGTAGATAATGATACAAAAAATAAATAGTTTTATGTATATAGATTGATCTCTCGTCCAAATAAGTTTTTGGATATTGGATATGGGTACCAACCAGCAAACTGAATGATTTAAACATTGGTTTAACAAAAGAGAGTATATAGTTTTATTTTTCAGAATAGCTATATATTATAAGTTAAATATTAGTTTATTTTAAAAGCTTCTACTGCCACATACATCAGTGCATTTGTTAACACATTACAATGAACGAGAAATCACGTGACGTTTTATTGTTATGTAGGATATTATATAACTAATATTGATTTTACTTTCAAGTTGAGGGGCTATGGCCCAATGGATAAGGCGTCTGACTACGAATCAGGAGATTCCAGGTTCGACCCCTGGTAGCCTCAACTTTCTTTTTAGCTTTTTCCTGATTAACGTGAGACGTTTATGGGGATTTTTTTTTTGGAAATATTTTAGGATATAGCTAATCGATATGACTATTATGACGGCAGATATTTGTAGATATTCTCCATAAGCAATCCAAAATTTATCTTGAAACGTTGCTGTTATGAGACGTGCGGAGTAAAAGTACACACTTCCTTCACGGCATTTTACAACTTTTTATAATGCAATTGGGGCTCTTCAAATTTGAACAATTAATAGAAATGGAACATTCCCTCTTTTTAATTTCTAGTTTCATGCCAACATTTTTTAGGATATACCTCAGAGACCACAAAATAGATATAAATTAGTCGCATTATGCTAGCTATTTGTGAATTCACTTTATATCTCATGAAAGGCTCAATAACACCTAAACTCCACTGCTTTTTCCTTAAAAACTGGGTCTCACTTTTCATCCCTGCTCTACTTTTTTTTTTCGCTAAATAACACCAAGATAAAATTATATGCCAATGTACCTGAGATGTTTACCTTTAATCCAAAAACAAGTATCCGGAAATATCCTATTTTTTTCAGTTGGTATTAATTTTTCAGTGCTAAGGTTTCAGATTTTTTACGCGTATTTCACTGCTAATCTGCTAACGGATTGAAAACTTTGAGGCTTCATAACTCCAGAAAACATTAAGCTATACTAGCACTTTTTAATAATAAAACTTATTTGTTTTGAAGTGCTCTATAACATATTTTAATATAAAAAAATTCTGAGCACTTTTATTTTTTCATTTTTTTTTTGGCATTTCTATAGTAGGTTTCAAAGTATTGGTTAAATTGAGCAACATTTTTTTTTACTCATGTCATCAAGCTCGTTGAGCTCTCTTGGATCCAATTTAGTTCTTTTAAAAATATTGATTTTTCGTGGAGATATCCTCAAAAATATGTAAAAAAATTAACCTTCATTTCTAGCTTCCATTTTCCCCCTATATACCCTCATCCCAAATTCTGAAACTGAAAAAATTTTGGACAAAAATCTGGTTTTCTCTACAAAAAATGGAGCTAGAAAATTCCGCAATAGCTCGATCGATAGATAATTTTTTTGCGCATTATTTTAATTACTTATATGTTAGGTATGTTTATTAAAATTAATGCGTATATTCAAAAAACCTCCAAAATTTCAATTGCATTTTACGCAAAATTTAACGTGAAATATTTGTTTGAATTTTATTTAGATGGATGCAGAATCCAAAACTCTACAAAAACTATTTAATACATTAGGTTGACTTACTTTGCAGTTCATGAACATTTAAACAATTTTGTTTCTTTCATCATTTTTCGTCCATTTTATAAAATAAATTTTGGAACCCAGTTATCATAAGCTGTAAGCTGTGATATCGACTATTATTTTGATTATCTCGACGAAAAATCAATATTTTTCGTTGAAACAAAAAATTACGAGTAGCAATCAAGTAGATCTATCTTGTGGATACAGAAATTAAGCCCTGGATAATGAGTTTTAAGTTTTACAAAATAATAAACCCAACATCAAATGGTCATACTGTATACTGTATCACTCAACTACTTTTAATTCTAATCATTGTGCTCATCATTGCTTTAACCAATCTCAATGTGTCAAAACCCTAAACTCTCACCCAAACATTTCTACCTCTATTAATAAAAATGAAATTATTAATGAACCCCATTTTAATATGCCCCCAATTCCAATGTTGATATTAAATTTGTGTCCTATGCTACTATCAAGAAAGACATCTCTTAAAATAATTTCTGCTATATCAATGCGGCCGAAGTAATTCGTATAGTTGAGTACCCCATATCCAACTCAATCGCTACTGCGTCCTCCTCCAATAATATGGAATTGACAGCTACAGAAGAAGACTATTCAAATGTTCCGAAAAAGTATAGCGAATTCTTTGAAATCCTTACTAAGAAAAAAGCAAACACATTACCACCTCATAGACTTAAAGTCATTTATATAATCCTCCATATTATTATATTATATTCAGTTTGACAACCAATTAATCTACTACAATATCGTTTATTTAGATATAAAAAAAGTATGGCCCTTTGTGTTGATTTGACATTGAGATCCTGAGATGTAATCTAAGGCACGATTGAACCATTATTAGATCTGTTTTGTTATGTCAACTGTATATGCCGCCTTCTACAATGTTAACAACTACCAGACCCAAATAGAAACATTTGAAGTAACATTGAAACTCTAAATTCAACATGTTCATAAATGGTATATTTTACCTCCACGACATAGTCCATATGTGTTACACCTTATAAATGCTATAAACAGTGGTTTGTATTCGGCCATATTTATCCACTTCCTTCTATCGTAATACTACGGTATAATTCAAACTTATTTCTCACATTTATAATCATCATGAATAAAAGACTAATTCTCACAACACTCAAAGAAGAAAATTCTCACAGTGTTGATAATCTCAATTCCCATATCGTTTACACCATTACACAAATATCGCAACATATGGATTTGTGCTGGTTGGATTATTGATGAATAATCCTTAAGGCACAATTTGATGGTTATTCCCATGATATAATTAAAAGGATTATAATAGTGTGATGCCTGAGATAACCATAACACCTAAAAATATATACAGTAAAAGCAACCATATTTTACTTAATAAAAATTTTATCATCATTCTGATTTTTTATAACAGTTGAGAAACTGATCATTTTTGTTCTTTTTAATTGTTATTTTTTATATTGTTCCTTTGACAATTCATGTTTGATAGTAATCTATGGATTGAGATAGATCAATCATAATTTAACCGTTCTTGCATAGCTTGTGAGTTGCCTTGTTTTAATGCTGCGTTAAATGTGCTTGGATGTTGATTTGATAGACACTTGATTGATTAACCACTGGGATAAAATAATATGGCTTCATAATTGAGGTTCAAGCGTTCTTGGTAATTGCTGGATTAAACTTAGTACGCTAGAAGTTTCTTACATCTGATATCAAGACTTTGCACTTCAATACATATAGTAGTCAATAGATTGTAAGGTGTATTAATACTGTTGATTAAAAAGTAAGACTATATTATCATCGAATAAACTACCATATAATATTAGCATATATAAATACTTATAGTAATAAGCTTGATACAAGTAGGTACAGCATCGTAAATTCTTGAAAAAGTTCTCAAGTATTATAAAATCTCTTATTTTTAAGACTTACAAGGCTTATAAGCGGAATATTAATTTCAAAAATTATCCTTGTCCAGATCATCAATTTTGACATTTTTTAATTTTCTTTTTCTGGTTTTGCAAATCTAGAGTTAATTATACTACCAATTATAAAAACAAAAAATATACACATATACAACATTTAGCGCTCTATCTGATCAATAAAAAATAAAAAATATTTTTATTGCAAAATATTACATGAAAATCCTTTAACCAAAATTCCGTTTTTGGGACAAAAGTACAAAGTTTCATTACTTAACATTTGATATTAAGCTTTTATAAAATGCGTATTAGCTATGGCTACAATTTTCTCTCACAATGTAATATATTTAAACGTTGATTTTGGTATCAAAATTTGGTTTTTCTGTTTTTTGATCAAAATCACGAGTGTTGGTAAGGATAAAACGAGCCCCGAAAATGTCCGCTACAAAAACTAAATTTTCAGACCATAAGTGGTTAAATTTAAGAAAAGTTAAAAAAAGAAATGCTTTTTTATGTAAAACTTAGATATACCATACTACAGTATAAGAGACTTACCCATTCAATATTACTATGATGCTCAATTATGACGTCGCTCTACGGTCTTGCTTTTGCAATTTTTTAATGAATGTATGATATGACAGCTGCTTTTTCTGGTAGAAAATGCGTGTTTCTATAATAACAGATATTATCTATTTTGTTTATTTTATAGATTGATGCGCTGTAATGCTGCTTTGACATTGGCTGAAATGTGCAATTTAGCAGGGATTTAATTGCGCTAAATAATGTAAATCCTTGAAAATCTTTTTCTACGTGTATTGTTTCTCTCTTTTTGTTTTCATATTCTAAGGATATATTCACCGTTTGATAAGGCATACAGTATCAGACTATCAAGCTGGTATTCTTTCCTTTTATCTGAATACTAAATACGCATGCTAACATAAGGGACTAATATTTTTAATATAGGTAGCGGTCTATATTAGAGACTGATATTTTTATTTAAACGCATTCGAAGTTCAAATAATATCATTATTTACTACGGTATTGTTGGACATATTTCTTGATTATCAGATAAAATCAAAGGCAATGATATTTATATCGACTCAACGAAACGCTAGAACTGGCTAAAAACCCACGAAATGTTTTAGAAAAGTAATAAGATTTTAAATACTATAGAAACACAAAAAAAGGATGATATAATGTCTTGCCTAATAACCATAATGTGCTGAACTCGGATACTATTTCCCACATAAGAAATTAAATGTTATCTCACATAAAACCATGCTCTAATATTTAAAACTGCAGAAAACAAAGAAAAAGAACTTTATTCTTGTGATTATTAATTAAATTAATCTCTAATTATACATGATGGTAGATTTAAATATATCTTGCATAAAAAATTATATTTCTACTTTCACAGATTACTGTGAATTGAGAAAACCATCAGCAAAACATGATATTTCTGTCCAATAAAACCACGTCTTGTGTCGTATATTTTCATGTCTAAAAAATAATACTTAAAAAAGAATATAGTTAAAAGAGGATGAGTAATGAATCAGTTCTTCAACTGTATAATAAAACAAGATATCGTTTATTTAGATATAAAAGTATAGCCTTTTATATTGATTTGAGATTGAGATCCTAAGATGTAATTTAATAAGGCACTATTGAACTGTTGGATTTTTTTTGATAGTAATTTATGGATGGAAATGGATCAATCATAATTTAACCGTGCTTGCAGAGCTTATGAGTTACCTTGTTTCAATGTTGCGCTAAATATGCTTAGATATTGGTTTGATAGCTATTTGATTAACTAACCGCTGGGATGAAATGATATGATGTCACAATTGAGGTCCAAACATTTTTTTTAATTACTGCTGGATATACTTAGTACAATAGGAGCTTCTTATTTATAATATCCGATGATATCAAGACTTTCCAGTTCAATGCATGTTGTAGTCAATAGATTGTAAGATGTATTGATACTGCAGAAGGTGATAGCGTATTATGGTAGTCGGTGGCATACAACATGCATGCTGATAAATAATAAATTGACGGAAGCTACATACCTTTGGGCATCATTCTCAAGATTTTACATATAAAGTGTTTCTTGAGTGAAGAGTGATATGCCTTTAATATTATTGTTCATGCAATAATAATTATCCTGAAGTCCATTATTAAGGATAAATTTAAGTTGGTGCCAAACCAATTTCTAACTGATAATGACTAAAGTCGGAACTGATAGAAATCCAAATATGATTAACAATGTTATTTACTAAAATAAAAAAAATATAAAATAAAAGCAGTAGAAATACAATTATAATCAGCTAAAGTTTTTATTACAAAAGATTTCTGAAGATTTAAAATAATTGAAAAAGTATGAGGGTATTTATAGTGGTTTGGAGAACTTGGACACAATCAGACTTGAATGGATTTATATTTAGTAATCTTCTAGTTTTGAGTACATTGTTATTGATTTAATATTTTAAGGGGTAAATTATGTAGAGCATTCACCATAAGGAATTGATGTCAAGTGTGACAATATCGACCTTTTGGGAAATGATTGTTTTGTTTATTATTGTTATATCTATTTTATGTAACAACCTTGATTTTTAAGGGGTAGTTTTTATATGCTTGAATCTTATTTATATCAATAGTGCAACTTCAATATACTGTAGATGAATAGTTGTTGATTAAATTGATATCTTTGTTTATTATTATTATTGATTTGGATAGAATCCTGTTTTGATATATATGTCATTTGTGTAATTGATTGCGCCGTGATCAAGGGTGCTATTATCTACACGACACTTGGAATTTAGGTTGTTTTATTATTATCAAGCGTTTTTAGTATGTAATTCCACTGCACAAGTCTTTCTGAAAAATGACTAAAGATACTCCATTATGTATGCCTTTATTACAATTAGTAATACTCTATTTGTTACTGGGTGAAAACCAAAATCAAAATATACAGACAGTAGTAGGCTTACAATACAGTTTACATTATTAAATTATTGCATGCAGAATTTGTCTACTTTTGTAAAATTTCTTGTGCTTGTAAAATAAGATATTCATAAAGAAAATGAATTTCTAAAATACCACTAAAAATACTGGAATAGAGAAAAGAATAAAACAATTGATAGTCTTTTGAAAGCTGTACGTAGAAAGGTAAAACGAAAAAAAAGGCAAGGGGGTGATTAGCTGCGCTTCTAGCCCGGCAAGCACAAGTTCCGAAGAAAATCCGCTTACACGAGTTTCGAACCCACAACCTCTCCGTTTGAACTAGCTGTAAAGCGCATAAGTCTAGCAACTAGGACAAACGTCCCCTCTATGTTTGCTTTTTTTAATTGCCGTCCTTCTACTTATTATCTGTTCTTTTGTTTTTCTTGACTTGTGCAATATTGAGTAATTTGACCATATTTTTTTTCTTTGGTATATAATACGATACTGCTATTTTCTGAGTATCAGCAGCAATTTGGTTTACAAAAAAAATCTTTATTCCTGATCGAAATATAAAGAGAAATCTGTTATTTTTGCCCTATATAATGTAATTATGCTAGGTACAATAATGCAAAAGCTGACTTTATTTCATTTAAATACGTAACTAAAGTTTCCAGTGAGCATATAATCAATAGATGCAAAATAGCGCTACGTGAGAGTCTATGGATACATACAATCTTATTTATAGAAAGAATAATAATAAAGACTAGTAACATTTATCATGGAGAACGTAGGCTTTATTACTAGAAAAACTAATGGTAAAAGAAAGAACCAAGAGCTTCTAGGTCTTGGTTTAAAAGACTATTTATAAGAATTACATTTTAATATGAGTTAGAAATGGAATTGGCTTCAAAATTGGCTGTTTAATATCTTCGAAAACCGATACTACGTATATATACAAAAATTTAGGAGTAGATAAAATATGTATTATATATTATAGTAATAAAATTTTTATAATCTATAAAAGTTACGGTTATTAATGTTGAAAATACCAGATCTCGTCCTATCTCCACAAGAAAACAATATCTGATAATACAGTAATACAGTATATATATATAATAAAAATTAATTTTTAGATTTTTTTCTATGTAGAAGAAGCTAAACAATCACACTGTATGATATTTGTGTAATTATTTTTCTTACTCATTAATCAATCAAAGAAATTACAACTTATTTTGTTCATTCTTCTACCCTTCACGACCTATTTTGACCTGCTGTAGTACACAAAGAAACCACACCCGATAAGTTAAAATAAATTTTAATATTAAATTTGAATTTTCAAAAAAAAATTTCATAGTTTCAATCTTCAAAATCGGAGTATGCCTTCTTTCTATAACTAACCTCATAATAAATATTATCTAGGATATACCTCAGAGACCACAAAATAGATATGAATTAGTCGCATTATACTAGCTATTCATGAATTCTTTTTATATCTCGTGAAAGGCTCAAAAACACGTAAAATTCACTGCTTTTTCCTTAAAAATTGGGTCTCATTTTTCATCCCTGCTCTACTTTTTTTTTCACTGAATAACACCAAGATAAAATTATATGCTAATGTACCTGAGATGTTTACCTTTAATCCAAAAATGAGTATCCGGAAATATCCTATTTTTTGCAGTTGGTATTAATTTTTCAGTGCTAAGGTTTCAGATTTTTTACGCGTATTTCACTGCTAATCTGCTAATGAATTGAAAACTTTGAGGCTTCATAACTCCAGAAAAAATTAAGCTATACTAACATTTTTTAATAATAAAACTTACTTGTTTTGAAGTGCTCTATAACATATTTTAATATAAAAAATTCTGAGTACTTTTATTTTTTTTTCTTTTTTTTGGCATTTCTATAGTAGGTTTCAAAATATTGGTTAAATTGAGCAACATTTTTTTTTTTACTCATGTCATCAAGCTCGCTGAGCTCTCTCGGATCCAATTTAGTTTTTTTAAAAATATTGATTTTTCGTGGAGATATCCTCAAAAATATGTACAAAAATTAACCTTCATTTCTAGCTTCCATTTTCCCCCTATATACCCTCATCCCAAATTCTGAAACTGAAAACATTTTGGACAAAAATCTGGTTTTCTCTACAAAAAATGGAGCTAGAAAATTCCGCAATAGCTCGATCGATAGATAATTTTTTTGCACATCATTCCAATTACTTATATGTTAAATATGTTTATCAAAATTAATGTGTATCTTCAAAAAATCTCCAAAATTCCAATTGTATTTTACGCAAAATTTAATGTGAAATATTTTTTTGATTTTTATTTGAATGGATGCAGAATCCAAAACTGTACAAAAACTATTTAATACACTAGGTCGACTTGCTTTGCAGTTCATGAACATTTAAACGATTTTGTTTTTTGATTCATTTTTCGTTCATTTTTTACAACAAATCATTTTTGGAACCCCGTTACTATTGGGTTTAAGCTGTGACAAAACTATTATTTTGATTATATCGATGAAAAATCAATGTTTTTTGTTGAAACAAAAAATTACGAGTAGCTTAGAGGTGGATCTATCTTTAGAATATAAAAAAGTAGTACCTCAATTTAGATGCTCAATTTTTAATAATCAATATTAGGTAAATATTGGTTATTTTTGGTCAACATTTGGCTAGTGCACTTATATTCTGGAATAAATATTTATTTTTTCCGAGATATATCAATAGCTTATAAACTGAGGATGTACATCTCCTTTGATGACTTTATGTGATTCGATTTAATATTAAGTGAAAACATTTGAAAACCATTTGAAAACCATTTGAAAACCATCTAAAATCTACTTTCCTGCAGCCGTAAAAACCGACAACAAAAACCTCATCTCGATGAATTTCAATCCTATTAACTTTGAACTTTAGATGAGAGTAGGTACCCATCTTGAATACGATGGTCTCAAAGGGCAACTTCCACAGCCTACTGTGTGGTGTCGGGAAAATTAATGCCAAGATACACCTATAATTTGCTGAGTACTTTTAATAAAAACAATTAAAAATACATTCCTTTTAATAAAAACAATTAAAAATACATTCCTTTTAAATGATAATCTAGGTAAGCTGCCACTCTACCGGAGCATAGGAATGGATAATTACTATAGGTATATCAGGTATCAGATTGCATGGATCATTGTGCATTCTGTAAATTTGAACAAAAATTGATTAGCTACTGTTTACACCCATTAACGTCAGTAAGCTCACCAGCTCTTGCCGAATATAGATCCAAATAAGCTCCGTTGTAATGATATATACGTCCAGTTCTAATTTACAGAACTGCAACAGGTTCAGCCTACTCGAGTTGCTGTGAAAATGGAGAAATAAAAACACGTACCATATATGTACTCTTTTAATTGCATTTGGATGCATTCATTGATTTGATTTGTATATTTTGACTTTTTGCATCGAGCACCCACAAAAAATAAAAAATAAAATGGTTGTACAATACAAAACCATCAGCAATCACCATTGATTAGACCAGAGCCTACGTTAAAATTCAAAATCTCTTTATAGGTAAAATAACTTGGGAATAAGGGGTTTAAAAAGTAGTAAATTTCATTTATCTCAATTGTAAAGTAAACCTGCGGCGACAGGTTGCTATTTTTGATTAATTTTTATTATGGTTTTTCATAAAAGCTTACAACAGATCACTTCTCGGTCCTTCCGTCAAAAGCCTTCGGCTCCTCGCTACATAATAGTCATTATTACATTGGCTAACATCTGGAAGGCTCACTTTCGACGAAGTTCCGTTTCTACAACTGCATTGATTGCCAACGCTAAACTTGACATGTCACGAAGATAAGGTTCACCTTCTGTTGTAGTTTTTTTTTTCGCTATCAGCAATTCTTTATTGCATCCAAGTCTTTTAGTTTACTTAATTCAAGTGTAATAATTCTATTTTTTTCGAACTCGACCATTTATTTAAATATTAGTATTATTCTTAACAAATAACTTGCGTCTGCATCTTGTGTCAGTCTAACCACTGTATTTTATGGAGCAAAGTAATAAAAACATTCATTATTTTAAATTATTTGAGTCTTTTAGAAGAAGGTAACTCATTCTCGTCTTCCTCGTCATATTCCCTCCCCCTTTTTTTAGATGAGGAAGAAGAAAAAGAGGAAGCAGATGCAACACTTTCCACATCTCCATAATCGCTTTCAACTTCACTATCATCTATTCCTTCTAACATTTCCCCAAGCCAGTCTTCCTCTTCCATTTCTTGATCGCCATCATCAGAGAAAACTCCAGATCGGATAGAACCAGATCGAATAGAGCTACCGGGAGCAGACGTGCCATTGTCAGTTTCAATATCATCAGCTAAGGCTGCATCAATCTCGGAATCAGACCAATCCATATCAATTTGTAACTCTTCTTCATCGAAATCTAATGATGTTTCTTCTGGATTCTCAACTTCTGAAGATACATCCTCAACAGGAATTATATAAGGTGTTTCGTTTTCTTTTTTGAAATTCCAAATGGAATTCATTAACCATTGTGGTGATACAATCTTGATTTTTTGATATTTTCGAGCAGTATTGACTTTTGATGTACCGGCCTATAAAAAAAACAAAACAATTAGACTGATGAATTATGGCATAAAAAATGAATAATTCCTTACATTTGCAGCTACAAGGTGGGTTACTTTGCCTGTTAGTTCTTCTAGGCAATTAGCACCAAACGAAGTAGCCATTCTCCAAATTGACGCATCTTGTGGTCTATAATGTAAAGGGATGACACCTGAGAATACTAGAGCGCAATCTTTCAACACATTTTGCTTAATTTCAGGCAAGATAATGGCAACATGAGGTTCTGGTTCTCCTTCATCTACTCGACGATAAAATTCATTATGCACGTCAGTCAATGCCTTATTGATAACTTCTAAAATTCTATCCGGGTCTTCATGTTGAGGATTAAAACTAGCTAGAATATTCTTATTTGATTTGTCTTGCGACGAAATTCCGTTGCTGGGAGATGTTTTGTTATCACTGTCTCCATTGATTTGAGAGTTTGAGCTTTCTGATTCAGTACTATTCAATTCTTCTTTGGTTGCTGATTCTTTCTTAGATTTATCTTCGTCATGTTTAATAATACCATTTGTTGATTCACTAGTATTTGTGTTGACTTTATTTTGAACTTTATTGTCGGTATCATTATTTTGCTCGTGGTCCTCTTCATCTGGTTCGTTACTATTTGAGTTCATTTGAGTCGAATTTTTACTTTCAAAGTCTTCTTTCTTTTGGTGATCTCCATTTTGCTGGCTATTTGAGCTTTCTGATCGACTGCTCTCTTGTGTTGAAATTTCGTTATTAACTTTATCATTCTTGTCATCAGTTTCAACATCTGATTCATCAGAACTTGAGTCTGAATCTGATCCATCCGAACTTGAATCTGAATTAGCTTTATCATCTTTCTGGCTCTTTACAATTTCGTTCTTTCTATCTATGATACTATTTGCTGCTTTGGATTCTGTTTTGAATTCTGCTTTGGATTCTGCTTTGGATGCTTGCTTTTTATTTACAGTACTATTTGATCCATTGACTTCGACTTTTTCCTTGTTATTTACATCTGCAGTATTTACATCTTCGTCTTCTTTAATTGCTTCTGTGGGTATTAATTTAGTTGATTGAGCATTGGGTGGTGCATTGATATCGCCTACACCAGCGAAGTATTCATAGGGTTTGATTTGAATAAGATTTGGTGAGTAATCCCAAACATCAGCTCGATCATCAAGAACTACTACTTTGCTTTGATCTGCAGGGAATAATCGATCCAAACGTTTTTTTGTTAAGCTTCCATTTTCATCACGAGTGAGGATTCGATCTTGAAATAGTTCCATTGTGGGATCAATAACTGCGGCAACAGCTTTAGCATAAGCACGAGTGCCCATTGTATATACGTGCATTTCGTAAAGCTTTGACATGTCTTTGAGAAATTTAATTGTTCCAGGTCGTAATTTAATTGTATATTTGCTACCATCTAATGTGAAGGTGCTCATATCTTTTGCTCGACTGTCTCGTTTTTGTTTGTGATCATCAACCCATTCAGCAATATGAGGCTCCCAAGCAGCATGTAAAATTGTTTGATCTAAATCAACAATAAGGGAAAGCTTTCTTGTTTTGAGTAATCTTGCTTCTTCTCCTTTTTGAATCCGTTCAGCTTCCTATATGAAAATTAACATAAAGTTTCCGGTAAAATTGAATGTATTCGTGAAATTACCTTTTTGCTAACGGTAATTCCACTAGCATCATGAGTCATGTCAATATGATTGCTAGTATAATCATCTTTTTGACTATAAAAAAGATTCAATTAGCAAATAATCATATAATAAAGACGTATTTTTTACTTACTCTTCATCAATAATTGCACCACAAAGTGCACAAAGACCACCGAAAATAACTTCATGCAGACAACAGCCACAGTCTGCGCAACTTCCGCCATCAGCATTAATATTTGTATGTAAGCAAGACATATTGAGTATATACACTTGAATATAGAAATATCTTGTTAATAAAATATAGTTTTTCAAGGGGTAAAAGTTATAAAGAGAAGAGAAAAAGAAAAAATTTAAACGCGGGTAATGGCGCAACCATTTATACACACACTCCCACCTTAAAACAAAGTGACGGCAACCTTTGTCCAATCAAACATGTAGTAACATTGATCTCTTTCATATTACAAAGGGAGGATGATAAAATGAATTTTGGTTTAATGATATACTATTATTATTGTATGTAAAATTATCTAAATGTGTTTTTTTGATTGATTTTCTTCTTTTAAAATATTTAATAAATCTCGTTTTGCCATGCCATTGAAGTCTACTTTTTTTAATCCAATATTGGTTGCAATTCTATCTTTAACACGTTCACCATATTGTACAGCTGTCTCGCTTCTATGAGGTATCTCAGGTTTACAATACACTACATCTACTGTTGTAAGCCATCTTGTCATTCTGTAATAAGCATAATGCATAAATCCTTTACGAGTATCCCAATATGGATCACCAAAGTAACGTCCATATCTATTGAAAAAAAAATGTTGGTAACCATGACAACGAATTCAGGAACATTTTCTATACACTTACTTGATGCCAACAGGACATACTTTAACACCTAATTCAAAAGCACCCTTTTGGAAACGAATGGCATATTCGTTATTTACGCAAGTTCCTTCTGGGAAAATAATCATAGGGTTTCTCCAAGTATCGGATGACTTAACATGTCTTTTTAAGCTGAAAATAACATGTTTTAATTTCATGATCTGTAGCTTATTTTCATGAATAGCTTACCTTTCTGATAAATCTTTACGTTCAGTTATATTAGCACGATCAAAGCATAATGAATGGAGATAATTTAATCCATTATTCTGTAAAAATCCTATTCAAGACCTAACGTTAGATGGGAGCATTGTTTGATTTTAAAGATGCAAAATCATTACCTAATGCACCTGTATGTCTTGCCATCACTACAGCATGAGGAAATTTATGAGCACTGAGTAAAATATAGTCCAAGTATGAAGTATGGTTAGCCTACAATATATGATATTAGCTCAAAGCAGATAAAATCTAACAAAATATATATCCATACCACAAAAACATGTGGTTCATTCAATTGAGGTTTTTCTCCAATGTAATTCACTTTAACACCCAATGAGAATAGAATTCCTTTACAGTAATATTTTACACAAAGAGACTGAAACACAAACAAACATAGTAAATTAGTAACCTTAAACATAAAAATACAAAGATAAAGTTCAATATTACCACAATATCACTGCTTTTCAATGTAACGCCAATCGGTAATGTCATGAAAAAAGCTATTGTAGATGCTCCCAATGTAAAGAATCGAAGAGGAAACAATATGCCGTATCGAATTATGATACTTGGTACAGCCGTTAGAAAATTAATTACTTCCATAAATCGACATGATGCCTTTACTACGTCTGATGTAAAACATTTTGCAAATGAGAGCTATCAAAAATCGAAACATGGGATATTGTTAATTTACTGCAAAATTAATCTCTATTAAATTTGTATTTACCAATTGTTCGCGGGTATACTCGGTATGACATGATCTAAATGTAACAATGAGTTTGTTAGTACACAGGATCCATTGGAAATGGCATTTTTATAGCAAATTACTTTTTTGCTGTGCCTTGGATGTAGTCATTTCTCATCAAGTCTAAAGACTCGGAAGATGAGTTTTGAGACGATAATAGGCTCGAAGCTGGAATGGTGGGTTCCTGAGGCGGCATATCTCTATTTATCAAGTAGTTGAGGAAGAAAGGAAGGGATTCGATATCTACATTTGTCAAATTAAGAAAAAATCCCCCAAACATTTACAGCGGTAGATGTAAACGATAACCAATTGAACCCCTAAGCTTGGGAAGGCAGTCGTTAAGTTTAAGGTGGCGCTTTCTTTCATTTTTTCAGTGTATTCTATAGTATCAAGTTGAGAATTCAGATCGAATTACCTGGTAAAATTTCATCAGATATGTCGTCCAAAATATTCAAGAGTCCAATATATAAAACCAAACTCTTTAAGCTCTTTCTAGAATATAGTTGCTACGTTGCTTGATTTTTAAAGTGAAACTGAATGGAAAATTAGTTTGCATCTGATGTTTAAATACTGGATGTGGTTCAGTTGAGCATTTGCCACACTTTGGGATATGACTTTGCTTAAAAGTAGCTCGCATTACGATAATTCACTTTAATCAAATGCCCTAAAAAGTTAACGAAGCAATTTAGTATACCAAGTTTACCAAACATTTTTTTTTATGTTGAATCTAAATTACAAAAATCATGATAACGATGGGGTCAATTTTATAGGGCTTATTTCCTACAAGGAGGCTTACACAGAAAACATTGAGTTTTCAATGAGCCGAGATTTATTATTAGGTGTTGGTTCTTTGATATCATTACCGTTTAACATATCTTTGCTCTAGCCTTTTTGGTCGCCAAGAATGTATACAAAGCTATTCAGCACAACATATTAAGTTTAAATAAATGTGCGCTAGTGTTTACCCGAAATTTTAATTTCTGTCATGCGAAATTGTAGACTTGGTATGCCATGTTTCTTATGCTTGAAACAAGTCAAACATTTTAAGATGAATAATATCAATATTTTGTAACAAATATGAAATGATGTTCAAACAAAAGAATCAAATATCACCACAGTAAATCCTATTTCAGTTGTCATTCAAAATTTTCTTTTCAGATCAAATAATAAAATATTGATAAAATGTTGGCTTGATTTTGATAAGTTAAGTATGGGATCTCTGAATTAACCATGAATAAATTCGAGATAAAAACTTTGCTGGCATAACAAAGATGTGAGATTCAATGATCCAACATTTGTGAAGAACTCCAGCAGGCAAACTCTTGTTTGAAAATAATCTTCGATGCTTTTTCCATAGGTCACAAATATTATTTGAGTGCCAAACTATGCATCCCGATTCCTTTGTAGTCAAATATAAAAACCAATTTTACTACTTTTGGGTAAAGCCAATACGAACCATTTTTTCTTCTCTTGCAATTATATATGCAAATCTAGATATGGGTCATGATTATGAAAGCATACCAAAATACCTTCCGTTCAATTTCTATCTCACCGAAATTCATAGATGGTTTTTAAATGGGTTTCGAATATTTTCGCCCAATATTGAGTCAAATTATGTAAAATCTTTAAATAAGATAGATCTAACTCAAAACTACTCTGAATTTTTTGTTTCAGCAAAAAATATTAATTTTTCGTCGAGATAATTAAAATAATAGTTTTTATCACAACTTATAACCTATCATAACGGGGTTCCAAAATCGATATGAAAAAATGGACGAAAAATGAATAAAAAAACAAAATCGTTTAAATACTCATGAACTGCAAAGTAACTCGACATAGCGTATTAAATAGTTTTTATACAGTTTTAAATTCTACATTTATCTAAATAAAAATCAGACAAACATTTCACATTAAATTTTGCGCAAAATGCAATTGAAATTTTGGAGGTTTTTTGTAGATACACATCACTTTTTATAAGCATATTTAAAATATAATAAACTGGAATGATGCACAAAATAATTATCTATCAATTGAGCTATTGAAAAATTTTCTAGCTGCATTTTTCGTAGAGAAAACAAGACTTTTGTCTAAATTTTTTTCTGTTTCAGAATTTGGGATGAGGGTATACAAGGGGAAAATTGAGGTCAGAGATGAGGGTGTCTCTTTGTACACATTTTTGAGGATATCTCCACGAAAAATTAATATTTTGAAAAACTCTAAATTGGGTCTGAGAGAGCTCAACGAGCTTAATGACATAAATGTAAAAAAAATGTTACTCAATTTAACCAATATTTTGAAACCTACTATAGAAATGCCAAAAAAATGAAAAAAAAAATAAAAGTACTCAGAATTTTTTTATGTTAAAATATGTTATAGAGCACTTTAAAACAAGTAAACTTCATTATTAAAAAGTGTTAGTATAGCTTAATTTTTTCTGGAGATATGAAGCCTCAAAGTTTTCAATCCATTAGCAGTGAAATACGCGTAAAAAATCTGAAACCTTAGCACTGAAAAATTAATACCAACTGCAAAAAGTAGGATATTTCCGGATACTTGTTTTTGGATTAAAGCTGAACATCTCAGGTACATTGGCATATAATTTTATCTTGGTGCTATTTAATGAAAACAAAAAGTAGAGCAGGGATGAAAAGTGAGACCCAATTTTTAAGGAAAAAGCAGTGAATTTTACGTGTTTTTGAGTCCTTTGTAAGATATAGAATAAATTTAGGAATAAGTAGTATGGTAACATAATGTGAATGATCCATATTTATTTAGTAGCGCCTATAAGTTATAGAAAAGAGGATATGCTCCCATTTTGAAGATTGAAAATTAAGGAAATTGAAAACATCATATAAAGGCTACACTAGTACTTGCAATATCTCGTTCATTTCATGTCATCTCCATGCGATTTATTATTTTGATGTCTTAATTAAGTAGATCTAGCAATTTCTGATACCAAGCCTAGCCCACAAGTAAAGGTTTTCGTACCGAAGCTTTATTCGTATTTACCTCTGCTTTGTTTATGATTTGTAGAATTAAGCGCTTAAAATAGGTATAACTTGCCAAAGCGCCTTGAGATCGAATACTATACTCAATCTTTGCATTTTGTCCAATTTATGTTTAATTGCGACCGCCTCTTGATTACGTCTCATGATTGTAATTTACACGGAGCAAATAATAAAAATCTTTTTTTTTTAAAAAAAAAATTCAAGCATCGATAACGACTGAATTTTGCGTTGCAAACTATCTATTTACAATGAATTGATTAGTATAAAAGTATAGATAAAACTGCTGGGTTGCTGATATATGCTAACTTAATATTTCAACAGTGGTAATTTTAAAAGTAGTTTTAAAAGAGCCTCCGTTTTGATTTTATTGTGAAATAAGGATAATTCCTTTTGACCACAACAATGAGTTTATTTGTCTAATAATAGAAATGGATTGAATAAATATTGAATCTGCCAATCTAATTGAGTATTAATAATCTTATCTATTACCTGATAAAATAATCAGCCAAATCTGGTTAAATTATCAAATTATGTGTCAGACGCTACAAGTCTAACCTCGTATAAAATATATAATGAAACATTACAATCTAGATGAAAGAGGAGGGGGAGGTTATGTATTTGAAGCATTCAACTATCAAAATAAAGTTACTGTTCATCTAATAAAAAAAAAGAAAAAGGAAGCACATATTTTTTTGACCTTGTTGAAAGTTTATTGAATGATTTGGGGTAAAAAAGTCTAAAAATTTTTTCTTATAGTATTAAATTATGTACACTAGAGTATAAAAAATGCAAGAAATAGGAGAAAAAAGGATATGTTGTTGAAACACATATTTACAAAATAAGATATAATATAGTAAAATAATAATTATAATATAATATTAAAAAATAAGGGAGAAAAGTAGGAGGAGTGGCGGAAAAGATGAAATAGTTTCGTAGTTTAGGCAATGACATTGAGAATCTTGGACCAAACTCTCTTCCACTTGGGAATAGGTTCGCCATTAATATCTAAACCTTCATCCTTACGAAGATCGAGGACAGTATCTTGGAAGGTACCAGTCTCAAAGTCCATGTCTTCATTCTTGATAAAAGCAGGACGCTTCCATAATCTATGACCAGCGTAAAGAACAACAGCCAAGATTAAACCAATGTAAGTAGAAATAACACCGGTAGGAGTAATGGGAGCAATAAAAGACTTATAACCTTGACCAAAGATAATGATAGTACCTACAATGATAACAAAGATATCACAAATAGGGAAGAAAGGAGCAACATAAGGAAGTGCGCTCAAAGAGCGACCTTGAGAAATGTAACCTTGACGGAATCTAACATGAGTAATTGAAATGGAAACCCAAGTAATCAAACCAGCAAGAGAAGTAAGACAAGTCAACCAAGTGAATACAACACCAGAACCGAAAAGAGATGTCAAGAAAGCAAGACAACCAATAGCACAAGTAGCCAAGACAGACCAAATAGGAATACCCCAACGGTTAACACGAGTGAATACCTTGGGAGCATAACCATCAGTAGCCAAAGACAAAAGAGTACGAGATGAAGAGTAAACACCTGAATTACCAGCAGAAATCATGGTAATCAAAATGATAGCATTCATCAAATCAGCAGCCC
Source organism: Mucor racemosus (assembly GCA_027405735.1). Classification (NCBI taxonomy): domain Eukaryota; kingdom Fungi; phylum Mucoromycota; class Mucoromycetes; order Mucorales; family Mucoraceae; genus Mucor; species Mucor racemosus. The sequence continues at coordinate 305,176 of JAPEHQ010000014.1, read as the reverse complement.
AAGCAGCACCGGCCTTTTGGAAGACAAGGGTGAAAGGAGAAACAGCGACATTAGAAGCACCGGTCATAAGATTAGGATCAGTATAAGGAATAATAAGACCAATAATCAAGATGGAAAGGATATAGAAAAGAACAATACGGTAAAAGACTTGCTTAACGGCAGCAGGTACAGTTTTATGAGGATTAGCAGATTCACCAGCAGTGATACCAACAATTTCAACACCATTGAAAGAGAAAGCTGCAGTAATGAAAACGTTGAATACACCAATAAAGTGGTTAGGGAAAGCGCCACCTTCCAAATGGAAATTAGAGACACCATAAACAACGCCACCGGCAGCACCAGTATCTACACAGATACCAACAATAATGAAGATAACAACAATGATAATCTTGACAAATGAGATCCAATATTCGATTTCACCATAACCTTTAACAGAAAAGACATTGATGGCAACCAAAATGACAAGACAAATAACAGACCAGACGACACTATTAACTGATTTAACCCAGTATTCCATAATCATGGCAACACCAGTCAGTTCAACAGCGACACCTACAGCCCAATTAGCCCAATAAACCCAGCCAACGGTAAAACCGAGAGATGGGTCAGCAAAACGAGTAGCAAAATGAGAGAATGAACCGGCAACAGGGATATAAGCAGCCATTTCACCCAAACTCATCATGACACAGAAGACCAAGATACCGACGAGAGCATAACCAACGAGGGCACCACCTGGACCACCTGCGACAATAGCTTTACCAGAAGACATGAAGAGACCAGTACCAATAGTACCACCCAAGGCAATCATTTGAATATGACGAGCTTTTAAACCACGTTGAAGGGTATGTCCCTTTTCTTGACTACCAGAGTCATCAGATGTGAAGCTTTCAGCATCTTCAATGATTGTTTGGTCAGTTGTTTGAATTTTTTCAGAGAGATCCATTGTATTGTTATTGTTGTTGTTGTTGTTGTTGTTGTTGTTGTTTAGTAAATGTGATGAAATTTTATATTTTTATAAAATTTAAATGTTGCTGCTATATTTTTTTAAATGTAAAAACAAAGGAAAAAAAATATAAATGTGGTTGTAATTTGATTTAGCTTTGTTCTATTTAAAATGGTGGCCAAAGACCCGGATGTATATTTAATATAAAAAGAGAACAAGAAGTAAGAAAAAAGAATGAAAATGTTGTTTCCAAGAAGCCCTTTTTATAGGACAAATGTCAAAATTTAGCTCAGTTTTTTCCAAATTCCATCATTGCAGTTCCGAATGAGAAATGGGAAACCATATCATTTTACAGTTCCTGCTGCTAGTACTACGCAAACATTGCATTTACAACTTTGAATTAGTATTAGCTTTATCTTTGTCAATTTGACATTTTATCTGCTATCCATATTTTTTTGATCTGGATCTTGTATTCAATGTGATTAAAGTTTTCGCACGCTAATATGGCCAACTTCTTTATATTTGTAACCCAAGGAAAATCTTTTCCAATTTTTTTTTTACTGATCTTGAGCTTCAATTTGAGCAAAAGAGATCAGGCAAAATTGGGGTAGTACTGTATGATTGGTTATAGAGTTTTATGGTGTCAACTAGAACCTCTTTAATTGGCTCTTGTCAGTATCACACTCTTTCAATTCGAGTCGTAATGAATGACAATCGCGCAATTCAATACAAAAAAGGAAATAGATGAAGTAGAAACATGTACCATATGATTAGTTTTTTTGAATTTTTTTATATATATCCTATTCTACATCTTGTCCAACTATAATACAATATCAGTTAAAACACATTTAAAAGCAAATCCATATCCAGGTTCAAGGCACATTTATGAAACATAAAGTTACCAACTAATGGTCAATTCTCAACTAATTTGGAACAAAAAAAAAAAAAAAAAAAAAAAAACCTATACTGACGCAACCTATCAAATTGTTCAAATACTTCAAGGTAAGAAAGGAGGATTCCTTTCTCTTTATTTGTATAAAATAATTCGATTGATCAGATATGCTATATTCTGAGAGTATTACTGCACAAATATCAAGTTTGTTTACTTGATTTATACATGTTTGCTTATCTCTACAAAAAATGTTACGCTTATGCATACTAAATAGTATTGGCTTTGATTTGTGTAACGCTTGATTTAATTTGAAGATGTGCAATATCCCATAGTTAACTTAAGATCGATTAGATTTTTTTTAGGTTTCGATGTAAATATTATAGAGACAAAAAGGGTTGTTATCGTGATAAGATCTTATACATGTTTAGCACATTTTTTCTATATTTTTTATATATTTCTTTTTAAAGTTGATGCGCATTTCTTTTATTTTTCCAGTCTGGTCTATCTTGTTATATATTTTCTTATTTTAGATGGAATACCAAGAAATAAATCATCCAAGAACCTTAATTGATTCTCCATCTTTGATAATTTTAGACGCCCTCTGAATACTTCTTCACTTCCTTTCATCTATCATTACACATCTTTATCTATTTCATAGTCCACCAACATTTACAGCTATGAGTAATCCAGCTATCATGTAATATAAATTACGTTAGTGCATAGTCATAGCGTCTATTCTTGTCAAGCTATAATAAGCACCATTTTTTTATATATATTCAAATGCATGATTCCTTTACCAAATTATGGCATGTTAATGAATTGACACAATTTCCTTTACTTATTGCACCATTTTGTGTAATTTCTAAAACTCCAGGTATCTGTGTAAATATATAATTAACAGGTACATGCCAATTGAGTTGTATTTATGTTTACAAATGGAGAATAATACGACGTTGAAATATTATGAGATCTTGTTGTATATATCACCTCACACACATAATATATAAAGTTTAGTCTTACAGAAAGACTAGTATTTTCGTACTAAAAATACATGCTAATTCAAAAATTCTCTTTATTTAGTTCAAAAAGCCTAGACCTAAACGTCTGAAGAAGCGCGTAATTTTGATTTTATAGCAATACTTACGTATATTTGTATAATGCTCCAAGTTTTTATAAGTGAAAAATGAAATAATAAATTAAGATACAAACTAAACATAACGAAAAATATACACAAATCTAGCTTTAAGTTATTTACTGAAGATATGTATGCGAACAATCCTTTAAAGCTTATAAATCACCTTTTTTCCTTTGGTGAAATCAAAATAAAAAATGTCCGCTGAAAAGCCAATGGAACTATATTCTTACAATATCTTTTATATCTAAAAAATATAATTCTCTATACATAATTTTCCAATATCAACAATCAACCTTAAAAAGAAACAGCTTAACAACTCAATAATACCAATTTTGCGTAAATATGAAGCGAATTTTGCGTAAATATGAAGTGAATTTTGCATAATGAAAAAGGTTCAATATTTAATCTCCGAAAATCTCACTAATTTTTTTGGATTATGCATTAGAATGAAAAATAAATACCAAATGAATAGCCATGTGCATCATGATACATGCGCAAAAAGTTGAATTAAATTTATACAACATAAACAATGATGTGTAGAGATAGGGGGGAAAAGGGAAACAGGAGGCAGAAATAAAATATCAAATTATAAACACACAGACATTTCCCATTTTTATTTAAGGTTTATATTTAATATCGGTGTAACATCAAAACCCAAAGTCTATCATTATTCTTTTTCAAATCGCTTCCATCTTTCTTCTTGCAATGCTTTCTGTCGACGACTATTTTGTATTTGTAAAATAGAAAATGCATAATGAATAGCATTAATAATTTCTGTATTTGTAGAACATAGTACATCGTAAGTATTATATCGTGTTAATTTTCTATCTGAATCAATAAACATGAGTTTTCTTCCTGCATCATACAAGATCAGTTTTACATGTTTGAAAAAATTGAGCTTTTTGTAGATTTTAGTAAATATAATATCAAAAGTAATAACGCATACAATTACCTGAACAACACCGTTACTCAATCGAAATGTAATGGCTTCCTCACTCACATAATATTTGAGCAAATAAATCTTGTTTAATTGCATTGTTTTGGGAATCGATTGATCATGCTTGAGTTCTTTCTCTTCATAAGTTCCAAATTTTTGTAATAAATTAACTTTCTTTTCTAAAAAAGATGGTACATTATTATAAATTTGTTCTACATAACGATCATCTTCTGGGCGATAAGAAACATAATAATAAGAGCTAACAAAAAAAAAAATTATATAACATGTACAACCATATCTCTATTAAAATCCTTACCTGTTATCGCAACATGTAAGAATAGACCCATCGTTATAAAGAAATCCAAGTGTACCATCCGATAATCGATAGGCAAATCCATAATGTTTCGAACAATCAACCCAAGTCTCTACAAATAAATTGTTTGTTGACCACTGGAAATCTTGATTTTGTCTTGCAATGGTTCGTTTTTCTTTTGTTATAGTTTTACTTCTACCAATCATTATTTTTATATTGTCTTCCATTTGCTCCATCATTGGACGTCTGTTGGGTAATGCTGTTGGTATGGCTTTTTATATGAAAAGAAAAAGCTTAGTACATGTAGTATATATAAATCAACCTAAACTTACCAAATCCTTGACTATCAAACTTTGATTTTGATTGCGATGAAGATGATACATCTGTAGTAGCACCAACTGCCGTTGTCGTCTGTTTAGTAGGAGGGATAACTGGCTTTGATCGAGTAATTTGTGTGTTTTCAAGCCTATTCGCTAAACCCTTGGAGGGCGAAGATGTATTGGAGGTATCAAGAGTAGTTGTAGTTGTACTTGTAGTTGTAGTTGTAGATCTAGTAGGTTTGATATCACCATCGTTACATAGTCGTTTTGGAGGTACAGGAGTAATCCCTTTATCCTCAATATTTTCATTACTATTAGCTGCTCTTCTTTTTGCGACGGTGGTAGTTGACGTTGTTTCTTTCATTACTGCTGCTGCTGCTGCTGGAACAACTACCGGTTGAGAGAATAATATAGACATGGCGGATTTTTGTGAATTGGGAAGAGGATATTGAGATCGATGGTCATAAATGGTTTCATCTAGAATCATCAATGGAGGTTGTACATCTAAATCTTCATAACATTTATTGATATCTTTAGCCTCATGAATTGCTGCAGTAACTTTGGAAGCAGTAAAAGTGGTAGTGTTGGTTTGATTATTATTACTTTTACGACTAGTATGTGAGTGTTGGGTATATTTTGTCATAAATAAATCTTCATAACGAGGACTAGTTTCTAATGCATATCTAGGAATTTGAGTAGGCATTTCCATGGAAAAAAATGGGTGTTGCAATGCTTCAATGACCGATAATCTTTGATCTATGTAACAAAAAAAAAAAAAGAGTAAAAATATGTGCTGTCTTTGATATTTGTCGAATTTATTTTACCTGGATTATTGACCAGAAGACCAGATATCAAGTCTTTAGCTTCTGCAGAAACCGCAAAACTGTCGGCTGGAAATTTGAATCGAGGTTTATGTTCATTCTGTCTCACTTGTCTTTTTTTTTTTTTTGTTATAAAATGCGTTAATAATTGAATGCCATAATGCATTATTCAAGCACTTACTTGCGTAATTCATTAGGCTCGCTTACAGGAAATGGATGTTTGCCAAATAAAAGATTGAACCTACAAAGTAATTAGAGGATCAGTAAAAGAGTCAAATCATTGAAACATTTTCTTACATTAGCACGCCAGCAGACCACATGTCTACTCTATGATTATGTCCATTCGCTTCTTTATGAAACAGAATCTCTGGTGCAATATAATGCAATGTACCACAGACAGTTCTATAAAAAAATTATGTTTAGTTGTTGCCATGTACATTGTCAGTTTTTTTTTGGTACCTTTTTCGATCTTCAGAGGTCAATAAAAGTGCAGCGAGACCAAAATCACCCAATTTACAATCCATATTTTTATCTAATAACACATTACTTAATTTAAGATCTCTGTGAAGAATGCGATTATCAGACATGTATCGAAGTGCAGTTAACATTTGACCCATATAATATCTAGTTTCTAATTCAGTTAAAATGCCTCCTCTTCGTTTAAGCATGCCGCTCAATGTCTATAGATGTTGAGGTTAACATTTGGATCCAAAGGAGCATTCCATTATGAAAACTTACTTTATTCTCACAAAGCTCTAAAATCAAATAAATATTGTGCTTGTCTTCAACGACGCTGACAAATCGAACAATATTATCATGCTTGAGACTACGATGAATGTTGATTTCTGCCAGCAACTTTTTCTTTGTACTCTTGTCCACAAGTGATGATTTTGCAACAACCTTTGCCGCCCAAAATTTATTATCATGAATACTTTGTACACGATACACTCTACCGAATGCACCCTAAATAAAGAGTATTGATACATTGCCATTTACAAAAAAAAAAAAAAAAAAAAAAAAAATTCACTTACAAAGCCTAAACATTCCAATTTTCTATATTGCAATTTTCGCTTATGATCTTTGATAATAAGTGGGACATCTTTATCTTCAACTAATTTATACGTTGTTCCTTTGGCAGGAGCTTTTTGTTTTCTTCCATCAAGATGATCTGTCTGACGTTGATTTACGGGATCTATAGGATTATTTTTTATCACTTGTTGTAAAGGTTTCAGTTTTTCTTTATTTTGTGAATTGCTCAATGGTTTTCTAGTATTGGTTTGTAAAGGTCTTAAACCAGCTTCAGCAGTATTCCTTGTCAAACCCATATCATTATTACAAAGTGATGGTGGTATAATAACTTTAATATCGCTCATACGGTCGACTTGTTCCTGAGAGGATTGTTGTTGTTTTGGTTGTTGTTGTGAGCTTAAACGTGAACGTAATCCTTGGATACGAGGTCGATGTGATGAAGAGCTCATGATGTTCATCGTCGTCTTCGCTGTCGTATTAGTAGTAGATGATGATATATTTAATGGGATAAAGAAGAAAGAATCATTAACAACAATCAAACTTTATCAATCTGGCATTCACGAAACTTTTTTTTTTTTTTTGGTTGTTGTTTTACACTATTTCTCGTTATTCGACCGTCACGAGAAACTGGAGAAATACTCATGATTTAGATGCTGAATTAAGCATTGAAATAAGGCCATTACAGAAAAAAAAATACAAGATTGTTAGAATTTAGCACATGTAAAACGTACTTTAAGAGTTTGGAATGTTTCTTGGATGCAAAATTGTTTGGATTTGTAGAGAAACAACAACAAGATGCAAAAGCGGAGTATTATTTGTCATGTCAATAGCAACATTTGAAATTGTACTTTTGGAGATAGTTCTGGTCTAAAGAAATAGCAGTTGCCATGGTATAACACTTCAAAAATGGTGCTTAGTAAACATAAATAGTAATTCAAGGAATATAATTAATCGCTTATGCCATAAAATATTCTTATCAGTAATCAAAAGACCTCATTTGATGTGCTTACATAAATCAGGCTCTGTTGAAAAAAAGCTAAAATCCTCCAAAGTTGAAATATTTTTTGCAAAATAAAAAAAGCTATTAACGGCTTTACATACTGAAAATGCTTCTAAATCTAAAAAACCTAATGTATATATCGTGCCTGGCGCTCAAATAATCCCTTAAAAAATCTCTGAAACAAAATATTTTAGCTATGCCAGTAACAACTGTAATAGCATGAACAATATCTAAAGTCCTATCATCTATTTAGGCATGAAGCCAAAACGCTTGAAATTAAAGCTGATGTATTGGATATGCATACATCGTGAGTTGATCATCTTTAAATTAAAGAAAATCAAAGCAACCATAGAAATTAATATCAAATATTATAAAAATGTTCTCCATCAGCCACCTATCAGGAACTACAAATAACCAAGTTTATTAAGTGCGCAAGCACTTATAACCATAAAATATGATATTTTCTAATAGCCCAAGGTCAGACGAATAGGTATTGATCAAGAAAACCATAACAAATGTTATGATATTTTGTGAAACGTACGACGAAATATCGGTTGTTTCACCAAAACCGCATGAATCGCCACTTTAAAAGAGCTCATTCTGAGCGCATCCTTTACTTTCTGATGCTCGCAACCATACCAAACGATTTCTCTTGTTCAATAGATACTACCCATATCACTTTTTGGATTTTTTTCAGATGATCATTTTCCATCGATTTTTCATGAGCAATACCTCATGAAAATTTGCGATTTTGACAAAATTGATAATTTGACCCCGAAAATGGGACTTTTTACTAAGGTACATACTGGGACCAAATGATCGTACAAGGTCTATTTTGCACCTAAAATTGCTTATTTGGATGTTGCATACCAGAAGATTTGACTTTTTGACAAAAAACCGTTATTTTCAATTTTGCATTTAGCTCGCGAATTTATTAAAAAAGTTTAAAATTAAAAAAGTGAAACGTATAGACGCCTCTAATTACTATAGGTCCAATTAGAGACATATCATGTGCCAACTTTAAAGTTTTGGAAGAAAAAACTCTTTAAAGGTTAATTTTTTTTGGAAACGCTCATTTTGAACAAATTGGAACAGGAATTGATTTCAAGATTTCAAGCCCAGCATCACAGTATTTTTTATGCATATTTTGAATGTATTCTGGTGATTTAACGTCTCTAGCATATATTTTCAATCGGTTTTTTTCAATGATTATATACTGAAATTATACAAAGGGTAGAATACAATTATTTTAAAATTTTTTATACACTATTTTTTTTAGATTTATACAAATTTTCGGTGAATTATAGCTGTACTGACGAGAGAATATTTGGTTCATGTGCCCTAATTTTCACATTTTTGAAAGAACGAAGACACTTGTGTATATATAACAGCTTATAAAATGTCTTTAGTGATTTAGACATTGTATACGTATAATTATTTGTATCAAAAACCTATAAAAGAGGCAAATACTAAAGTTTTTCATTACCAGACATAAACAACATCATTATGGCTTCATGCAATTGAACCCATTGATTGGCTAAAAAAATCTTTTCTTCAACCCGGGATTCAATTAGACTTTTACAACATTTAGCTTTCTTCTTTGCTCTTTACATATCATAATGAATAATACTTTTATGCAAAAGCTGATACGACATATAGATGATAAAGATCTAATCAAGCAATTATTAGAAAATAACCAAAATACTCGACAATACATCAACGAAAAAGATGAGCATGGAGATACATTACTTCATTTTGCATCGAGAATTCATAATATCGAGGTCATGACAATTTTACTAGAGCTTGGTGCTAATCCTGAGGCAGTGAACGAGCATGGTAGAAGACCTATTCATGAAGTAATTGATTCTTTTCCTTGTGTACAGTTTTTAGTGGAGAAATATCATGTTGATGTAAATGCTATGAAACGAGGAGATTGGACACCTGTCATGATTGCAGGTCTGTTAATTAGAGAATGTATAATTTGACTTTTGTATTTAAAATATGTTATATATATATATATATATAAATATATAGCTATGAAAGGAAATTTAGAGATTGTTAAATTATTGACAGAATCAGGTGCATTATTAAGTCGAAAAACCAAAGATGGTAGAACTGCATTATATTTAGCAGTACAAGAAGGTAATGTATTTATACTTACCCTATATATGTATATGCATTTATAACATTATCTTGTTGTGTTAGGTCACATCGAGCTGTCAAAGTACCTGACAGATCAATATCCAACAGCAATAACACAAGCCACTAATTCAGGTAGATTCCCTACACAAGCAGCAGCAGCATTAACAACTTGTAATGCATTTGAAATTACACAATATTTACTATCACACGCCATGATGCCTTTACCCAATTTACTTGCTCACCGTGATAATTCGGGCCGAAATATACTGTTAGATTCAGCAGTTTCACAAAATTTAGAATTATTGAAATTTTTATTGGATCAAGGAGCAGATGCCAATGATGCAGACTCACTGGGTCGAAACATGATTCATCACGCTGCTATGATGGGACATTTGAACGTATTAAAAATGTTGAAGACTTCAACAAGAGGGTTAAATTGGAATGCACAAGATGCGTGGGATTTTTGGACCCCATTAATGCATGCAGCTAGAGAAGGTCACTTTAATATTGTCAAATGTTTGATTGAAACAATTCGAGTAGATTCAAATATTAAAGATAAACAAGGTAGAACAGCACAAGATTTAGGTGGGTTTTACTTTTAGTTGTAATGTAGTATTTATATTGACTTGATGAGTTTGTTATAGCTTCATTATGGAACCATGATTCGATTGTGAATTATTTAACTTGCTGATCTACTTTCTCTTCCTCTTCCTCTTCCTTTTCCTCTTCCTTCCTCTCTTCCCATGGCTATAGAGAAAAAATTGTGGGGTAAACCTTATTCAACCATGTGACATTTTTCATATGAAAACAAATCATTGAATTATAGTTGTAGTCGAGTAAATAAAATAAAAAAGCAGGGGAAAATGCGTACAAAGTGTCTTGTTTCCTTTTATTCTTTCTCATAATATATACATATATACATTAAAATGCCTGTTGGCAATAAAGAAATGATTCAGAACTGTTCCAGTAAAGATTGCTGTGTTGTATTAGATAAAAGTCATAGCATGTCTGATATTGCATCTATTGTATCTTTTACTCATTCTGAAATCATCTTGTCAAACCGTAATAATACAAATTCAAGCTTAATTTCTACAATAACAACTACTGTAGCTCAGGAACTTTACAGTACTGTATATCAAATACCTAATAGCCTCTTTCGACTTGCTACTGATATTTGGTCTCATGTCAGAAATGAACCAAAGAAACCTACATGGAATATCCAAACAACCATTGTAATGGGATTCTTGCAAGCATTTAGAGATCAGTCACTTACAAATAGCTTGGAATTCTGGAGACTCATGCTGATTGCACCTACACTTTTAAAACCACTCACATCTAAAACTGAAGCAGAATATATACTAGTTAAAAGAAGAAATTTATGTGGTATTTTAAAGAAATTAGATTCGCAAGAAAAAGGAAGTAGGTTAGAAGCAGAATGGATGTCTGCCATTTCTACATGGGAAAAGATTTATGGTGGACCTACTACCATTAGACCATCTAATAACGCTTTGTTATTAGAAGCGCCACCTTGTTGTGAAAAGATTATATTTTATTTACATGGTGGTGCATATTGTGCTATGAGTGCTCAAACACATAGAACGCTGACACATAAAATTAGTAAATCAACAAGAAGAAGAGTATTAGGTAACTTGTTTGTATATATTTCATGAATCAACTTTTTTATAACGTATTTGGTTATATTTTTGTATCAGCTGTCAATTATCGTTTAGCACCAGAAACTAAATTTCCAGGTGCATTATACGATGTAGTACAATCGTATTTGTATTTAATTGATCCCAAAGAAAAGCATCGTTTAGATCCTAAAAATATCATTGTCATGGGTGATTCAGCTGGAGGTGGGCTTTGTTTAGCAATGATGCTTTATTTAAGAGATCATGGTTTACCACAACCAGAAGGAGCAGTTTTGATATCTGTAAGTTTCAAATATCTGATTTCAAAAAAAAAAAAAATAGGTCATTTACATATTAAATAGCCTTGGGTTGATTTAACTTTTTCATATCCATCTTGGAAAGATGCTTCTCTTTATGACTATTTACCTTCAAATCCTGCAGAATTAATTGCCATGAATCCTGCTCGTCTTTATTTAGAAGACCAAGGTTTGATTAGACATCCTTATGTATCTCCTATTTTTGCAGACAGTTTTAGTAATATGCCACCAATCCTAATTCAATCTGGCGGTTGTGAATCTTTAAGAGGTGAAATATGTGATTTAACCATAAAGATTAAAAATTCCAAATCAACCATGGTGCATCATGAGATATATGAAGATATGGTGCATGTATTTCAAGCTTTTCCTTTTGCAAAATCATCAGAAGCAATTGAAAGTATAGGTTGGTGGGCAAAATTTGGTATTCCTTTAATTACACAGTTTAGAGCAAGTCTTGATTCTGAAACAACCACTATTTTATAGCATATTTAATTTCATTTTTCAACTTGATTCTTGGTAAATAAACATATTTTTCTCCCCCAAAAATAGCAGTAAATACAAATCAGAAAATATCACATGGTTCTCCATGTCGTTCTATATACGTATAAACTAAATACTAAGTTCCATGGGCTTTTGCTCATTAAATAAAAATCCTTTAAAAACACCCTGTCTGGAAATAATTCAGGCACCAATTTCTTTTATGCTGGTACCTATGCAAGAATTACAGTTACATTTTACTGGTGCACAAGCACGACATTTCAGGTAATAAACCACTGCAAATATGCCTGATTTGAACCGGACCAACACAAAATAATTCATTGTAGATTTCGTATGTATGTAGTACACTACTTTTTGTGTAATTCAACTGGTTTCAAGGTAATTTTTTTTTTTCTCTAGACATAGATTAATTTGCTCTATTTTACAAAATTAAAATTTGTGAAATCAAAAGCCTTGTCAAGTACGAGCATCCTTGTTTTAAAACCAAATTATACATGCATAAACAGATAGACTAAAAAGCACTACATTCATTTCTGAATCCAATCAAATGTTGGACACCATTTCAATCATTTTTAAACTATAAATTGCGAAATGTTGATGGGGGGTTTCTTGAATTTTCCATGCTTTGGATTCAATAATACAGGCTCTTGGGTTGTTTTGAGACCAAAGAAGCGTTAATTCAACAACCCCCTAGATTAGCTAAATTGCCAGCACATTTCTTATTGTCTTGAACACCGAGTTTAGCAGTCTAAATTTTTTTTTTATATATAATTTTTTCCTGTTCAGCAGATGTTTTGTAACTAGCAATCTATCTAGGTTTTTTTTTCCCTCTTTATTATAAACATAAGTGCTTCCATTCTTTTGTTTTATTTGCATTTTATTAGATTATTTAAATGTCTTTTCCATTAAATAATAACACTAATACTGTCAGAAAAACTCAACATAATTATATAAAACCTGACATACTTTCAGCTCGTCAAAATAATTCACGCGAGCAGGAATTGCAACAAAAATTAAAACAGACTTCATTGACTTCTAACCCTGCTCCAGCAAAGAGTGTTAACCATGATGGTTTTCCTGATATTCCACCAGCAGAATTAGCTGCTAGGAAAAAGAAATTTGCATCTTTTAAATTCTTTTTAGACAATTTGGATCCAACTGTATCAAAAAGGATTGAAAGAGGCATTAGATTAATGGGTGCTGTAAGTGTTTATAATTATATATATATATATATATGTGTGTGTGTGTATATTTAAAAATAACTAACAACTCTTGTAATACATTCGATAGACACATGAGCCTTTCTTTTCAAAGAAATGTACGCATCTTATTACAACAAAATACATACCAATTCATGAAAATTTACTTGCTCCATCAATCAAGTAAGAAAGTTTTTATTGTTATTTACCTCCTCAAGTTATACTAATATATGTATATTTTTTTTTATAGTTCTACAACCACCACCACCACCACATCAAATACTAAAGCAACAATCAACTCGAAAAAGTATGATTCCATTGTAGAAAGTGCAATTCAATTCAATACTGTATTATGGAGTGCTGATGGTTAGTTTTTTTTTTTTTTTCTTTATCAAATACGTTTGATGTATGCTAATCTTATTTTAAAACTTAGTAATGCTGAAAACAGTGACATTCTTGATGAGTGTATCTTGTAGTAGCAGAAAAGAAGTTCAAGAAAAGAGAGCATTAGGAAAAGTTTTGCAAGAAGAAAAGTTATTTGGCCCATCTACAGGTACAAATAGTGAAGCACAATCCAGAAGACCTCAATTTGTACCTTTTACTGGTCATTTTCTTATTATTGAAGATGCAACTCAAGCTCATCGTCCTCCAATTTGTAAACAATGGACAAAGGAAGTTTTTACTTCAAAACCTGCTGAATACCCATGGCCTTATTTCAAACAAACTCCTAAATTTAGATCACCATTTGGAAAGAGGATTCCTCCCCCTCCTCCTAAAAAACCTATTGCTGATGCTGATGCTCCTGCTGTTGATACAGCAACAAAACCTACTACCACAAGTGATGCTAATAACAAGAATATTAAACAACAGGATAAAGAAAATATTCCATTACCTAAACAAGTAACTTCTACTATTACAGCAAGTAAACCTTTAGCTGCATCGCCTACACCATCTCCATTATCATCACAAAAATCACAATCTCAACAACAAACAACAACAACAACAACAACAACACAAAAGCAGCCAGATTCACAAAATTATAGTCTTCGTGCATCTGGATTTCATCCCTCATGTACCAACAATATACAATCTGCATCTACTCGCTCTGTTTCCACATCTGTTTCAATCTTGCAAGGTGAAAACCGACGATTACCTCCAGGTGATAGTGTCAATCGTTTGGATAAGCGTATGGTGGAGAACGTTACATTAAATGAACATCAAAAACTTCGTAGACAGAAAGCACAACAAGAACAACAAGCTCGCCGGGAACGAGAAATGAAAAAGAAGAGAGATTCTCGATATTGTGAGAATTGCAATATATTATTTGAAAATTTAGAAGAGGTAAATTTGAACTTTTATTATCAAAACACCATTTTGTTAACTTTTTTTTTTTTTTTTTTTTTTTTTTTTTTTTTTTTTTTTTTTTCCAATATAGCATTCTAAACAACAAACCCATCAAACATTCATTCGTGATCAAAATAACTTCAAAGAACTTGATGAATTATTAGCAAAGACACATCGACGTTACAAACAACCTTTACCTGATCATATGAAGGGATTAATTGATGCTAGCATTGATGGAAAGAATATTGAATTTGTATCTGACCTCAAACGAACTCATCCAACACCACCATCTCTTGATGCCTCTTCCTCTCCTCGTAAATTATCAACCGCTGATATGATTAAAAAGAAGAATATTACTACAACTGAACCTCGTATTGCTACTAATGAAACTGATGTAAATGAAAAGGAAGGCTGGGGTCAATATGGCCATGTATTTCTTTAATCCCAAACCAAAATGTAAATATGGTAAATTGAATAGTTATACTTAGAAGCAATATCATACAACCGAAATATTCCCTATCATGTCAGCTACAAACTTAAACTTTTTTCTTCTTTTAATAAACATTGTTTTGATTGTGATAAACTAGCTCGTCTTTAAGATGTATTTGTGAGTTTGAGGGCTTTTTTTTTTTTTTTTTTTTTTTTGCAACATAATAATTTGTTTATTTGATCTACAAATGAACCAAATCAACTTGAACTCCTATTCTGGAAGCGCCAACTTGGCGCAAGTTTCGCTACGTGTTTTTACGCGAGCTCCTTTTAAAAAGCCAATAGTACCTGACACATCATGAAATAGCATGGCTTACGATTTATCATTCAAGAATATGCAGTGGTACCCTTAAATATAGGCTTTGTGTATATACAAAAAAAATACTTGTAAAATCCCCTTTGTGATGTTATCTACATTTGAGTATCAATGGTAACCAACTATTACTACGATATACTACGGATTCAATTAAAACAGCGTGGTTGTTTTCCCAAAGGAAGAGAGAAAACGGTGTATCAATTTCGAGTCTTCTGATAAAACTTTACGGCACCAAGTCAAAAAACGATTTATCTTTACACCCTCTCCCCTTCTTCCCTTTTTCTCCTTGAATAATTCATATTTAAACTTGAAAGATTAATGTTTACTTTGATTTTACTTTCTCTTTCTATTTAAATTTCAATAAAAATGGCCTGCTGCACTCATAAATTTATGGATCATGGTCGATGTTGGAGTGATGGTTGTTTATATTGTATCCATGAAACAAAATTCAATGGTATCTGCGTAGCATGTAGCTTTGTAGATGAAAAAGAGTAAATTACTAAAAATAGTAAAAATATATTGTTTATTAAAATTTGCATTTTAGACTTTCACAAGCAAAACATGTCGAGAAAGAGGAATTGAATAGACTACAAAGCGAAAAGAAACTTTCACTGATTATCGATCTCGACAATACATTAATGCATGCAACTTCAGTTTATGATGTTGCCGAATGGATCAACAGACAAAAGCGTAGCAATGAACATAGATCTCGAGTGAAAGATTTCTTTACAACTTCCAATAACAACTATTCATTCAAATTACGGTAAATATGTTTTACTGCGAAAAATATGACACAGCATGAACAAAAGATTTCTTTCCTTTTTTTATAGACCCGGATTGCACAGGTTCTTAACCCATATGTCTTCCATGTACGAACTCAGTGTCTATACAATGGGAAATGAAGCATATGCCAGTGCATTTCTCAATAAAATCGATCCACATCGTAGATTATTCAAAGGAAAGCTTTTAACAAGAGATGGAAATGGATGTATTTTAAAGAAAAAATTAAGCAGACTTTACCCAACAAACAAATCACAAGTGCTTATTTTAGATGATTGTGCAAATGTATGGGATAATTGCTCAAATCTTGTCCAAATCAAGCCATATTACTATTTCAAAAATATAAAGCAAATCAATCCTTTGTCTTATGCAAAACCTATCAAGAGTCAATTCTTTTCCATTGTAAATAATTATTCATCAAACAATAGTAGATATAGCTATGATGAAGGTAGTCAAGATGAATTCAAACTTGATGGTGGCAGTGATTATGATTTCTTGGTGCCTGCAATACCCATCACTGATAATGATACTTTTTCCATTTCTTCAACAAATTGTACAAACAAATCCGATACTTTTTTCGATAAAAGTATTGCTGATATTATACCCGAAGCTAAAGAAAACGATGATACACTTGAGAATGTCGGAAAGGTTTGTACAATGTAGATTTTTGATTATCAAATGACAACAAAACTGACGGTATTTATGTAGATATTGAAAGATATTCATACTATTTATTTCAGCGATTTAAATTGCAACAAACAACCAGACGTTGTGAGTATCTTACAGTCTTTATGTACTGAAAGAAGAACACTAAGAAGAAAAAGAAGCACTGGTAGCTCTGAACCTGATTTTATTCAAAGCAAAAAATGCAACACAATTTGTCGCTCTACTTCTTCCACAACTTTAACCATACCATAAAAGATTAAATTCGTTGCTATACTTATTTATTTATTCAAGCATTAATAAATTTCGATTGATTATATACAAAATGAAACAGTACTAATAAAATTTGTAGTATTCATATATTCTTTCATTCATATATACAACAAAAAAGCCTCAAATGTAGCTATTACTATCAAAAAAATGATAGACAAGCGATCCATTTTAATAAAAAATCTCAATTTTAAGACTCCAGACGCCAAAGCGGGTGTTAAAATTTTGACAGATTTTTTTTTTTTGGTTTTGACAAAATTGCCATTTTTTTTTTGTTTTTTTTTTGTTTTCCATCTTTTGGAACTATTATTACAAACAACAACAAAATTAAAAAATACATACTTGTACAGAATTAAAATCTCTATTTAATCAGGTAAAAAACAAAAATTATTTACTGCTAACATATTAAGTAAAAATTCTTTAATCAAAAAATCGTTTTTAGTTTAAAATTCGATTTTTTGGTTAATTAGCTGTCAAGCTGAATGTTGTATATGTTACTATGTACCAATAGGTACATTTTGTTCTCACAATGTTCAATATTTTAACCATTGTTTTAGTGCTAAAAATTGAAATTTCTAAATTTCGGTGATTTTCATGAGGGTATACAAGGAAAAAAATCAGAGGTCAAATTGTCAGCTTGTTTTTCTGAATTTTCAGATTTTGCATGCTTGAGCACAGTAAATTTATGTATTTTCCGGATTCAAAATGTTGTATATAACAACTTGTAGCCCAAATTTATTGCGTATTCGTCTATAAATTTGTAGCCAACTATCGAAGAATTAGTTTAATGTATTGAAACTGTATTATTAGTGTCGAAAAAAGGGGTTTTTTCTCTGAAATCTGAACCCAATTGTTTAAATATCATCTGAAAGATGTCTGAATAATCATTCCGGACTTTATTTATCCAGCAATGCGCAGATGAAACTATCCTGTGATACCCCCAAAAAAAAAACTGGGATCTTGAATACAAAAAGGTCCTAAAGATCACCTTGTAAGAGAGGTTTGAATAGACATTTCGATATGATAAATGTACCACATCTTTCTCATTTTTATCAAGTATTATAACACAATGGATAAAAGATAAATACAAGTGAATGATTATTATCTTTTTTCCGTATTCAAAGTTTTTCTTACGTACACCTAACGTGATTTTGCGCCCTAAATTTACTAATTTGGCCTCGTACAACAATATCCATCTTAGTTTAACAAATGTTGTCTAGTCCTTTTATCTTGCAATTAGGGACCATGTCTTCAAGTAATTGTCATAAAATAAAAACAAATCAACCAAGTTACAATGATAAGACTCTATTTGATATACACAGCTTTAATTTCTTTCTACTCTATTGAGACAAATGAAAGATATCAAACCATCAAAAGTTTCAGATTTATGCGGAAGGTTTTTTAATCAAGCGAGCTAAACAATCACAAAACTCCGAGTAGTTCTTGATATTTAATGTATTGATTCATGTGTTTGTTGGTGCGAGTTGGGCAGAGTTGCCGCAGCAGAATGTACATGTGTGAGTGTGAGTGTGAGTGTGTGCGAATATGAAAGAAGAAGAAATTCAAGAGAGAAAACGAATTTCTTTTGTTCAACTCCAATTTCATTTATATTATAAAATGGGTATGTTGTATGATATATAACATATGCACCCATCCATCTATTCAAAAAAAATAATGGATGTTTGCAGATAATTATGAATTACTAACTGACTCATACTCTTTTTTTCTGTATATTTAAACGACGTTTAGTTGTAAGTAGATTATGCATAAAAGTATGAAAAATTCAAAAGTTTAACAATATCCATTTAGAATTTCACAATTGAAGAGATCCGTGGTTTGATGGACAAGGTTACCAATGTTCGTAACATGTCTGTTATTGCTCACGTCGATCACGGTAAGTCTACTTTGACTGATTCCTTGGTTTCCAAGGCTGGTATTATTTCTTCTGGTCGTGCTGGTGAAGCCCGTTTCATGGATACCCGTAAGGATGAACAAGAACGTGGTATTACTATCAAGTCTACTGCTATTTCCATGTATTTCAAGATGGAAGATGAGGAGGGTCTTAAGGAAATTGCTCAAAAGACTGACGGTTCCGCTTTCTTGATTAACTTGATCGATTCTCCTGGCCACGTTGATTTCTCTTCTGAAGTTACTGCTGCCCTTCGTGTTACTGATGGTGCTCTCGTTGTTGTTGATTGTATTGATGGTGTATGTGTCCAAACCGAAACTGTCTTGCGTCAAGCTTTGAATGAACGTATTAAGCCTGTTATCTGTCTTAACAAGGTTGATCGTGCTCTTCTTGAACTCCAATTGGATAAAGAAGAACTTTACAACTCTTTCGCTCGTACTATCGAATCCGTTAACGTTATCATCTCCACCTATGTTGATGAAGCTCTTGGTGATTGTCAAGTCTACCCCGAAAAGGGTACCGTTTCATTCGCTTCCGGTCTTCACGGTTGGGGCTTCACTCTTCGTCAATTTGCTAACCGTTATGCCAAGAAGTTTGGTGTCGATAAGTCCAAGATGATGGGTAAGCTTTGGGGTGAAAACTACTTCAACCCCAAGACCAAGAAGTGGACCACCAAGAGCACTGATGCTTCTGGTGCCCAACTCGAACGTGCTTTCAACATGTTCATTTTGGATCCCATCTACCGTCTTTTCGATTCTATCATGAACTTCAAGAAGGATCAAACCAAGGTTCTTTTAGAAAAGTTAGAAGTTTCCCTCGCTAATGATGAGAAGGATTTGGAAGGTAAGGCTCTCCTCAAGGTCGTTATGCGTAAGTTCTTGCCCGCTGGTGATGCTCTTTTGGAAATGATCTGTATCCATCTTCCCTCTCCCGTTACCTCTCAAGCTTACCGTTGTGCCCAATTGTACGAAGGTCCCAATGATGATGAATGTGCTATCGGTATCCGTGCTTGTGATCCTAAGGGTCCCCTTATGCTTTACGTCTCCAAGATGGTTCCCACCTCTGATAAGGGTCGTTTCTACGCTTTCGGTCGTGTCTTCTCTGGTACCGTCCGTGCTGGTATGAAGGTCCGTATTCAAGGTCCCAAC
The DNA here is from genome assembly GCA_027405735.1 of Mucor racemosus. NCBI lineage: Eukaryota > Fungi > Mucoromycota > Mucoromycetes > Mucorales > Mucoraceae > Mucor > Mucor racemosus. The sequence continues at coordinate 285,080 of JAPEHQ010000014.1, read as the reverse complement.
TATGTTCCTGGTTCCAAGACTGATCTCGCTGTCAAGTCTATTCAACGTACTGTTCTCATGATGGGTCGTAACGTCGAAGCTATTGAGGATTGTCCCGCTGGTAACATTATCGGTCTTGTTGGTGTTGATCAATTCTTGGTCAAGTCTGGTACCATCACTACCTCTGATATTGCTCACAACATGAAGGTCATGAAGTTCTCTGTCTCTCCTGTTGTTCGAGTTGCTGTCGATGTCAAGAACGCTAACGATCTCCCCAAGCTTGTTGAAGGTCTTAAGCGTCTCGCCAAGTCTGATCCTTGTGTTCTTACTTTCACTTCTGACTCTGGTGAACACATTGTTGCCGGTGCTGGTGAACTCCATCTTGAAATTTGTCTGAAGGATCTCGAAGAAGATCACGCTCAAGTTCCTCTTAAGACTGGTGACCCAGTTGTCCAATACCGTGAAACTGTCACTGCCGAATCTACCATTGATTGTCTTTCCAAGTCTCCTAATAAGCATAACCGTATCTACATGCGTGCTCTTCCTTTGAACAGCGACCTTGCTGATGAAATTGATGCTGGTAAAATCACTGCCAAGGATGATTTCAAGGCTCGTGCCCGTATCCTCGCTGATAAGTACGAATGGGATGTCACTGAAGCTCGTAAGATTTGGTGTTTCGGTCCTGACGGTACTGGTGCTAATGTCATTGTCGATGTTACCAAGCAAGTTCAATATCTCAGTGAAATCAAGGATTCTTGTGTTGCCGCTTTCCAATGGGCTACCAAGGAAGGTCCTATTGCTGAAGAGAACCTCCGTAGTTGTCGTTTCAACATACTTGATGTCACTCTTCACGCTGATGCCATTCATCGTGGTGGTGGACAAATTATCCCCACTTGTCGTCGTGTAGTCTACGCTTCCGTTATTACCGCTACTCCCGGTATCCAAGAGCCCATCTATCTTGTCGAAATCCAATGTCCCGATTCTGCTATTGGTGGTATTTACTCTTGTCTTAACAGACGTCGTGGTCAAGTCTTCTCTGAAGAACAAAAGCCCGGTACTCCTATGATGGCTGTCAAGGCGTACTTGCCCGTTAATGAATCTTTCGGTTTCACTGCTGACCTTCGTGCTGCTACTGGTGGCCAAGCTTTCCCTCAAGCTGTCTTTGATCATTGGCAAATCATGCCGGGTAACCCTATGGAAGTCGGTAACAAGGTTTACGATATCATCCGTAACATCCGTAAGAGAAAAGGTCTCACTGAAGATATTCCCGGTCTAGACAAGTACTACGATAAACTTTAAATGGTTCGTTAATATTTTCCAAAGAAAGATGGAGTTGAATTATAGCAATATCTATTGTCATTTTGTTACATCAAGTAAAATATATAGTTAAAAAAAAAACCGAAAGGATTATAATTAGTATATGAAATAAAGAACCACATTTGCATTTTATTGTCGTTGAAAAAAACATCAAGGCTATGTTCCATATATACTCATTTGAAATTGCATACTTTTGTTATCAGTTGAATGCGACCAGAGTAAAAAGTATCATAGTAATAATGGTAGATGTCATATCTCGATTTGCTATAGAAATCTATTATTATCTCCTGAAGGCAAAAATTAACGTATGAGACTATCTCTGTTAGCACCATCCTATTGTAAACCTACTTTTTGAATGCGTGTATGATAGACAAAAGTAAGGTATATCTACATTTTTTGTTCTGCGAAGAAATATTGAATTTTCATTGAGGAAATAGAATACTTCAACTAAAACTATTAGAGAAAACAACATATTACAGAGGTTTAATTTCAAAGTGTACATATGTCAAATTTGAACAAAAAATTTGAAGCTTTAAGGGCATTGTAAAGTATATAGTAAATCGGGCTAACATGTTAAATAATGCATGTGCAATTTTGGATTCTGCATCGAATAGTATAACTTTCAGATGCTATTTCATTGCAAAATTTACTGTAAATTTGAAGTGAAGTTTTGATGAGGTTTCATATTTTTCTTTTAAATTTAAGCAAATAGATATAGTAAAACTTTCTTAGGTGAGAACATATAAAAATATCTACGGATCGAGGTATTGCTTACAGTTGTAGCTGCATTTTTCATGGAGAAATTAAAAGAATTGTGATTTTTTTTGGGATCTGAAAAAAAACGGCCTATGGATGCTCATGAGGTTTGCCTGGGTGAAACCATCATCCAACATTTTACATCTTTTTTTGTTTTCTCCATCAGAAATTGAGATATTTCAGAAAACTAAATTGTTATAGATACATATGAGTTAGCACTATAGCTCGAGCATAAAAAATACGCTGGTTAATACACTGGATATTTTGAAAATCATGTTTGAATATCAAAAATTGGAGAAAATAAAAGCGTGTAAATTTTTATTTTTATTCAAAAATGATGAACTGCTTGAGACAAGCAGATTCCATCCCTGTATCTCAATACACGATTTTTGCATGATTTTTTTTTTAATTTTTTGCAACTGTCAGAAGGCATTTTAGTACTTCTCGCTCCACTGCGAGCCGAAACATAATTCGTGCCTATATCCTATGAGTTCAAGCGATTAACTGTCATTGAACAACATATAATGGCTTATTCCTAGATCAAAATATTAAATCTGGATTCTTTTAAAAGAAATGCTTGTGGGTTCAATTTTGCAACAAGCCGAGATCCTTAACATATTTAATATTTAACAATTTGTTTTTTTTTTATTTAAAGATTATAATGAAAAGATGGATAATGAATTCTAAGATATTTTAACGACGACTGACACCAGTTCTAACTTCAGGAAATTTCAAAGGGACAACCAAAGTTGCCTTCTTGGCCTGTTTGTTTCCAGCCTCACGACATTCTTCCGCACTAGCCTTCTCAACCTTACAACCTAAACTTCTAAATAGTGATGCAATCTTTGTGGGTTTGAGTAAAAGATCTTTTCCAATATCGTCGATGAGAACGCTATATCCAGAAATTGAAAGAATAAGAGTTAACATGTATAAAAGAATTTTATCGGCCATGATAGGTGTACGACTAGAAAAAAAGAATTAGTAAAAAAAAAAAAATGCATATATATAAAAGATAAACACTTACTAGTTGGCTTCAGTATATCTATCAGCAAGTCCATCAAGAACCAAACTTGAAGGAGTCTTTAAAGCAGCCTCAACCTTTCTACGATTCTTTAAATCACTAGGACGAACACGAGCATAGTATGCCATAAGCAAATTAATATACATGAGAGTACGAACTCTCTTACGATCCTTCTTTCCAGAAGAACCTAAAATTGACATGAGGCGATCATTAACAAACTTGGATTCATGATAAGCCAACAAAGCCTTGACACCTTCCAAAGATGTCTCTTTCAAAAGTTCCTTATAATTCAAGGTTTGAAGTTCTTCGTCAGTGACAATAGACTCAATATCGTAAACTTCTTCAGGGGATTCAGCATCCATATTATGTTCGGGTACAGGCAAAGATAACTCCATTGATTTCTTCATCTCGTCCTTCTTTGGTATATTGACAGTTGCCTTGCCAATTTCAGAATGTAAGGTGTCCATTTCTTCCATCAAATCATCACCCTTGACCAAATTGCGCTCATCACTCTTCAATTGTGATTTAGCCTTGGCAGTACCAAAAGCTAAACCAAGAGCAGCACGAGCAATTTGACCTCTAGCAATGGTACTGTTGGCAACCATATCTGAGTTCAATGCCTTGACAGTTCGTGACATTTTCATAATAGGTGCATTGGTGATGTTTAATGTGTTGTTCTTTTTAGAATAAACACCGACAATATATCTAATAGAATGCTATTAGAAATCTCTCTTTCTCTCAAAATAATGGACAAATGTACATACTTGCACTGGACATTGCGAACAGCGTCTGGGCCAAAGTTGGATGCTTTGAAACTAACTTTATCTGTCTCTCCAGAAACCACACGTTGATATGCCTTTTTAGAAGAAGGGTTAACATCACCATTCTTATAAGCAGAGAAGCTCATATCAGAAGAAGGCTTTGTACCGGGAAATGTAGCTATAATATTAAAATTATTTATTGTAAACATTTTGTCGAATTTCTATAAATGTTGTATGGAAATTTACCCAAATAAGGTGTCTCAACATCGAGCTGTTTTTCTACAATTTCGACTTTAACATGACGAGAAGATGAATGATCGACAGAATTCTTTCTTTTTCCCATTTTGTATATGTGATTTATGGTTTTAGTGTTTATAAAAGTGTATGAAAAAATCTATTTTTTTCATTTACTTTCAAAGAAGGGGTGGCTTGCCATGTCAAAATGGTCACGAAGCATGTCGAATTAGTCGATGAAAATGGGTCCGATGCCCTACTATCTTACTATATTTGGTCCGAGCTTCAATGTGCGCAATGCATAGATATCCCATCAAACACTCCTTTATATAAGAATATTGTAAACCGGTAATAAAAAAAGCATTGCAAAAAAATATGGAGAGAATGAGAAACCGTTCGCTAAACCGACTTTATATGATTAACATCACAAAATTTTCTACATGAAAAAGTGAGTTTGTATATCTACATGTCTTATTTGTCTACTGTTTTAATTTTATTTGTATATCTTTCTTATTGTTTTTCCGATTGTAATACTTTATTTCTACTGCATTCTACTCAACAATCATATTCCATCGCCTTTTCTTCCTCAATTACACTCTAAATTACAAAAATGAATGAAAAAACTCAAATAAATCAAGATCATGATGATGAACACGAAATCTTAATAAACATTGATCCATCAACATCATTACGACCATCACCTCCATGCTATGAATCTACATTAGAAGCACCACCACCACCAAGCTATCTCCAATCAGCCACTCGCTTATACTATAAAAATCAACCTTACATATCTGATTCTGATCAGGTTTTATATAATAATAGTCAAGAATACAGCAACAATTCTGAACAAGACAATGACAGTGACAGTTGGTCGTATATAGCAAAATTACCACTTCATCAACGTTTAGGTTATTACTTTAGATCATGGTTGCATACTGTTTACGATGGGCGCTTAATATTTTTCGCATTTTTTATCTTGGCTGCCATTATTATATTGAGCTTGACGCTATCGTTTATTACTATACCAAGTCTATTCAAGCACTACTAAACAAAAATGCATGTACTCAATAGCTTGGCATATATAAATTGAGTTTGTAAATAAATTGTTACTTTTTTTAACTTTTAACTTCGTATCATTGTCTTTCTGATATACGAGTATATTTTGGGTTTGAATCACTGCATGTTATGACGCATGAATATTAAGAAAATGACAAATAATATCATTGTACTTGCAATGATATAATACTGTATATACTTTTGAAGTTTATAGCTTTCATGCAGCTTTTTTAATGTATCTGAGATGTGTAACTTCGGGCTTATTTCGGACTTGTTTCGGGTGCGTTGTTGAATAAAATATGTGATGTTTATTAAAACTACCGCTATAATGTAACAATATTCTGTAACTATATGTTGTACATGGTTGCGGTTATACATTTAGTCCATGGGTCATCTAATGTAGAAAATCATACTTGGTTAGTATTAAATACCATAAAATTTAGAGGCTCGACTCAATTGCTTTATGTTTAATAAGGCGAATTTTTTTTATCGCAATAGGCTTTTGAAATTCCATGTTGTTTCTTTTTATTGCTTGATAAGCATATAATACGAGACTAATTAGCATGCTATTTTGAAGAAAAAAGATCATCATCAATTAAACCTACTGGAAGTACGGAGCGGTAATGAAATATACTAATCGGCAAATGGCCAAAACTGAGTCGAAAGTGTTACATTTCACAACTTTTTTTGAATTTTTTCTCTACAAATCCCATATTTAACACAAAATAAAAATATTTGAAAATGTGCAGTTTTTTTGTAATTTTTCTCATGGAACTTTTTGTATTAAGCCTTTCTAACAAAATCTATTGATAAATTTAAAGTCAAAATTTCTGTTTTTCTAATAAAAGCTCGTATTATTTGTTACACATATGCATAGATTATTGGCGCCAAGCGATGAGATATTCCTTTGTTGGTATTTTAGTCATGTTTACCCCATGTTAAATAAGTCTCATTTTCCGGGTGAAGTGTTGTAGTTTATTTAAATAGCAATTTTAATGAGATATACCTCATCTAATTTGAAAGAAAAACAGAGAATAAAAAAATGAAAATTTGTACAAGCACTAGTTGATGCCCAGACTCCACGAAATGTAAAGTTCGAAATGTAAATTTGAGCAGTGATCCCGGGCAGAAAAAGGTGCATTATGCTAGTTTGTCTACTTCATGAGATAAACGGATATAGATCAACTCTATTTTGAGAGTGAAAAAGCTCGGTTTTATACTCTCCTGAAAGATATTTATATATGATAAATATTCAACATTTTCTGAAACAGGCTATATCTTGTGCCCAGTTCATTTAATTTTCAAACCTATACATGAGAATCAAAAGCCTATGAGCGGATCAATATTGAATAATATACGTGCATTTTGAATCATTTTTTGCTAGTATATAATTTTTATATGATGACAATGAGTTGGACCAAGTAATTTCTGTTTTTTTTATAGCAGTTACAAAGCTGATTTCAAAAATTACCTCGACCATAATTTTTATTATGGTTTGAATGCCATGTACCCCCAACTTAATGTGCACTATATACTTATATATATATATATATATAATGCATTGGTCTTTCAACAGAAACTCAACATAAAAAGGACGCTTATGTAATAATCTGTAATTTTGGACTAATAACAAAGGTAGATAATATGCTTATAGATATTATTCTTGTTATTATAAATTGGTGATCACTAGATTGATAAAGGTCGATGTTCTTATTTGTAAATTTTATGGATTCGTGCAAGCCACCATCATAGTATCTTGTCTATCAGATTAAGATGTAGATTTGTAGAATATGACATAGAATACAATAGATGTTTTTATTTGTAAATTAGATATTTATTAGTGAATAAATAAAAGTAAAGGGAGTGTAACAAGGCAGATAAATGTACAAGAGATTATGTAATGATTTCCTTGTAGCATTTATATAAGAAATGAGGCAAGATTTTTCATGAATAAAACTGAAATGTTTGACTCGCTACAATGGTGGTTTTAGATTGTTTTCAAATGTTTTCTCCTAATATTGAGTCTAATCACATCAAACCTGCAAAGAAGATGTACTTTCTCCTACATGGACCATTGATATCTGTCTGAAAATAGAAGAGGTAATACCAGAATATAAGTGCACTGGACTAACATTGACCAAGATTGACATAAAATTGATTATAAAAACTGAGCATCCCAACTGAGATATCAATTTTTTGTATTCAAAAAATAGATCTAATTGACTGTTACTCTGTATTTTTTATTTCAGCCAAAAATATTGATTTTTCGTCGAGATAATCAAAATAATAGTCGATATCACGGCTTACAGCTTATGATAACTGGGTTCCAAAATTTATTTTAAAAAATGGACGAAAAATGATGAAAAAAACAAAATCGTTTAATTGATCATGAACTGCAAAGTAAGTCGGCCTAGTATACTAAATGACTTTTGTACAGTTTTGAATTCTGCATCCATCTAAATAAAATTCAGACAAACATTTCACATTAAAGTTTGCGCAAAATGCAATTGAAATTTTTGAGGTTTTTTGAAGATACACATCACTTTTTATAAGCATATTCAAAATATAATAAACGACAATAATGCGCAAAATAATTATCTATCGATCGAGCTATTATTTAACTTTTTAGCTACATTTTTCGTAGAGAAAGCAAGATTTTTGTCCAATTTTTTTTCAGTTTCAGAATTTGGGATGAGGATATACAAAGGGAAAATGGACGCCAGAAATGGAGGTACCTTTTTGTACATATTTTTTAGGATATCTCCACGAAAAATCAATATTTTGAAAAAATCTAAATTGGGTCCGAGAGAGCTTAACGAGCTTAATGACATGAAGGCAAAAAAAATGTTGCTCAATTTAGCCAATATTTTGAAACCTACTATAGAAATGTCAAAAAAAAAAATGAAAAAAAATAAAGGTGCTCAAATTTTTTTTATATTAAAATATGTTATAGAATACTTTAAAACAAGTAAGTTTTATTATTGAAAAGTGGCAGTATAGCTTAATTTTTTCTGGAGATATGAAGCCTCAAAGTTTTCAATCCATTAGCAGTGAAATACGCGTAAAACATCTGAAACTTTAGCACTGAAAAATTAATACCAACTGTAAAAAGTAGGATATTTCCGGATACTTGTTTTTGGATTACAGGCGAGCATCTCAGGTACATTGGCATGTATTTTTTTCTTGGTGTTATTTAGTGAAAACAAAAAGTAGAGCAGGGATGAAAAATGAGACCCAGTTTTCAAGGGAAAAGCAGTGAATTTTACGCGTTTTTGAGTCTTTCGTGAGATATAAAATAAATTTAGTGATAGGTAGCATAATTCGATCAATTTATGTCTATTTAGTAGTATCCAGGGACTAGGGTATATCTTAAAAAATATTTATTATGAGGTTAGTTATAGAAAGAAGGCATACTCCAATTTTGAAGATTGAAACTATCAATTTTTTTTTTTTTTTGAAAATTTAAATTTAATATTAGAATTCATTTCAACTTATCGAGTGTAGTTTTTTTTTGTATACTACAGCAAGTCAAAATAGGTCGTGAAGGACAGAAAGAACAAAATAAATTATAATGTTTTAATTGCTTAATTAATAAGGAAAATAATTACATAAATATCATAGAGTGTGGTTGTTTAGCTTTTACATAGAAAAAAAAATTTAAAAACCATTTTTTTAATATATATATTGTATTAAAAGATATTGTTTTCCTGCGGAGATCGAACGAGATATTGTTAATTATACCAGAAGAACAAAATAGGAAGGTTATTATGCTAGAATCTTCTTGAACATTTATTTAATAGCGAAATTTATAAGATATAAAAAGAAAATAAAATCCAATATCTAAACATTAATCAATTTAAGCTCGGTCTAAAGAAAAGAAGGGTGGGATAGAAAAGAAAAAGAAAGATAGATAAAATATTAAATCGTAATAAAATAAGCAAGAAAATGAAGAGTGGGGATAATAACCTTCCTATTTTGTTCTTCTGGTCTAATTAACAATTCTAGGTCGAGAAAATTCTCAAAAGAATTTATTGAGACCGTCAGAACAAAATAGGAAGGTTATTATGCTAATCCAGAGCCATACCAAATGAGTTTTCAGCATCAAAATATTCATCATCAATAGGAGACGTAGTATCAAGACTAGTGCCACTTGAGAGTACGGTGGTCATGAAGTCGATACGGGCCATCTGATTTTGCTGATAATGGTTTTGGAATGTATCAGATGAAACCCAATTACCAAGAGACAAGATATCCTGCATCGCTACACCTTGATCCAGAGCTTGAGATGAAGCCAAAGACCGGGTTGACACACCCTTTTCCGAGGCAACCAGTGAGATAAAATGATGATGGAGCCAAGAAGAAAGAGTACTCGCACAGATAGGTGTTTTGAAATTTTTGCTGTTGACAAATAGAGCAGTGTCCCTGGAGCGACCTGTCAAGTGAGCGTGATCATGAATAGCCAAGAAACATTGAACTGGACATAACTCAGGATTATCCCGATGAGGATGAATAGCATAAGGTTTGATAATGCGGCGTCCTTTTCGTTTCTCTTTAGGAGCCACAACTGAAAATGTTAAAGCACCAGTAGAGCTATTAACCGAACAGGAGCCAAAAGGTATTCGTTCTAAATTGGAAGGTCGTAGGAAAGCCGCCATGGATAACAGAAAGGCCAATTTGATTTGTAATCGATATACCGTAGTAGAACCGCGAGAAGCAATTTTCTGAGCAAAGGCTAAGGCCGAAGACAAGTCCAAAGTTGGCCTATGGATGAGAGTTGGCGGATCTTGACAAACTAAAGAATTAATATAAGAGTTGAGTAGGTTACTGTGTTTTATAATATTAGGATCCTGATGTAAGTAATTAATAGCTGCTCGAGTTGTTTTAAGGGTTGATGTTTGATAATGATGGGTTGTTCGCATTGTCGAAAGAAAATTAACAACATCTTGAGCAGTAAACTTGTCAAAGGAAACCTGATTTTGTTGAGCAAAGTCTAGGAAACGTAGTTGATGCTTCCTGTAACATTTGACTGTTGCTGATGGTTGGAAGTGTTGATGGAGCAGGTCCTGAGTAGCAGTAGCATTGAGGCCTAAGGAGTATATCCTGTTGCGGATAACATCCAAATGGATAGCTTCCAACTGTTGTGCTGTAGTAGAGGATGGACTGCTAGTGGAGATGTTGTTTGGACATGATATTTGTCCAGGATCAGAGGAGGGCAGATTGCCAAAGCTTGTACCATTGAAAACCAGATCGCACTGGGCCAGAGCGGAACTACCAATGTCACTATTGGTAACCTTTCCATAATAATGATTTTCTTCAATAGTCTCAAGATAAGGTTCCAAGGGGGATTCAGCCATGGGTTCTTCCACTGGGTCCATAGAATTGAGAATGCATCTGTCTGACATGCTCCTGGATCCGGCATCCAAGACACGTACCTTTCGAGGAGGTGAGTCGTGCGTTCCGCGAATACATCTACCAAATGGGGCCCCCAAAGTTGGTTGATTTGCTGAAATGTTGATGGTTTGATTTGCCACTGTTTCTTGAAGGATATTCGTTGAGATTCCATATCTGCTATTGTGTTGTGAATCCCGCTGATGTGTTGTGCTGGAATCATAATTTTGTGATGAATGCACCAATTCGATACTTTGGTTGCAAGTTCCAAAAGAGGGAGAGATCGAGTTCCACCATGTTTGTTAATATAAGATAGAGTATAATTGCTACAATCAAAACTATGGTTATTATACAAGACATTAGATTATTCTTTTTTTTTGTGTTTCTATATCATTTGGAATTTTATCACTTTCCTGGAACATTTCGTGAGTTTACAGCCAGTTCTAGCTTTTCATTGAATAGATATAATTATTATTGCCTTCGATTTGACCTGGTAATCAATAAATATGTCCAACAGTACAGTAGTAAATAATGATATTTGAGTTTAGAATGCGGTTAAATGGAAATATTAGCCTCTAATATAACGACTGCTACCTATATTAAAAACATTAGTCCCTTATGTTATTATGCGTATTCAGATAAAAGAAAAGAATACCAGTTTGGTAATAATCTGATATGCCTTATCAAACGGTGAATATATCGTTGGCATACGAAAAAAAAAGAGAGAAACAGCACACGTAGAAAAGGATTTTCAAGGCTTTACATATTTAATAACGCATTTGAAACCCTGTTAAATTGCACATTTCAGCCAATGTAAAAGCAGCGTTACAACGCCTGAACTATAAACTAAGTAAAATAGGCAGTATCTGTTACTAATAGTAGAAACATAAAATCTTTTACCAGAAAAACCGTCTGTCATGTCATAGATTCATTAAAAAATTGCAAAAGCGAGCCCCTAAAGCGACGCCGTAAGTAAGCATAGCAAGGTTGAACAGCTAAGTCGTCTCTTATACTATTGTATATCTAAGTTTTAAATAAAAAGACGTTTTTTTTTCAACTTTTCTTATACTTAAACATGTACGGTCTTAAAATTCAGTTTTTGTAGCGGACATTTTCGGGTCTCATTTAATCCTTACCAACACTCATGATTTTGATAAAAAAACAGAAAAATCAAATTTTGATACCAAAATCAACGTTTAAATATACTACATTATGAGAGAAAATTGTAGCTATAGATAATACACATTTTATAAAGGCTTAATATTAAATGTTAAGTAATAAAACTTAGCATTTTTGGCCCAAAAACGGATTTTTGATTAAAGGATTTTCATGTAATATTTTGCAATAAAAATGTTTGTTATTTTTTATTGAGCAAATAGAGCGCTAAATTTTGCATATGTGTATATTTTTTGTTTTTATAATTAGTAGTATAATTCACTCTAGATATGCAAAATCAGAAAAAAAAAATTAAAAAATGTCAAAATTGATGATCTGGACAAAAATAATTTTCTAAATTAATATTCCGCTTATAAGCCTTGTAAGTCTTAAAAATAAGAGATTTTATAATACCTCAGAACTTTTTCAAGAACTTACGATGCTGTACCCACTTGTATCAAGCTTATTACTGTAAATATTTGTACATATTAATATTGTATGGTAGTTTATTTGATGATAGTATATGATTTATCGAGACTTTGTAAATTAAAATCAACGTAAAAAGTACCATTTATTAGAATGAATTAAATATGGGTTTATATAGTTATTGGAATTGTGTGATAAGATCTAATGGACAGGGATCCATTAGATGTGACAATAGATATTATTATTAATGTGTATGGATATAACATGTTATGTTTCAGTGGTAATATTGCTATAAGTTATGTTTCATTATTAGTTCCTGGGTGACAGGAACCAGTTACTGGATAGATAAGATCTGTTAGATCTGTCGGAGCTCTTCTATATATCGAATGTTGTAATTCTGATAGATCAGTATAGTCTTTATAATTAATTGCGCTAGAGGTAATCTACATTGAGTTTTAGCCTTACCTCTCCAATATCATAAACATAAACGTTGCCATCACTGGAACCTATTGTCGCCTTTCTGCCCTCTTTGACCAAATCCAATGTATCCAATGCTTTATTAGAACCAACTTATTAAGTACTTACAACTTGTTCCTCGGTATTTGCAGTCAAATTTCATAAATTAAATTGACTGGTTCCATCTACAGTAGTATCAAACGTATCATCAGCCCACCTTATGATAAATGTTAATCTAAAATTAGAAACATCCTAATGTCATTGTAATAAGCTATGGAAAGCTTGATTTTTAATAATACAGCAATTAAATAAAAAAACAACATGATAATAGCATATGGTGAGTATTTAACATCTAAGTAAGTTTGATAAAGCATGCTATTAAACTCTTTTAAAAATCCTAAGGCAAACACAACACCTTGGTTATGCCATTTAGTAGCAATGATTGCACTTAACGAACTACAGCCGTGATTTGATTTAGTGAACTCGTAAATAACGGATTTTTGATTTAATGGACAGTTTGAAATCTCCCGTTTTTTTTTCATAATTTTACTGCCTAAATCCACTGAATAGATTCAGTGGATAGTGGACAATTTCGTTCCTACCAGTCCACTATATTAGTAAAATATAAATACTATTGGATAAAACTGTATTTAGCCAGTAATAGCTTGACCTGGTAGCCATGAAATTAGAAGAAATATGGAGAATAACCAAATCGCGTGCCTAATTTACTTCAGATTTTTAATAAATTTCTTATTACCCACTGTTTAATTCATCTTCTCGAATATGAAAAGCCTTTATTATTAACAATATTATTTAATACTACTATAAACTGGTAACGCCTTTTTATTCTCATTTTTTGATTCAATATTACGGAAAATGGTTTATTTGATTTAATGGAAAATTTGATTTAGTGGACACTTTTCTCCCTCCCAGCAATTCCACTAAATTGAATCTCGACTGTATATAATAACAAAAAATTTATAATCTATAAAAGTTACAGTCATCAATGCTAAAAAATACCAGTTCTAGGTCGAGAAAATTCTCATAAGAATTTATTGAGACCTTCAAAACAAAATAGGAAGGCTATTATGCTATAATCTTGAACATTTATTTAATAGCGAAATTTATAAGATATAAAAAGAAAATAAAATCCAATATCTAAACATCAATCTTCTTTTTCGCTCGGTCATAACCGACTTCTTAGTCCATTCAAACATCTTAAAAAGTATTAAACAATCATGTCCTCAATCGAAGAACAATTTACTGCCATGCAACAACAACTTGCAGCCATTCATGCTCAACTCAATGGTGCTATTATCCCTACTCCTATGCAGTCAGCGGATGACACTGCTACTTCACCTTTACATTTGTTTGATACTCGTCCCCATTACGACTGATCTCCCTCTGATAATAGCCTCATGAATCTCATAGAATTAGATGTTCCTCTACATACATCCAAACCACTTTCGGACGCAGAGCGTAAGTCTATTATCGAGTCTTACCCTCCTATTGCACATGTAGAATATAAGGCTCCTACTACTATTCCTACTGCTGAACGTGTTATGAACAAGGGACAAAAGCATGAAGATAACTCTCTCAAACATCTACAATATCAATTATCCGCTGCTTTTTGTCTATTGGATATTCTCACTCATGAACTATTTATGATACTGGTAATCCTAATCTAGAACGCTACAGCGCAATGTTGCGGGATATTCGTCGTCTCTTGGTTCATGTCTGCTCCTTAATAACTCAACAACGTAATAATATTGCCCTTCGAGCTATCAATCCCGCTTTCTCTTTGAAGCCTAATCAAGAAACCAATTATACACTCCCCTTGGATGAATTCTAAACTACTTTGATTCAACAAACCGCAGCAAGAAAGGCTACTCGTGAAGCAACTGCTAATCGTCGTCAACATCGTCGATTTACTCCTGGTAATTCAGAATCTTCTAGTACTTTCTCGACGGTTTCGGACCAACAGTTTTTTCGGCCAGGTCCACCCTCCCAGCAGGGTGGTTTCAACAACAACTTCAGCAACAACAACAACGACAACAACACCAACACCAACAACACTATCAACAATAGAACCCGTAGGTAGTCGTCTCAGCAAATTTTATCAGGCGTGGACAGAAATCTCCACACCTCCATTTGTCACCAATATCATCAAAGATGGCTACAACATTTCTTTTCACATAATACCACCAACCTCAATCACACCATTTTCAGCCAAACAAGCTATTCAAGATTTACTGGAAAAAGCAGTAATAGAAAAAGTCTCACCTCAACAAGTTCAGGAAATTCCAGATTATTATAGTTCCATGTTCGTCATTCCAAAGAAGAATGGTGGTGTTCGCCGGGTGTTCAATCTCAAACGATTGAACCAATATTTGGAAGCCCCTCATTTCAAAATGGAAACTATCAAAGAAGTTTCAATTAAGATCAAACCGAAAGATTATCTCGTCTCAATTGACTTATCCGATGCTTTCCTTTATATAGGTCTACACCCAGATTCCAGACGTTTCTTACGCCTGAAATGGAAAGACCAAGTTTACCAGTATTGTACCACCGCCTTTGGTTTGGCATCAAGTCCCTTTGTCTTTACCAAAGTTTGCAGGCCCATCTTGAAACACTTGCGCTCTTAAGGCATCAGGATTTCTGCATACTTGGACGACTGGCTCCTCATAGCCAACAGCAAACATCTGGCTCTTCAACAGGCTCAGACAGTGATTACTCTACTTCAACGGTTAGGATGGCTCGTGAACTTCAAGAAATCAGTCTTGGACCCAACCCAACGATTAGAACACCTTGGCTTTGTATTGAATACCCAGTCCATGACAGCAACTCTACCTCTCACAAAATTACGAGATATTCGACGCTCCATCAAACAGGTATTAGACAAGCCCAACAGACAAACTCCCCGGGTGGTGAACAGCCTTACGATGAGGATTCAAGCAGCAACTTTTGCCATATTTTCAGCTCGACTGTACACCAGGCATCTACTCTATTAAAAGAATCAGGTGGCGAAGAACGAGACAGACTGGGATCGAACTCGACCTTTGGATTATTCCAGCTGAAAGGAACTTCAATGGTGGTACCAAAACTTACAACAATGGAACGGCCGCTCTCTTCTTCCTGCGACACCGGCTCAAACTGTGTTTGTGGATGCAAGCAACACAGGTTGGGGTTGCAGCTGGAAACATAATCGGGCCCATGGCTACTGGACGCCGGAGGAGGCGGCAAAATCAATCAATTGGCGGGAGCTCAAGGCGGCTCATTTGGCTCTCAAGATGTTCCCTCTCCCGGTGAACTCCACGGTGCTGATCAGGACAGACAACACTACGAGTCTTACTTGAAAACATATCTTTTTACAGCTGACAATCCGTAAGCTAAAATAGTAAGTTTAAAGAAGGTTAATTTGTTTAGATTTTATGTGTGATAAAGTAACATATATAATATTAGATTTGGCTTGCATATAAATTTAAGCAGTAAGTGTTATTTAAGTTTATGCTCGAGCAAAGTCAATTGTTGCTGTAAACATTATAATAACTATAAACATATTTACAAATGATGATAATCTTAAATATATTGGCTCTTGCATGTATTTCTCTACATCATCAACGTATTGAATTGTATTGTCTATAATCCATATTTATTAATAAAAACAAATCTAATTTAAAAACCCATTCCAATAAAAAAATGCAATGGAATTTTGAGAACGGCACGATGATGCTCATGTACAGTACAAACCAATTTGTGCCCATACAATTAGCTCATTATGTTCATGGTCAGATTTTATTATTATGCACAAATGGGAATAATGATATGCTTATGGGCAATTCTACTATTATGCACACATGGGATTAATGTCATGCACACGGACAAAATCTATAATTCTATACACACAGGCTTTTTGTTATTCTCATGTGCAGTTTCTTTTGTTGTGCCCATGTGCATCTTGTAATCTTTTTAGCCATTATTTAGTGGGCGCAACAACTCATCAGGCTATAGTGTGCAGCCCACCTGGGCACAACAAAATCATCTTGTGCAGCACAGGTCGGCCGTAGTGCCTTTTATATATAAATCCTTTAAATTTGTGATTTTATGGACTTTTTTTGAATCCGGTTATATCATTTTATACTTTTCAAGTTAGATCCGTTATTAGGCTAATAATGTTGTAGGTTGTATTTATGTTTTACTTAAAATAAGCCTTTGAATAATTAATAGCAATACAGTCGAACTTAATTTTTGTAGGAAATTTCGATACCTGCATTTATAATAGCTGCTTGGAATATTTAAACAGCCGCGTCCGGGCTGTCCGATAATTTTTTCTAGAGATTTAAAGCTTGGAAGTATCATTAGATGGCCGCTTCCGGAGATTGTTCGGCTTGTTTTGGAAGAGTTATCGGTTTTCGAGGATATTAAACAGCCAATTTTGAAGCCAATTCCATTTCTAACTCATATTGGAATGTAATTCTTATAAATAGTCTTTTAAGCCAAGACCTAGAAGCTCTTGGTTCTTTCTTTTACCATTAGTTTTTTTAGTAATAAAGCCTACGTTCTCCATGTAAATGTTACTAGTCTTTATTATTATTCTTTCTATAAATAAGATTGTATGTATCCATAAACTCTCAAGAGTGACCATTGGCAAAAATATGAATCATATATTATATTGTATGCCACCAAGTACCATATGTTATCACCTTCTAAAGTATCAATACATCTTACAATCTATTGATTACAACATGTATTGAAATGCAAAGTCTTGATATCGGATACTATAAATAAGAAACTTCTAGCGTACTAAGTTTATCCATCAGAAATTAAAAAGTACTTTTGGACTTCAATTATGACACCATATTATTTCATCCCAGCGGTTAATTAATCGAATAGCTATCAAATCAATATCCAAGCATATTTAGCGCAACATTGAAACAAGGCAACTTATAAGCTCTGCAAGCGCGGTTAAATCATGATTGATCCATTTCATCCATAGATTACTATCAAAAAGATCTAATGGTTCAATAGTGCCTTAAATTACATCTCAAGGTCTCAATATCAAATTAATATAAAAGGCCATACTTTTAATATCTAAATAAACGATATCTTGTTTTTATTGTACAGTTGAAGAAATGATTCATTACTCATTCTCTTTTAATTATATTCTTTTTTAAGTATTATTTATCAAACATGAAAATATACGACACAACACATGGTTTTATTATTGGACAAAAATATCATGTTTTGCCGATGGTTTCCTCAATTCACAGTGATCTGTGAGAGTAAAAATATAAATTTTTATGCAGAATATATGTAGATCTACTATCATGTATAATTGGAGATTAATTGGATCAATATTCGCAAGGATGAGGTTTTTTTCTTTGTTTTCTGCAGTTGTAAATATTAGTTTATTATTTTGTAAAGCTTAAAACTCATTATCCAGGGCTTAATTTCTGTACTCAAAATATGGATTTAATTGATTGCTACTCTGTATTTTTTGTTTCAGCCAAAAATATTGATTTTTTGTCAAGATAATCAAAATAATAGTCGATATCACGGCTTACAGCTTATGATAACTGGGTTCCAAAATTTATTTTAAAAAATGGACGAAAAAAGATGAAAAAAACAAAATTGTTCAATTGATCATGAACTGCAAAGTAAGTCGGTCTAGTATACTAAATGGCTTTTGTACAGTTTTAAATTCTGCATCCACCTAAATAAAATTCAGATAAACATTTCACATTAAATTTTGCGCAAAATGCAATTGAAATTTTGGAGGTTTTTTGAAGATACACATCACTTTTTATAAGCACATTCAAAATATAATAAACGAAAATAATGTGCAAAAAAATTATCTATCGATCGAGCTATTATTTAACTTTTTAGCTACATTTTTCGTAGAGAAAGCAAGATTTTTGTCCAATTTTTTTTCAGTTTCAAAATTTGGAATGAGGATATACAAAGGGAAAATGGACGCCAGAAATGGAAGTACCTTTTTGTACATATTTTTTAGGATATCTCCACGAAAAATCAATATTTTGAAAAAATCTAAATTGGGTCCGAGAGAGCTTAACGAGCTTAATGACATGAAGGCAAAAAAAATGTTGCTCAATTTAGCCAATATTTTGAAACCTACTATAGAAATGTCAAAAAAAAATGAAAAAAAATAAAACTGCTCAGAATTTTTTTATATTAGAATATGTTATAGAGCACTTTAAAACAAGTAAGTTTCATTATAGAAAGTTGTTAGTAAAGCTTAATTTTTTGCAGAGATATGAAGACTCAAAAATTTTGAATATTAAGTAGTGAAAACACAAAGGCAGAATTTTGAAGAATTTATTGAAGCTAAAAACCCATAATGAATCAAAACCTGTTAATATAGCGCTTGTATTGAACATCTAAGCTGCATGCTCAATTTTTTTTTTTTTTTTGGTTATTTTTAATTGAAAAATGGTATACCTCGATCTTAAATTCAGTCTATTATTATGAAATGAATTTTCATAGTATATAGAAAGTGATTTTCACCAGCTGTTCCATCCAAGCTAATTTCAAGAAACAACAATCATATGTATATCGAAAATTGAAAACAGCATTACTATTTAAAAATACTTTGTGTACTATCAGTGATTATACTTCTTGTTTTACTAATTGTACAGATATTATATCGATTGTATCAAAGGTTCGCTCTGAAATATATTATCAATAAAATTTTATATGCACAAATGTATATTTAAAAAAGACTTTATTCTTTAACAAAATCATCATCATCATTATCATCATAATTATGATGTAAATAGGATGCTTTTGCTTGTAATGAACGTATGAGATCATGAGTTCTTGTGTCTAATGTACAAATTGGAATATCTTCTTTTGGTGAGATATTATGTCTAGCCAACATTCTCTCTATAAATAAAATGGCAGGGTCAGCAAATATAGCTCTTACTTGACGTAAAATGAGTTGAGATCTATTCAAATTAATTTGACATATAGATTTCACTTCAGGAATTTGACAAGACCTTTCAATCATGAGATATAAGTGTGTGGTCAACATGATGCCATACACAGGACTATAATGGCAGCCAATTGTATCCATGTATGTGAGTGCTTCCAAGATTAGGGTATAATTATTAAGTATAGTTAAACAACCAACTACAACATAAAACTCTAATTCATGGTCTTTTTCAGTTGCAAATTCTGTGATATTGGTCGTTTTCAATTTTGATGGATCAATTGTCGTAAATGGTAGTGTTGTATTTGTTGTATCAGCTACATGCATGATCCTTTGATAAATATTGTTCAAATCAGCGCATCTCGAAGCATCTTCATCTTTTATAAAAGAATCAAAATATCGCTTTGGTATAAATGGCACTTGAGCGAATATTTGACTATGGCAATATAATTCATGTAATAGTAGTGATTCGAAATTCGATTTCATATTCCAAGCTTGATTTGGTTTATCGAAATCCAATTTGAATATATCTGGTGTATTGAAGTATGTTTGAAATAATTGTTCATCCAATCCTGATTCTAATGCTTTTGGTGATTGAAGTGAAATCATATAAGCTGATTTCAGCAATTCCATTTTACGCAACATAACTATACGACAGTATTGTGAAAAAAACTGTATTTTTCTTGGTGAATTTTCATTTGGTAATGGTTGTGGAAAATCAACATGCCAATCTGCAACATCAATCAAACCAGTTTGGCCTGTTGTATTGTAATCAGCATAATAGTCCGCACATAGTAACATCCATCCTAATCTTCTTAATTTTTCTTTCTGATCTGATTCTTTTGTGTGTTGTCTATCCAATTTATGTAAATCCATCGCTAATGCCATTCTGATAGACATTGTTAATAAAGGTGTTTTTATCCGTGCTTGAGAGAATAAATGCATATGACCCTGTGGAAACAATGATAATATAAACATTGACTGTACAACTGATATATGATGCACATCAAATAAATCTTGTAATAATTGACGAGCCTGAGCATAATACGCGTGCATCAAGGCGTTTGCGACAGAGATCAGACCTCTATGATGTACTGTTGTGTGTCGTATCATTAGAGTACATATACTGAGAATTAGTAATGTTTCAACTGTGTGTTCTTTTGCAGCACCAGGTTGGGATAAAATCATTTCAGTATTTGCAATTAGACTAGGAACGTCCAAGAAAAATGAGTAACCACAATCAATAAAACATTGAACACAATGTCTCATCAATTGCATTGAATGATATTGTTCAAGTTGTTCTAAACGCGGAATTGTCATCACAGTTGATAGACGTAGTACAGGCTCAATTATATGTCGAAATAATGCATTGAATTGATCTGAATTCACCTTTTTCTTGTATTTGAATTTAGGTGGTTGAGGTTTTACATTGATTCGAATTAATTCCAATACTTTCTGTAATCCAGATACTGTTAAAATGCTTGTATCCAAGGTCATCATAGTAGGTGTAAGATTCAATTGCCACGTGACAGCATTATCTTGCTCTTCTTGATCTTGCTGTTCACCTTCCTCGGTGTCATCATCGGTCATAGTAACAACATCTTTATTTAAAGTATTATCAGCATGTTTTAATATTTGAAGAGCCTCTTTCAAGAATTGGTCTATTAGTACTGAACTGCTAACGTTTTTATCTTTTTTAGAGAAAGACAATGGCAATATACGCTCATGAGCTATCATTTACAATAATATTTAGAAGCTATCCAAGATAAAAAAAAAAAAAAAAAAAAAAAGAGGTTTTAAAAAGAGAGGCATGGATTTAAAGTTTTATTTAAATGTATTCAAAATGTACGGTACATAGTTATTTGTACAGGGTATTAAAAGTCACTGTTACAAGTGATTATAAACTTCGTTCTGCTGCTGCTGGAACATCGTTCAAACCCAGTGATTGGGATACAATGCCATTCTTGATTCATATACTAATTGAATTGACAGGCATTTACTAATATTCCTTTCTAAATCCATCATTTTATCAGAAATGAAAAGTTATTTTAGCAAATGCAGATGAAAAAAAAAAGAGTGCTAAAGTAACCTTAATTGTTCTAAATTGCTCGTAAATTATGATTTGATTAAGGGGGTCAACCTGTTGTTTAATCAATAGCCAATAAATTATACCGTACGTACCGGAAAACTGTTCAGTAATGGTAATTCTCTCCATTCTCTATTTCCAATATCGTATTTATTGCTTTTTATTTATTTGTTTCCAAAAAAAAAACATAAATGTATTGATTAAAGAAAATATTATATACATTGGTGTGAGAGGAGGGGGGGGGGGTAATAAGAAAACTGCAACTTATTTCTTATGTCGTCCTCTCATTTTCATTAAACAATTATTACAATACCATTTTCCTTTTGGTACGGTTTTGAGATCAACGCATGCTAAATGGAACCATTCAACTTCACAATCTGTATTATCACACGCTACCATTTCGCCATAAGAAACCTGTTGACAGTAACAATAAAGTGGTTCATTAGGATCAATTGGTAGATCTGCTGGTACAACTGTTTTGGGCTTTCCATTGCTATTTTTGTTTGTGTTGTAGGTACTCTTTGCTTTCTCTTTTTCAAGACTCTTTAAAGTTTTTGATTCCTTCAAAGCTTGAGCACGAACAGCAGGAGAAGGAGGTGCCCCTCCATTAGCAACATTAGTTTCTTTGGTAGTTTTTCTTTCTATGATAAAACATTAATATATAATACATGTATTTTTTGTGCAAAAAAACGCCTACTCTTGACAACTAAAAATAATGCGGGTTAAATTCAAAATAAATGTGAAATCGTTTCGACACTTACTCTTCTTTTCCCCTTTGGGGTCTTTTCTTTCTCTTTCTAGTCTCTTGGTTGCTCGTTCCCTCACATCAGCACCTTCTTTCAGACTACGTGCTGATGGCTGTAAGCCTGGCAGTGTTGTAATTCGACTATCACCCACTGTTTGATCTTCCTCAAATTTGACTAGGTCAGCATCTAAACGATTACAATGACGATCGACCTATAGAACACATTTAATAAATTGATATAATAATACAGAAATAAACAAACTTACAGCGTCAAAAGTCGATTTTGCTAATGCTACTTTCTCTTCCCCCCTTTTCAATGTTTCTGTTAAAATATTTGTGAGGTTCTTTAATTTATCGAGGCGTGAATTGGGGTCCATTTCTTTTATATTATCGATTAATTCGATAGCATCTTTTGAAACTGTGTCCATCAATTCTATAAAAATAAAGGCTTAATATCCAACTAGCAACCATAAAATGTATTTATCTTTACCTTGTGCATAACCATCTAATTCTCTCATAAGAGTGAAATTCCTTTGCAAGTCTAGCGGAACTGCTTCAATTGCTATATACAAAAAAAAAAAAAAAAAAAGGATGTTTAGTAATCAAGACTCTTGCGCGTCTACTGTGTTATTAATACATTACTGTCAATATAATCATCAAGATAAACTAAATTATCAAAATGTTTGGGAACAGAGTGTGATGGCTTCATTTTTTGTTTATCAAATGAAAAATGCAAGATTGTAAGAAAAAGGAATAATATTGCTAAATGCTTGTATTGTTTCTGGGAGTAATGGAACGACAAAATTTTTGAGATTTTGTAAATGACAAGTTTAAATATCAGCATCCAGTAAGAACTACCCCACTTTGGATGCATATCTTATGGACAAAATACTGGCATTTTACCTGCAAATTCACAAAAATACTAGGCAGAATTTTAGGTGCACTGAGGGTCAAATATAAGTTATGTTTGGTAATCATACCTTAATTTACATTATCTATATTTCAATTCTTCGAAAGAAGCACAATAAAACAACAATTGCTTGCCAAATTGAATCAACGATTCCTAGACTATATTTTCTAAAAAATTTACAAACAATATGGACTATGGTATATTTTAATAAATAATGCATTAATAGCTTTTAAACCATACTTGTTTGAATATGGCATTTTTTTTTATTTTCAAAGCAGGCTTGATTTCTAGAGTTAATAGCTTTTATTTAGAGTACATTGAGCTATGAATTCTAAAAAGGCAGCTTTTCAATTTCCGGTGTTTTTGTAAATGTAAAGCACATTAGCATAGATACATGGTAGATTTTGTACCCGAATGCTGCGTTCTTACCTTTTTACATCCCCAAAATGCAATAATTACGATCAGATTTGATTTTCTTGATGAAATGTACTTTTAATATTAAATTTTATCATAAAATGTATGATATAAAACGCATTAAAGATCAATATTATACACATTTTTCAGATCCATAGCGTTAATCGTCACCAACATCTAATTTGTGTCCTTCTTTTGCTCTGGCCTTGTGCGTTGTGTATTTCCTGGACTTGTAGATGATATTTTATGATTTGGCGTTACATGAATCAGTTTTTGTGTTGAAACGCAGATGCCTGACTTCATAAAACAGCTTAGATCAAAAAACAACTTTTCTTTCAAGGATTTTTATAGCTTTATTCTGATAGTGTAGACAAACTGATTTTTATAATTTCGGCTTACCTACTATATGGAATCTACTATGGTACTTTTTTTTTTTTTTTTGTAAAAGCTATCTGATACTAAATGTATTAAATGCATTTAGGCAAGGTATAGCTATTATTTGTAAATTGCAATTGTCAGCGTTCCTCTAGTTTCTCCAGTCACTTTTTTTTTCTTATTTTTTGTAAAATTTAGTCTCGAGAAGTACATGATACACTTTCAACTCGATAGATAACTCAAGAGGATAAATATGAGCGTTAATTTGAAGAGAAAAGCACCCGAGGAGGAAGAAGAGCCCCTCAAAAGAGTTGCCTCTACCTCTGGCCAAGATGGTTCTGATGGAGAAGATTCAGATGATGGTCTTCAAGTAAGTGTGTCATTGGGAGAGATCATGTCAGACAGACACAACAGGGAGCGTTAAACATATATGTGAATATAGGATATTGTAGACGTTGATTTTGATTTCTATAATCCTGATGATATTGATTACCATGCATTGAAAAAATTGTTGACTCAATTATTCTCTTCTGATGCCGAACTTTTAAATTTGGGTGATTTTGCTGATATTTTGATTGAAGAGAATCAAGTTGGAACCACTGTCAAAGTAGATGACCAAAAATCCGATCCTTATGCAATTTTAAGTATTATCAACCTCACTCATCAAAAGGTTAGTAATACCATTTTTACTCAATCTACTAGACAAAAAATTAATGCAATTTGGTGTTTAGGAAAAAGAAGGCGTCAAGCAATTATGCAATTACCTTTCTAACAAGTGCCCTAAAAAGAATGAAGAACTTTTGAAAGCAGTAAAGAAAATTCTTTCTCTTTCCTCAACAGATAAACATGTTGGTTGGGTTGTGTCTGAGCGTTTTATTAATATGCCCGTTGAAATCATGGCGCCCATGTACACAATGCTTCAAGAAGAGTTAAAGAATGCTGTCAAAGAGGTATGAGAATACAGATGTAATTTATAAACCTGCATACTTAGATAGTATTATAGAAAGAAGCTTATGTATTTGAATGGTACATGTTTATTTCCAAGACCTACAAAGAAGTAACATCTATCATTGATGAAGATGGAGAAGAGCCTCAACAAAAGAAATCCAAAACTTCAACATCGGATTCATCCGAAACCTTTTACTTCCAATCCGAAGATGAAATTATTGCTAAATACGCAGAATATCAATACGATTTCAAGTTTACAAATAATGAAAAGGAACAAGCAGCCGATTCACGACGTGCTTTCTCTGATTTTGGTATTGCACCTTCTCGCAAATTGTTGTTGGTACACAAATCAAAGTTTGATGATATGGTTAATGAAATCACAAAAACTTGCGCATCCACTTCAGCTGCTTAAACTTTATTTCTTTTTACCAATAAATGTATATATTATATTAGATATCATCTCAAAAGTGAATTTGTAGGTTTTGACCATATTTTAACAGAATGATCGTAACCAGCACTCACAAGTCCAACTTCAGAGTCCAATACAATGGAACGAATCATTGCTTCATGGCCGTTTAATGAAGTGATGATACGTCCAGTTTTGGTTTCCACAACAGAAATTGAGTTATCATCACCACCAGAGGCGTAGAAGTACAAGCCTGAAGGGTGCCATACATGTCTTCTGGTAGCAAACTTATTATCTGTTGCGTGAATATAATAATTTTGTATTTGTCTTGATGTTCCAGTTGCGAACAAGATGGTTCTACCACTTTCATGGTCTGTTGTACACAACAGCTGACTACCATCAGATGAAACAGAGATACATATAGGTGAGAAAGAGACCCAATCATCTCCTGTGGCGTTCATGTTGATGCGCTCTTGTTGCATATTCTCAAGGTTGATATAATGTAAATAATTGTCATCACGAACGCCTACAATAAGCGTAGTATTATTGGCAAAACAAATTGTCTCGACGTTTCCGATAAAAGGTCCAAATTGTTTCAAAAGCTTATATTTAGGTAACCCTTCTGAGACATCTTGCTCTGCCTCAGTAACATAAACACACACTGTGCGATCGTATGAAGCTGTGGCAATATACTTGCCAGTATGTGGAGAGAATAAACCACGCACAACATACTTTTGATGATATTTAAATATTTGATGAATCCCTGCTTTTTCGAGATCTTCACCAAAATCAGCTTCAAAAGATGTATCTACAAGTACACTGGTGCCATCCATGGAGGTGGTCAACATCAAATTGGGTAAACTAGGATGAAAATCAATGCTCAAAACAGGTGCTTGATGATGACGATAACTTCTTTGTGAGATATCTGCATTTCCATTACACAACATGTTGCTGATTTTGACGGTTTTATCAATAGAACTTGTTGCTAAAGCATGTGTTTGTGGTTCAATCGCAACAACAAGGATATTGGTATAATGAATATCTGGGTAATCAGATACCATGGAGGTAAAATAGTCGCCATCACCGTCGTTTAGTTCGTTTGGTCTGTAATATAAGCATATATCCATTTAGATGAATTTCGATTAAATATATCTATTTTTTTTTTTTTTTTTTTTTTTTTTTTTTTTTTTACCTTTGAATTTGTAACTGTGATAAATCATTAGCAAGCTGATCTTCATAAACTTGATGAGAAGTTAATGTATCCAAGTGGTGTCGAGCTTCTCTTTTAAAGGCTTCAACTGATTCCATGTAGCCGTGGTTCGTTAAAAACTGCAGCACAGAAGCATGTATTTGAGGGTTGCTGCTGCTTGACATTTTGATGATGGGTTTGTAATTTGGAAAGAAAAGAGGCAGCTGAAAGATAGTAAATGGTTTCGAATTCAATGTGACAGAGGCAAAAGCAATAGTAGGGACTGTAGAATTTGTGAAACCATGAAATTACATCTGAATGCACCTTTTGAACCTTTAAAGAATTCTTTTAAGCATCAAAAGATAAATTAACCTTGATATTTGTTATATCTTTGCTTTTGTGCCTATTTCATCAGCAACAAATTTTTTTAGTTTTTCACCATTATTCGAAAATAACTATTTTATAGTGTTTTTTATGGGGCATAATCGAAGTAATAAGCCTGAAACCACCATTTTTTTCTCTTACTGCAGTCTCTGTAAACTTACTCTCACAAGTTCTGTGTGGAACCAAACAAAAAAAGTTCAAATTTGGTCAAAGTTTATCAGAAAATTTGATAAAAATCAAGGGACACTGTGAAGTTTTCTAGGCGTATGATATTAAATATACTGCTAATCAACTCTTGGGCAAATGCTAATACAGCAACTCACAGAAGGTGTAATCAATAAGGGAATAATCATCTAAATAATATATGCCTTTATGCTTGCGGGATATCTTTATACAGCACCTAAAGAAATACATCAAAACCACTTATTTAATTAATCAAAAACTAAGAAAAAGCTGACTTGATATTTGATATACATTATATCTTTCCAAGCTACTGCAACTTGACATCATTTAAAAACAGCTTTGGGATATACTGTACTTTAGATTCTGCAATACATATGTAGACTGGTCATATTATGCTATGCAACTGTTCCTGAATTCATTTTATATCTCATGAAGGCTCAAAAACACGTAAAATCCACTGCTTTTTCCTTAAAAACTGGGTCTCACTTTTCATCGCTGCTATACTTTTTTTTCCACTAAATAACACCAAGATAAAATTATATGCCAATGTACCTGAGATGTTCAGCTTTAATTCAAAAATGAGTATCCGGAAATATCCTATTTTTTGCTGTTGGTATTAATTTTTCAGTGCTAAGGTTTCAGATTTTTTACGCGTATTTCACTGCTAATGGACTGAAAACTTTGAGGCTTCATATCTCCAGAAAAAATTAAGCTGTACTAACACTTTCTAATAAAGAAACTTACTTGTTTTAAAGTATTATATAACACATTTTAACATAAAAAAATTCTGAGCACTTTTATTTTTTTTTCTTTTTTTTTTGACATTTCTATAGTAGGTTTCAAAATATTGGCTAAATTGAGCAACATTTTTTTTTTATTCATGTTATCAAGCTCGTTGAGCTCTCTCGGATCCAATTTAGTTTTTTTAAAAATATTGATTTTTCGTGGAGATATTCTCAAAAATATGTACAAAAATATACTTTCATTTCGAGCTTCCATTTTTCCCTTATATACCCTCATCCCAAATTCTAAATCTGAAAATATTTTGGGCAAAAATCTGATTTTCTCTACAAAAAATGGAGCTAGAAAATTTCGCAATAGCTCGATCGATCGATAATTTTTTTGCGCATCATTCCAATTACTTATATATTAAATATGTTTATCAAAATTAATGCGTATCTTCAAACAACCTCCAAAATTTCAATTGCATTTTACGCAAAATTTAATGTGAAATATTTGCTTGAATTTTATTTTGATGGATGCAGAATCCAAAACCATACAAAAACTATTTAATACACTAGGTCAACTTGCTTTGCAGTTCATGAACATTTAAACGATTTTGTTTTTTGATTCATTTTTCGTTCATTTTTTACAAATCATTTTTGGAACCCCGTTACTTTTGGGTTTAAGCTGTGTCAAAACTATTATTTTGGTTATCTCGATAAAAAAACAATATTTTTGTTGAAACAAAAAATTACAATTAGCAATCAAGTAGATCTATCTTGTGGATACAGAAATTAAGCCCTGGATAATGAGTTTTAAGTTTTACAAAATAATAATCCTACATCAAATGGTCAGATCACTCAATTACTTTTGATTCTAATTGTTGTGCTCATCATTGTTTCCACCAAGCTCAATGTGTCAAAACCCTAGACTCTCACCCAAACATTTCTACCTCTATTAATAAAAATAACATTAATGAATCCTTTCTAATCTGCCCCCAATGCAGTAAAATATGGGTGCAAAAAGCGATAAAGAATACTGTTAAAATCCTTCTTTATTAAAATATGGATAATGTGCAATAAAATGGTTATTCTACGTCTCTATTTATATTATTTGGTGATTATTTACTATCTTGCAATTGCATTGCAATTGTCAACGATTCCATTAATTTTGAGTATAAATGTTGGGTTGTTTGGTTATTGATTTGGTGGATCAAGAACGGTGTTTTAAATATAGTTTGTCAATCATGCTTTCAGAACAGCCCTTACTTGTTCTACTTGATAAGCATGTACTTTTTGTATCTTTTATTTAGGATATCCCACATTACTTTAGTATTTTAGCATCTCTTATTTGAGTATTATACCCTTGCTATCTTTATGCAATTGTCTATTTACTATATAGTCTTATCTTTGATAGCATGGTTTCAAATGAGATGACATTTAATTTAGGTATTTTATGATGGGAATCTAGCTTAGTTCACTTCACCCAATTCCAATGTTGATATTAAATTTGTGTCCTATGCTACTATCAAGAAAGATGTTTCTAAAATAGTTCCTGCTATATCAATGCGGCCGAAGTGATTCGTATAGCTGAATGCCCCATATCCAACTCAATTGCTACTGCGTCCTCCTCCAATAATACGGAATTGACAGCTACAGAAGAAGACTAACTACTCAAATGTTCCGGAAAAGTATTATAGCAAATCCTTTGAAGTCTTTAGTAAGAAAAAAGCAAACACACTACCACCTCATAGAATCAAAGTCATCCATATAATACTCCAAATTATATATTCAGTTTAAAGTTTGACAACCAATTGATCTATTACAATATCGTTTATTTAGATATAAAAGTATGGCCTTCTTTTATATTGATTTGGCATTGAGATCCTGAGATGTAATTTAAGGCACTATTGAACCATTCACTATGAAGCAAAAATCTCTTAATTCTCTTAATTGTGCCATATTAAGACAAAATTCAAAAAATTAAGCAGTAAATATTTTCTTATTTTCCTTAATGTGGCACAATTAAGAGAATTAAGATAGAGACTTTTTCTTCATAATGATTAGATCTGTTTGATAGTAATCTGTGGATTGAAATGGATCAATCATAGTTTAACCGTTCTTACATAGCTTGTGAGTTGCCTTGTTTCAATGCTGCGTTAAATGTGCTTGGATGTTGATTTGATAGATACTTGATTGATTAACTGCTGGGATAAAATAATGTGGTGTCATAATTGAGGTCCGAGCGTTCTTGGTAATTACTGGATTAAACTTAGTACGCTAGAAGTTTCTTACATCTGATATCAAGACTTTGCACTTCAATACATGTCGTAGTCAATAGATTGTAAGATGTATTAATACTGTTGATTATAAAGTAAGACTATATTATCGTCAAATGAACTACCATATAATATTAGCATATATAAATATCCATAGCAATAAGCTTGATACAAGTGGGTACAGCATCGTAAATTCTTGAAAAAGTTCTCGTGTATTATAAAATCTCTTATTTTTAAGATTTACAAGGCTTATAAGCGGAATATTAATTTAGAAAATCATTCTTGTCCAGATCATCAATTTTGACATTTTTTAATTTTTTTTTTTCTGATTTTGCAAATTTAGAGTTAATTATACTACCAATTATAAAAGCAAAAAATATGCACATATACAGAATTTAGCGCTCTATTTACTCAATAAAAAATAACAAACATTTTTATTTCAAAATATTACATGAAAATTCTTTAACCAAAAATCCGTTTTTGGGCCAAAAGTACAAATTTTCATTACTTAACATTTAATATTAAGCTTTTATAAGATGTGTATTAGCCATGGCTACGATTTTCTCTCACAATGTAGTATATTTAAACGTCGATTTTGGTATCAAAATTTGATTTTTCTGTTTTTTGATCAAAATCATGAGTGTTGGTAAGGATGAAATGAGTCCCGAAAATGTCCGCTACAAATTCTGAATTTTCAGACTGTACGTGGTTAAATATAAGAAAAGTTAAGAAAAAACGCATTTTTATTTAAAACTTAGATATATACCATAGTCTAAGGTCTAACAGACTTAGCCGTTCGATCTTGCTATGATGCTCAATTACGGTGTCGCTCTGCGGGCTCGCTTTTGCAATTTTTAATGAATGTATTATGATATGACAGACGGTTCTGGTAGAAAATGTATGTTTCTAGCAAATCCATGGGATACTAAACTTATTTAGTGCTGGGTAATATTATAGCTGTAGTATATTTTGAAACTTGCGGTCAATTTGGATCAATATTTATTGATTATTATTACAAGCATCTTTTCAGTGGCTTCAATTTTTTTAAGCAGAGGAAGATGGGTTCTTGTCGAAAATGATGATATGCTTCTTCAAAAACAGTTGTAAGCTAATGAAATCAAGATACAGTGACCCCCAAAACTGTCCCAATGTTTCTTAGTTTTAAGTTTAGTATGATTTTCAGGTACAACAAATATATTTAAAGTACGACATATTTTATATATTTCGGAAGATCAATTAATTTCCTTTTATATTAAATTAAAAAAATCTTGAATTTTATTGGTCAATTGAATTTATACCCAATTTGGGACAGTATATGCATTGGGACAGTTTTGAGAGCCATTTTTGATTTTTAGATAATCGATGATTGTAGAACCATAATTTGCACTAGTATCTTGAACGCTTGGAAATCAGTAAATAAACACCTAATTAGGTAAAGAAAATAAAAAAGATGCATATTTCATATACAGATTCTGGTGCTTTGGCCTATTGAAAATTAATATGAAAAAACTTCAGGAGAATAAGGAAAATGATGCCATTAGTCTTTTAAACACCGGTAAATCAGTGCGCCAAGTTGCGGAAATACTGCATGTAGGTAAGCCTGTTGTGGAAAAAATTAAAAAACGGTGTTGCACAAGTTTGGGTGTGTCTAAAAGGGGTCGACTTAAATTTCTGTTTGAATCTGATGAAAGGTTTTGTGTTCGCCAAGCAACAAAAAAAGCAGTCAAAAATTCAAGTAACATTTTAAAATACTTGAGAGTAATTTCGGAGTTAATAAAAGCCCGGAAACTGTCCGAAATCGCTCCGTAGGGGGAGCATAGGAGCAATTATCAAGCCTAAAAAACCTATGCTGTCTCCGGCTAATATTAAAAGGCGTTTAGAATGGTGTCATCTTCGCAAGGATTGGACTTCCGACGAACGGAAAAGGGTGATTTTATCAGATGAGACCAACATTAATAGATTTAACTTAAATGGAAGAAGCTGGCTTTGGATTTGAGACGGTGAGAGCTTGAAATCTAATTATGTGAAGATGACCGTTATAGATGGCGGTGGGAGTGTCATATTTTGGAGGGCCATTACGTATGCCGGAGTTCGATAGATATGCAGAATTGAGGGTACTGTGGATCGACATTTGTATAAACAAATCTTTGAAGACGATTTGGAGCGGACTTTCAATTTTACTTTGGATAAATTAGGCCTTCGTCGTGATCAGATCATTTTCCAGCATGACAATGCTCCAAAGCATACATCAAATTTAGTCAAGGAATATCTATTGGATCAAGACTATGAAGTAATAAATTGGTCTCCGCTATCTCCTGACTTGAATCCGATCGAAAATATGTGGATCTTATTAAAGAGGAGGCTTAATGAGTAAAAAACAGCGCCCAAATGAATCCTTGATCTTTCGGAGCGTGTAACTGAGGTTTGGTACAACACCATTAAACAGGAGGAGTGCCAAAAAGTTTTTGATAGCATGCCCAATTGTGTGAAAGTATATTTGGAAAGAAACGGCCTTTGGACGGACTATTAAATAGGATTATATTTTTTCCCGCGTAAGCTCCCAAAACTGTCCCAATGCATATGCTGTCCCAGACAGGGTATAAATATAGCGGACCAATGAAATTCGAGATTTTTTTAATTTAATATAAAAGGAAATTAA
The DNA here is from genome assembly GCA_027405735.1 of Mucor racemosus. Classification (NCBI taxonomy): domain Eukaryota; kingdom Fungi; phylum Mucoromycota; class Mucoromycetes; order Mucorales; family Mucoraceae; genus Mucor; species Mucor racemosus. Next base: position 252,279 of record JAPEHQ010000014.1, on the reverse strand, counting down.
TTGATCTTCCGAAATATATAAAATATGTCGTACTTTAAATATATTTGTTGTACCTGAAAATCATACTAAACTCAAAACTAGGAAACATTGGGACAGTTTTGGGGGTCACTGTATGTTATTCGCATATCCGCGACGTATTAAATACAACTTTAAAATTCAATTTCGAAAGGACACTATAGCAGTGTGAACAGACATGGATTATAACGTAGGTAATAGTTCACGTCGTCCATGCATTACATTGTTATTTGTGGTGATTACAGCAGATCCATGACCAGAGGTCATTGTCAGCTTTAAAAACAAATACCACACAGTCAGATCATGCATGCCCTTGTAGAGTTATGAGTGGACTATACACCGTCCGCGTTTAGTCTAGCGGGTCAATGTTTACACTTACACTATGATTAATATTATTTTTCTGGAAAGAGTTCAAGTATCAAGATATCCAATGCTCAGTAGTCGTTTTCATATGCTGTCTCAAGTTTATCAAGTCAGAGCCCTAAAAAAGAGGGAGTCCACTGCGCTGGTATTACAAGATAAAGTCTAAATCTGATACAAGAAGAAAGTCTTCGCCACACTCTACGGTAATTGGTCAAGTCTAAATCTAACACAACAGCAACACTTTTTGGTGTCTGGCTCTTCAAATCAAAATAAAATAAATATCATCTGGCGCAAGCATACAGTATTAGATCAAGTATGAATTGAATACGACGATACGACGCAATCAACTTGAAATATTAATGATGGTCCTTTTAATAAAAACAAAATATATCTCTTATTGCTTGAATAAAAAACCCTTCCTTTTTGCCAATTACTAAATTTTAACTTGATATTTCTAAAATTGTTTGAGTATTGCCATATAATAAAGAGAACCAAATGTTTGCTATATAAATAATTTCAAACGTAAATTATTAATACAATTGTATATCACATATTGTTGTCCCTTTTTTATACAAATTGCTAATAAAACAACAATATCGTCTCTTTTGTTAGCATGCGTATTCAGATAAAAAAAAAGAATACTAGATTGATAGTCTAATATGTCGTATCAAACGGATAATATATCTTGGAATATGAAAACAAAAAGAGAGAAACAACGCACGTAGAAAAGGGTTTTCAAGGTTTTACATTATTTAGCTCGATTAAATAAAACCCTGCTAAATTGCTCATTTTAGCCAATGTAAAGCAGCATTACAGCGCATCAATCTATAAACTAAACAAAATAGGCAATATCTGCTATCATAGAAACACACATTTTTCTACCAGAAGAACCGTCTGTCATATCATACATTCATTAAAAAATTGCAAAGGGAGCCCGTAGAGCGACGCCATAATTGAGCATAACACGATCGAACGGCTAAGTCTCTTATACTATGGTATGTACAGTATCTAAGCTTTAAATGAAAATGCGTTTTTTTTATAACTTTTCGTATATTTAACCATGTATGGTCTGAAAATTTAGACTTTGTAGCGGACATTTTCGGGACTCATTTTATCCTTACCAACACTCATGATTTTGATCAAAAAACAGAAAAATCAAATTTTGATACCAAAATCGACGTTTAAATATACTACATTGTGAGAGAAAATCGTAGCCATGGCTAATACACATCTTATAAAAGCTTAATATTAAATGTTAAGTAATGAAAATTTGTACTTTTGGCCCAAAAACGGATTTTTGGTTAAAGAATTTTCATGTAATATTTTGCAATAAAAATGTTTGTTATTTTTTATTGAGTAAATAGAGCGCTAAATTCTGTATATGTGCATATTTTTTGCTTTTATAATTGGTAGTATAATTAACTCTAAATTTGCAAAATCAGAAAAAAAAAATTAAAAATTTTTTTTTTAGGGTGTACCGTAGTGGGTATACATTATTTTTTATTTAACGATTGGCTTAATATTTATAAAACTCCTACGTAACGTGTATAAAGCAAAGTGTAATCAAACAAGGAAAAGGGACTAAGAGGCCAATCGAGTGGGCTCGAAGAGTTGAAGAATTTATCCGGAGTTCCTAACAGCGTACCCACAGGGGAATACGCCGAAGAGTGCGAGATTGGGAAAGTTAGTTCGACCGGAGAGGGCTGCGTCCAGAGCAGAGCACATGATAAAAAATTAAAAAATGTCAAAATTGATGGTCTGGACAGGAATAATTTTTGAAATTAATATTCGGCTTATAAGCCTTGTAAGTCTTAAAAATAAGAGATTTTATAATACACGAGAACTTTTTCAAGAATTTACAATGCTGTACCCACTTGATTCAAGCTTATTGCTGTAAATCTTCATACATGTTAATATTGTGTGGTAGTTCATTTGATGATAATATAGCCTTACTTTATAATTGTTGCGTTAGAGGCAATTTACACTAAGTTTTAGTCTTATCTCTCCAATATCATAAAAACATAAACATGTCCATCAGAACCAATGCAAGTACTTACAAATGGTTCCTCGGTATTTGCATTCAAATTCCATAAATTAAATTGACTGATTATATCTACAGTAGTATCAAACTTATCATCAACCCGCCTTATGATAAATGACAATCTAAAATCAGAAACATCCCAGTCATTGTTTTAACAAAAAATGCAGAGTATATTTATATAAATTGTGAATAAAGGAATCAAATTATATATATTTGGGATAGTAATTAACTTAATAGACTATAACTAAAGTTTGGAGCAGTTGTACCTAGTATTCTAGGCGAAGAATTGGCATGTCTTTCTATATTCAATAGAAAGCATGGCAGCATCAAAAGGCTCTTATATAAGTAAGAAACTGGGGACTGACTTGTAGGATAAAATAGATTTGCTTTATATAGTTTGTAAATGCGTATAAGAGAAATAATGATGAAAAACAAAATTGATTGTAGGATGTATTTATATTAAATACTCTTGCTGACCTTATCAAAAAACTGTCTCTGTATCTAACCTGATTTATTGCAGTTTCTCATAGATGTGGAATATAAAACCTGATTTAATTGTAGTTTTCTCATGGACGTCAACTCTAGAGTGTGATAATATGAGTATAAAACCTCAAAGAACCTAATTTAAATATATCTTTTCTCAAGAATCTCGGCTCTAGATTGTGATATATTTATAAATCCTTTGACCACATTAACATGGAAACATGGTTTATTCACAAACTCCTGTATGGGCCAAACTGTACTGTACCTAAAATTAGAAATGTTGTCCGGATATTTATTGTGGAGAGTAGTATAGCAGCAAGAAAGATAACGATAAGATGGTTCGATTTGTTTAGTTTTTTAACCTGACTAGCCACAAACACTAACAATCTATGATACGCTAAATAAATACATATATAGTAATTTTATGATAAAATGTCTACTAGATACTTGCATTATATATTTGGTCAGTTTCAAATTTGGCAAGATCTTTATCTATTCTTGTGTACCCTTTTGCATATAACTGTAACTAAACTATTTTTATACACATAATTGAAATAAAGGATAATATTCATATATTTGTAACTGTGTTTTAAGCTATAGTGAATATTATTACTCGAATTTCATCCGTCTTGTTAAAACAATCCTTTAACGCTTTCAAAGCGCAGTGCTTATGCGGTAATAAAATGTTATATAAAAAAAATGCTGTTCCTGAATCGAAAAATGGGGAAAGAGAAGAAACATCAAGCACAAATAAAGGACAATAGTTACTGGTAATACTTTATTGTGATAAACCATTTTAAATAAACCTTGAATAGCATCAATATATATAATGAATATAAATACATGGTATGGTTTTATTTGAGCAAAAAGAAATACTGCTACTATTATTACTATATTACTAACTTTCAGTAATGTGTATTACCAATGACTGGCTAAATGTGTATCACCCAATACATTGTGTCGAACATGCGCTGGTATTCTATACCATTTTTCACACCAAATCCTTCGTTTTCTTTTAGTTTCATCTTGTTCATCTTGTTCATTTTGTTCATCTTGTCTTTTTCTTTTTGTATTTTTCAATTGTTCATTTTCCTCCAAAATTGATAAAGCTGTTAAACTAGCCATTTTCTCCAAACTTTGTATATGGCAAGTAGAATGCACAAATTCATAAGCTAACACGCGCTTTTTTGTTGATAAATATAAATAACGCCCATCCCGAGACCATTGTAACCCATTAATCTTGGCTAAAATTCGCAAGCGTTTATTTTTCTCTCCTCGAAATGATACCATGGTAATTTCATGTCTTGCAAACAGATGTAATGTATGATGCGCGGCCTCATCACCTTGCAAACATTCATTTGTACAGGTATGACCATTAGCATAAGGTGTTTGACGGTCATAATCCAAGATACGTATAGTACAATGAGGGTCCTGCAGAGAAATACATTCTTCTAAATCTACCGTATGTAAGTAACCATAACGATTTGAAAATGCCAAAACGCCTTCAAGTTCAGGATGAAATTGGATCGCATATGTGTAACCTCCAGCATCAATACGGTATATCATTTCAAATTGAGGTTTCGTCCGCCATATAAACACATTGTTTTGAGTATCAGATGTTTGTGCAAAGTAGACAGATGATTTACTCCAAGCAACATATTGTGAAGAAAAGGTATTCATTAGACTAGAAGCGATAGGTAATGGGTTTAATGTTGATTTTGATGTGATTGACAGTTCATCAGTATTTTGCCCATGGTGATGAAAAGATAAAATGGTAGAGGGTATCTAACTTTTGTGGAGGACCAAATATAATTTTACCTTGTCGGTTGAAAGAGATGGATAAATGAAATATGCAAGCTTCATCACCCACACAAACCAGATGTTTACCATCAGGACTAACGCGTGCATCATTGATAGGAACACGATCAAAAGCACGAATATGGCATTGAAGATGGCATGTACTTGAAGATTGACAATGGCGATGACTAGGTAAATCATAGATCAGAATACCAGCATCATTCATGCAGGCGATTAGATAATAATTGTAATCTTGATCCTTCTTTTTCCATCGAACAATTTGTACCGCATTTGTCATTAGTAATACATTATTTTTGCCTTTAAACTTTGTTCCCCAGATTTTGATAGGTTTTGCATGATCCATACAACAATAAAGCTCAAATTCACCTTCTATACCGCCTATTGCCATGTATCCATATTTTTCTGCTAGACACATTGGTTCAAATCCCAAGAACAAATAAGAATTTTGAGGTAAAATGACGGGAAAATGAGAGCGTCGAATGTATTTTGTATAGGGAATGAATTTGGAAATAAGCTTATCATTTGTTGTTATTGATGTTGTTGTTGTTGTTGTTGTAGTAGTAGTAGTAGTGGCAGTAGTAGTAGTAGGAGTAATAGTAGGAGTAGTAGTAGTAGTAGTAGTAGTAATTGTAGATGTAGTAGTAGTAGATGTAGATGTTTTAGTAGTAGTATTTACAGTTGTATTATTATTGTTGTTATTATTGTTATTATATGTACTATTGTTGTTGTTGTTGTCGTTGATGATTGATGAATGAGATATAGACGCATGCGTTTCAATAAATTTATCAGATGAATTCGTTGCCATTTTGATATTATCGTTAGTTTGATCATTATCTAACCACGTCGTTGTATTAGCTGTTGATTTTTGCTTAATTGAATTCAGAAGGTTTTTTTTTTCATCATATTTCCCACATTCAATGATTCTATCTCTATAAACAGCATGAAGCTTCTCAGAAGAACCAAGGTTGGATAAAACGAGCGACAACGCATTTGCTGACTGGTCATGATTTGTTGTGGAACTAGAGGCAGGCAATTGTTTAGGCCAACCTTTTTCTTTCTTCCAAAATGTATTTTGTTGCCATGGCGCCAATCTGTTTACAGAATCTAATTGCTTTTGTCTTTTCTTTATAAAAAAAGTTAATCGCATGTCGTTTGATTCCCAAGTAAAATCATTTGTGCTATATGGATCTTCATCCCACATGTCGAAACCATCATCACAACAAGTACTGGATAAATCCGATGCAACTGAATCAGCATCATCTTCATTCCTATAATTTGCTTTACGTGGACCGAGATATTCATAATCAAGAGAATAATCAGATTCCGCACCATCATCATCTTCGTTATCTTCTTGTAGTAGTTGATCATCTTGATTAGTTTCTACAATGTCAAATGCTGTTGTTGTTTCATTTAAATATTTTTGTTGTTGATTATCTTCATCATAAAACATACTATTAAAGGCTTTTTAACAGTATAATTATTATTATTATTTGTGAAAAAGAAGAAGAGGAAAAAAAAAAAGAGAGAGAGAGAGAGAGAGAAAAGAATCATTAGGTAACATTGTTTTTAGACACTTTTTTTTTAAATTAAGAAATTCTTGAATTCGAAATCCATCTAAACAAGGAGCAAGAACAAAGAAGAAGAAAAAAAAAAAGGCTACTATGTGTATATCCAGAATTAATCTTGGAAAGAATGAGGTTTCGATATTGCAATATAGTTCAATATGACAACAAACATGTCATCAGTAAATAGATACATTTACTCTAGTCCTTGCGTATTTAAATATTGCGCTTATAGTCATGTAATGCTTCTAATTCTGCCTTTTGTTTTATCTTCTTGATGCTTCAACTCAGCCCCCCCCCCTTTTAGTAATATGAAAAGAGAAACGTCCGAGAATCTTGTAACACTTTAAACAATTTGATTTCAGACGATTTCTATCATATGGATTGAACCAAGAAAAAATCCAAAACAGCACAAGGCATCTTTGTGTGCATTTTAATAATAAACATTCTGGCTTATCACAGTTTTTCAATGTAAAACAATTCTATAAGTATGGTCTATACAAAAACATACAGAATTTCCAACCCATAAAAGTTCGACAAAAATATTTATTCAAAGGAATAAATTCAGGGTGAATACTACCAACAACTACACTACTTTTTAATACATGTATAGTGTTTCTTTACCCCCCTTGGTTTTGTATTACCACACATAAATCTGATTTATTGATCTACCAAGAATATTCTAGCTATTTTAACCTTATTAAGTCAATAAAACAATATATAAAAATCTCAGTAAATCAGAATGTTATTTTAATAAATAATAGATTTGTATACAGAAGATTTTTAAATTTCAGAGAACTCGACAGCATTTGGAAAAAAAGCGTCCAGATTGTAAAAGAAAATGCCCATTTTTTTTTAATTAATTATCCTCTTTCATGTCATGCTTTTCCCCTGCTTTTATCATGCCGTCTTCTAGTAGAATCCGTGCTTTTTTGTTTTGCTTGCAAGATCAACATGTTGACTATTTGCTTCTGGTTCTGCAATGCTTTGTGTTGCTTTTTCCCGACCAGGAGTCACGATAGTTGGGGACCTGCACAATGTAGAAAAAGTTCAGTCAAATACAAATAAATATTTTCTCTTCATTCTTAAAGCATGATTTCTGTACTATTGAGACAATCAATTGCCAAAAAATCAATTTCCTCAATTCCTAGATATTTATCGAATTCATCGATTATAAGAAAACGAGTTTCCAAACTTAATTTGACCGAACTTGCAGTTTTACCTGAATCACATCCATCTGAGAAACAGGCACTTGCACATGTTGAATTATCGACAGGTTCTGTAGTTTTGGATTCAGTTAGAAAGTACACAAAATTATATCCACAGTGTGCTCTTTTGACTCAAGTAGGCGACTTTTATGAGGTATAGAGTTGTTTTACCATTTTTCATGTACATGTACTAAATAATCAACAACAGCTCTATGAAGATCATGCAAGAAGATTTGCGCCCCAACTTGATTTAAAGTTGACTAAAAAATTAATCACAACGGGTACAATAGTTGATTTTGCGGGATTTCCATCTCGGGCATTGGACAGATACCTTGATATATTGGTCAATAAATTGCATTGCAAAGTTGCTTTATGCGAACAATTTGGTCCTGTATCGAGACAAGATAATTCAATTGTTGCCATGGATCGTAAAGTAACTCGAGTGATTACACCAGGAACAGTTATTGAAGAACGGTTCCTGGAATCAAATCAATACAATTATTTATTATCTATTTTTCCATATAAGGAAGATATTGGATTAGCTTGGGTTGATGTGTCAGTAGGAGAATTTGTTATGCAGCTATCATCAACAACCAGCCTAAAGGACGATCTTGCCCGAATTAGACCTAGGGAAGTCATTTTACCCGAGTCAATGCGTCCCTCAGATGCAATCTTGGAGCAGGGTTTATTGGATCAAGATGCTTATGACCCAATTACAAAACTATTGATTTCTGATTCAAGTATAGCATTGAGCTATGAAAAAGATTGTGAATACAATGATAAAAAAGCAATCAAAACACTAAATCAAATGTTTAAACGATTTTCGGCGAACGCACCAGGATTTAGTCAAATTGAATTGGCTGCAGGAATGGCGTTAATGATGTATGTAAATGAAACTCATATTAATAGAAAACCGAAATGGCAAATGCCCTCACGGTTTAGCACACATGACTCAGTTTGTATCGACAGTGCAGCCATGGCGTCACTAGAACTTATCAAGAGTTTACAAGGAAGAAGAACAGATAGTCTATTAGGAGTAATAGATTGTACATCAACAAGCGCAGGATCAAGACTACTAACGCGCTGGATATCATCCCCTTTAACTAATGTTCCTGATATCAATAGTCGCCTAGACATTGTAGAATTCTTTACAAATGACAAGTTTCTGTTGGATGATGTACGTAATTTACTGCGTCAAAGCACAGATGCTCAAAGGGCTCTTCAACGGTTAGCTCTTAAAAAGGGTCAGCATTCAGATTTAATGGAAGTTTGGTTTACATTAGATGTTATGAGAAACATCGATGAAAAATTACAAGGATTTGCCCCAATTCAGCAATTAATGAAAGAAATGAATCCACATAAAAGCATTGCAGATCATATTCAAAATGCTTTCAATCATGATAAAATCCAATCTAAAGAAACCAGGGATTATGGCTTTGTTAATCACACATTTCACCCAGCATTGTTGCAGCTTCATAATGAACTGGGCCAATTGGAGACCCAACGGCTTGATTTACAGAATGAGCTTCGTCAGTTATGTGGAAATTCTCTCTTATTACTTACAGATGGACCTCTTAAGCATATCATTGAAGTCAGTACGAGACGGTCAAAGAATCTGATAGAACGATATCCTCATGCTATACCTTTGAATCATACTAAAGCCAAAAAGCGCTATCAGATAGATGAATGGACTAATATATCGGTTCGTTTAGAAAGCATTGAATCACAAATCATTCAAGTGGAAAATGAAGTATTTGAACAAGTTGTAGACAATTTATTAGACTCGAGCGCAACTATATTACAAAGCTGCAGAAAGCTTGCACAATTAGATGTATTGACTTGCTTTGCACATCTTGCAGTTACAAATCAATATGTACGACCCCGTTTGACTCGTGTGAACCGCACAATGATATTAGGTGGAAGGCATCCCGTTGTAGAATCTAATTTAGCAAAAAAAGGCAAAAATTTCACTGAGAATGATTGTAATTTAGGTGATAAACAACGTATTTGGCTCCTAACTGGGCCTAATATGGGGGGCAAAAGCACTTTTTTAAGACAACATGTGATTATTGTACTGATGGCACATATGGGTTGCTTTGTGCCTGCAAATCGTGCTTGGATCGGCGTAACCGATAGAATATTCAGTCGTGTAGGTGCTGCTGATAATTTGGCTCAAAATCAATCCACTTTTATGGTCGAAATGTCGGAAGTATCAACCATTCTTAAACAAGCAACAGCGAAATCTACTGTTATCATGGACGAAGTGGGCAGAGGGACATCTACCAAGGATGGCTTTTCGTTGGCATTTGGTATTTTGGATCATTTACATAATAAGATCAAGTGTAGAACTATTTATGCAACACATTATCATGAATTGGCGGATGTTGTGAAAGATTTTGAGCATTTAAAATGTTATCGCACTGGTTTGGAGATAAATGAGCAAGGCAATTGGAATTTTGTTCATAAAGTGGAGCCTGGCGTATGTCGAGAATCGCATGGCCTTAAAGTGGCACAATTAGCAGGTAAACACAGCATTATCAGCCCCTTTTCTTTATTTAACTGACCCGTTTTGCATGTAGGTTTGCCAGAAAGTGTCATAAAAAAGGCAGAGGCCATGTGGAATACCCTATAATATTTGTATATATCAAATAAAATGTATATTATAATATCATACATTTGTAGAATGTCTTTAACTTTCATGAATATAAGAAAATGTACGTTGCTGCTGAGGTTTGCTTTCAATCTAAAATAATCTAGCTTGAAATCTTTTTTTTTTTTTATTATTAAGCCATCAAAATTTTACATTCTTCAAAAATTCAAAAAGTATCCAGTAGATAATGCTGTCTACTACTTTTTTCGTCACTAACTTCTGACTATCTAATAGAACTGCTCATTTAACAGACAAAGGTTTACGATTTTTTGACATATTTTCTGGTATTCATTTGTGCAGTAAATTACGATGTTATTTACTAAAATAAAAAAAAATATAAAAATAAAAGCAGTAGAAATACAATTATAATCAGCTAAAGTTTTTATTACAAAAGATTTCTGAAGAGTTAAAATAATTGAAAAGTATGAGGGTATTTATAGTGATTTGGAGAACTTGGATACCATCAGACTTGAATGGATGTATATTTAGTAATCTTCCAGTTTTGAGTACATTGTTATTGATTTGATATTTTAAGGGGTAAATTGTATAGAGCATTGACCATAAGGGATTGTATGTCAAGTGTGACAATATCGACCTTTTGGGAAATGGTTGTTTTTGTTTATTTCTGTTATATCTATTTTATGTAACCTTGATTTTTAAGGGGTAGTTTTTATATGCTTGAATCTTATTTATATTGATAGTGCAACTACGATATAGATGAGTAGTTGACTAAATTGATATCTTTGTTTATTATCATTATTGATTTGGATAGAATCCTGTTTTGATATATATGTCATTTGTGTAATTGATTGCGCCGTGATCAAGGGTGCTATCATCTACACGACATGTATGGTTCAAAAAGGGTATTTCATATTTTTAGCATGCGTTTGTTATTGTGTTCAATTGAAGCGTTTGTTTATTATCGTTGTTCACATTTCAAGTGGCATCATATTTTATGAGCGACACTTGAAATTTAGGTTGTTTTTATTTTATCAAGCGTTTTTAGTATGTAATTCCACTGCAATTTGCTTACATTTGTTTAAAGAAATATCTGAAATTCGGCATATTTTTAAAAATGGATGCATAAAACATACACTACAACTTTAGCTATACTTGAAGAGAATGTTCACTTGTTAATTTTATATAGTAGTTATCATTCCAATATATGCTGATTCTGGCTAATTTACGTTATTTCTATTTTGAAATGGTCTGCTAAGCAACAAACCATACTTGAAAAAGTGTACATTTTATTTCTAAAGTTTAACCAGTAAATTAATGGATGCTAATAACATTCGCTCTAAATATTTTTATAGCTGTAGTATATATTTTGAAATTTTTAGCCCACTTGCATCTATATTCATTGATTCACTACACATTACACATTACGGTATGTGCAACTTCAAAGTCCACTTTTTAGCCATTATTTAATTTTATACAAAATTTCGAAAACAATCTGAAATAATCATAATAAAAGCTACTCTCCATTTTTTGTTTCAGTGAAAAATATTGATTTTTCGTCGAGATAATCAAAATAATTGGGACATATTACAGCTTAAAACTAATGTTACCTGAGTTCCAAAATCGATTTGCTGCTGCAAAACTGATCGAAAAATGATCCAAAAAATAAATTCGTTTAATGGCTCATGAACTGCAAAGTAAGTTGAACTAGCGTATTAAATGGTTTTTGTACAGTTTTAAATTCTGCATCTATCTAAATAAAATTCAAAAAAATGTTTCACGTAAAATTTTGCGTAAAATGTAATGGAAATTTTGGAGGTTTTTTGAAGATACAGAACACTTTTTATAAGTATATTTTAAATATAAGTAATGGATATGATGTACAAAAAAAATATCTATTGATTAAGCTATTGTTGAACCTTCTATCTGTATTTTTCGTAGAGAAAACGAGATTTTTGTCCAATTTTTTTCATATTCAGAATTTGGGATGAGGGTATACAAGGGAAAAATTGAAGCTAGAAACGAGGGTATTCCTTTGAACACATTTTTGAGAATATCTCCACGAAAAACCAATATTTTGAAAAAAACTAAATTGGGTCCAAGAGAGCTCAACGAGACCTATGAAATGCATGTAAAAACCATGCTGCTTAATATAATGAATACTTTGAAATCTACTACAAAAAGGTCAAAAAAATGAAAAAAAAATAAAGGTATTCAGAATTTTTTCAAACTAAAATATGTCATAGAGCGCTTCAAAACAAGTAAGTTTTATTACTAAAAATTGATAGTATAGCTTAATTTTTTGTAGAGATATGAAGACTCAAAGTTTTTAAATTTAGCAGTAATAAATGTAAATTAGCGGTAGAAATCTAAAACATTAGTATCAAAAAGGTTATACCAACTGCAAAAAAATAGGATATTTTAGATACTTGTTTTTGGATTAAAGTTGAGCATCTCAGGTACATTAACATATAATTTTTTCTTAATGTTATTTAGTAAAAAAAAACCAGTTGAATAGGGATGAAAAGCCAGACCCAGTTTTTAAAGAAATTGCAATGGGTTTTACTTACTTTTGAGTCTCTTGTGATTTATAGATATTTTCTCTGTGGATTTTTCAAGTAGTTAGGAGTCTGATGCCCATTAGGTAGTTATAACGAGCATCTTTGGATAGATTGAAGCCCAAACAGTGAAATCCTTAGGGATGTTGTCGAGCCAAGCTTGTACTAGTAAATTTGGCTGGCAAAACCCGGCTCGACACCAATGCTAGTCTAAACTGAACATTCTTGCAAATAATAGATCAAAATACCCAAATTTTGGTATATTTCGTTTGGCATTAAATAACTCTAGCATTTGATTTGACATTCATGAAATATGCTGACATGAATACCAGTTATACCGTATCCTGAATATGATGAGAAAATATTTTAAGAATACAGAAATTTCGGAATCGAAGTAAATGCTGTACGAAAATTGAAAAAAAAAATGTGGGTAAAAGTATCACATTATTTTTACAGTATTTCTACTTCAAATTCAGGCAAAATAAGTAAAATTTGGGATAAAATAAAAATAAAATTGGGATGTAGTGAGGATAAAGTTTGGATGTAATAAAGATAAAGTTTGAATGTAATGAAAATGAAATTTAGATGTAATGAAAATGAAATTTAGATAAAATGAGAAAGGAGATTTGGAAAAAATGAAATTAGTCTTCAGTTGAACAGTAATAATATCTATATAACTTACCAGTAATGATCTAGATCTCCCAAAGAAAAAAACCGTGTTTATTACGGCATTCTTGATCGCTGAAGTTTGTCGCTTCTTACTTGTGCCAACTATCAAAAGAATTAGAAAATCTATAATTTACTTTATGCTGTACCCATCATCATCTGCTTTGTCTTCTTTATAAAGTCTACATTTGTATAATTTCTTGCTATAGTGGCCAATTTCTTTACAATCCTTGCATGTCGGCTGCGGTCTTTCCCCTAAGTCAATAATGATTGCAAAAAAATAAACTGCCTTTCAAAGGTTTTATACTTTATAACTGACTCTCTGCTCGTCTTTACTGCTTGAATTTTATTTAAAATTAAGTGCCTGTACATCATCGATTGTTGCAGATGATGGGATGTAGAAAATAAGATAAAAAAAAAGAGAGGATAAAAAGCTGCCTTTACGTGTGGATGTGATGTACAATATGAGGTTTTAATACATCAATCGGTGTTTACCGGGTATTTAAGCAGATGATATATGATAAATACCTTACAACTATATACTGGTTTTATGTAATTGCTAGCATTTGTTTCCATCTGTTGCAATTTTTATCATCACCAAGGTTCGGAGTTTAAATTATTATGATGATGATAATGATCCAGAAATACATTGTTTGATTGAATCTACATATTTATTTCAAATCAAATTCATTTTAGTATGAATTTAACACTGACTTCATCTAAAACCTCATTCTCATTTCATACAAATTTTTATCTCTATTTTATCTAAATTTTATTTCTGTTTCGTTCAAAAAAATAGTAAAAATGTCTAAATTTCAAGTGTAAAACCTGTATTAGATCGACCCAGCTTTATTGGATTGTCATGATAACATGTGGTTTATCAGATCATGAATACAAAATGATCATTGACAAGCGGGTTTGTAGAGGTGGTCTTAGCAATTAGTATTTAAACACATCACGTGGGAGCCAATCAAGTAGAGTGTGTAAGCAGTTTTACAATAGACAATTTGCACAACCCATGGCCTGTCTGTGTTCTTCCGTCTCGTCTTTCTTTTTTTCAATTTTTTTTTTTTTTTATATATATATTCTCTTTTCTCTTTGACTTCTTTCATACCTTGTTTTTCAATCGAATATTTGATAGATTTTAAAATATAGAGTCATCACATTTGTCAACAACACGGTTTGATATGAAAAAGTAAATATTTATAGATTTAAAAAACCTACAAAAAAAAAAGCATGCCAGACCCGAATTCAAACACGGATCAACAAGATCCCACAGAAGACAATACAAACAACCAAAATCAAGATGCAAAAAAGAAGCGTACTGGTCCAAAAAGACGAAAAGTAACTCATGGTAAAAAAAAATTTTTTGTTTGCTTGAATTTTGCAACATTTATACTAATGAAAAATTTGAAAAAAAAAAAAAAAAATAGCATGCGTGTATTGTAGACGTTCACATATGACTTGTGATGAAGGTATTTACATTTGAGATGTAGTCGATGATTGATTTACTAAAATATAAATAGGACGTCCTTGTCAGCGTTGTATTAAACGTAGTATTGGACATCTTTGTCATGATGAAGTGAAAACCAATAATAATAATAATAATAATAACTCGGCTCAACAACAGCAGCAGCAGCAGCAACAACAGCAGCAACAACAGCAGCAGCAACAACAACATCAACAACATCAAAAGCAACAACAACACCATCATCATCAACAACACCAACAACAACAATCATTGGATAATAGACAAGATGGTATGAGTCAACAAGGTTTAAATGGTGGCAATTATCCCCCTTTATCTACTATTGGAAATGGTAACAAAAAAATCTAAAAGTGTGTGAAAATTTGTTGTATTAATCTACTTCTCGAAATAGCACCAATTGGGCCAAATAGTAATACAGGAGGACTTCCACTTCAGTTTTATGGTCAAATGGGTGCTGGTCAACTTACATTTGCAAGTGAGCAAATGGGAAATGAAATATCAGTGATAAGTGATTTTCTCGATTCATTAGGATCAGGAAATGATCAAGGAATGTATAACAACAACAATAATAATAATAATAATAATGCACCCACTACCAGCAACAATAACAATAACAACAACACTCCTACTACAACTGTCAATACAACAGAAAGATTCTTTTTGACGGCTGCTGATCCATCCGATGGTAAATTAGAAGATCGATTAACTGAAGTGATAAACGCCAAATATGAAGCTGGTTTTCTAAAGCCATACAATTATGTCAATGGTTATGCTAGATTACAAAAATATATGGATAATAACATGTCAGCCTCAAGCAGACAAAGAATCTTGAATGTAATGGGCACATTTCGTCCTGCATTTAGATCTGTTGCTCAATCATTAACAGATATAGATTTGATTCTAGTTGAAGAAGCTTTTGAGCGATTGTTATTAGTAAGTCCAGACTAAAAAAAAAAAAGGGAAGACAAACAGAGGATTAAAGCTCTTTTTTGTAGGATTATGATCGTGTATTTAGTTCAATGGGTATACCAGCTTGTTTATGGCGTCGTACAGGTGAAATTTACAAGGGCAATAAAGAATTTGCTGCACTTGTCAATGTTCCTATCGAGAATTTAAGAGAAGGAAGATTGTGTATTTACGAACTAATGGCAGAAGAATCAGCTGTCAATTATTGGGAGAAATATGGAAACATTGCATTTGATCCTGGACAAAAAGCAGTTTTGACATCTTGCTTACTTAGAAGTCCAAATCCTGAAAACACAAGTGTTATATCATGTTGCTTTTCTTTTACTATTCGTCGTGATAAATACAATATTCCGGTAAGTTTTTTTTTTCGTTTTTGATACATTTGATTTCATTTTGACTAACTGTGCCTTTCCTTATAGACTGTGATTGTAGGAAATTTCTTGCCAATTCAATTACAATAATCCATACTATATTATCCCTTTCTCTCTCTCTTTTTTTTTCTTTCTTTATATAAATAATAATAATGTACTTTTTTTCTATACATCTTGGTCATTGTACAAGTATAATATGGTTATTAAAATAGAATGCTTAAAAAAGCCCCTCTGCATGTGGCTCCCATTTGTCACAAATTGGAATATAAACATTTAAATGAGTTTCATGTTTGTTATTTATTAATTACGGTTTGTTTATGTATTAGCGGTTAAATTATGGGCATACAGTACAAGTTTAGTTTTCCACAAAAGCTTTTTCTGCTACAACATATTGATCTCTTACTTTAAATAAACGTTTACATGAAGCAATATTAGATGGCAATGTCATAAATATCCAAGCAGCGATGGGCATACTGATATAATCAAAATAATTCTTCCATGTGCGAGTCTCTTCTTTGGTCTTTTTAAGCAATTCAATATCTATAAATCTATGCAAATGTTCGTAAATGCCGAGCGTACCAAATAAGGGGAATGGCAAGAATAAAGTTGTAAATTTCAGTACATTCCAAACTTTCAAATAGAAGCTGGAAACCAAAACAGGGTTAACACTGGGATCTAGATAAGGTCCATAACCTTGAGGAGGATAGAAAGCAAACTGCATCAAAGGAACAGCAAAGAACATGAGCCAACCAGATGTAACGGGAACAAAATGCGTTTCCAATACCTTGAGTACAATGATAATTCTATCAAACCAAAATGCTGTACAGGCATTTTCATCTGATTTCGGATCTGGTTTAGCGGAAAGAGTATCATTCAATCCATTAGCATCTAAACAGAAGGTAGGCAAATCAAGAGCACTACGCAAAGTATATGCAACGTCTGCAACACCATTATAATGACGCTTGGCTTGTACGAAACGAGCTTTAAGGTTTTCGATATAGCCTTTTGTTTCAACATTGGTGAGATTGATGGGTACAAAAATAGGCGTCATACGAGCTTGTCCTTTAGTCTTGAAAAGACATTTCAACGTCATGTGCATATCTTCTCCAACGGCATCAGCATCCGTATCCCAATAACCAACTTGATCAGCTAATTTCCAACTAATACTATAGGTAGAACATGGAAAACCGATACCTCTACTACTACTCAAATTGGCTAAAATCATTGATGACCATGTAATGTCTGTTACTCTGACAGCAGCTGGTACATTGAAACAATTTCTTCCGAAAAAGATAGGTGGAGCAAAAACTCTGTAATAAGGGTCTTGAGAAAGATTGAATGCTTTTTCGACCTACATGCAAAAAGAAAATTAGCATTACTTTCAATAATATCAGCTGAAAAATTACCTCTGATACATATAATTCAGGAATATGCGAATCAGAATCACAAATAGTAATGATAATTCTATTCTTATCAATACCGTTTGCAATCATCTCAGCTGTACCTTTACGAGCACCATAACTAATATTAGATCCTTTACCTCTAGATTCACCAGGAAGATCTGAAGGATGGTTTGTAATAACAAATTGCAAAAAGCCATCTTTGAAATGTTCTCTCAAATTCTCAGATTTGGATCTATGATGGATTTCAGATGCTTCCATTGCGAGGATAATAACATAATGTGTACGTGCCTTTCTATATATCTTGTGCATTAATAATCAATAGCATTATTTGCATTTCTACATAACTTACTTGTGAATAGCAATATGACCAATGGTATCTCTCATCAATGCTTCAGGTTCAGCATAGTTAGGTATCACAAAGGCATGTACCAAGAAATTACTGTCGTAGGTTTTGACTAGAGAAGATTCCATATCTATCAAATCATCATTTGTAGCAACATATCCTGGCTTCTTATCTTGCTTTTTGTTTTGGTTTCTTAATTTAGCATTGTATTCATTGATTGTCTTCTTCATGCTCTGCGCTGTCATGTAGAATTTTCCAAGATGGTTGAATTGCGTGCCCAAAAAAATAAGGAAATAACCTGATATGCATAGGATCCAGAAACGAGGTAAATAGATGGGACCCAAAAGCATCAATAAAAAGGATCCAATACAGATAATTGGAGCTAAAAACTCGAATGGATCATCAGCTAATTGCACCATCTTGCGTTTGAGGAGACAGAAAATAAACAAGAACAAGACCAAGAAATGTTGGGTTTTGGAATATCTTTAAAAGAGAATCATCATATTTGACACCCAAATTTCGGAACTGTAGCAATAAATTGTCTCGTCCGTCTTTGTATCATGTAATAGACATATGTATGAATTCGATTTATTGCATTTAATCCATTGCAGTATGCAGCTGCATTTAGATATATAAATCATTTCCATATTTCAGGTACTTTTTACATATCGACATGTCAAAACTCTCATTTTATCAAAGCTATATACCGAGTGTTAGATTTTAATCACGTAAATCCATGTAGAAAAACATGGGATTAAGCCAATGGTTAGCCTATAAATTGACATGTCTTACATTAATCGAACCATGTCTAACATTTAATCAATCTTTTTGTCTGGTTGTGTTTCATGTAGTAAAAAAGCAATTTGCATGTTTATATTTATATATAAGGTCGCCGCAATAAATTATAAAAGTTCTTCGATGGCATATCTCTTTAAATTCATTGAAATATGTACGCCAGTGCATATAGGTTGTACTGGCTAAAGGTGGGGTGGATCAAACACCAATAAATTGAAAATAATAGGAGAATGAGCCCATGAATATGCATTGATAAAATAGTATTCACTTTCAAATAAATTAAAGACGTACTAAAAATAACATAATCATGAAAAGCGCGACCCAAAGAATTCTGAAAATATATTGATAAGCTTCAAGGAGCAGATTTCTCCACACTTTCGAGTGTATAATGTGCTCAGGAGAATACTTTCATTTGAATAGTGTATCAACCTTCTCCAATGATAAGGAAGAACCAGCTCAAAATGTATACCTATGCAACATTGCATTTAGGCTAAATATGAATAAATATTTATAAAAACAAAATAAAAGATATTTATTATTGTTAAGTTAATTACTGGAGGGTATATAGAAATGCAGTATAAAATCTAATCAAATTCTCTTGTATCTTCTCTATAAAACACATTTGGGTTATCACATTTAATCGTAATGTATTTGCCTGATTTAACCAAATCAAATGCTGGCTTGACGAGGGTGTGTACAAATTCATCTCTTTCTGGCCCACTTGAACGAACAAGGTACCAGGTATTGGCTCCTTTATGGTCTAAATGTTTAATGTGATGATACACGTTATTAGTCAACGGTGTAAGATTTGTTAGTTTGTCATGATTGAATAAATTCAATGTGAGCTCTTTAAAGCTAGGTGTGTATTTGTAATTTCCATGTACAATTTCTAAATCTACTAATTGAAAGCAATATTCAGAGATATAGTTATATAAACTGTATTTTCTACTATAGCTTTCTAATGAGCATTTCATTAAATGTATCTCCTGGATACAATGCTTTTCAAATGGGATAGAATCTATTCTGATTGGGAGATGGCCCACTGATAAATATTTTAAAGATTTGCATGCTTGGAGTAATGATGCGAATGGAATTTCAGGTGGCACGGGTATTTCCTCAGTAGGATCATAAGCCTCATCATCTACATCGTCAATATAACAATCAAAATTAATGTTTAATTCTGTTAAATTAACAAATTTCAATAGGTTGATTTCGAGCGATTCTGGAACTTGGTATAGATTATATGTCAAGTGTTTCAATGATTTGCTTAATCGTTTACTTCTGCAAAGTGAAATAAATGTACTTGCTGCCCAGTCAGAAATATCAATAACGAATTCATCTAATACAGTTTCAGTATGCTGGTCTATTAGTTCAATGAAGGGAGCCGTCCATTCAAACAAGTTGCTTTTAAAGTGTTTTAATTTGTGACATTGATGGATTACATCTTGAGCAGTGTTTTCAATGATACCATAAATTAGACGACCGTAATCAAATCTAGCTTCACATACAAGGCCTTGTATATCCTTATAATTTTCAGAGATATAAGAAAATAGCGGCAAACCTTTTTCGAAATCTGATGCTATGATTGATAATACTTTCAAACTACTGGTTGGTTCGTTAATACTATGATTAGTTTTGTATTCAATAATGACATTTTTATCGACGATGGGTTTGTTTGCTGGAGGGGGTTTGGAGATTTTTACTGAATCTAATATCAAGGTGTGTAAATTTTTACAGCGTAGCTTGATCAGGTCCAAATGAGCTAAATTTAAATGAGCATGCTGGATTGTTAGTTCCCTTAAATTAGATGAATTTTTCAAGCCAGATGTTAGATAATCCATTGCCCTGATTTTAGAATGTTCGAAAATGTGTACGTAATTTAACCAGATGTTTGTTAAAAAAGTGAATGGTTTTGTCGAACAATTTAACATGAATGATGTGTACATGGAATTGCTTGTCTCTTCAATACTAGTCAATTTTGTCCATCCATTAAATGAGTCGCTCTCTGTTGCTTCAAAGAAATTACTTGTTGAAAATGATTTTTGTATATTTCGTAGTGTCATTGCAGGTCCAATGTGGCGCTCACACACGAAAAACGAAAAGTGTTGAACATTAGGAAACTTAATCGGTAATTCCATTACTTGATGGACAGTTAATTTACCAACAAGTTGATAGCTAACTTCCTTCACTTTGAAGCTCAAGTCGATATTTTTGAAGAAACGCAAGGTTTTAGCATTTTGACGGAGGCTATGGATTTCGATTGCATTGTATAAAAGACCTCCACGAGAAATTTGATCATTCCATAATTTGCATACTGATGAGCACTTTAGTCTATCTTCAGGTTCCAATAAAAATATGATAGTATTGAATATTTCTGCTGGAATTCTGTTCATTTTCTTTGTTGATTTTGCAACAATAAACAACAAAAATGTTTCTATTTGCATATTGCCCAGAACACTCATCTACTTGAGACTGTTTTATGCAAATAATGCGGTGCTTACAGTTTATTTACGCACTTTTCGATCGCTTCACTGCATGTCCATAGAATACTACCAAATTATGGTTTTCTATGTTCTATCCAAGAGTTTTATATCAAGGAAAAGCTTTATTATCATAAATAATTGTATATTAGTTATTATACTGGTAAATAAATGACTAAATCTAGCACAATACTAATAAAGACACCGTTTTAAGAGATTTTTGCAATTGGAAATTAGGGAAAACACATGAAATAGAATGGAAAACTGCCTTGGCTGTGTGTATAAGTTTATAATTTTCCAATAGCCATTTATTCTATGTATACTAAACAGTGTAATAATAGTAGTATTTTGAAGGTGTAATGTATAATAAACCATCAAATATTTTGTTTGATTCGTCAGTGATTATAGCTACGGACTATCATAATATATCGTAAATCAGTATTTTGAGCTAGAAAGCGCTACCAAATAAACTGCCTATCAGTCAATTTTCTATTCTTACACATCATAAGCCAGTATTTTGAATTTTAAATCGTATATCTGAAAAACGCTTCTTTTTTCTTGAGACCTCAAAATAAACTTTTAGTAAATTCAAAGAGTTTTCAAGTAATAAATAAGGCTTTTTAACATGTAATTAAAGCATTAATCAGCTTTATAACATGTCCATTATATGTGCATGTTTTTTTTTCTACAACAATTTAGGAAAAATTAACCGATTACTACCCTTTCTTTAAGGGGAATGGTATTTGAAGTAGTAGATCAAATTTTGCCTCCCGAACCATACACAATTGCTTCCCAGCAGCAAGCGTTCAGATAAAAGATGAAAGGACATTCATCTCAGAGTATTAGTGATGGTGACTAAAGCAGGATTATTTGTTGTGGTGTTAAATATTGTAATTTGTACGACTAAACAGCTGCAAACTACACAAATTGAAGCCTAAACGGATGAAAAAGTAATGTATTACTGCAGTTTATTTTTTAATTGAAGATCTTTTTTGGTATATATTTGACTTTAAAAGCTTATATTACATTTTTTATAGCAATTGTGTGTATTGTCACTTGTCCATTAACCGTTTATGTTGTAATATGAATATAAATTTCTTGAATAGATCAGTTTAATACTCATATACATATTCATCAGTTAGTGTAACGGTACCACAAATGACTGGCTTCCTCCCTTTCTCTTTCTGTTAAATTTGAGAGCAATGATTCGAGGTTCTCATGTTCTACAACTTAAGTCCTCTTCATCATTCTTCATTTCCCTACTACTGAAACCATATTTACACACACAAATCATAATAGATAAATAAGTCCAAATAGCTAATACATGGATGACATTGACAGCTCATTTAGAGAGCAGCAAAAGCTGGAGGATTCTGTTAACCTCAAGGCGATGCTTATTCAACTATGTATTAATTTATGTTTTACTGTATCTGTGTTGATTTTATTTAGTTGGTTGAGACCGAGACATGCCTTTATATACGCACCGAAAACCAAATTATGTAAATCTGAGTAAGAACGAAGAAATTCAAAGAATTAAGCATTTGTGATAAACATTGTAAATATTAAATTTATTATCTAAAACAGTTTAAGGAGGCCCACAAGGCTAAACCCAGGATGGCTTGATTGGATAAAGCCTGTATTCAAAATCAAAGATGATGCTCTATTACAAATCATTGGATTTGATGGTTTTGTCTTTATTTATTTTACAAGAATGCTTAGACAACTCATTATTATATTGACTATAATATCCATGTTTGTCTTTCTTCCTGTAAATATTCTGGCAACGTATAATACCGGGTAAGATACAAATATTTATGGCAAATAACGCTCATGTTTCTAACCATAAATCCGCCACTTGTTACACCAACATTAGTGATTGGCCACCAGCCCCCGGTTTAGATTTCATGTCGATTTCAGCAATGAATTATCAATCAGGAAAACAGAGTAAAAAGACAAATGCGCTATGGTATTGGTCACCGACCATTGCAACTTGGTTTTTCTCGGCTATCATTATCTTGCAGCTATTTAGATCCTCTGAAGCATTCCTTCAATTTCGTCGAAAACACTACCTGCAACAAGAGATCAAATTGAAAGCACAGCTCTCATCACTATCTCCAACAGAATTATTGCAACATCAAAAAGATGATTTGATAAAAAGAACGCTACTAGTTCATTTTAATAATAATAATTTATCGAATAGGCCTCCTCGTCGATCGAATAGTAATGCGATATTTACGCCAAATGTTGAAATGAAACAAATGATTGATAGCATGTCAGATTTACCTTGTGAGCAAGTGCTTTCGGGTAAATACAATCCTAGAATATATTTTCTAGTTAATGATTACAATCGCATCATACAATCTTTGGAGCGAGTAATGAATCCTTATATGTCTCGAATAAAACAAGAACAGTTCAAGCACAACAATCTCGAACCAGGTATTCTTGTTGTTATGATAAGCATGTTGATACAATTGTTAATCCTGTAATACTATTAGATGAATTAGCAAGAGCAATTTCAAAACTGAAACGACCAATGATTAGACTAAATTGGAAATCGAAACGAATTGATGCGATCAACTATTACACAGAACGTGCTCTTTCATTAGATGCAGCCATCAAACGAAACAGATCCAAATTACAGGATTGTAATTACGGATGGGCTGTATTTTCCAGTGTTTTTAAAGCACATAAAGCATTTGTATCTATACAAGATGAAATGGAAAAACGGCGTAAAGAACAAGCTACTCTAGTTACTAAACAGTGCGTACGATTAAGATTAGCACCACAGCCTGAAGATATAATATGGCCTAATATGAATATTGATCGCCATACTGCAGAGCTAAAACGTTGGTTTGGTTATGGTCTTTTCTTTTCTATTGTTTTTGTTTGGTCTATTCCAATTGCCATGCTAGCGGTTGGTTCGAATTTGATCAATTTTATTCGTTTATTCAAAGAAGCAAACAAAATCATCAAGAAGAATGAGTTGCTCATGGGATTAATTCAGTCATATCTTACTCCACTTTTAATGGTTTTATTTCAAGCATATTTACCAAAGCTTCTTGGTTTAATTTCTCGACAACAAGCTTATAAAACTAACACGATAATTGAGCAAAAGATCTTATGGAAACTATACATGTTCTTTGTGGCCAACAATCTTGTAATTTTTACGTTGGTTAATATTATGCTCGGAATTGTTGGCCAAATTACAGCATTGACATTAGTAGGAACCCTCAAAAGTAAACGATTCTCTGATTACGTTGTGCAGATTGCTAAAAATATGTCTGATGTTTCCTCATTTTGGATTAATTATGTTTGTTTACGTTCTGTTGGTGTTGTTTTTGAATTACTGCAAGTGGCGCCGTTGTTGTTTATTGTAGCACTGCCTAACCGTTTTGCAGGAAGCTATAGATATACGCCTCGTCAATTAGATGACATTATTGGATCACCACCTCCATTCCAATATGCTAAAAACTATGGGCTGATCATTTCCTTCTTTACTGCTGCCTTGGTATATTCTGTAACAGCTCCTATTGTGCTACCATTTGCATTGATCTACTTTGGGCTGGCCACTACTACATTTAAATACAAACTAATGTATATTTATGTAACAAAAACTGAAACACATGGAAGAATATGGCCTTTATTGTATCGTATCATAATGCTATCGCTCATTGTCTTTCAAGCCATGATGATTTTGATTTTAAGTTTGAAAGCAGGTCTGTATCAAACATACACGCTTATACCTTTACCTTTTATAACATTTGCCATTGGCTTGGTGTATCTGAGGCATTTAGAGAACAACAACAAACTGAAAACGTGGCTAGATCTCAATAATAACCTTAGTCGGCCACCAAGTACAACACAACCATTGCAAAATGAGGGAATTGAACTTTTAGAGTTAAGATTATCCAATAATGCTGATGCTACTCTGGACAGAATTACTTCAAGAGATGCACATCTTATAAGCACTTTATATTTGGATCATTGTCTGCATGAGCCATTATGGAAACCTATGCTTTACGACGACATTAGAAAGATTGTTCCTCTAGTGTATAAAGACCATCATAAGCAAGAGCAAATTATTAATACACTTTACAGTGAGAATGATGACTCACAAACTACAGATACTCAACCACAAACACCAGAAATTACCACGCCAGTAACTACTCCATTAGATGAGGTTGTATCATTGACTGGCGCTCACAATGGGGAGAAACTACAAATGCAAAATCAGGCATTTTACCCACCTCCGCCCCCATCAATTAACCCACATTCTATACCGTATTATTATCAAGAAAGCGAGGATCTCTGCGGCAGCGGGTCTAATAGTCGACATCCAATGTATTTTGCTTCCAGTAGTCAACCATCTTTGGAAGAAATGAATGTGATACCAACTGCACCTACCTTGGAAGAAATGCTAAGAAGAGATAACGATGATGATATTCTAGTTAATGAATCTCCCTCTTCTCCAACATTTATTCCAGTGCCACCTCCAACGTATGCTGATGTTGTTTTACCTCGTGTAAATGCCATTCAAACTATAACAAGACAAACACAACAACGAAGACATTCTGCTTGAGATTTTTCCTCTTCCATTTAATCAGCATTGCTACATTTAATTATTCATTTAAAAAAATTACATTTTCATATACCCCAATATCGTATCTTCTTTTTCTCTTTTTATTTTAAAAAATCTCTGTTATTGCACGCTGTAGTCATTAAATAAAAATTAATATGTACACAATAACAATATAAAATAATATTAACAAAATAATGTATTTCCCTTTTCTGATATTATATGCATTAATATATTCGATTTTTAGAAAATTACACTTTTATTCATTAAGTTTTAATGAACAAGAATCTGGAAAACCATGATATCAACGCCTCTTTGCGTCTTAACAATATTTCTTATACATGTCGTAGTCAAAAGACTGTAAGATGTATTGATACTATAGAAGATGATAATGTACAATGATACTAGGTGGAATACAACAATTGCTACTAAATCGCATAATTTGATATACAGAAAACTCTTGAAGCATTTATTCTTTTTTTTTTTTTTTTTTTTTTGGCAATGCTACAAATAATCGTTAAATATGACTGAATATTAATGAATCAGAGGAAATACAACTGGTAAATTAAAAACTGATGTTCAATGTAAAATGAGGTCAAGATTGATAAACGGTACTTTTATTGTGTGGTTCAAATCGCGACATTTTGATGGATAGAAATTACAGGACCAAGATGTTGTGTTTGCTCCAGGATCTCCAAAAGGGTTCAAAAGCATTCTTCATTAAATTCAACTAGACGTTGAATACTCACCATGTGCGATTAGTACCATTTTGTCTTTTATTTAATTGCTGTATTATTAAAAACCAAGCTTTCCATAGCTTATAACAATGACAATGGGATGTTTCTGATTTCAGATTGGCGGAATTTATCATAAGAAGGCAGACTGATGATACATTTGATACTACTGTTGATGGAACGATGGAACAAGTCAATTTAATTTATGGAATTTGAATGCAAATATGAGGAACCATTTATAAGTACTTAAGTCGGTTCTGGTGAAGCATTGAATAGATTGGCTTGGGGCAAAAAGAGTAAAAAGGCGGCAATAGGTTCCAGTGATGGCCACGTTTATGTTTATGATATTGGGGAGGTGACACTAAAACTTAATGTAAATCACCTCTAGCACAATGATTATAAAGTAAGACTATATTATCACCAAATAAACTATCACACAATATTAACATGTATAAATATTTACAGTAATAAGCTTGAATCAAGTGGGTACAGAATCATTAATTCTTGAAAAAGTTTTCAAATGTTGTAAAATCTCTTATTTTTAAGACTAGCAAGGCTTATAAGCGGAATATTAATTTAAAAAATTATTTTTGTCCAGATCATCAATTTTGACATTTTTTAATTTTTTTTTTCTGGTTTTGCAAATCTAGAGTTAATTATACTACCAATTATAAAAACAAAAAATATACACATATACAGAATTTAGTGCTCTATTTGCTCAATAAAAAATAACAAACATTTTTATTGCAAAATATTACATGAAATTCCTTTAATTAAAAAACCGTTTTTGAGCCAAAAATGCTAAGTTTCGTTACTTAACATTTAATATTAAGCTTTTATAAAATTTGTATAAGTCATGGCCACAATTTTCTCTCACAATGTAGTATGTTTTAACGTCGATTTTGGTATCAAAATTTGATTTTTCTGTTTTTAGATCAAAATCATGAGTGTTGGTAAGGGTAAAATGAGTCCCGAAAATGTCCGCTACAAAAACTGAATTTTCAGACGATATGTGGTTAAATGTAAGAAAAGTTTAAAAAACGCCTTTTTATTTAAAACTTACATATACTGTACCATAGTATAAGAGACGTAGCCATTCAATCTTGCTATGCTCAATTATGGCGTCGTTCTACGGTTTTGCTTTTGCAATTTTTTAATGAATGTATGATATGACAGCCGGTTTTTCTGGTAGAAAATAGAGAATGCATGTTTTTATGATGATAACAGATATTGCCTATTTTGTTTAGTTTATGGGTTGATGCACTGTAATGCTGCTTTTACATTGGCTGAAATGTGCAATTTAGCAGGGTTTTAATTGCGCTAAATAATGTAAAGCCTTGGAAATCCTTCTCTACGTGTGTTGTTTCTCTCTTTTTGTTTTCATATTCCAATGATATTATTTACCGGTGCAATAAAATTGAAGTAATTTTATAAAAATAAAAAATAAAATAAAAAATAAAAGCGTTGATAAATACAATTATAGTCTTTCCACCGTTTTATTGTCATTAAAAGAAATCTGAAGAAAAAGAATGATATCTTCATAAAGTATGCTATATTTATAGGAATTGTAAAATAGTGGATGTTTGTGTGTTGATGCCTATTTTACAGGTGTTCAATCATAATGTCTTTTATTGACATTCTTTTATAAGATACTTGGTTGAGATGTTGATACTTTGTTTGATATGATAGAATATCATTAGATGGATGTTGATCTTTCAACATTCCAGTTATAATTTAAAATGCAACTGAGCTTATTTTTATGGGATGTGATTCCTTATCTAGAATTACTGCAACTGCGTTTTTATGAGCAGGAGTTTTGGAATATTTTATTAATGCAACATAAGTACAGCTTTATATCATAGGTGTCGTGTTGTAGAAGGTTGTATTTTGATCAGGAATACTTCCTTTTACAGGCACCAGCAATATAGAGTTTCCTCGTAATGCTTATTGGGATCTGATTGGAACTCAGTCCTTATGGAGCGAGATTCAGGTACGAATCGAGATCAGTTATTTTTCTAAAATGACAATGGCAACTTTGGTCTATAAAACGTGTCATTTCATTGCAACCGGTTGATAAGGCATCTCAGACTATCAAGCTGGTATTCTTTTCTTTTATCTGAATACGTATGCTAACATAAAGGGTTAATGTTTTTAATATAGTAGGTAGCAGTTTATATTAGAGATTGATATTTTCATTTAACCGCATTCTATGATCTAAGATCAAATATCATTATTTACTACTGTATTGTTGGACATATTTCTTGATTACCAGATCAAATCGAAGGCAATGAAACTGGCTACTACAAACCCACGAAATGTTCCAGAAAAGTGATAAAATTTCAAATAATGTAGAAATACAAAAAAAGAATAATCTGATGTCTTGCCTAATAATTATAGCTTCGATTGTAGCTATACTTAAAAATAAATCTTTTTACAGTTAACAATTGTAAACTAAAATAGTAATAAGTTTAAAGAAAGTTAATTTGTTTAATTTTTATGTGTGATAATGTAACATATATAACTTTAGATTTGGCTTGCATGTAAATTTAAGCAGTAATGGTTATTTAAATTTATGCTCGAGTAAAAACCATTGTTGTTGCAAACATTATAACTGTATACATATTTACAAATAATGATAATCATAAATATATTGGCTCTTGGGTGTATGGCTCGACATCAGCAATGTATTAAATTGCATTGTCCATAATCTATATTAATAAAAGCAAATGTAATTTAAAAACCCATTATTCCAGTAAAATATGCAATGGAGTTTTGAGAACGGCACGAAGCTCATGTACAAACCAATTTGTGCGCATACCATCAGCTTATTATGCTCATGGTCAGATTTTATTATTATGCACAAATAGGGATAATGGTATGCTTATGGGCAATTCTTCTACTATTATGCACACATGGGATTAATGTCATGCACATGGACAGAATCTATAATTCTGCACATACATACAGGCTTTTTATTATGCTCGTGTGCAGTTTTTTTTTGTTGAGCCCATGTGCATATTGTTATCTTTTTAACCATATGCAATTGGAACAACAGCTCAGACTATAGTGTGCAGCAAACCTGGGCACAACAAAATCATCTTGTGCAGCACAGGTCGGCCGTAGTGCTTTTATATATAAATCCTTTAAATTTGTGATTTTATGGACTTTTTTTGAATTTGTTTGTATCATCTTATACTTTTCAACAAGTTAAATCCGTTATTAGGCTAATAATGTTGTATGTTGTATTTATGTTTTTTTACTTAAAATAAGCCTTTGAATAATTAATAGCAATAATACAGTCAAACCTTAATTTTTGTATAAAATTTCGATACCTGCATCTTATAGCTGCTTGCAATATTTAAACAACCGCGTCCGGGCTGTCCAGTAATTTTTTTAGAGATTTAAAGCTTGGAAATATCATTAGGTGGCCGCTTCCGGAGATTGTTCGGCTTTTTTTGGAAGAGTTGTTGTAAATGTAGATAATAAAAAAGAAAGATAAGTACGTGAGAATTGGTCAATCTTTATTAAATATAAAAACGAGATGGAAAAATCAAATGAAGGGTGAATGCCTACTGCTATTTATATTTGATTTAAGGATTGCTTACACACCTGTCTAGAACAGTGTTCTCACACTAAAATTTAGTATCAATCCTCACTTATGCTAATGTAATTATATTCAGATATAGATGATCAGTCTAAAGTCTTTAGTTGCTCTTGGCAACACTAATTATTAATATTCTTTACTTTCTATCTTTTATTGTAAGTCTAGATTATCAGAACTTAGCTTACGTCGTATATTTTCAGGATTGATAAATAGTACTTAAAAAAGAATACAATTATAAAAGAATGAGTAATTAATCAGTTCTTCAGCTGTATAATAAAAACAAGATATCGTTTATTTAGATGTAAAAGTATGGCCTTTTATATTGATTTGACATTGAGATCCTGAGATGTAATTTAAGGCACTATTGAACCATTGGATCTGTTTGATAGTAATCTATGGATTGAAATGGATCAATCATAATTTAACCGTTCTTGCAGAGCTTGTGAGTTGTCTTGTTTCAATGCTGCGCTAAATATGCTTGGATGTTGATTTGATAACTACTTGATTGGTTAACAGCTGGGATGAAATTAATGTGGTATAATAATTGTTGAGGTCAAAGCGTTCTTGGTAATTATTGGATTAAACTTGATACGCTAGGAGTTTCTTATATCCGATATCAAGACTTGCACTTCAATACATGTCGTAGTCAATAGATTGTAATAAGATGTATTGATACTGTAGAAGGTGATAATGTATGATACTAGTAGGTGGAATACAACAGCTTATGTGATTATCAGGGTAATCATTTACAGTGTTTATATGACACATATGCTAAATATGTTAAGGTATAGTTTATTGTCATATTTAAACTACGATTTAAGGTACATTTATTTATGCAAATACAACAAGAGTAACCATTAGCAAAAATATGAATTATATACTAAGTTGTATGCCATCAAGTACCATATGTATCAGGGTTATTGTATTATATAAGGGGCAAGAGACACAGACAGACTTATTTGTTATGTTTAGGTTTATTTCAGAATATATAATAAGGGAAATGATGAGGAGAACTTACAAAGAAATAAAAAATAAGATGGTTATTTATACTAAATTATTCAAGAGTCTAATTCCCTTCATGAACTAGACTTCAGGGACACAGTGTTACTGAATTACTCTATAACTTGAATGTGAGTAAGTTGATATTGTAGTGTGTTCATTGGTTGTGTCGCAGTGTGGGTAGTAATAATAGAATGTCTTGCATAAGCTGAAGATTGATACGCAATTCGGATAAGGTAATAATGTGTGATGTAATAAGGATAGTAGTATTATAATAATAGATTAAGCTTGACAGGTTCATGACAAATACTGTAGAAGGTGATAAAGTAGGTACTTGGTGGCATACAGTGCAACAGAAGATTAGTATTTATAGAGATCATATTTAAATTGCTTTCAATAAAAATGCGCAGTAAGTTACAGGTGTAATTTGGAGATGATTTCCTCAATAACACACAATAAGTTGTAGACACTGCTGTTTAGGGTAGAATAGATTAATGCACATTATGGATTACATAATGAAAATAGTATTGATGATGGTTTCATTCACACTTAAAGTTATAAATGTATTATCCAAATTTAGTCGGTGGTAAAAGCAGGAAGTATGAATGTATGATGCTTTTAACTTTATTTCAACATTGAGAATTAAGCATGAGTGGTTCTGTGTTAATTAGTTTAAGGTTTGGAATATTCTTTAAGAATCAGCTAATTAGGAATAGGTACTGGACATTCTACATTAGCTAATTCATGATTTAGAAGAATATTTAATTTTATTATTCAATCAAAGATCAAAGATATTGTTTATATACTTAACTTTCGATCTCTTGCTTTCACTAGTTCTGGTCAACTTAGATATCTATCCTATATCCACGCTTCTAAAAAACATATAAATACGTGATCCATTATACATTTGATGAGAATTTATCTTATTTTTTCCTTTGAATATATACAATAAATATATTGAATTCTAAATTTAATTCTTTAAGTCTTTAATTTCGTAAATTTAAAAAGTTTTCCTTTAAGAGCAGACAGCAGAGTGTCAAAGATGTGTTTCTATTCTCCTTTAAAGTTAGAAGTTAGTTGAATCAAAATTTGCTGAGATAGGGTTTCTGTTATCGATTTTTCATGATATGGTTGTAAAAAAGTAGATTTCAGATGATTTTTAAAAGTTTTTCGAATGTTATCACCAAATATTGAGTTAAATTATTACGTAAAACCTTCAAAGGAGATGTACCTTCATTCTATAGGCCATTGATGATGCAACAGTATCTCTCGGAAAATAGAAATATTAATTCCAGAATATAAGTGCACTAGCCAAATATTAACCAAAATTGGCCAATATTTACTTAAAGTTGAATTTAAAAAATTGAGCACCACCTAAATTGAGATATTACTTTTTTATAATATTCACAATAGTTTCAACTCTAAGCTACTTTGCATTTTTTCTTTTAGCGAGAAAATTTGATATTTCATTGAAATAATCAAAATAATAGTTTATATTACAGTTTAATTCCATGGAAACTGGGTTTCAAAATTGATTTGACAAATCGACTAGAAAATGATCAAAAAACGAAATTACTTAATGGTTAACAAACTGTAAAATAAGTCGACCTAGCGTATCAAGTGGTTTTTGTACAGTTTTGGATTCTGCATCTATTTAAGCAAAATTCAGAAAAATGTTTTACATTACATTTTGCGTAAAATGCAATTGAAGTTTTGAAGGTTTTTTAAAGATACACATCGCTTTTTATAATCATATTTTAAATATAAGTAACGAAGATGATGCGCTGCAAAATTATCTATCTATAGAGCCAATATTGAACCTTTTGACTGCATTTTTCGTAGAGAAATCGAAAATTTTGTCAATTTTTTCTCAAATTCAGAAATTGGGATGAGGGTATACAAGGGAAAAATTGAAGCTAGAAACGAGGGTATTCCTTTGTACATATTTTTGAGAATATCTCCATGAAAAATCAATATTTTAAAAAGAACTAAATTGCATCCAATAGAGCTCAATGAGGCTGATGACATTAATGTAAGCAAAATGCTTCTCAATTTAACAAATATTTTGAAACCTACCACAAAAATGTCAAAAAATGAGAAAAAAAATAAAAGTGTCCAGAATTTTTCATCCTGAAATATATTATAAAGTACTTCAAACAAGTAAATTTTATTATTAGAAAATGTTAGTATAACTTAATTTTTTGCATAGATATGAAGCCTCAAAGTTTTTATTTTCAATCAGTGGAGTACGTGTAAAAATCTGAAACATTAGAATGAAAAAATTAATAACAACGGCAAAAAATAAGATATTTCCGGGCACTCATTTTTGAATTAAAGTCGAACATCTCAGGTACATTGACACATAATTTTTTTTTGATGTTGTTTAGTGAAAAAAAAAATATTGAGCAAGGATGAAAAGTTGGAATCATTTTTTTTAAAAAACAGTAAATTTTACGCGTCTTTGATTCTTTTGTGAGACATAAAATAAATTTTCGAATAGGTATCATAATGAGATCAATTCATATATCTAATTTGCAGTGAAATATCAAAAGAGTCTATATAAATAATCTTGCCAGAATATTACACTTTTAATAACAATACATCCTTTAAATGTATTTATACACATTAATTATAGACTGAGACCTTGGATGTGAGACCCATGATGAGTATTGACATAACATACAGTGTCTAAGATATGTCCTTAAAAGTGTTCAATACAGAATAGAGAAGCATTTTCCGATTTCGACAACCAAAATCCTTGCAGAAAAAATCTCTTGGAGCCGATATTATTTTATAAAAAGCATAACTTTTGAATATCATAAGTATTTTGATGAATTTATCATCTGTTCATTGCTGTACTTGTTTTAATTTTTTTGCTTTATGATAAGCAAAGCAATCCAAAATAACTTCAGTATCACGTGAGCGCACGTGATTATTTCAATGTTTGTTATTAGAGGTTATATTAAATGCAAAAATCAAATTCGGCTAAAGCCACCATAGCTCCAATTGGCTAGAGCATCCCTCTCGTAAAGGGAAGGTTGCGTGTTCGACTCACGCTGGTGGCATCTTTTTTAAATGTGAGTCTGAAAAATTATATTCAATTTTTTTTTTTTTTTTTTTTTTTTTTAAAATCGTGTACATCGATTTTAATTGAAATAATGGGTTTGTTTTTTTAGAAAAGAGTGAAAAACTGTAGATTTGTGCAAGCGGCTGAGCTTTTTTTGCCTTGTATTTAGTCTGATTTTAAGCTCAGTTGCGGATAAGTTTGTTAGGTAAATCAACTAGAACGACGTAGTGTAACTCCATCTATTTAAACCTTCAAACCGTTTTTACAAATTATGTAATTCATGGATAAAATAATTAATTTTTTTCGATGGAAACCAATACAGGTTTTTTAAGGTTATTAAATAAACCTTAATGTGTATAAGTCATTAATGTTTAACAACGGTAAGGGTATGTACAGTATTACGTAGTATTGCCCAGAGAGCCAACAAATAATCTGTAAAAATTGGATATTCAAGAAACATTGGTAATACTGTATAACGGCAATATTGGTAAGTGGTGATTACTGAATTGAATGCCACAGTCGAACTAAAAAATGTGGATAAATCCGGATTTTAAATGGTGTGAATCTCATGATTTGGAGTTGCCTTCTGGTAGTGAGGGGGTTTGGCTCTAAAGGATTTTTTCCCCTTTAATCCAAGAATTTTTTACTGGAATATATATTAATTAAAATAATTGCAAATATGTATCAGTATATTTTATTTTGCGTTTCGAAACTCCCAGATTTTTGTTTGTTTTTGTTGTTTACTCAACAACACCAAAATGTCATTTTTTTCGAAGGCCTATTAAAATTTTGTGTCATATCATCAATAGTAATTTTTACGTGCAATACGCTGCTATACATGTTTAATTCAGTAGCTATTTCACTAATTTGTATACAGAAACATTAGAGAAAAATCCTCCCTTTTTTTTCAGGAATACGGTGCATTGTAGATTTCTGATTTACAATATCGATCGATAACCGTATCATGCATATAGCAAGCTGAATCAACGCCTTTAGACTACGGATAATCATGGTATGCAATGTGGGTAACCATACAGTTTGGTAAAATCTAAGACTAAACCTCTCCCTTCACCAATCCCCTCATTTCCACAAACATTATTTCAGCTCTGTATATAATGAACAAATACATATTATTCCTTATTTTCCTTTTGAGGCTCGGCTCTGAAAAAATATTTTAGTACTCAAACAAATGTAGTAAGTAGGTCAAATATTTGTACTATATTTATTTTATATATCATTTGTATTGTTGAGGATCTCTGAATAGTGGGAAAAAAAAAGGACATCTGATATTTGAATAAAAACAAGTGATTGATGAGTTAATGGACTCTAGTATCACAAACTTGTGTTAACTCGAGTAATTTTTTGAGACAAGTCTCTAGATATCATGTATCTCATCAGACTGTGATAAATAAAGATCACCATATCAAAATGTCAATTTTTCCCATTTAAAGACCAAGAAAAAAGTGGAGAGATCATTTAATATTGCAAAATTATAATATTTTAATGAGTGACACATTTATAATGCAAAGTGTACAATTTACCTTTATATTTTAGAATTAAATATTCATCCATTCAGCAGATGTACCCGAATTAATACAATACACTATCATAGGGTTTAAACTAGTGATGTTACAAATAACGTAATTTTCTGGATAAAATTTTACTTGCATATGGCATTTAAAAGCACAAATAATGTGCAATAACAAAAGTTGAAATCATTCAACAGATCGTCGAGCCATGGTAAGTTTATATGTATATTCACGTGTAGATAATGCGATAGACAAAAGATACAGTCTTTCGAGTTGTATGACATTATTAAAACAAAACCCGTTTTCCAATGGTTCCATTTACATGAAATTAGTTAATTGGCCAAGCTAAAAAAGACGCTTCTATCATCGTTCCTAAATGTACAATTTGAGTTTAACGGGAAACTTCTTGTAATTTATAGTTGATGAGAAGAGAATAATCTATCAAGAAGCAAGGGTCCTGTTGATAAAATGGTGGGGGGGGGGGAGAGGGTTTATTGTATGCCATGTTGCTCGATTTTTCTTTTTGTTGTAATTTTCTGATCTAGTAATACATTCATTTTTCATTTTTTTTTTTTACTACAGTAATACAGTATACACAAGTGGCGAGCTTTTTTTTTTACGAGAAAGAGTTTAATAAATCAAATCAAGAAAAAGTGGGTCGATTTACACAGAGCTTATTTATAATTTCAGTAAATTATTTATCCATTTCTATATACAATGAATGTTCTATAATATACTACTTTATCTCGAGAAAATCAAGTTTATTCCAATAACGGGATATCACAAGAATAAATTGGGCTCTTTTCGAGGATTTGAATGTGGATGTTTTGTGTGTGTTTGTGTATGCGCGGTGTGGATCACAACACCTCCGATTCTCCCTTTTTAAGAATTCGAGTTACTAAACAGATATCAAATTTTTTTTTCGATTTGATGTCTTCCATCTGATCCTCTATAATTTTTTTCGATTGGTTACACACTTTAAACATTAATTTTTATTTATTATATTCATTGTTTAAATATGTTCTTTACAAGTTTAGTTTTTTTTTTTTTCATCTCGATTAAATAGAGGGGTTATCCAAAGAAAAATTTTATTTAGAAAGAGAAAAACGTGTGGCGTGAGTTGTCGGCCCGGTTTCCCTAATTAAGGGTGAAAAACAAGCTGCGGGGCACCAATGGCAAACAATAATGAATGGATCAATATATTAACCGTTTGTTCATTTCAACCAAGTTTGTCAGCCCAGTCAGCCAAGAAATGTCCGTTGTAGAAGAACCTCGGATACACAAGTTGTAGAACCATTCAATCTTATTCATGCAAAACGGATGTTTATTTAAGCTGATTGCTTCTTTTTTTTTGTCATATATAAACCAAGCCCAGAATTCCATTTATAAATTCTTCTTTTCTTTATTCATTAGAAAAAAAAAACATATATTAATTCAACAATTAAATGAAAGCAAAAGTCAACTTGTACAATCGTCCTCATGGTAGAATTGATACATATCAAATGGCATCGCCTTACAGCAACAACAACAACAACAACAAACAAAAACATGCAATTGTAGTTGACAGAGAAAATAGATTAAATGCATCTTACAGTTCGAATTATAGCCAAGCATGTTTATTATTACAAGCAATTCAAATGAACGGTAGACGTCGATTGAGTTCTGAATGTATTTGTAAATGTCAATTTTACTCGGCTTAAATTATTTATCCTTCAATCTAACAAACTTTTAATAGTACAACTTGCTAATTTCGTAGCAAAAGCTTGGGAAACTAATCCTGAACAAGAAAAAATTGAAGAGCTTGCCAAGCTAATGACGAATTTAATGGACACAACCTTACTTTGCCCTGAAAAACCATTTGATGAAGCATTGAAGCAATTTTGCCGAAATAACATCCCAACTCATTCTGTATCACCTAGCATAACTCTATTGATAGCTATTGGCTACATTGAAAGATTAAAGAAGGTAATGCGTACCTGAATTATATTTATAAGCATATACTCATACATGATATAGAAATACCATAATATTAAAGGTACTACAGGTTGTGGACATCGTCTTATTTTAGTAGCCTATATGATGGCAGCTAAATTTATGCATGTCAATCTTCGTTCAATTATTAGTACATCTACTACATCTACACCCACATCATCAGCATCAGCATCGGCATCAGCATCAGCAACAACGTCTCCATTAGCATCACCTACACGCGTTACGCCATTTAACAATGTATCGGTATCTGCTGAAAGATCAACTATTCATAAATATACCCAAAGCCTTCCCCCTATTACTTCTACTACTACTAATAACAATCAAAAAAGACAAGAACAATTACCATCACCACCTACTTCTCCAAAAGCATTTGCCTCTGATCCACTTAATTATCATTATTTCCAATCATCCGCCGCTGCTAATATCACAGCCACTAGTAACACTATCAAACAAGAAAACGATAGTACATCTCCCGATGTAAACCACAATGAAAGACATTTCCAAATTTTACGCATGGAATTAGAATTTTTGCATTTTTTGAATTATGATTTATCTTTATCAGATACACTAAAGCTTATTCATTGGGCTCAAAAATTTGATGATGATTTATTACCACCTATTCAAAGCAATTATTCTTCTGGCGATGAAGGTGGTGATGAAGGCAGCTCTGATGATATTTAATTAATAAATGATCTTTCGGTTATTTTATCCGAATCAATTTAAATGCTTTTATAGTTATGGGGGGAAAAAGAATCTCCCCCAGCTTGTCATATAATAACCTCGTTTTTTGAAGTGCTTGTCAATATAAGCCAATTGCAAATTACTTCGGCAATATACACCGTTAGTTTTTAACCGGTTAAAAGTTTTATTTCAATAGGGGGGGAGGGTATACGTATAGTCTTTAGTTTTGCAATAATAATTTTCCACCGCCGTAATAAGATCCATCTCTGCCAATACCTCCTTCAAGTTCAACATGAGAAAATTTAGCAACAGAAACTACACTAGGATCACAGCTAGTAACAGCTAAACCTAAATAAATAGTAGGAGCCATTTCAATGTCGATATCAAAAAAGAATTCCCACAAAGTTGAAAAGGTAGAAGAGGCAATTGAGGCTATTATCGTTGAACCTTGTCTTTGAAGGCGTAAGCGATAAGGAGGTGATAACTTTTTAGATCGTATAACATGACCATTATTTGACAAAAATACACCTTGTTTAGGTGAAAAACCTAGCATAACATGGGAAGAAGTGTGACCCAAATGCTCGCGTAGCATGACACCTGCTTTAGCACAAGAAGCAAAAGCAGCGTGAGATTCAACTGTAGTTTCAATAGAACCATTATTAGATAATTGTTGATAAACAAATCTAAAATTTTCTAGCATAGGGCCTTGACCAGATCCCCATAATGTAAATACATGTGCAGAATCAAATGAAACAGATCCCTCAAGTCCAATCGTATTTTCTTGTCCAATATCAATTGTTTGCCAATCGTAAGGTAAGTTTGGATTCGGTTGTACAGGGAATGGTAAGCCGTTTAGTTTAGCTTTTAATAGAGGGGCTAGTTTACGAGCAAATAATTCTTGACCTTTATCGTTTAGATGCAGCTATTTAATATCGTATAAGTTATGCGCTAACAATCCATTTACAAAAATACTTACAGGATTTTTATATGCTGTAGGTCCATAACGAATCCATCCAGTTGTGTCAATAAATACAATATTTTCATCTGCATCGTTCATTAAATAAACTGCCTTTTGTGATTCTTGAAACAAAACGCCCAAGGGCTCAGATAGCACAATAATAAATGCATGTGGGAATCGATATCTAATATTGGATAAAAACATAATTAATTTGGTAGTGTATGATGCTGGAAAGTGTTGATCATCGTATTCACCCAACAAAATTGTAATAATATGTGGTGGAGCATAAAAGTCATCACCTTTAAAATATAAGGTTTCCATTCCTAAGGATTCTTGATGATCCATGAGCCATGCTTTTGGTAAAGCTATTTGTGAGCGTTCTGTATCTAATAAATTTGATATAATCCAAGGAAAACTAGTCATTAGGGATTGAGATGTGCCTAGTCCTAATGTTAAATCATGTCCAACAAATTCAATAAGTGGTTGTTGTTGTTGTTGTTGTTGTTGTTGTTGTTTATATATTGTATCATGATTCATAATCTCAATTTCTTGAAGACATATC
The DNA here is from genome assembly GCA_027405735.1 of Mucor racemosus. Lineage (NCBI taxonomy): Eukaryota > Fungi > Mucoromycota > Mucoromycetes > Mucorales > Mucoraceae > Mucor > Mucor racemosus. The sequence goes on along the minus strand of JAPEHQ010000014.1, from coordinate 212,408 downwards.
GTTGATGTTAAATCAGAAACGACCGTTAATGTTGTATTCATATCGACATTATCAATATTGATTTGAAAAAATGATCCTTGATCAATGGTTTCTTTTCGTAATAATTGTTGATTCTTGTTCATTTGAACATAAATTACAGCTGGTTGACTCAGTTTTAATCTTATCTCACCACCGTAGGCTAATGTTTTCAAGTAAGCCCCAGACGAAACACTTTGAATGTCGCTAACGGTTTTCTGCCATCGACCAAAATATTGGATTTCATTATCATTAAAATGTATTATTTTGGTATTTATTGTTTCTATCAATAGTAGAAATAATAATAAAAAGCAGATATTCATCATCATGTATATGTAGTGAAGGAAAAAAAAAGAAGTATAAACAAAGGAGATGTGCGTGTGTTTGATAATCTGATGGCCTTGTTTTCGCAGCAGTAGCTAAAAGAAGCACAGTGGGTGGATGTGATGATGATGAAAGAATTGAAACGCAGATTCTATTTCGATGAAAACAATAAAAGTAGCAAAAAGTATTTATTAAAGAATTTTTTTAGTTCTTGGGGAAAAGGTAATGTATTGTCTTATCAATTTTTTTTGAAAAATATAGAGTATCAAGATATTATACTATTTTTTTTGTTAAAAAAAGGATAAAAATTGATTGAAAAATGTCGTGAATAAAATAAAAAAAAAAAAAGGGATAAGGATAATAGATAATAAATATTTACAAATGAAAAAAAAAGAGCGAGCGGTTCAAAGGAAGAGAAAAAGATAGAGATAGACAAGCGGGAAATCACAGATTCTTTTATTGCCATTGATCAATCATCATGGCGCCCCAATACTCAAAAGCAGGTTTGCCAAATTGTTGTTGTTGCTGCTGTTGCTGCTGTTGCTGCTGTTGTTGTTGAGCAGCAAGCTGATAAGAGGGAGTCAATAATGCAGAATCATCCTCAGAATCATCTTCAGTCATTGGAGAGTTTGCAGACATTGGCTGTAACCAAAGAGGCAATTCAGCGGGTGGAGGAGGTCTGTAATCAGGAGAAGCGTAAGTAATAGCAGGCAATTCCTTTTGAATAGGTTGATCAGGTGAAAATTGTGTATGCAGGTCAAAATAACGCTTTGTCACAATAGGCTATTAACGCAGATATTACATTAATTAAAAATGTATCTAAATATACTGTTATAACAAACAGTTACCTCTTCATCTTCATCCATTCTGCGTTTATTGTTGTTGCAAGGACGCATTTGTTGATTGAATTGAGATGCTAATATGATAAATTGTTTAATTCAAAATGTTTCAATTCAATTGAAAAAATGAGGGACTTACTATTTTCAAATTGATATGATGCCATTTTATATATCTTTAATTGATTTCAACTACTTGATTTAAAAAAAAAAAAAAAAGAGAGAGAGAGAGAGAAAACCTACATTCGATTGTTCCCCAATTTGAATAGGCTACCTTTATATATAGTTGACAAAAAATTTTTATTGCCGAATTTGATAAAAACTAATACCAAACTTATACAATGCCTCTGATTTACTAGTCACCGTAATTTCTCCGCTTAGTTGATGTGAACACACTTATACGCAGTTCTTTGTTCTGGTTCAATCAAACTTTCTTCTCTTAACCCCCCCCCCCTAAATACGTTCAAGCCAATCAAAGATATTCAATATCGGGTTGAAAAATCTTGAGACATTTCAGAAGAAGGTGAAACCCGATTGAACTATACAACTCTGCGTCATCAAATGTTTAGTTGCTTTAGTTTAGTCAATGGATTTTCATAATATTTTAAGAGAGACAGAGAGGTAATTAAAAAAAAAAAAAAGAATCGGTCCCAAGGCGGGCCAAGATGGGTGTAACTAATTTTGGGAAACTTGGTCTGGACATTCCTTTTGAGCGAAATAAGAGCTACAAATAATAATCTATTTGTGTGATTTATTCTCATGGGGGTAAAAGAATAAATTCGGCCGTGTGTTTATGTTGTGTGTGTGTGTGTGTGTGTTGATCAAACCATGCTTCTATTACATTGTTTTATTAAAACTCCCATCTTTTGCATGTCATGCGACATTATTTTGTGATTTGAATGAATGATTTAATGAAAAATGCATTATTCAGAAAAAGAACACTTTTTTCACAACATTCCAATGACTATTCCATATATTATTATAAAAAAAAATCTCCCCTGAACTCGTCGTCGATCCTCTAAATGATTAGATAATAGTTAGACAGTGAATAATTATCTCATTGATAAACAAAATCAAAAACTATATCAATCGTCAAATGTAAATCACAAAAAAATCAATGATAAAATTTATCGCGCGCGGAGATGACATGCATTTAGTAGTGCCAAATGAATTTAGCTTTTGGCCAAACTAAATAAACCTACACTAACGTTAGTACATGACAACGACAACAATAAAAAAAAATTGTCGTGTAAACGTACAGAATGAACCAGGGGGGGGGAGAGGAGGAGATACACTACCCAAACAAACTCGTTGAAACCGGGGATTAAATCGATCCCTTATTACGACGATTATTCCATAAATACATACAACAAATAAACTGGTAAATTGCATGCTGTTGTGTGCTAATATTACATATTAACGCTTTTGACACAAAACGTCATCGTCTTAATTGGTCAGATTATTGTTGCTGCGTAGACGTGCCGTGTGATACATAGATATTGTTTTGCCGGCCAGACGAATTATGAGAAAGGGAGGTCTGAATCACATGATATATCGAACTTGTCCGGAATCAATAGAGTGCTAATATTGTAAAATCCGTAATAGCGCTCACATTTTACTAAGCAATATTAGGTCTACAGTAGTACGACACAAACATTTGTGAGAGAGAGAGAGAGAGAGAGAGAGAAAGAGAGAGTGAGAAAGAAACATTTTTCCTTTCTGTATAGGTACCCTTGAATATCAATGCTCATACTTTCCATTAACTTTTGTGGACAGTGATCAAACGAAAATATAAAGATATAGAGCGACACTTGAAAAGTGATTTACAGTTGTAATTTCATTAAAATATAGAAAAACGGGCGAGATAAAATCCTAAAGAGGTAATATTGCATCAAAATTTCTAGTTTCTCTGATCGCGAACACTGCCTATATATAAAAAGTTTAGATATTTGATTTGCTTCAAGAGTCCTTTTTCAAATACGATAGATAGAAAGGAACATTTGTGATCGCTTGTCAACCGAGGCTTACTGTTCAGATTAAACCGCTGGGCTCAGATAAACAAATAAATTTGCAGTCGAATTTGACTACCAAGCCGTTTTAACCCATGCGATCACAGTTTTTTTTTGCTGAAAAATGAATTTACAAACCAACTATTCATATCATTTGCTAGCCCTGAGTTTGGAGCATTACTACGAATCAACAAAATTACAAAAATTTTGCACAAATCGCAAAACCTACAATGAAATATCCTTTGTTTCACGAAAAAAGCATAATTTCAAAAGGTTCAAATTGCGCCATTTTGAGCTGTTCTGATGCTCGGAATTGCACCAAACGATAACTCTGGTTCTATAGATATGATTTAATGCACTTTTGCAGATTTTTCCAGGTGATGGTTTTTCTTCGATTTTGGACGAGGTATCATAAGGGAAAAATTGAAATTTGGATAAATCTCAATTTTTCTCCCCAAAAATGAGACTTTTTACTAAGGTACATACAGACACGAAATGACCATGAAAACTTGCTCTTTCATCTGAAATTGTTTGCTTTTAAGTTCCGTAATTTTTTTTTTGATTTTTCGTCGAGAAACTAATTTTTCATATTTTTAGAATTTGAGAGGAATTTTGTGATGAAAAATAAGTTAATAAAATTACTATAAAGTAAAGTATTTTGAGTAGTACAATACTCAATTAATACACAAATTGTGTTTACTATCTAGTTTTGGTTGAAAAAATTCTTTAAAGATAAATTTTTTTTTCAAAAAATGGAATTCGAAAGAAAAACAAATAGCTATGATTTTAAATATTCAAATGCCGACTCACACTGTTTTGCTGGTGTGATCAGGCGAAAATGTAAATCAATAGCTAAATTGTGAGAGCTGATAAGGCAACATTAACGAAAGAAAAGTAATTACATGTAACGCACTACGTTCTTCAGCATGTAGAATTATTATATAAAGAAAAAATCAAAAATAAGGTCCTTTTTGCCGTCAAATTTTGTAGGTTTGTAAATTATGTACCATTCAGTGTTTGTTGTTTAGAAGAAAAGGTTAATTATATTTTTATGTACATAAAATAAAAGGAATAAAGTAAAATGCCCATATTCAAGAATAAGTCTATAGTAAGTTTGTTGTGTAAATATAAATTGAATAGAAACTAATTCTTGTATTTCTTGTTTTCAATTGCATCTTGATTGAACTCTTCCTCATGTTTATCAAGATCATCAAAATAAGTTTGAGTGCTTTCTTGTTTAACCCACATACCCTTGTAAACACTATCATCCATCAAGAGTAATTCATCATGTCGACCATGTTCTACAACTTTGCCTTCTTTAAGCACGAAAATTTGATCAGCATCAGCAATTGTTCTTAAACGATGAGCAATATGTAAACTTGTCATGTTTGTTTCACGCAAAATGCTTCTAAAGTTAGCCAAAAGTGATTGTTCAGTATGAGTATCTAATGCGGAAGTAGCTTCATCCAAGAACAAGATACGTGGTTTTTTAAGAATTGTTCTAGCAAGAGAAATTCTTTGCTTTTCACCACCTGATAACATCAAACCACGCTCACCAACAGTAGAGTCGTATTTCTCGGGTAAAGTCATAATAACATCGTGAATACGAGCACGTTTAGCAGCTTGATATACATCTTCTCTTGAGGCATCAATGCGACCATAGTTAATATTGTAATAAATAGAATTATTGAATAAAGTAGTATCTTGAGGAACAACACCAATCGCTTTACGAAGACTGTCCATTGTTACATGCTTAATATTTTGACCATCAACATAGATATTACCAGATTGAGGTTCATAGAAACGGAATAAAAGTCTTAAAATGGTTGATTTACCACAACCACTAGGACCGACAAATGCTGCTTTACAGCCAGCAGGAACAGTGAATGAAACATCATTTAAAATAACTCTTTCAGGATGATATCCAAATTTGACATTTTCAAATCTGATTTCACCGCCCTTAAAGATAAATTCCTTGGCATCAGGAGCGTCTTGAACCAAAGGAGCACGATTTTCCAAATTAAATAAAGTATCCATATCAATCAAAGATTGACGAAGTTCTCTGTATACAGATCCCAAGAAATTCAATGGCATGGAGAGTTGAAATACCAATTGATTTACCATAACTACATCACCAACTGTCATTGTACCTTTCATAACACCATTAGCAGATAAAAGCATCATAATTGTCAAGGCTGTACTGAAAATGGCATTTTGACCGGCATTCAAAAGTGAAAGACTAGATGCTACTTTTAATGATGCCTTTTCGTATTTTTCCAATGGTTTGTCATATTGTTCAGCTTCAAATTTCTCATTGTTGAAATACTATATGATCGTATTAGAATGTAATCCCTTCCCTTAATGAATATATAGTATTACCTTGACAGCCTCAAAATTAATCAATGAATCAACAGCTTTAGAGGCAGCAACGTTATCAGCAGCATTTGCTTGCTTTCTAAATTGAGTTCTCCAAGCAGTAGTTGTTACAGTATATCCAACGTAAGCTAAAATTGTACCAAGGGTAACTACAGCATAAGGTGTACCGAAATTATAAGCCTATTTATATAATTTGTCAAGCTATAATCCAACAGCAAATCAATCACCAAATCTCAAACTTACCAAAATACCACAAACCATACTAATTTCCAAAGCTGTTGGTAGTACATGGAAAACCATTGAGCTTACCATAAAACTTATACCTCTATCAAATGTGGATAAAGAAACAAATGAATAAAAACAGTATATTTCATATGAATATACACTTACTTTGTACCACGATCAATAGCACGATTTAAACCACCAGTTTGGCGAGTTAAATGAAATCCAAGATCAAGTTTATGAAGGTGAGTAAAGACATTGAGAGCTACACGACGAATTGCTTTTTGAGCAACAGCAGCGAATACAGCATTTCGAAGTTCTTGAAATGCACTTGCACCCAAACGAGCAAGACCATCTGTCAATTTATAAATAAGTAAACCTAACGCTACGTAAACCTTATTTCATTTCGTAACTTACAACCGATAATAGCAGCACCACAAATAGCCCATAAAGTTCCATCTTCCGGGATTGTAACATTCAATGAATCAATGACATTTTTGAAAAAGAATGGTACCTGAACATTCAATAACTACTCGATTTCAATAGAAAAAAAAAATTAATTGGATGACAAATCCAAAAGTTTGAATCAACATACCTTGCCACCAACTAATAAAGACAATGCAATTACTACACGAGTCTTTACACCGATATCATTTTTAGGCCAAATATATTTCATCAATTGCTTAATAATAGCCCAATCAGTTGCATTTCTCTGAGTATTGGGCTTGACCTCTGCAAGTGGAGTCTGTGCGACTTTCTTTTCAACTGCATTCACAGTTGCCTTTGGTACTGACGTTAGCGATTGCTTGGAGGTTGTAAATATTCTTTTAGGAATTTGATGCTTTTGTGTCCACAAAGAGGTCGTCGGGAATGGCTTTTTTGGTGTAAAAGTGAACAAATTTCTGTTCAAACAATTCTGTGGACGGCCAATCAAAGGCTGTTTGAAAGAGGGTTGCCAAACAGATTTGTTTGCTACCGTCCGTAGATAATTTGTTGACAATCGTGGTAACATATTGTTACCGTATATATGTAATCTTTGCAATAGATAAATAAAAACCCTCAGTGTATGAGCAGTATTGGGAAATTATACCCTGTTTTTCATTAAAAAGCCGATGTTTTCAGACTAAATGTGACTTGATACATGATGAAAATGATGAATTTAATCAGATTTTGATAACATTTGGAGTCACTTTAAGAGATAATGTGCAAAATGAGCAGGCAATCAGATGCTTATGATCAAATAAAGTAATTCAAATCAAAATTGGCCTCGGATTTTGGAATTTTATTTTACTTTAAATGGGTTTTTATTGAATGCAAATAAGCAAGAGCGCACAAGGCTATTGTATATCCACATGCCAACTATCGTGATGCTTTCAAAGCATTAAAAATGTCAAAATGTGCGTTGTTTTGCAGGTAAATTAAAGGTAAAACGATGTCACCGGAGTTTTAAAAAGTCTCGCTCGAATGGTCGTATTTCAGATCAGTTTGACATCCGTTTGTGGTTCTTTGCAAAAATCATATCAGATTAGTAATGCACTTGTATTGGCCAATCTAAGCTAATATGTAGTCATTCAAATGCTCTATCAATTGATTTTACTCTTATCCAGATACAACTGATAAATCGCGTGGAATACACGAAAAACCTAAAATCCTCTTTTCCCCAAAAAGTTTAAATTTTACATAAGAAAGTTCAGAATAAAGTCTTTTATATAAAGAATAAAGTTGCTACGATCATTTTGTTATAATATATGCCTTAGTAAAATGTCTAATTTTTGGGGTCAAAATCGACATTATATGTTTTTTGGACATTTTTCCTTACCATACCTCGATGAAAATGAGCAACGAAAAATGCACAAATATTTTTTGCAAAAATGGTTCAATATGTTACTATTGAATATGAGCAATAGTTTGGTTTTGATAAAAATGCTGCAAAACGTAAAATGCATTCAAAATTGAGCATTAAAGATGGTGATTTTGGCGGTTTTACGTTTGAATTGAAGAGTTAAAGAGTTTTCAGTCATCCAAAAAGCATTTTATTTTAGATTTAAAGGTTGGTGCTAATGATTCTTAGCCTCCAGGTATAAAACCAGTTTTTTTTTATGAATGGTTACACCTCTCTGTCTGTGTCCAATTGGATATATTTCGGTCGTAAAATTTGAAAATTCAGATAATTTCTCCAGACAAAAGCTGAGCGTGCTAATTTATACTGATAGAATAACAAATAAAAAAATATAAATGACGATTAAACATGTATATCCATAATCTGAACTTGTTTTTACAGCATTGAAAATGGTTTTCTTTCCCTGAAAAATTCCTTAAAAAAGGATGCAAAAAAAAATTTAAATTGCAGATTTAAGGTTTTTACCATTTTTCCAACCAGACACTGAGATCAGTGAGCGTACCTACGTATCCAATACGAGAGAAGAAATTTGAGTTTTACTTATCAATATAAGTTTAATGTTCCTGAATTCTTATTTTATTAAAAACAGATTAGAGATCGATTGCCATTCTAACGGATTATTCTCAAAACAAGCAAAAATCAAAAGCGCCCAACAATTATATCAGTCTAGAAACTAATGCATCATACATCAAGGGTGGGAAGAACATTTAATAAAAGCCATTACCATATGCCCAAATTCTCTATTTTTGTATATTATGGCTAGGAATAGGGGTGGGAAAAACATATCGTAAAAATGAACCATGTGCCCTTCCAAAAATGACGATAAACGAGTGTGATATAAAATCTTTGAATACATGTATTGCTTTACTTCAAGCCAGAAATTCCCGAGATATTATCTTTTTTTTTTTTTTTTTTTTTTTTTTTTTGACATTGATATTTTGTAACACTTATCAACACCTTGTTATCTAATTTTTTTCTTTATAATGTTTATCTATATCTAATTTTTTTCTCACAGCCTTCCAGCGCATTTGTACATGGTATATTAATAACAATAAACACAGATTAAAAGGGGAAGACCTATTGATAAGAGAAAAATATACTGTTTATTAACTATCAGCTGACCCGCTGCGATTGGCCCTGAAAAGATTCATGCTTCATGTTTGGTTGGACGAAGGTCGGTATATAGGCACAACATTAAAATATATAAACTATAATCCAAACCGTATCCCCTTTTTTCTCTTTTTTTCCTCTTCTTTTTCTTTTTTTTTTTAGAAAATAAAACCATGACAGTATCAAAAGATCTTAGTAGTTTATTAGGTACATCACCAAAAAGCGTTAATACATTTAGTTTGTACGCTGAATCATCTTCGACTCGTCGAGGATCAGTGCCATCAATCAATGATTCCCCCAGTTTACAGCGCAGATTGATTGATTCCACCTTATCTCAAACATTTGAATTATCCAAAAACTTTGTTCCACCTCGCATGTAAGTATTTTCTGTTGTTGTTGTGAATGCATCCCAAGACTCAAACAGTATATAGTGGTGGTGCCGGTGGAAGCGGTACAAATTCTGGAAATCATTCAAGACAAAGTAGTAACATAGATAATAATACTATGCATCATTCAAATCAAATTAACAATACATTGGATCCATCTTCTTTATTGAAGATGGCTCCTAATGTTGTAAAATCAAGGAAAGGAAGTGTTTTGGCTAGAAATACAATTTTGAAAATGGATCATTTCTCAAGTGGTAATATTTGATAAAATGACGTACATTTGGTAAATGATCTCTATACTTATACTTCTTTATTCAAAAAAGGAACCAATACAAACCTTGACTTTCACCTTCAAGGCGCCCCTAATTTCCGTGTTGCGGAGCTCAATGTCCATGGTGTTGCACAACCTACAGTAAGTTTGGACCTTATGGTTTGCAGGTTGGGTGTACTGACAATGTATCATTAGGTAATTGGACTTTCTACCATATTAGCTATATTGAATTGCCATCCAAAGAGTCTAAATTCTGAATCATGTACATGGTAAGTCATTTTTCGTTGAACATGCTTGAAATTGGAGTCTAAAACCAAATATATCATAGGTTTTCAACTCGTGAGGAACCATTAGGTATATTTATACGAACATAGAACATAAACTAAGGATTGAAATCAACTGATCTTGTTTTTTTCTTTATAATTAGTTTATTTAAATGGATCTCCTTATGTATTACGTGAATATGCAGATCCAATGCAAAATATGAGTGCTTTTCTCGGGATCAATTCTGTGCGTTTAGAAAAAGTCGAGGAGAGATTGAAATTGGATGTTGTAAAGGAAGCTAAATCTATGGGAGGGCTGCTTTTAGTACACCAGGAATTGTGTAAGTTTTAATGTTGATATCTGTGATAGTATTGTGAATTAATCATAGTATATAGCGGACGGTACTGTGGTCCCTTGCTACATTGCGGCTGATAAGGTTCAAACACCAAAAGAAGGTATAATAGTCAACATTTTCAAAAGAGACTAGTCTATATTAACAAATAATCTAGTGTTTCAATCATTTCAAACTGAAGGCTATAGATTAAAATACTTTCGTATTCCAATCTCACCCGAACAAGCGCCCGATGATAACTACTTTGATGAATATATTAATGTTATTCGTAATTTGGAGCCAACAGATCCACTTATTTTCAATTGTGGTATTGGCGCTGTGAGAAGTAAGTTTTTAATACAGTTACGATTTTACAAATACACTAATAATCAATATAGCTACGGTGGGTATCATTATCGCTCAAATTATTCGACGTACTCAACTGATTGAAAGAGGACAACCCGACCCATTTCCAATTCCTGGTTGGAGTTATCCTACTACAATGGATAGTTCACCTATTATGACCAATGAACCCAACATGAATCGATTTGTCAAGGGCTTGGAGGAGGCAGATAATGTCAATGCAAAAAATCATGCACTTTTAAGGCTTGTGCTCATTCTCGAAAACGGTAATACCGAGATATACCCATTATAATACACAAACATATACTAATTAAATATATATACACGATAGCATTAGATTCGAAACTATCATCTCGGTCTGCTATTGAATGGGTGTTGGAAAGAGGATCTTTGATTGAGAATTTGAAAGAAGCCATCATGGGTAATTATCAATCAATCATATCTTTAACCGCCGTATTGGAAAGTGGTACATTTAGTAAACGTATTTTGGACTCTGTAATCGATAGATGTAAGTCAATTTTGTTCATTTCAATAAATCATTCAAAAATCTCAATATCTTTCACATGTAGCTGATGCTGTAATCAATTTAAGAGAGTCTATTTTAACCAACCGTATTCGTCAAACTACTCAAACATCTTCTGCTGATTACGATGAAAACAATTACTTGAGCAAAGCATTAAGCGGTTTACAGCGTTATTTCTTTTTACTTTGTTTCACTGCTTACGTTAACGAATCTCCAAATACCAAATTCGAAAATAGATTCTCTTCTTGGGTAAGAAGCCGTACTGAAGTTTGGGCCATGTTGCAAAATATGCGTCGCAAAGGTCCTAGATTATACTTTTTCCGTCCCGTTGAAGATTTGCATCACTTAAATCCTACAGCTAATCAAAAGAGAGCAAGCAGTGCTTTGAGTGTGTCAAGAGGACGCAATGCTTTGACTCAAGGTATGTTTGACATGACAGGTGCAGGTCCTCAATCAAACACAGGCATCACTGTCGAAATGGAAGAATTTGCCATCAATGTAAGTTTTAAAAATACTAATGATCAAGCAGGTTTGATTAATTTTTATCTCTATAGTCTCGAACTGGTGTAGTTCTCACTTCTCAAACAATCCTAAAAGTTGATTTCTGGCATTTTGGTTATCTTTCTGACAAGAATGACAATAAATCATCATCCATTGAAGAAGATAAATCTCAACAACAACAGCAAGGGACAGAAAGGCATCATAGTTTTGTTATTGATGGCGCTTCCAATTTCAGACGAATTGAAAATACACATGTGTATGGCGTTGCTCAACCTACTGTTAATGGTTTACGCCAAGTTATTCGTACATTACTTAGTAATAGGCCCAAAAGTGAGCGTGTCTTGTGGATCAATCTTCGTGAAGAACCTATCATTTACATCAACGGTATTCCCTACGTACTCCGTGATCGTGCCTTTACTTTGCGTAATTTGAGAGCTTATAAGGGTATCACAGGTTCTCGTATGGAGCAATTGGAGGAAAGATTAAAGGAAGATGTTATTCGTGAAGTAACTCAATGTGGTGGGCGCATTTTGCTTCATGGAGAAGATAAAGATGGGAATGTACTTTCATCTTGGGAAGAGGTTGACCTTCAAGATATTATGACTGTACGCGAAGTAATGGAATTTGCAGCTTTGGAGATCCAACAAGAACGTGAGCTTTCAGATAATGATGATAATGAAGAATCGCAAAAGAGCCTTGTCAATAACCTTTTGGAGTATCATCGAGTACCAATCACTGCTGAAAAAGCACCTGAATGGAGAGATTTTGATGATTTGACATCACTTGTTACCGGCGTAGACCTATCCAAGACAGCTATCATTATGTAAGTATTGCTGATACTTTAAGTGAGTTGAAATGCTAACAAATAAATTATAGGAACTGTCAAGTTGGTCTCGGTAGATCCACTACTGGTACAATTATTGCTACTTTATTAACAAGATGGATTCGCCCTAAAAGCAACACATCTTCCACCAATACCTCAGTTCGTAGCAGCCGCAGTGAACTTCCTCTTAAAACCTCGGTACAATATCCTAATTATCAAATCATCAACAGTTTGCTCCGTGTTATCCGACGTGGTCTCGAGAACAAATGTATCGTTGATTCCATTTTAGATCAATGTAGCGTTGGTGGTAGTAATTTACGTAGTACAATTGAAGACGCCCGTATTCAAGCAGAGAAAGAACAAGAAGAAGACCCTGTTCAATTCAGAAGAACGGTCAAGCGAGGCATTACATCCTTGGAACGATACTTTATGTTTATTTGTTTCCAAGCCTACTTAGATAGTACTTCTCCATCTTTGGTCAGAGATACAGAAAGTTTTGGCCTTTGGATGAAACGTCATCCTGAATTAGCTACCATCTTACAAGACTTGCTTCACACTAGTAAAAAAGAAGACGAATTTAGATCACTTGTACCTGTTGAACAATCATTAGGGGGTGGTGATGGTATGGCTCTTTCAAGCGAAGTTATGCGTGTGGTTAACTCTCGTAATGGTCAAGTGCTTGCTCAACAAACTATCCTCAAACATGATGCTTTCCCTGGATGTCAAAAGATGAGTCTTAAAGAAAAGATTCCCGGTGCCTATAACTTTAGACGTATTGAGATCAAGCAAGTTAAATCTGCTGTCAAGTATGGAGGTTTAGCTGCAACCGTAAGTGGTCTTGCCGCTGATATGGAAAGAGATGATGAGAAATCATTACAAGCTCCCTTTATTTCTGGTTGCGCTATGCCCAATAAAGATGCTATCAAATCTATTCTCAAAGCAATGCAAGCTGGCCCTGGTGGTCGTCGTTGGGTCTTCTGGACATGTTTACGTGAAGAGCCTGTATTGTATGTTAACAAGAATCCATATGTATTGCGTTTGTTTACAGATCCACTCAAGAATTTGGAAACAACAGGCATTTCAAAAGAAAGAGTAGAAAGTATGGAAGATCGTATGAGATTAGATGTTATTCAAGAACTTAATGAATACGATGGTCGCCTGCTATTACATGATGAAGACAGTGATTTCAACTTATTGGTAAGTTATCTATTGATTGCATCATTGCATTATGCTAATTGGAACACTATATAGCCTTTGTGGGAAACAGTACCTCCAGATAATGTTGAAACGCCTAGCCAAGTATTCGAGTCAATTAGAGCTGAAGGTTATCAAGTTGATTTCTTGAGAATTCCCATGTAAGCCATTCAATTCTGATAAAAAAAACACGTATATTGACTTTTTTCAATTAGTACTGATGAACAGGCACCTATTCCAGATGTATTTGATCAATTGATCCATAGAATGCACGAAGCAAATCAAGGCGTTGATGTTATATTCAATTGTCAAATGGGGTAAGATTTATTGTATATTCACAATAATAGCTTTTTTTATTAACATTTATTGCTTTATAGCCGTGGTCGTACAACTACTGGTATGATTGTAGCCTCATTATTATCCATGATCTTAAGTAACGATGCTATTGGTGATATGGCCGATTCTTTCATGGTTGACAGTAATACTACTATTATGAACCCTTTCAGTTCCAGCAATAACGATGAGAATGATGATGAATCTTATGACGAAAGAGAACGTTATCAAAACGGTGAATACCGTGTTATTTTACAACTTGTCAGTGTTTTGACATATGGTAAATTAGCAAAGCGACTTACAGATCAAGCCATCAACATGTGTGACCATATGCAAAATTTAAGAAAAGCCATTTATGATTACAAACTTCGTATTGAAGCCATGACAGACCAAGGATCCAAGAAATGGAGAGCTGCTCGTGAAGCAGCCCACAATTATTTGGTTCGTTACTTTTATTTAGTTGTTTTTGCAAATTATCTTTTAGAAGAAATGGGTACCACAGTTGAAAATGACGATGATGAATTAGATGATGCATCATCAGATCAGCAAGAAAATTCAACTGCTTTCAAAGAAGCTAGAAAGTTGACTACATTTAAAGAATGGTTGAAGGGCCGTAGAGAAATTGTGAATATTATTTCCTTGCAAACATTAGATTTATCTTGATCATCGAATTAGATCTACAAATATATATATCTGTAACATTCGACATTTGTCTGTTTAAAAATAAAGCATTATACATCAATTAAATTTACACATGATTTACCATATAAAGTTATCTTTGCTTGGGCACTTTTACATTTTCTGGACAAAGTTGCCACATTGGCAGGTATCAGGCGTAGCAATTGCAAGTAAATTTGCATAAAAATGATTATACATAAAGAAGATATTTACTTATTAACTTTGGCAGGTGTCGTTGCCATATAATATACAGGCCTTGGCTGATTTAGCACTATTTTCTAATTTAAAACAGTCTGCGAAGCCGCAAACCCAACTTGAAAAAACTGGGCTTTTGATCCATACGATTCAACCAGCAAACCAATGGGATAATGAAATTTTAATTATAAATACTGTTACATCTGTAGTATATATTTTGAAATTTGCAGCCCATTTGGATCAATATTCATTGAGTTCAAGCATTTTTCTAGTTATTAAATTTCTTTCAAGCAGAAGAAAAAAGTTTTTTTTTTAAAAGCGTATCCAAAAATTCTTCAAAAACAGCTGTTAGCTAACAAAATCAAGATATGTTCTTCGTATATCTACTGTGCATCAAACGTAACTCCAATATTCAATTTCGAATTATTATTTGATTTTATAAAAATTTTAAAAGAATATTTGAAACAATTCATGCAAAATAGTTTAAACAAACACGAGTTTTTATTTCTCCATTTCCACAGCAACTTGGGGAGGCTAAACATTTTGTAATTCTGTGGATCAATACTATAAGTGTCTACTATTGTAACGAGAGGTCATTTGGAATCATATTCGTCAAGAGCTAGTGAGCTGACTGACCTACACACCTTATTAAAGCATCTCCAACGGAGGAGCTAAATTTAAACAATTTCTATAATACCTCCGAAATTTAAAAAAATGGTCTCCAATGGGCATGCTAAACGGGATGCCATTTTGAGAAAAGACTAAAATAAATTCATCGAGGAGCCAGTTTTAGCTGTCCTGTAATTTTTTTTGGAAACGACTATTTCAATTGCAGTAAAATGTAAAATAAAAAGCTTTGAAAAAGATACAGTTTAAATCCTTTTTTATTCAAAATATGGATAGTATGAAATTAAGTCTATATTTCTACTCCATTTGTATTAAATGTGATTTATTGTACCTTGGAGTAGCACCGTAACTGTAAGTGTACTGCTTCCCTGGGTTCTGATATTGCGGTTTTACTTTCTCATCGACACCAACATGTCTTGTACTAGCCATTGCATTGCTCTTCCATTTGTTCGGTTTTTGAGAATATTAAACAACCAATTTTGAAGCCAATTCCATTTGTAACTCATATTAGAATGTATAATTCTTAGAAATTAGTCTTTTAAACCAAGACCTAGAAGCTCTTGGTTTTTTCTTTTATCATTAGTTTTTCTAGTAATAAAGCCTACGTTCTCCATGATGAATTTTATTAGTCTTTATTAATATTCTTTCTATAGTAAATAAGATCTTAATATATATCTATAAACTCTCAAAAATATGCTAAATAATGTAAAAAATCCATGTCAACATTAATGAATGTTAAAAATCAAAAGTTACATTATTTTCATGATATCATGTACCTACATTTTTTTTTCATAGTGATTATGTCTCAAGAAGAAAAATATTTCAAAATGGCTTATCGGCTCTCCAACTGACTACATTATGCAAAAATCCTGTAAACCAAATGTGTATACTGTTCCTACTACAGCTATAATACAGTATTACCCAGTGATATATCAGAATTACAACATTCGATATACAGAAGAGCTCCGACAAATCTAGCAGATCTTATCTATCCAGTAAATGGTTCCTGTCACCCAGGAACTAATAATGAAACATAACTTATATATAGCAATATTACCACTGAGACATAACATGTTACATCCATACACATTAATAATAATATCTATTGTCATATCTAATGGATCCCTGTCCAGTAGATCTTATCACACAATTCCAATAACTATATAAACCCATATTTAATTGATTCTAATAAACGGTACTTTTTACGTTGATTTTAGTTTACAAAGTCTCGATAAATCACCACCCAGCGCTAAATAACTTTAGTATCCCATGTATTTGCTAGAAACATACATTTTTCTAACAGGAAAACCGTCTGTCATATCATAGATTCGTTAAAAAATTGCAAAAGTGAGCCTGCAGAGCGATGCCGTAATTGAGCATAGCAAGATCGAACGCTAAGTTGAATTGCACAAGATTTAGAATAAGTATTGTAGCAAGAAAAAAATGTATAATTTAATAAAGAAACTGGTTAAATTAAATCACACACAAAAACTGAAGAGAATCTTTATGTAATATCAATAATTTGTCCTTTTTATATACAAATTCTATATTGCAATTTCATCCGTTAGATCAGTATTTATTTACATCAATAACATAGTATATATGGGGGGCACATATTTCATACAACCAAATATGGTATCTCATATATTCCGCAAATTCTGGACCATCATCCCTCAACGGAGAACAATTAGGAGTGCCATCCCAAAGTAGTCAGCTTACTTTCACAATAAGGATTATAACATAAAAGGTTCATTATCTTACAAATTACTATAATAACCTGTGGACGCAACATAAGTCTCTCATACTATGGTATATGATATATCAGAAGTTTACCCAGATGTAGAAATCCAGGAACAACTATTGAAATCCAACATGGCATGACATTTAGTAACTCATACTAAATGTCATACATAATCACTAGCATTAACAGCGATTGTCAGAAACCTTTAGGAACACTTGGCAACAATGAAACATAAGCAATCCTACATCTTATCCAAATGATACAATCACAGGTTCCCAATTCCACAAATTCCATTGTATATGATTTGTTCCCAAATCATATCAAGTACCTCAATACCCGGCAATTCATTAATAATATTAATAATCATATAACTATCTAGAAAACATATAAATACGGAGCATCAATGGATTAATAAAATGTATCTTTTAGCAAAGTATTTTTATATTAGTATCTTTTGATATAACAGTATATATCTAAGTTTTAAATAAAAATGCGTTTTTTCTTAGCTTTTCTTATATTTAACCATGTATAGTCTGAAAATTCAGAATTTGTAGCGGACATTTTCGGGGCTCATTTTGTCCTTACCAATACTCATGATTTTGATCTAAAAACAGAAAAATCAAATTTTGATACCAAAATTGACGTTTAAATGTATTACGTTATGAGAGAAAATTGTAGCCATAACTAATACACATTTTATAAAAGCTTAATATTAAATGTTAAGTAATGAAACTTTGCACTTTTGTCCCAAAAACGGTTTTTTGGTTAAAGGATTTTCATGTAATATTTTGCAATAAAAATGTTTATTGTTTTTCATTGAGCAAATAGAGCATTAAATTCTGTATATGTGTGAATTTTTTGTTTTTATAATTGGTAGTATAATTAACTTTAGATTTGCAAAAACAGAAAAAAAAAATCGGAAAATGCCAAAATTGATGATCTGGACAAGGATAATTTTTGAAATTAATATTCCGCTTATAAACCCTTGAAGTCTTAAAAATAAGAGATTTTACGATATTTGAGTATATTTTCAAGGTTCTACGATGCTGTATCCACTTGATTCATATTATTATTTTATTTTTAAAATTATATGGTTGTATTTCACAGTCAAAATTAAATAAATACAATAATTTAAATAAAAAAAGGATAATGCACACCCAAACAAAGAGGATGAAGAGGAACGAACAAAGAGAAGAAGGAAGAGGAGGAGGCAATAGAATGAAAGAAGATGAGAACAGGAATATACAAAAGAAAAGCGATACAATTATTCAGTAACTTGTCCTTGCATTACCATTAAATATTATTCTAACTATTGGTACAGTACGATGAAAAGCTTCTTACAATTAAGTAAAACAGGCCTGCAGCAGCACGAGCTGTACACCACGTAGCGGTGTTGACCAGCTCATTATAGTTAAAAGATATTTTACAAAGTCTAAAATAAAACAGCATGCAGGTAACTACATAAAGTATTATGATTATATATTATATGCGCTCTATTATATTAATGGTTATTTCAAATTAATTGCTTGGCAAAGCCTAGATTATATATATATTATTTGCATCCTGCTTGTATACTTTTCTTCTTCATCAACTTCCCATTTAGTTCTAGCTACCTGCTTAAACTTCCGAATCAAGTAGATCAGCCTTATCACTTTTATCATGATCATAGTTTTCGTCGTCTTCATTGCTTTTGTCATTATTACTAGTAGTAGTTTCAATGTTTTAACTTCTATAGCTGTGATCCTCATGTTCACTGTATTTATCTTTATTGATATCAATATTGCTCTGGATATCTATATTATTATAACCGGATCCACTATATCCAATGTCTCGATTCATTTTGTTGACACTATAACTTCAATTATGCACGTAGCTGAGATGGATGAAACATGCATTACACACACAGCCTTCTTGATATGCAGCAAGGGGGTCAACTTGTTGGCAAGGAAAATGAATCATTTGCTCTTTTAGAGTATCTCCAAGAGAGTCGGTTTTTATAATAATTTTGGAAAACATTATACAGCAGATTCAATGGAATGGTTACCATCAACGATTCCTTCAAGTTGATCTCTTTCAAAAGAATATCTTAAATGCCGATTCAGTTCCTCACAAGTATTTGTTCTATGAACTATGACCAGATGATGCGTTAGTAAATAAACATCTTCGAAATGGTCGAGACATAAGCTACATGGTTATCTTATCTGCATATTAAACACTTGCTGAATGCCGTAGGGTGTTGTTGACATCATACTCAGATACTGAGAATCGGCTGACTCTATACCTTCTGCATTACCAGACCTCTCAATATTTATATTGGGACAACTGTAATCTTCTAAGAGATGCAAATTAAGTGACCTTGCGTCGCAATAATTTCCAAGGCAAATGTAGCTGCTGTATTGCAATTGAGCAAGAATATGTTTGGTAGAATTGTTGTTCATTGTTGAATTGGTCGGTGATTTTATTTTATTGTTTTTATGTAGTTAATTTGTATGCATTTGTCTGTGCATTTTATATTTTTACTGCTTATGGTGGGCATTTGATAAATAAATGTTGTCATTTACCTCGCCATCATTACCTATATGGCGATGGCTATTAATCAATCTAATAATGAAAACTTGGCAGTGTATTTGTGCAACATTGAAGCTGTCATTATAATAATTGATGTTCCTGAAATTTATATTCAGGTTTTCTATAAACAGAACTGAAAGAATAAAGACGCCCAGACCATTTGTGTTTCGGTCTCCCAAATATGTAAATGCTCTTTATCATTTAACTCGTCCAAACGGACTAATTTTGATATCAAATGTTTCAATTTCATTTGTTCATTATTCATCCATGAAAAAAAAAGCCTATGAAAATCTCCCTTTTTCTATCTCTCTATGGTCATTCTATTTTGATTGTTGTAAATAAAAAAAAAAAAGAAAAAAAAGAAAAAAGAGCTCCTGAATAATTTCAAGGAGCAAAGTAATGAAGTGTGTATATCTTTTTCCCCTTTTTTCCGTATTTCGAGACCTCAGTTTAGATGTTATGATTTTTTTTCCAATTAAAAGGCAGATTATTAATAACAAATAGACAGGTTATATAAACTTTGGCCCCTCCCGTCTCTTCCTTTTTTCTCTTTTATTTTCTTACTTTTTCTCAACAATAAAAAAATGGGATTACGAAATGATTATAGAGTTTCAACAATTGTAGTTCTTTGCAAAGATTGTGACGAGGATGTAGGGCTGTATCCTGCTAGACATAAATGTAATTCAAGCAATAAATTACCTCAATTGCCTAAACTATGTTCAAGTACCACATCCTCATTCACAAGATGGAACAGTCAACAAGAAGATCAAGATGTACCCGATCTAATAGATTCTAATCCCACCTCAACCACTGTAACACGACAAGCATCAGACAGTTCAATGGAAAGCGGTAAATGGAGCTTTTTTAAAAGTAACAGCACATCAGATATCAAAAAACATTATAATGATGAACAAGAGAGACCCAATGAAGATGAAGATGGATCAATTTATTTTGATAATTATGCATCAAATCTAAAAAACTCTTCTTCCTTGACTGACTTCCGTGACACGACATCCCCAAATGGAAAAAAATTATGGGGAAAAATGAAAGAAAATGAAAAATGGAAGGATTTAATAGCGGAAAAAAGTGAGAAAAATATATGAGATATACATTTGTTTCAATATATTAACATTATTAAAAATAGAAGAGTCAAATAAATCTGGCAAACTTTGGGAAAGAATCATTCATGCAACCATGTCAAATTCGGTAGATGAAGATGGCCCAGGTAAATAAATAGCAGTAAAAGATAAATTGTGCAATTAATAAGGAGACTCATTTGTTCCATTTAGAATCAGATGACGATGACTGGGAGGGAGAAACGCACGTGTCGAGAATCCTTAGAGAATATCACCAGAGTAACAATACAAAATCATTGCCCTCTTGGCTTTATGATGATCGTACACCCATTTCCACTTTAGCCAACTTATCAAATACAGAACATCATGTAATACAAGAACAAGTTATGAATCGCAAACCTTCTTCTCGTACTCGTCGATTATGGCAACCAGCAGAAACACAACAATTATCATCTAGAGAAAAAGAATTACAGGCATTGAGAGCTGAAAGACAGAAACCAGAAGAAAATCATTATAAAAAACCATCTGTTTTTCGCTCTCAAAGTGAACGTATGCCTTCGCATACTTCTTCTTCTTTTTCTTCTTTAAAACCCACTCGTCATTCTCAGCATACTGCCGACCTGGAACACATTTATGGATCTACAACACCTAGACGTATGAACACTACTCGATTACCCCCATCCTCGCATTACCAAAAAGAGTCCAATTATATACCATCAAATACACCTTCAAGATCCATCAGAAATAATACTTATCTTTAATTTAATATAACTCTTACATGCATGAATAAAATAAAACAATGATTAATTTAATTGATAAATGAAATTAATTTTCAATGGCACCATTCTATGGAAATGGTCCTACATTTTTAAACCAAGCTTATCATGAATTTGTGTATTAATTTGTATATGTAGAGTGAATAATTATTAATTTTTTTTTTTTTTCGAAGAATGTCCTTAAAGCATAGTATTTATCGAGGTTTCTTTTCCCTGGAGAACAACGACAAATTTCTATATAGCATAATACTTTTGAGAATTTAATTATTATTTCAAATGCCTTGTGCTCAAATTCGTTGTTCTTTTTCCTCAAAAAAAATATATATACTTTATATAACATATAAACGCTTTATATAAAAGTAACTACATTTATTTAGAAAATAATATTTTACAGCTTCATGATACGTATTCTGAACGAAATCAACCAGCACATACACGATTGAATATCCGATTATTTGGCAGTCCGGGAGGTCCGGTATATTTTACAAGTCGAAATTTCAAAAACAGTAGTGGTATATATTGTCCGACTCGAGAGGTTTAAAATAGGTACGAATATTTTGTAATATTTTAGCGATTTGGGACTAATTTTTTTTTTTTACAACATAATCAGCAAAGAAAACATTTGATTTTATTCAATAAATAAAGGTATTTAGTACAGCTAAAACGTTTAATTTTTTTACTTAAAGTTTAGCGCCTTGAGGGTAGTATTTCATGGCTTGTCTGATACCAAGATCAGCCATAATTTCTTCGGAACCACCAAGAATAGCACCAAATTTGTAAGTTCTTTGGAAAGCCTCAACAGTACGACCCATACCAGTCTTGGTAATGGCACGACCACCAAAGATTTGACAAGCATCATCAGCAATATTATGAGAAACACGAGTAACTTGATATTTCAATAAAGCAATAGGGCCAGCCAATTTGACAGATTGTTCTTGATAAGACATATTACACATTTGGTAAGTGATATTTTCATGCCAATTCTCAACAGCTTCTAATTGTGCTACCATACTAGCAAGCTTATTGCGAATGACAGGCTGATCAATAAGGCGTTTGCCAAATACTTTACGTTGATGAGCCCATTTAAAGCAATCTTCCACAATAGAACGGGAGGCGCCAAGAACAGCAGCGCTGATATATTGACGTTCATGTGAAAAGTTGAACATAATGGCTTGGAAACCTTTTCCTTCCTTACCAATAATGTTCTCAGCAGGTACCTTGACATTTTCAAAAGTTATGTAAGCAGTACCAGCAGAAGGAGAATAAGAAGTCTTGATTTGTTTAGTCTCAATATTATCATCACGCTCAACAAAGAACAAGGTAATGCCCTTTTCAGTAGTGGCAGCAACAGTGAAATAATCGGAGAAGGCGCCGTTAGTAATCCACTTCTTGACACCATTCATGATGAAGTGCTTACCATCAGCAGTGCGTGTAGCGGTGGTACGAATACGAGCAACATCAGATCCGGCATATGGCTCAGTAATAGCTAAACAAATACGTTTTTTACCAAGTAAAACTTCAGGGACAACACGAGCCTTGAGAGCAGGGCTACCAAAGTTAAAGATAGGAGGAAGACCAATACTGAAGCCGGAAGAGATACTATCTGCGAAACCAGGAGTACCAAGGCGAGCAGTTTCTTGATGAGCGATCATTTCATGGAAAAAATCAAACTTTTCAGGATCAATGCCTCCAGGTAATTTCATACCCTTGAGGAATTCACCAGGACCAAGTTGAGAGGCCAACACACCTGCTTCACCCAATTTAGCGTAGAGTTCTTTGGAAGGATAAGTACCTTGATCCTCAGCAAGGACAGCCTCAGCTCTGATTTCATCGTAGATGGCACGAATAGCCTTACGGAAAATGGTGTGACTCTCGCTACAAAAATGATTTGACAGTTAGTTTAGCTTTAAAAAAGGTACGATGTTGTATACATACTTGAAATAAGGACTCTTGAAGCCCATCCAATAACTAGGTTCAGCATAAGGAACAGCAGAAAGGTCACCAGGAACAGGAATATTGACTTGAGCTACTTCATTTTCAATAGTACCAATCTTGAGACGAGGGGCATATTTAATCAATACTTCTTGACGATGAAGGCCATAAAAGTCATCTGCGAGTTTTTTGTTTAGAAAATGTGTATGCTGCTATATTTGTTTAGATTAAATTTATTTGTTTTGTTACCTGTAACATCCTTTCCACCTAATTCAACCAAAATTTGGCTTCCACCAGGATGTAATTGAGCAAAAGTAGAAACATTATAAACAGCACCATCAATGATGATCCAGCAATCATCCTCAGTGTTGTGTTTAGCTACTTCAGCTCTGGTGAATATTTTCAATTCAGGCATTTTATTGTTATTATAAAGAGTAGGGGGGGGGGATGATATGTGAAAAAAGAAAAAGAAAAAAAAAATAAAAAAAGAAACAAAATAGGTGGGAATCTTTTGTAGTGAAATGCTTTGATTCTTTGTAGAGTAATATACATGTGAAATTTATATTGCAGTTTATATGTCATCAGTCATCAAAGATGCTCGGGGAACCAATAATGCATTTAAAGGAGACACAATAACTTGGACACGCTCGGTTAACAAGCAAATAAATGTAACATGTTTGTAATATATCGAATTTTGGCTTGGTTGACAATGTGTTTTACATAGTTTCAAACAATTTTTTATCGTATATAAAAAATATAAGCCTATTTTTCACATCATGAACATTTACTTCCATTTAATTTTATACTTTTTATTATTATTATCTGTTCCACAAAAATCCTTTAAAAATGTACTGTATTTAAAATCGTTATTTTGAAGAGGGCTTTGCTTATTATTTTTATGGCCGGTTCAACCCTGTTTACTTTAACAATGACAAACATATGAGATAAAACATTTACAACATTTATCATCTGATCATTTTTTCATGTTTGCTAATTTGGTCAATAAAGGCGCTTTAGCTATTTTTGGAGACTCTTTCTTTTGAAGTGCATTTTTTGCTGCTTTAGTTATTAATACAGCCCATTCATCTCGATCTTGATCTGTAAATGCACAAAATTGATGTCGAACAAATTGATCTGTGATACCTCTTCTTTCAGAAGCGCTTATAACAAGTCCATGTCGGCAATTTGTAGTAGGATCCGGATCATGGTAATTGAAATGCTGCTTATAAACGTCTGCCAACAAGAGATTTATATATCCCAACAGTTTTCCTCCTTTCTAATGTTATGTAAAAATAGTTTCTAAGACATAAATTACATTTATATACTTTTTTGTAATACCCTACGCATGAATAATACTCCAACTTTGAGCCTTCAAGCACAAAATACATCGATTTCCATCCACCAATGAAAAACCCTTTGTATTTACTCAATACACCTTCTTTGGATGACCTTGGCTTCATTTTGGTTTCATCCAAAATGTCAGAGCTAAGAAAAGCACATATATAAGAAGGATCTTTCGTATAAGCAAATGCCATAGCTTGCTTGAAATATAGTTCCAACATTATAATACGCTTATCGCAATTAACAGGTGAGTTATTTGTGAGCTTATAAACACTAGGCAATGGCTGATCAAATCCTTGTTCCTTGAGCTATGTATAATAATTTCTGTTAAATGCAAATATTTATGTATATATTTAACATTTACTAATATTTTACAGTGGCATGAAGCTGTACAAAATCATTGAAGTTCTTTTCAATCTTCCAATGTTCAACATATCTATCATTAATAGCGTCTTCCCTCGTTTTACGAATACTATATCTAATGGATAAAATTGTAGAATACAGAAGCTTACTATCAGAAGCATTAGGATGTACATTCATACCGACAGCCTTGATCCTTGCCATCAAAAAATCACTTTTAGTCACAATGGATTCTGCTAATTTCTGTTTAGAGATAGCTGGACTTTCAATGAATTCATTTGTAAGCGTAGCTGTATCATCATCAGCACCTTCAAAAACAGTGAAAATACTATTACTATCGACTAGTGTATTATTATCCGTAAAAGCTGTATTTATAGATATATTATCAGTATCATCATTCCGAGAAAAAAAAGACATTGGTTTATTTTATTTTTTTAAAAAAAGAAGAAAGAAAAAAAGTGATTTCCAGTTGGTCATGGAAGAATGCAATATAGTAAAGTTAAAAAAGTTGTGTTCAAGTAGTACAAATTGTATATTTTAGTTTGTCATCATTGAAGCAACATCAGTAGCAATAGCATCAGAAGCAACAGCAGGTGAATCTAGTTCAATTCTTACAAGAACAGCGCGTTGTCTTTCATTAATCCCTCCACGAAAGTCTTTTCCAAGCTTTACAATATCTCCACTTTTTATTTTACGAGGAATCGATAATTGATTCTTTTTAGCAAGACGTTCACCATTGACAAATGTGCCAAAGTTTGATTTTGTATCTCTAATAAACAACTTTACATAAAGTTAATGCAATATACTTAGGAAATTTGCCATTGTTTTTACCTTGTTTTTCTTTATATAAATTTTAGCATGTCTTCTACTGATAACTTTTGAATTCAAATGAATGTCGTTCTCGTTAACATTTCTAGTGAATCTTCCAAAGCGTATTTTTGTAGTTGGTGTGAGTTCTCGTTCAATAGTATCGATAACCATGGGTGATACTTCTCCAGGAATATCATTTGCAAGCATACAAAACCTAATCATAGTCCCTGGTTCCATTTTTTCTTTTTATAATTAAAACAAAAAAGCAAAAAAATGCATTAATTTCCCCCTATTGAATTAATGTCCATAACAAAGGTAAATTGAAAGCCACGTTTTGCTTATAAATCGCGAATTTGATCCGAAAATTTGTTCATTATGACCATGTAAGATCTATCGCAAAAACAGTTGAGCATCTTGAAAAATCATTTTTTTGCTGCTGCCTTCTTTTCCAATGTTGCCATTGAATTATTTACTTGCTTCATCAATGCGGTCCAGGGCATTGTCACTACTGGTGGTTTAGAAAAGAATACAAAATCATAGCCTGTTATAAAAGATATTAAGATCCATTTTATTGATTGTAATAATTCTCAAAATTACCTTTCATCTTTAAGGTGGGATAGATAGTTTGTAATGCTGACTTGATACGACGATCAGCCCTGTTTCTTATAACAGCAGACTTGCCCATCTTTTTTTTTCCTGTAATGATAGCCACACGATTGATGTCCTTTGTTTCATTGTTGATAGCTTTTAAACTAAATGCATCTGTTGATTGCATTAGACGAGATTGTTTTGAGAAAATCCTAGATAAGCGTTCTGTAGTGATGCCTGGAATCTTCATTTTGGAGAGATTAAGGTGTTTGAAAAGCAAATAAGAAAAAAAAATATGGAGGTTTAGAAGAGGCTTATCAAAAATAAAAAGGAGAAGCCTTGCACTTTTTGGAGCAGCGAAAATCCAACTAGGAAGATTCAAAGGATTTTCATATAATGAAAAATTGATTTATATTGGTTATCTCAATTGGAGTAGATACTCTTGATAGCATATTTTTATTCGAATTTTTTTTTCCCCTAGATTTACAGTTCGCTACACTTTTTTTTTCTTGATTTTTATTTTGCTGCAGGACAACAAAAATAAAGCGGTGCTCGATAAAAATTGAAGCTGTAACTTGGAAAAATATACACAAAAAAAAAAAAAAAAATTACTAGAGATCAGAAATGTAATCTTTGATTCACATCCTGTCAAGACCAATTCAACTCGGATATTTCGGCAAGAGTCAAAACGAATAACAATTCATTTTACACAAACCTCGATCAAATGCATCAAGCTGAAACCTGACAATTTTTCAATGTATCGACGGCTTCTATCGTACACAATCAAGGGAAAAAAAAACTGTTTATATGCTTGATCATGTCCAGAATCAAAAGGCCAAGAAATAAGCTTTTTCAACATGATAAAACACCCTGCTGGATTCTCAAAATCAGTCTCAAGGATCACAGGATCAGGACTTCGGATTTGATGTACAGTCCAGAAGAGTAGGGACTGGTTTGTTTGCATTGAAGCAAGAAATATAAAAAAACTTTTTCAAAGGATTTGAAGCCTTCCTTTCCCCCAAGAACTTTTTTAATAAGAAAAATCTTTTAAGAAATGTCTGCACCTGCTCCAGCCACCGATCCCAAGTTGACAAGCAAGGATTACTACTTTGATTCATATGCCCACTTTGGTAAGTTACTGTTGATCATTTAACGGAAATGTATGAAATGCTAATTTGACATTTTTTTTATTTTTAGGTATCCACGAGGTATTTCTTATGAACAAATCCTCTTCCAGGGGCATTGTATACTAATATTTATATGTAATGTAGGAAATGTTGAAGGACGAGGTCCGTACTTTGTCTTACCGTAACTCAATCTACAACAACAAGCATCTTTTCAAGGATAAGGTTGTTCTCGATGTTGGTTGTGGTACTGGTATTCTTTCCATGTTTGCTGCCAAGGCTGGTGCTAAGCATGTCTACGGTGTAAGTAAATCTAATATATATATATATAAAAGAGAGAGATATTCTGACACTATTGTCTATTATAGATCGATATGTCCAATATCATTCACCAAGCTCGTATCATTGTCAAGGACAATGGTTTGGCTGATAAGGTTACCCTTATTCAAGGTAAGATGGAGGAAGTCGTTTTACCTGTTGATAAGGTCGATATCATTATTTCCGAATGGATGGGTTACTTTTTATTGTACGAGTCCATGCTTGATACCGTCCTTGTCGCTAGAGACAAGTACTTGGTAAGTTTTTCTTTTCTGACAGTTGGCTTTATTTTTACATGAATGATTAATTTTGTAATTTAGGCTCCCGGAGGTATGATCTTCCCTGACAAGGCCACCATGTGCATTGCCGCAATTGAAGATGGTGATTATAAGGAAGAAAAGATTGGTTACTGGGATAACGTTTATGGTTTCGATTACTCTTCTATCAAGAGCATTGCTATCAAGGAGCCTTTGGTTGACATTGTTGAACCTCGTTGTATTATGAGTGATACCTGCGCTTTCAAGGAAATTGACATCGCTACTGTTACCAAGGAAGATTTGAACTTTAAGGCACCTTTCAAGATTACTGCTGAGCGTGATGATTACGTCCATGCCTTTATCTCTTGGTTCGATATTTCCTTCACACATTGTCACAAGCCTGTTGAATTCTCTACAGGTCCATTCTCTAAATATACTCACTGGAAGCAAACTGTTTTCTATACTCCTGATGCTTTGACCTTGAAGAAGGGTGAAAGCATTGAAGGTGAATTAACTTGTTCTCCCAACAAGTCCAACCCTAGAGATCTTGATATCCTTATTGATTATAAGTTTGCTGGTGCTCATGGTGATATTCATGAAGTCTGTGACTATAAGATGTCATAAATAACTTTTTACACATATATTTTATTCTGTTTTATAATATTTTCTTTCCCTTCCTTTCTCTCAACTTTTTATTTTTGTAACTAGAAAAATGCATTTCTTTATTATTTTTACATTTTGTTTATTAATAAAATAATAATAGACGTTTCCATATCGCTAAACAATAATAACCTTTTAAAATGTGATGTTCATTTATTGCGTTTTTCTTTATCAAATATTTTTTTCAGACTTTTAAAATTGAGCAAATTGTAGACTGATAATGTGTTTAAATTTTTTGACATCTTTGAGATACGTCTACATTTTTTCCTTTCGTTTACTAGCAAAGTATAGAGCTTTTTTTTTGACATCTTCAAAAGCTTGCGTAATTTTGCATTAGGCGGAATTTGAATCAAAGGAGTCGCCAAAAGCTCATTACTCAAATACTAAAAAAGCTCAAATTATGACCCACTTGACCAAAGCTAAAGCATTACTTAACTTGGTTTGTGAGAAAGAAAAAAATGCATCCATTTTTTTTACATGTTACGTAACCTAATTATATTGCTAGTTTCTACTTTATATTAATTCAAACGTCTGGAAAAATCCTTTGAAAGTATCGCTTAGTATTTTTCAATCACTATAATAAGCATTAAAAAGCTAATTGCTACAACAGTTCTATATACACACACTTGTACATGCTCTTGAGTTATTTGACAGTTTATACAAAACAATATTAGTTCATTACTTGATTGATTAATTGATTTTACAACGTACGTATACATGCACATGTGGGAATAAGTATAGTGTACAGATTTCTCACAAATCATAATAATTTTATTTAAAGCCTACAAAACTGGAATCCGCGGATATTTTATAGTATTACTATCTAAACAAATAATGTTTAATGTGATACAACATCGCCCAAAAAAAACTGCATTTAAAGGGTCGTATGCCGTAACACAATTAATAATTGGGGGTTCAATTTTTATTTCAGATTCTGATACCCTAATCGAAAGAAGAAACTTTAATTTGCAGTTGGTCCTACGTTAATCCTGGGAGCAATGTACTCAAAATCAGAACAGATCAAGAATTAAATAACCAACCAATTTAACGCTTATCCTTGAGAAAAGATTAATGACCCACTTTTTTTTATAAAAAAAAAAAAAAAAAAAAAAAAAAAAAGAAGGCTAGGAAGATTGTTTGTGAGATTTTCTTGCGTTATATGATGTACATGTCCTTGTAAACACACTCAAAAATTAGATCAACTTACATTGGTTTATGCTTATTGTAGATTACCTCCGTACTAATGAGAATTTAAGTAAATAAGCGCCCTCTTTTTACCATGAGAAATCAATTGATTTTTCCATTATTTCGCTTGTATCTCCTCAAAACCAGGATATTTTTAGTATATATTTCTTATCATTAGAAATAAAACATGATAATGGTATCTATCAGATATGTAGATAAATAGATTGTGGCTATAAATGTGTGTACTACACTTTTTTGTTGCTGTGGTGGTGGTTTCATCTCCCATCAAATAATGTAAAATACATTGTAACCTTAGTGTTGCTTGATTAATGTTCTACATGTAAATATATGCAGCTAAAGTGCTTGTTTACTATATTCAATCAACAATTCATTGGAGTATACAAGGCATGGGATATGATATTCTTATATCACACAAGTAAAACCACGAAAAACGAGACTACGACAGATCAAGAAGTATGAAGCAGATTTGGACATGTGAGAAAGAATACTAAATTATGGTTCGTTATTTGTTCAGCAATGTTACAGCGCTTTTATTCTACGGGTCTACCTATAACAGGTGATACAGTTGGTGCTGCTGCCTCTAAGATAGTACCACATAATATATTGTATAATGAAACCATACACGGCAAGAAATGACGAAAATTCGATGGCTGAGTCAATCCCTTTGGGTGTGATATTTCTATATGTTTTACAGGTACCTTTTGATATGCATTTATTGCATTTAATAAATGTAAAAATGCCATATTTCAATATATCCCAATTCAGATATACAAAACTTTATCTATAAAAATTTGTTTCCAACAAATCCATTTTCCATGTTTGTATAATATGGCACAATATTAAATTTAGATAACATTTTAGATTTATCTTTTTTTGTGCTCTCGGATCAATGTAACACTAAACGACAATCCTGAGAAAAAAGGAAGGGTATATACGGTAGAGAGCAAGATCAAATCGAAACTACTGCATATAAAAACCAAAGGAAACAAACCTTGATTTGATTGTCTTTTGATTTCTTTTCATACATACATCAAACCTTGAAAGATGGATGAAATTACTAGTCATAAGCGTGCTTCTCACAATTATGATAATACTTCTGATGATAAAATAGTAGCTGGTTCTTTTACTGAGAATGTTCAACCCCATTTTCGAGATGATACCTCTTCTATACATCGTCAACGTGAACGCGATGAACGTCAAAGAATTATGCCTGAACATTTACGTGTACCTGTTGTTGAAAACGTTGGTTATAGTCCTCGTTTGACCAACATTGGTCAAAGCATTGGCTCTGCTTTCTCTGCTATTCTTTCTCCCTTTATTAGAGTAATTCGCTTCTTGCAACGTAGAACTAATTTAACTTTTTGGATCATTACTGCTATGGTCATTGGTATCTTGATTGGTCGATTTGCTCCTGCTGCTGGTAAAGAGATTAAACCCCTTGGTGATGCTTTTATTATGATGATCAAAATCATTATCGTGCCTTTGGTTTTCAGTGTTCTTGTTATTGGCATTGCTGGACATGGTGATGATATTGGAAAAGTTGGTAAATTGGCTATCAAGACCATCATTGTAAGTCGAGATAATTGTGCACGCACGCACATTGATGACTGATAATTTAACAATAATACTGTTCTTTAGTATTTTGAGGTGGTGACAACACTTGCTCTCGCTATTGGTCTCATTATGGCAAATCTTGTAAAACCAGGTAATGGTGTTGTTTTACCTGTTGGTGAAGATACTTCAGCTGTACAGTCTCTTGCTGATACAGAAAGTACATCGATTACATGGGCAAATGAAATGTTTTTGATTATTCCTGAAAGTTTCTTTAAAGCTGCTGTTGATAACAAAGTACTTGCTATTGTATTTTGTGCCGTTATGTTTGCCTGTTCCATGATGAAAGCTGATAAAGAAAGCAAAAAGGTCATGCTCAAAATCAATGAAGCGCTCTCTCAGGTACATAAAATACGCATAATGTTGCATAAAAAAAAAGTCTAATTCTCTTAAAATACATATATTATAGGTCATGTTCAAATTTGTTGGCTTAGTCATGAATTGTAAAGTAACTATTTCTTGATTTACAAACATTTATTCTAAACATATTCAAATATTAGATGCTCCCATTGGTATCGGTGCTGCTTTGGCTGCCACTGTTGGTGCAAATGGTGTTAGTGTTTTAGCCAATCTCGGTAAACTTATCGGTTGCGTTTATGCTTCTTTGGTCATATTTTTGATTATTGTCTTGATGCCAATCATGCTTATTGCAAAGATTCCTATAATAGGATTCTTTAAGGCTATTGCACAACCTTGGTTACTTGCTTTTAGTTCGGCTTCAAGCGAGTCTGCACTTCCTTTGGCCTTTGAGAGGATGCGTGAATTTGGTTGTACAAATGCCCTTACTGGTTTTGTCATTCCTTGGTAATAAGAAAAGATAATACTATTGCATCATACCATAATTGTTTTTACTCATATATTTTTCACATAATTTATAGTGGTTATTCTTTCAATCTTGATGGCACCACACTTTATTTATCATTGGCTACCATTTTCTGTGCTCAAGCCTCTGGATTGAATTTACCTATCAGTACGCAATTGTCTATTATGGGTACACTCATGTTATCCTCAAAAGGTGTAGCTGCTATTCCTCGTGCTTCATTGGTTGTTTTGTCAGGTACATTGGCTCAATATGATATTCCCTTAGAAGCTGTCTTGATGATCATGGGTGTAGATGCCATCATGGATATGGCTCGTACTTCTGTTAATGTCTTTGGTAACTGTCTTGGCTGCTGTGTCATGGCTCGTGTTGAAGGTTCATTCCGTGGTGATGAATGGCGGGAGGAAGAAGAAGAGCGTCGTTACAAAAAATGGCTCGATGAGCAAGAGAAGGCTGGTTTACTTCACAGAAAAGATGAGGAGGATCATGTTTCTGATGTTATTGTCATTAGAGATGACAAAAAGGAAACTTTACATGAAGAAAAGGTCCTTTAAATCAAAACACCCTCAAAGGCACTTATAAATACTTATATTTTATATTTTATACATATATACTTTTTACATACCTAATAAATAATGTAATATACATATAAATCAAATCTTTATCAATTTGTGTGCGAAATTATAAATCAGGTCAGTAGGTTAAATGGATTGGGTCCAAAGTATGCAAAAGTGCCACTAACCACTATCATGCATATTTAACTTAAATAATAAGAAACATATGCGATGCAACCTTAATTCAGGAAGATACCTTAATGTTAAATTAATGTATTAGGTAATCAATATATAATATAAAATTAGACAAAATGGTAATGAACACAATTGCGATATCAAGCAACAACATTTGTATTTGTATTACCGCCAAGGAAAAATACTAAAATTTATATGTAAATATTTATTTTTAAGAATACGAGATCGACACATTTGGACAATCAAATTCTAAATAATATAGGCGGATTTCATTTATTATGTTCAAGAATAATATCAAAAATTATGCTGGTGTATGGCATTAAAACTTACTTTTTGGTTTTTTCGATATGGTATATAATATATAATAAAAAAGCTACGAAACTATCTCAATTGTACTTATTAAATGTGATGTCCGGGCCCAGTATTACTGTTAACCATCCAATAAAACAGCTGTTTTTTTTAGCAAAACAAAGACTTGAAATTTTCTGATATTTTTCGCGTAATTTATATGTATAGTTATCAAAATTAATATTGATCATCCAAAACCTTTTAAAAAACAGATATAAAACACATTGTACTATAACTTTGATTAAGCATAAATAGGATATTTACTTATTAATTTCGGTAGTGGTCATCGTCATATATGTCAGCTTTGGTTCCCAAGTATCGTAAAATCTCTTATTTTTAAGACTTACAAGGCTTATAAGCGGAATATTAATTTCGAAAATTATTCTTGTCCAGATCGTCAATTTTGACATTTTTTAATTTTTTTTTTCTGTTTTTGCAAATTTAGAGTTAATTATACTACCAATTATATAAGCAAAAAATATGCACATATACAAACTTTAGCGCTCTATTTGCTCAATAAAAAATATTCAACATTTTCATTGCAAAATATTACATGAAAATTCTTTAACCAAAAATCCGTTTTTGGGCCAAAAGTACAAATTTTCATTACTTAACTTTTAATATTAAGCTTTTATAAAATGTGTATTAGCCATGGCTACAATTTTTTCTCACAATGTAGTATATTTAAACGTTGATTTTGGTATCAAAATTTGATTTTTCTGTTTTTTGATCAAAATCATGTGTATTGGTAAGGATAAAATGAGCCCCGAAAAATGTCCGCTACAAAGTCTGAATTTTCAGACCGTACATGGTTAAATATACGAAAAATTATTAAAAAAACGCATTTTCATTTAAAGCTTAACTACATACCATAGTATAGGAGACTTAACCGTTCGATCATGCTATGCTCAATTATGGCGTCGCTCTAAAGGCTCGCTTTTGCAATTTTTTAATGAATATATGATATGACGACAGACAGTTTTTCTAGTAGAAAAAGTATGTTTCTATGATAGCAGATATTGCCTATTTTGCTTAGTTTATAGTTAAGGCGCTGTAATGATTCTGCTTTTACATTGGCTGAAATGTGCAATCTAGCAGGGTTTTAATTGCGCTAAATAATGTAAAACCTTTCAAATCCTTTTCTATGTGTGTTGTTTCTCTCTTTTTGCTTTCATATTTCAGGAATATATTCACCGTTTGATAAGGCATATCAAACTATTATTATCAAGCTGGTATTCTTTTCTTGTATCTGAATACGCATGCTAACATAAGGGACTAATGTTTTTAATATAATAGGTAGCAGTCGTTATATTAGAGGCTGATATTTTTATTTATAATTAACTGCATTCTAAGATCAAATATCATTATTTACTACTGTATTGTTGGACGTATTTCTTGATCACCAGATCAAATAGAAGGCAGTGATATTTATATCTACTCAATAAAATGCTAGAACTGCTACAAACCCACGAAATGTTCCAGAAAAGTGATAAAATTTCAAATGATATAGAAACAAAATAAAAAGGTTAATCTAATGTGTTGCCTAATAACCATAGTTATGATCGTCGCTATACTTTAAAACAAATCTTTTCATAGCTGACAATCGTAAACTAAAATAGTAAGTTTAACGAAGGTTAATTTGTTTAAATTTTGTAAGTGATGAAGTAACATTTATAACCTTAGATTTAGCTTGCATATAAATTTAAGCAGTAAGTGTTATTTAAGTTTATGCTTGAGCAAAAACCATTGTTGCTGTACACATTAAAGCTATTATAAGCATATTTACAAATGATGATAATAGTAAGTATATTGGCTCTTGTATGTATTGCTCTACATCAACAACGTATTGAATTGTAGTATTGTCTATATTCTATATTAATAAAAGCAAATGTAATTTAAAACCCCATTTCAGTAAAAGATGCAATGGAAATTTGAGAACCGCACAATGCTCATGTACAAACCAATTTGTGGCCATACGGTCAACTCATTATGTTCATGGTCAGATTTTATTATTAAGCACAAATAAGAATAATGATATGCTTATAGGCAATTCTACTATTATGCACACATGGGATTAATGTCATGCACACGGACAGAATCTATAATTCTACACATACAGGCTTTTCGTTATGCTCGTGTGCAGTTTCTTTTGTTGTGCCCATGTGCATCTTGTTATCTTTTTAGCCATCATTATTCAGTGGGCGCAACATCTCATTAGGATATAGTGTGCAGCCCACCTGGGCACAACGAAATCATCTTGCGCAGCGCAGGTCGGCCGTAGTGGCTTTTATATATAAATCCTTTAAATTTGTGATCTTATGGATTTTCTTTGAATCCAGTTATATCATCTTATACTTTTTAAGTTAAATCCAGTTATTAGGCTAATAATGTTGTATGTAATAGATCAATTGGTTGTCAAACTGGATATATAATATGGAAGATTATATGTCTGACTTTGATTCTATGATTGGATATGAGAGATTGATGTTACTAATTGTAATTGCTATTACTAGTATACGATTATTACCTATGATTGATTATATGGAGTTATATAATAATTGGTTATAAGTAATAATGTATATTTATTTGGATTGTGGTTATAAATATAATAAGAGGAAAGGAAAGAACAGATAAATTCACTAATGTGCAATTGATCCGTTCTTGGTTGTTACAGTAGTCGCGCTATATAAGGCTAACTTTTTGGAAGGAATTTTCAGCCTTATATAGAGCATAGCCTTATATAACGCGTGTGGCTTAGGTTTATAAAACAGTCCACTTTAGGTATTGAAATTAAATGTCAAATTGTACCACTGGTACTTCCTAACTAGGAATTAACCCACGAAGATCTTTAAGGTATTATTAATATAAATTAGCAGATAGTATATAAACCTTCAGATTTTATAATAATAAATAAAACCTCTTTATTTGATTAGTTATAAATCCTTTGACTGATAATTTATTTTAATAAGTAACACACCAATGGACAAAAACAGTAATAAGAAATCAAGAAATCGCTTCTCTATTGAGCAACAATATGCTATTTGCAATCACTATTTAATGTTCAGTGGATTGTCTCAAGTTGAGCTTGGTGAATGGGCTAGAAAAGAATTTAATATTTCAGGAAGTGTTAGTCAGAAGACTATATCCAACATTTTATCCCGCAAAGATGAGATATTTCGAACCTTTAAAGACGGTAACCTCAAAGGGAAAAGCAACAGAAGCATAAAAATGCCTCAACTTGATAAAGAAATAGAAGACTATATAGATTCAATGAGTGATAAAAACATTCCAATTAATCGTGCAGCAGTTATTCTCTACGCAAAAGTAGTCGCTAACAAGAAATACAAGATGAATGAATTGCCAGCAAAAGATCAAATCAAATTTTCTGATGGATGGTTAAGTAATGTTTTTAAAAGAATTGGAGTTAAATGTCGACACATGTATGGAGAAAACAATTCCGTTAATTTAGATAGCCCTAACATAATTGAAGTGCTAAAAAAGATTGAGCAACTATTGGAACCTTATGATTTAAAAGATATAATGAATTTTGACGAAACAGGGCTCTACTATGAGCAGCAACCAACCCGAACGATCTCCAAAAAGCCAATCGGTGGTTCCAAAAAATCCAAAAACAGATTCACTGTTGGTTTTGTGACAAACTACGATGGATCATACAAAGGTCATCCTATTGTTATAGGGAGAAGGAAAACTCCAAGAGCGGCAACAAAAAAACCAGCATTATATAGAAAAACTACTTCTGTCGGTCAATCCCATTATGTAGAATATCATTCTAGCCCAAGTGCCTGGATGACTACCGAAATTTTTAAAAAGTATATCAAACATCTGAATGCTTCATTTGTCTATGCAAATAGAAAGGTGGCTCTCTTGGTCGACAATGCTTCTGTGCACAAGCTGAAAATGGAATTCAGTAACATCAAACTCGTTTTCCTTCCTGCAAATACTACCAGCAAATTGCAACCCTTGGATGCCGGTAAAGTATCATTACACTTATATCATTGTATTCACATTATAAGAAAAACCATCGTCTATTAATTTTGTTTTCTATTACATAAGGTATAATTGCTAATTTCAAGGCTCAATTTCGCAGACATCAATATCTCAGAGCAGTAAATAAGTATCTTTCAGGCATTCAATTAGATCATGTTGAAGATTACAGAATGGATGAGGTAGATGCCTTGTACTTTTTGGCTGATGCCTGGATTAGAGTAAAGCCAAAATCCATCAAAAATTGTTGGGATCATACGAATATTCTTAACTTTAAAATTAATAAGGAGAGTATTGATGATGAAGCGCTTCTTCCCACAGCCGAATTACCTTTAGATGATGATTTAGTACAAGAATTGAGCGATATTATTTCTGACCTTCCAGGAAATAAGGACGTTGAAGGTCGACAAATGATTACAGCATTGAACGAATTGGATTTGTACGCTGATGAGTCGAATTTAATTGTTGTTGAACCTAAAACAATTGATTTTCTAGAAGAAGGGAATGAGCAACAGGCTGTAGAAAAAGAAAATGAAGAAGGGAATGAAAAAGAAGAGGAGGAAGAAGTAGTTGATCCAAAGCTCATTAGAGCAGACCTAAAGCGATCTTATAAGACGATATTGTATTATGATACAGCGTTTGATGATAAAGACAATGCTATGCTGAAGGTAATTAGAAGAAAACTGGATGAAATCAGAACGGAAGAAGCAGTAGAAAGAAAGCAATCTGATCTTCACGATTATTTTGCTCCTCGTGAACATTAAAAAAAAAATTTTTTTTGTATTAAAAAAAGCAACCAATAAAATATATTTCTATCAATTATTCGATTTGAGTTACGTTTTAAAGGGGAAGAAAAAACTACGAACATAACTAACTTAGCAAAAGTGTAACGGGTGAGAGTCGAACTCAGGTCCTTAGCTTAACAAGACCGACAAATAACCACTGCACTAAGCGACAAATTCTAAAAAATTGAAAAATTTAAATTTTTATTATGTAAATACTAAAATTTTGGTCACGTGCTGTTTTATATAAGGCTAAATTTTTTTTTAGCACAGCCTTATCTAAAATAAGGCTAATAAGGCTATTTCCCTGCTAAAAAATTTTTTTTTCAAAAATCTTAGCCTTATAGAGAGCATAGCCTTATATAGTGTAGCCTTATATAGCGCGACTACTGTATTTATATGTGCAATTTGCTTATGTAATGTAACAATGTAACTGGATCATTACGTTGTAGGTTGTATTTATGTTTTACCTAAAATAAGCCTTTGAATAATTAATAGCAATACAGTCGAACCTTAATTTTTGTATGAAATTTCGATAACTGCATCTTATAGCTGCTTGGAATATTAAAACAACCGCGTCCGGGCTGTCCGGTAATTTTTTCTAGAAATTTAAAGCTTGGAAATATTATTAGATGGCCGCTTCCGGAGATTGTTCGGTTTTTTTTTAGAAGAGTGACCATTGACAAAATATGAACTATATACTATGTTGTATGCCACCAAGTATTATCATTTTATGTTATCACCTTCTACAGTATCAATTCATCTTACAATCTATTGATTACGACATGTATTGAAGTGCAAAGTCTTGATATTGGATATAAAAAACTCCTAATGTACTAAGTTTAATCCATTGATGATTACCAAGAACGCTTGGACCTTGGACCTCAATTATGATACCATATTATTTCATCCCAGCGGTTAATTAATCAAGTAGCTATCAAATCAACATCCAAGCACATTCAGCGCAGCATTGAAACAAGGTAATTCACAAGCTCTGCAAGAACGGTTAAATTATGATTAATCCATTTCAATCCTTAGATTACTATCAAATAGATTTAATGGTTCAATAATGCTTTATTAAGTTACACCTCAGGATCTCAATGTCACATCAATATAAAACATTATACTTTTATATCTAAATTAACGACATCTTGTTTTTATTATATAGTTAAAGAACTGATTCATTACTCATTTTCTTTTGATTATTGTATTCTTTTTCAAGTATTATTTATCAAACCTGAAAATACACGACAAGGCTAAACCTTTTGCAATTCTGCGGATCAGCGCTAGAAGTATCTGCCATTGCAACGGGAGGTCGTTTGGATTTATATTCGTTGAGAAGAACTGATGGGCTTGCTGATCTTAGTAGGTGTAAGTAGCACGTAACCAACTTGTTGCTCGAAATGGTTGAACGTACAATGACCCATGGATGCTGATAACTTTGGTATCGAGCCGGGATTTGCCACCAAAATTTACTAGTATGCATATCATATGCATTAATGAAAAAGAAAAAAATTTGCTAGACATATGCAAAGCTTACTAAGAAAAAAAAAAGGACGATCATATTCAATGAGAAGCAAGGTCACCGGAGATTCTCTTTCGAAATTTGTATCCTAATACCAAAGGGCTTCCCATTTGGCGGGTTTGAACTCACGAATATGTGTGGCGCACTCAATTTTTAACGCATGCGATACCCGTTAAGTTTGTCACTCTCCTTTGGTCTACAATTTTAATCCCCATACATGTGAGCATGTATTTGTCAGTTTTCTACTATTTGGGA
The DNA here is from genome assembly GCA_027405735.1 of Mucor racemosus. Taxonomy (NCBI): domain Eukaryota; kingdom Fungi; phylum Mucoromycota; class Mucoromycetes; order Mucorales; family Mucoraceae; genus Mucor; species Mucor racemosus. Next base: position 172,275 of record JAPEHQ010000014.1, on the reverse strand, counting down.
AATGCAGCAAATTAAGGTGTATTTTTTCTTTTTGGAAATGATAATAGAGCTTTCCAGAAATTGGTAGTAGAAATTATCTGAAAAAAATGCCAATTTATGATGGATATTTAAACAAAACTCAATGTTAGTACATCAATATTAAGCTGTATAACACAAACATTGAATATGGATGAATTTAAAGCAATATTTGCCAAAATGGGGGTTAGTATAACATGAGTTACTGCAGTAAAATATGGGTGTAAAAAGCGATAAAGAATACTGTTAAAATTATTCTTTATTAAAATATGGATCATGTGCAATAAAATGGTTATTCTACGTCTTTATTTATATTATTTGGTGATTATTTATTATCTTGCAATTGTATTGCAATTGTCAACGATTCCATTAATTTTGAGTATAAATGTTGGGTTGTTTGGTTATCGATTTGGTGGATTAAGAACGGTGTTTTAAATATAGTTTGCCAATCATGCTTTCAGAACAGCCCTTACTTGTTCTACTTGATAAGCATGTACTTTTGTATTTTTTATTTGGGATATCCCACATTACTTTAGTATTTTAGCATCTCTTATTTGAGTATTATATCCTTGCTATCTTCATACAATTGTCTATTTACTATATAGTCTTATCTTTGATAGCATGGTTTCAATGAGATGACATTTAATTTAGGTATTTTATGATGGGAATCTAGCTTATTAGTTCACTTCAGCTACAACGCACAGAAACTCAAGTGATATTCAACAGATGCTGTTTTACCAAAACTAATAAGAATTAGACAAGAGTAAAAGGTGGGTTTTGTTCAATGTAGAGGATGAGATTATATATAGAAGAGATCATCAAGTGATACAATAGCTATTAATGGTGTAACTATAACAATATCCTGATAATACGACTACTGTAGCTCTATATCTAGATTCTGACATAACAGATACAGCTGCATTGGAAAATTCAGTTTTTAGGTATTTCTACACCTAGAATTATACTGGAAAATCAAAGTACGCATTATTTATCAAACTAAAGACAAACACCAACTTTCCAATCGTCCACCAGTGTTAAATGCATATATCAATTATATAATCCCTACCAATGCGAAATAGTAATATGATATACTGTATGAATCAATCAGTTTGACAATTATAATCAATGGTAATAATAATAATAATAGGATCAAGTTTTTAAAGTAATAACAAAAAACTACCAACAGTATGCTGGGAAATTGTAATTTAATATACTATTATCGTTTAATATGACCGAATATTAATGAATTAGAGAAAATACAACTGGTAAAAAACTGATACTCAATGTAAAACGAGGTCAAGATTGATAAAAGGTGCTTTCATTGCGTGGTCAAAATCGCGACATTTTGATGAATAGAAATTACATGAACAAGATGTTGTGTTTGCGTCAGGATTTTTAAAAGGGTTCAAAAAAAGCATTTTTCATTAAACTCCACTAGATGTTGAATACTCACCATATGCGATCAGTATCATTTTTTCTTTTATTTAATTGTTGTATTATTAAAAATCAAGCTTTTCATAGCTTATAACAATGACAACGGGATGTTTCTGATTTCAGATTGGCGACATTTATCATAAGGCGATCTGATGATACATTTGATACTACTGTTAATGGAACAAGTCAATTTAATTTATGGAATTTGAATGAAAATACCGAGGAACCATTTGTAAGTACTTAAGTTAGTTCTGGTAAAGGATTGAATAAATTGGCTTGGGACAAAGAGGATAAAAAGGCGGCAATAGGTTCCAGTGATTGCCATGTTTATGTTTATGATATTGGAGAGGTAAGAGTAAAAAGAATTAATGTAAATCACTTCTAGCGCAATAATTATAAAGTAAGACTATATTATTATCAACTGAACTACCACACAATATTAACATGTTTAAAGATTTACCGTAATAATAAGCTTGAATCAAATGGGTACAGCATTGTAAATTCTTGAAAAATTCCCAAGTATTATAAAATCTCTTATTTTTAAGACTCACAAAGCTTATAAGCGGAATATTAATTTCAAAAATCATTCTTGTCCAGATCATTAATTTTGATATTTTTCAATTTTTTTTTCTGATTTTGCAAATCTAGAGTTAATTATACTGCCAATTATAAAAATAAAAAATATACACATATACAAAATTTTGCGCTCTATTTGCTCAATGAAAAATAACAAACGTTTTTATTGCAAAATATTACATGAAAATCCTTTAACCAAAATTCCATTTTTGGGGCAAAAGTACAAAGTTTTGTTACTTAATATTAAATATTAAGCTTTCATAAAATGTGTATTAGTTATGGCTACAATTTTCTCTCACAATGTAGTATGTTTAAACGTTGATTTTGGTATCAAAATTTGATTTTTCTGTTTTTTGATATAAATCATGTATATTGGTAAGGATAAAATGAGCCCCGAAAATGTCCGCTACAGAGTCTGAATTTTCAGACAGTACATGGTTAAATATAAGAAAAGTAAAAAAAAAACAAACGCTTTTTTATTTAAAACATAGATATTCCATAGTGTAGGAGACTTAGCTGTTCAATCTTGCTATGATCAATTATGGTGTCGCTCTACGGGCTCCCTTTTGCGATTTTTTAATGAATGTACAATATGACAGACGGGTTTTCTGGTAGAAAAATGCATATTTCTATGATAACAGATATTGCGTATTTTGCTTAGTTTATGGTTCATGCGCTATAATGCCGCTTTTACATTGACTGAAATGTGCAATTTAACAGGGTTTTAATTGCGCTAAATAATGTAGAGCCTTAGAAATCCTTTTCTACGTGTGTTTTTTCTCTCTTTTTGCTTTCATATTCCAAGGGTATTTTCACCATTTGATAAGGCATATCAGACTATCAAGCTGGTATTCTTTATTTTAACAGAATACCCATGTTAACATAAGGGACTAATATTTTTAATATAAGTAGCAGTCTATATATATTAGAGACTGATATTTTTATTTAGCCGCATTTTAAGATCAAATATCATTATTTACTACTGTATTGTTGGACGTATTTCTTGATTACCAGATCAAATCGAAGGCAATGATATTTATATCTACGCAATCAAACGCTAGAGCTGGCTACAAACTCATGAAATGTTCCAGAAAAGTGATAAAATTTCAAATGATATAGAAACACAAAAAAAAAAAGAATAATCTGATGTCTTGCTTAATAACTATAGTTATGACCGTAACTACTGTATACTTGAAAACAAATCTTTTTACAGTTGACAATCATAAACTAAAATAGTAAGTTTAAACAATGTTAATTTGTTTAAATTTTATGAATGATAAAGCAACATCTATAATCTTAGATTTGGCCTGCATATAGATTTAAGCAGTAAGTGTTATTTAAGCTTATGCTCGAGCAAAAACCATTGTTGCTGCAAACATTATAGCTATAAACATATTTACAAATGATGATAATCGTAAATATATTGGACCTTGCATGTATTGCTCTACATCAGCAACATATTGAATTGTATTGTCTATATAAGAATATATAAGCTATATTAATAAAAGCAAATGTAATTTAAAACCCCATTTCAGTAAAAGATGCAATGGAAATTTGAGAACCGCACGATGCTCATGTACAAACCAATTTGTGGCCATACGGTCAACTCATTATGTTCATGGTCAGATTTTATTATTAAGCACAAATAAGAATAATGATATGCTTATAGGCAATTCTACTAATATGCACACATGGGATTAATGTCATGCACTCGGACAGAATCTATAATTCTGCACATACAATCTTTTTGTTATGCTTGTGAGCAGTTTCTATTATGCCCATGTGCATCTTGTTATCTTTTTTAGCCATTATTCAGTGGGTGCAACGACACATCAGGCCATAGTGTGCAGCCCACCTGGGCACAACAAAATTATCTTGTGCAGCACAACAGGTCGGCCGTAGTGTTGGGCTCAGTCATTTTATGAACGCTACTAATATATGCATTTACTTATTAATCTAAAGCCAAAAGTGTACGCTCACTATGCATTTGCATATACCACTATGAAGAAAAAATGTCTTAATTTGTTCTCTTAATTGTGACATATTAAGGCGAAATTCAAAAAAATAAGCAGTGAAAATTTTCTTATTTGCCTTAATGCGGCGCAATTAAGAAGATTAAGAGATTTTTCTTCATAGTGTACTGTATACTAGAACTACTGTATGTATTGACATGCTGTTTTTGTACAACAATTATGAATGTAAATAAGCTCTTTTAATCTTCATGAGGTTTTGCATTTTGCTGCCATTTTCTAACAGTACTTATATTTTGCCCATGCTCAAACAAAATACTACAGCAACCAAATTTTATATCAAATGTCAATCAGCCTCACAATTATTATTATATATAGTATACAGTATACAGTATAAAGTACAAAAAACCCTTAACCTCATATATCATTTACTTTTCATCAATCAACAAACATTAAATCAATAATAATAGAATAGCCGGAAATCAATAAATTTGTTATCAAGGAAAAAATTACACTTTTATTGGAAACCTTTACTATTAGATAAATTTGAACCATTAGAGCAATTGATGAACTAATATGTGAAGGATCAGGGATTTACGAGACATATGCTATAGCTTTATATTTTACATTTTATACTGCCATCAAAAACCTCTAATAATAGAGGGAAAAAAGGTACAGGGCCCATTGACATTGCCTTGATGCTGTCTTGATCTTGCCTTGGTCTTGCCTTGGTCGTGTCTTGAGTCATTTTACTTGTCATTGAAGCAATCGGTTGAAATGTTGTTGGGTGAGCCTGCCACATAAACAGGGTCGATACGTTTTTTGCAATTTCTTGAAACTAACAACTCCAATCTCTAAACGGACAGATCCTCCCCTAAGGAGATTGTACAAGCTTAAAGGCGCTTGCTTGTTGCTGCTAATATATTGCGAGGATATTGTTGGGAGCTATAGCATATTTTAAGTCTCTCATGGGAAAACTTTCTGGGGTAGTTTTAGAACAGCCAGATAGTATTACATGTAATTCAAAAACTCTGTTCGATGCATTTTTTTTTAGTTATTCAACCCCCTGGCTAAAAACGCATCCAAAACTACCAGTTACCTGATTATATTTGCTTCTTCAAGAAGAAGTCTTGCCTTCGAGGATGCCCTTTTCTGTTTTTACTGTACTGAAAAGCATTCCACTTCGAAACTCAACAGGATATAGATTGCTTTGTTTTTTTTAGAGGATTTAAAACGTACTATTTCATTCAAACATATCCTCGAAATAGCATGCCAACAACCATTACTGATTGTTGACATCCATGAGTTATAAAAGAGGAGAAAGAAGAAAAAGAAAAAGTTTTCTCTTTGCTGCGGTATATATACGCGTGAAGGCTCTGAATATTTACGTCATTCATTTAACATGGGCCACATGTGTAACCATAATTCAAAAACTGTTGTTACAATACAAGAATTATAGTATATGAGCACAGAATTTCCTCAGATCCACTAAAACCCTTTCTCTGCTAGACATAAATGAATGCTCTTATAGATTTGAAAATAAAGATTTTTGCCATTAAATGCATATCTATAGAATGTAACTAGCGCTGACTCAAGTCATTTACAGTAGCTTATTGTGAGCGGTTATTTTCTCATCATCTCTGACTGATTTTTTTTACCATCAAGCAGAAAGTACTTTAATATTCCCTGTACAATATGTGTGGCATTCATCATGGCTTTTATAATTCTCATAACAAGTGGATGAATTTTAAAAAAAAATCCATAAAAATTGTATTGGGATTGAAAATTGCACGATCAATATTTGGCACAAATAGTTTACCAAATCGATAAATCTATTGGAAGTCCTTGAACAAATAACACCAAATTCTTCTTTATATATTACAGTATCACAATAAGCTAATAAATCCCATCCAATATGCATAGAAGTGGGTACTAAATGCTTGAAAGGCTCAGTATTTGATTTTTCTTGCTAAAAATGATGGCATTTAGTTGACAATAGCCCGATGAAATTATAAGCTACCAAAGTCTTAACAATTATGAAACACTACTTGTTTTTTATTTTTTTATAACATACATATTAAAATCTCAAAAAATTCGAAAACTTTCTTTATGTTTCTGATATTTTGAGAGGTAAATCTAAAAAATCAGAATGATAATTCTTCAAAATTAAAGCAGAGCTAAATATGTTCTCTAAAGCAATTATTAGCTAGTATAATAGTGCCAATGATTGTCTACTTAATTCATTTTTTTGCTCCAAAAAGTATCAACACCTCATGGAGAAATTTGAGATTTAGTAAATTTTTCTAATCAAATTCAGCTCCATCAATTTTTCCCTTGTATATGGTCGTCTAAAAATAGATTTTTTGAAAAAAAATATCAAAAAGTTGATTTTTCTCAGCCAAAAAGATAGCTCCAATCAATAATAATATATCAAAATGTAGGCATAAACAAGGGCTATTATTTACAATAGTTTAATTTAATGGGTTGTTTTCAACTAATATGACTTTTTACCCAAAAAGTGTTATTTTTTATTTTTAATTTTGTGTAAAATTTTATTAAAAAATTATTTTTAAAAATAACACCATTCGACGCGAAATAAAAATGTACGTCAGAAGTTTCTCATATACATATTCAACTTACTATCTATTCTCACGAGTATGATTCGATTTTAATTTTTAGAATCATTTTTTATGAAAAATATAATCCAAAATTGATTACGGAACGAATCTGGGATTGACAAAATTTAAAACGACGCTCCTAAAAATGGTTTTTGGGGTTTTAACCGAGCGATATAATTGGCCGGTTTATATCCTTAGCAAATTTCTGCGCCCTTTCAAATTCGAGTAATATCACTCGCTCTCATCATTTCGACTGTTTCAAAGGTACTTGTTTATGAACCAAAATGTATCATTACTCCATCAGAAATGCAGATAAAGTTAATCGAAATAGTACAGATAAAAGCGGAGCACTTTGTGCACATTATAATATAAAGAAACATGATATGAAAAATCCCGATGGTTTGTGTTTAATTGATAAACATGACCAGCCATGTTTGTTGTTTTTGTAATTTTTGGATTCAATACATTATTATTCTATCAAAAATGTAGCTATAATTAAACAAAATATTGTAAATAAAAGATACAAATTGTACTTAAATTTTAATGTCAAAATTCAAATCAATCCATGTTGTTTGATGCTATTTTTGTTTCAATTGATAAGATACCTACAGTTGTGATTCGATTTAGTGGACTCGTAAATAACGGATTTTCGATTTCATGGACAGTTTGAAATCTCCCGTTTTTTTTTTCATAATTTTACTGCCTAAATTCACTGAATCGATTCAGTGGATAGTGGACAATTTCGTTTCTACCAGTCCACTATATGAGTAAAACATAAACACTATTGGATAAAACTGCATTTAGCCGTTAATAGCTTGATCTGCTGGTAGCCATGAAATTAGAAGAAATATGGAGAATAACCAAATCATGTGCCTAATTTACCTCAGTTTTTTAAGAAATTTCTTATTATCCATTGTTTAATTCAGTTGTTCGAATATGAAAAGCCTTTATTAACAACACTATTTAATAATATAAACTAGTAACGCCTTTTTATTCTCATTTTTTGATCCAATATTACGGAAAATAATTAATTCGATTTAGTGGAAAATTCGATTTCGTGGGCACTTTTCTCCCTCCCAACGATTCCACTAAATCGAATCACGACTGTATAGACAAAACTCAATGTTAGTACATTAATATTAAGCTGTATAACAGAAAAATTGAACGTGGATGAATGTAAAGCAATCTTTACCAAAATGGGAGTTAGTATAACATGAGCTACAACGCACAGAAACTCAAGTGATATTCAACAGATGCAGTTGCATTTAAAAATTTAGTTTTTAGGAGTAGAAACACCTATAATTATAAATTATACTGGTTAACCAAAGTAGGTATTATTCATCAAGCTAAAGACAGACATCAACTTTCCAATCTACAAGTGTTAAGTGCAGATATCAATTGTGTAATTTCTACTAATTCGAAATGGTAATATGATATACTGTACCAATCATTTTGACGACTATAATCAATGATAATAATAGCAAAAAAAAATACCAACAGTATAATAGTAAATTTAAATTTGATACGCTATTGTTCAATATGGCCTGATATTAATGAATCAGAGAAAATACAATGGTAAAAAACTGATACCCAATGTATATCGAGGTCAAGATTGATAAAAGGTGCATTCATTGTGTGATGGAAATTGCGACATTTTGATGGATAGAAATTACAGGACCAAGATCTTGTGTTTGCCTCAGGATTTTCAAAAGGGTTTAGAAGCATACTTCATCAAACTCACTTAGATTTTGAATACTCACCATATGCTATTAGTATTATCTTGTTTTTTATTTAATAGCTGTTGTATTATTCAAAATCAAGCTTTTCATAGCTTGTAACAATGACAATGGGGTGTTTCTGATTTTAGATTGGCGGCATTTATCAAATGGAGGGCTAATAATAAGTTTGATACTACTGTAGATGGAACCAGTCAATTTAGTTTATGGAATTTGAATGCAAATACCGAGGAATTATTTGTAAGTGCTGCTTCAGTTGGTTCTGATAAAGCATTAAATAATTTGGCTTGGGACAAAGAGGATAAAAAGACGGCAATAGATTTCAGTGATGACAATGTTTATGTTTATGATATTGGAAACGTAAGATTAAAGCTCAATGTAAATTACCTCTAGCGCAATAATTATAAGTAAGACTATATTATCATCAATTAAACTACCACACAATATTAACATGCATAAAGATTTACAGTAATAAGCTTGAATCAAATTGGTACAGCATCGTAAATTCTTGAAAAAGTTCTCAAGTATTATAAAATCTCTTATTTTTAAGACTCACAAGGCTTATAAGCTGAATATTAATTTAAAAAATTATTCTTGTCCAGATCATTAATTTTGACATTTTGACATTTTTTAATTTTTTTTTTCTGATTTTGCAAATCTAGAGTTCATTATACTACCAATTATAAAAACAAAAAATATACACATATACAAAATTTAGCGCTCTATTTGCTCAATAAAAAATATCCAACATTTTCATTGCAAAATATTACATGAAAATTCTTTAGTCAAAAATTTGTTTTTGGGCCAAAAATGCTAAGTTTCATTACTTAACATTTAATATTAAGCTTTTATAAAATGTGTATTAGTCATGGCTACAATTTTCTCTCACAATGTAGTATATTTAAACGTTGATTTTGGTATCAAAATTTGATTTTTCTGTTTTTTGATCTAAATCATGTGTATTGGTAAGCATAAAATGAGTCCCGAAAAATGTCCGCTACAAAGTCTGAATTTTCAGACCGTACGTGGTTAAATATAAGAAAAGTAAATAAAAAAACGTATTTTCATTTAAAGCTTAGATATATACCACAGTATAAGAGACTTAGCCGTTCGATCGTGCTATGCTCAATTATGGCATCGCTCTAAGGGCTCGCTTTTGCAATTTTTTAATAAATGTATGATATGACAGACAGTTTTTCTAGTAGAAAAAGTATGTTTCTATGATAGCAGATATTGCCTATTTTGTTTAGTTTATGGGTTGATGCGCTGTAATACTGCTTTTACACGGGCTAAAATATGCAATTTAGCAGGGTTTTAAATGCGCTAAATAATGTAAAGCCTTGAAAATCCTTTTCTACATGTGTTGTTTCTCTCTTTTTGTTCTAATATTCCAAGGACATATTCACCGTTTGATAAGGCATATCAGACTATTATCAAGGTGGTATTCTTTTCTTGTATCTGAATACACATGCTAACATAAGGGACTAATGGTTTTAATATAGGTAACAGTCGTTACATTAGAGGCTGATATTTTTATTTATGATTAACTGCATTCTAAGGTCAAATAACATTATTTACTACTGTATTGTTGGACGTATTTCTTAATCACCAGATCAAATCGAAGGCAATAATATTTATATCTACTCAATAAAAAGCTAGAACTGCTATAAACCCACGAAAAGTTCCAGAAAAGTGATAAAATTTCAAATGATATAGAAATAAAAAAAAAAAACTAATATTTTGTCTAACAATTAATAACCATAGTTTCGATTGTAGCTACTGTATACTTGAAAACAAATTTTTTATAGCTGACATTTGTAAACTAAAATAGTAAGTTTAAAAAAGATTAATTTGTTTAAATTTTATGAGTGATAAAGTAACATTTATAACCTTAGATTTGGCTTCTTGCATATAAATTTAAGCAGTAAATGTTATTTAAGTCTGCAATGAAATGACACCTTTTATAGACCAAAGTCGCCATTGTCATTTCAGAAAAATAACTGATCTCGATTTGTACCTGAATCTCACTCCATAAGGACTGAGTTCCAATCAGATCCCAATAAGCATAACGAGAAAAATCTATATTGCTGGTGCCTGTAAAAGGAAGTATTCCTGATCAAAATACAATCTTCTACAACACGACACCTATGATATAACGCTCTACTTATTTTGCATTAAAAATGTATTCCAAAACTCCTCCTGCTCATAAAATCGCAGTTGCAGTAATTCTAGGTAAGGAATCATATCCCATAAAAATAAGCTCAGTTGCACTTTAAATTATAACTGGAATGTTGAAAGTTCAACATCCATCTAATGATATTCTACCATATCAAACAAAATATGAACATCTCAACCAAGTATCTTATAAAAGAATGTTAATAAAAGATATTATGATTGAACACCTGTAAAATAGGCATCAACACACAAACATCCACTATTTTACAATTCCTATAAATATAGCATGCTTTATGAAGACATCATTCTTTTTCTTCAAATTTCTTTGAATCACAATAAAACCGTGAAAAGACTATAATTGTATTCATCAACGCTTTTATTTTTTTATTTTATTTTTCATTTTTATAAAATTACTTCAATTTTATTACAAAGTCTACGCTCGAACAAAAGCCATTGTTGCTGCAAATATTACAGCTACAAACATATTTACAAATGATGATAATAATCGTAAATATATTGGCTCTTGCGTGTATTGTCTATAAACTATATTAATAAAAAAAATGTAATTTAAAAATCCATCCTAGTAAAAAAAATGCAACGGAATTTTGAGAACGGCACGATGCTCATGTACAAACCAATTTGTGCCCATACGATCAGCTCATTATGCTCATGGTCAGATTTTATTATTATGCACAAATAGGGATAATGATATGCTTATGGGCAATTATACTATTATGCACACATGGGGTTAATATCATGCACACGGACAGAATCTATAATTTTACACATACAGGGTTAGCATTGTGCTCGTGTGCAGTTTTTTTTGTTGTGCTCATGTGCAGTTTCTTTTGTTGTGCCCATCATGTGTATCATATTGTTATCTTTTTAGCCATATTCAGTGGGCACAACGAAATCATCTTGTGCAGCACAGGTCGGCCGTAGTAAGATAATAATAAGATTGACCAAAAATTGATTATATATAAAGATTGAGTGTTACGCCAGGAGATTATATTAATCTCAAAGCTAAAATACAGTGAGTTCCAAAACCCTTTCAATGTTTTGAAATTTTGAATGAAACTAGCCATATCTTTCGCAATTTCAATCGGAGATACTTTAAATTTCTATTATAAGTAATTTGAAATATTTCCAATAATTTGCAAAAAATTCGACCTAATTATTTAAAGTTCCGCAAAAAATATGTCAATTCAAAAACGGGTACATCATTGAAAGGGTTTTGGAAGCATTACCAAAAAAAAATTGAAGTTTATTAAACGCAGTTAATAATCAATGCCGTAACCCTTTGCTTTAATGCAAGCTTTCAAACGATCAGGCATACTCGAAATAACCCTTTGGCATTCCTCAACTGTTATTTTTTCTTACCAAATCTCTTGTGTTCTCTTCCAAATGTCATTCATGCCTTCTGGAGGTGTATCATATTCATTTAAACGGATTTTCAATAACCTACACATATTTTCAATGGAATTGAGGTCTGTGGATTGTGCTGGCCATGACATTACTCTATATTCTTTTGTTTCGAAGTGTTTTTTCATTAACTTCGAGGTGTGTTTGGAATCATTGTCTTGCTGAAGAATGACTTGATTACGACGTAGCTTCAATTTTTGGCACATATCGTCAATGGGTTTCTCCAAATCGTCATCAACAATAGTTTTGTATAGTTCAGAGTTCATATTACCTTCGATCTTGCACAACCAGCCAACACCAGACCAAGAAATAGTGCTCCAAATCATGATGCGATCATCTCCATGCTTTCTTGTTTTTTTGGTATGCCTAGGTTTTATCTCCTTGTTGTCTTTTTTCCAGCACCAAATACAACCATCAGAGTTAAAACGGTTAATTCCAGCCTCATCGGTAAATATAACACGTTTCCAGTCCTCCAAAGTCCAATCAATTTTGTTTTTGCACCAGCGGAGGCGATCCTTCGCATTTTCATCACTAATTTCTGGCTATTTTATCTTAGGTAATGCGCCTAAACCATTATCCGAAAGAGTCCTACGTACAGTATTCGCACTGACATTAACGTGTAGATTACGACGAAACTCTTTTTTGGCTTGTACCGCATTATCCAAGCCACCTTTGGTGATTTCATGGACACAATATCTCTTATCCACAGTAGTCAGCTTCGATGGTTGGCCTCCTTTAAGTTTTTCTCGGTCAGGACAGGCCTTTTTTCCAATACGACGTACTGTGGCTTGACTAACATCTACACGACGAGCAATTTTCGATACGGTATGGCCTGAATTTAACAGAGAGATAACATCATTACGTTTGGCATCTGATACAGTTTTCATCTTGATGATTTTGCTTGAAACTACTAGTAAAAAAGGTAAGGTAAAAGTTGAAAAACATCTCATATATTTTCCGCATATTTCTCTGTTTTATAAGATATCCAGCGTTAATGTACAAGCTGTGGGCTACTAAATTGTAATTTTTATCCTATGCTTCCAAAACCCTTTCAATGATGTACCCGTTTTTGAATTGACATATTTTTTGCGGAACTTTAAATAATTAGGTTGGATTTTTTGCAAATTATTGGAAATATTTCAAATTACTTATAATAGAAATTTAAAGTATCTCCGATTGAAATTGCGAAAGATATGGCTAGTTTCATTCAAAATTTCAAAACATTGAAAGGGTTTTGGAACTCACTGTATGTACTAAATCATTTAATAAAAATAAAGGAAAACTGTTATAAAATGAAAGAGCACACTAAAACTAAAGAACTTTATTATAAGATCGAACCATCTTCTTTTATATTCACATTCTCTAATTATATGACCTGTTTAAATGAGTCTATTTATATATATTCATATATCCAATTAAGTCTAGGTGACACACACTAGTTCCATATTCCTGCATACACGGAGCTTTATAACATAATACACAGCAATGTAGAACTTAACATATCGAACTGTGTCGTAATCTTAACCAAGGAATGCACCCAGATCTGTGGATGCAACATTGAGCACCTAAAGTGAGGTATTAATTTTTAGTATTATTCGCAAGATAGATCTAACTCTAAGCTACTCTGCATTTTTTGTTTCGGTAAAAAATAATGGGTTTTCGTCGATAGTTTACATTACAGCTTACAGCCTATACTAACTGAGTTCCAAAATCGTTTTGTTGTTGAAATGAACGAAAAAATGATTCAAAAAACAAAATCGTTTAATAGTTTATAAACTGCAAAGTAAGTATACCTAACTTATTAAATACTTTTCGTACAGTTTCAAATTCTGCATCCATACAACAAAATTTCAGACAAATGTTTCTCATAAAACTTTGTTCAAAATGCAATTGAAATTTTAAAGGTTTTTTGAAGATACACATCATTTTTTATAAGCATATTTCAAACATAATTTATGAAGATAGCACCCAAAAATATTATCTATCGATCGAACCATTGATGAACCTTCTAGCTATATTGTTTGTAGAGAAAACGAGATTTTTGTCCAAATTTTTTTTTGAAATTCAGAATTTGGGATGAGGATATACAAGGGAAAAATGGAACCTAGAAATGAAGGTGTCTTTTTGTACACATTTTTGAGGACATCTCCACGAGAAATCAATATTTTGAAAAAAACTAAATTGGGTCCGAGAGAACTCAACGAGCTTGATGAGGTGAATGTAAAAAACATACTACTCGATTTAACGAATATTTTGAAATCTACGATAAAAATGCCAAAAAAATGAAGAAAAAATAAAAGTGCTCAAAATATTTTTATACTGAAATATGTTATAGAGCGTTTTAAAACAAGGAAGTTTTATTAGTAAAAGATGTTAGTATAGCTTAATTTTTTGCAGAGATATGAAGCCTCAAAGTTTTCAATCCTTTAGCAGTGAAATACGCGTAAAAAATCTGAAACATTAGCGCTGAAAAATTAATACCAACTGCAAAAAATAGGATATTTCCGGACACTTATTTTTGAATTAAAGCTGAACATGTTAGGTACATTGGCATATAATTTTTTCTTGGTGTTATTTAGTGAAAACAAAAAGTTAAATAGGGATAAAAAGCGAGACCCAGTTTCTAATGGAAAAGCTGTAAATTTTACATGTTTTTGAGTCTTTTGTTGGATATAAATTAAAATCCGAAATAGGTAGCATAATGCGACCGAACTACATATATTTTTCAGTATTCAAGGTATTTTAAAGCTTAATTTGTACGTTATTTTGTTTTGGAAAAGGCGACTTGCTTCAGTTTCGAAAATTAACAATTCTGAAAATCAGCTATTAAAATTTTAATTTTTTTATGCGGGAATGTTTACGAAAGTATACCAAAATGCATTTCAACTATGATATATTAACTCATTATACGTAGATGGGTAAAGTAATGGAATGAACTAGACAATCATTTAATAATTCAGTTTTGTTTTATTAGCATTTAAGCCGAGGCTTTTATTACATAGGGCAGTGGTATCATTATAAACACAAATTCTGAAATTTGAACTATGTGTATATATGCATGAATGCTTTTTTGTATGTTTCATATACCTTCCCATTTAGTAGTTTATTGTAAAAGATAGACACTAATGTTATATTATATATGTAAATTCGATAAATTGAGTAAGTTTATTAATTGGAATCAGTGAAACTAATGATGCTGGAAATCATTATGGTGCCTACCAAATAAGCGTCATAGCCACAGAATTATCCTTACATCGTATTCTTATAATTTTTTACACAGGAATATATATCATATTAAGTCTGAAATCCTGTAAATTAAAAGTTTGTCTTATTCTATATATAAATCAGAAACAAAGATTATTAACATATAGGTTTATTTTAAGCTTATTGTTTGACAGTTACATAATAAAATTACATATGATATTCGAGTATAAATCATGCTATAAACCAAAACATGCAGAAGCATCTCAAGTAAACTGCACGTAAATTTAGTTTCAAAGTGGCTTTTTGAACTGAATTGTTTGGTTAATGTACGCATGCTTATTTGCGAATCTTTTTTTTTTTTTTTTTTTTTTTTTAGTGAAACAGCAAGTTTAGTCAACGTCTTTATGAATCAATGGACTTTACACACTTCCATTGTAAAAAAAAAAATCTGCTTAGGTCGTGTAACAATGTGCAGAGTTGACTATTTTGACCAATTCAACAATTAATTATCACATTCATCTTTTTTGAAAATCGTAAATCATACATTGATGAACAATATGGAGATTAGTAAAACACGCCCTTTATTTTATAAAATCCTTGATAAAAGCATCATTCAAAGTAAGGAGACCTTCTGTATTCCTGATCCGAGAATTGGATTTTTTTCCCTTTTTTCATGTAATTACCTTGAAAGTATATTTATGGTTAAAAGATAAATTAAAATACAACCTTATATTACATGCAAAATGACAAATTTTATCATTTGAAATAATTTCATATAATCCAAACATGGAGTGATTTTATAAAATAAACACATGGAATTCAAGGGATGAAAGGAAAATACAAGAGAGCATGCAAATAAATAATCGTAAAAAAAAAAAGGCGGTTTTTAGAGATAAAAAAAAACAAGGAGGTTGTCAAAATAAAGGTAATAATAATCTTGGTGTACAACCTAAAAACTCGTGCAGTTTCGTTATTCTTAGTTTTTCCCTCTCTTTCTTTTTCTTTCACTCACAAAAATGTCTTTATCCTATACACAACAAAGAGATTCAGTTATCATTCCACCAGATACAGCACCAAGGTTTAGCGTCAACTCAAACTTGATGAACTATTCGATTCCTAAAAATGACGAAATTTCAATATCGCCACTGGTAAAAACAAACATGAATAAACGAGAAATACAACGAGGAGATTCTGATACACAATCAAGACAACTAGAAGCACAAATTGAACAATTAACTTTACAAAATGTAAAGTTGCAAAGAACCAATCGATTATTAAAAGTGGATACTGATAATCTAATCGAGCAAAAGACAAGTCCATTAGAAAAGACAATACAAGAACTAACTGTAGCCAATGTGAGATTACAACGAGCATCTCGATTATTGCAATTAGAATTGAATGAAAAGTCAGAACAACTCAACAAGTTTCAACAAAATCAAATACTTCAAATGAAATCAGTTGGCCCTGAATACGAGTTTTTGGTTCAAAATATAAATTTACTTCAGAGACAGGTACGTTTGTTTGTTTGTTTGTTTGTTTGGTTGGTTGGTTGGTTGGTTGGTTGGTTGGTAGACAAGGTATCCTAAAAACCATATAATAGATTTCGGGACATCCTACATGTGATGATACTTGTTGCTTTACAATGCAACCTATTGATCAATCTACAATGGTAATGACTTTACCTTGTAGTGATCATGATTCTGATTCTGATGACGAAGAAGAAGAAGTGGAAGCACAACATATTTGTAGGCCTGTTATTCACTCAACTATTTCTCAAGGTTCATATGCTATTGAGTTGGAGAATAAAATAGCACGCTTAGAGCAAATCATTGACGAACTTGATGAAGAGAAAGAACAAATTTTACGTCAACACAGTTACAAAGATAATGATGTAGAAACACTCAAAAAAGAATTAAGAATTAAAGACGAAATCGTATCGCAGTTAGAGCAGGATTTTATGGGTTTAGAAGATCAAATAGAGCATCTTCAGAAGGTAAGTACAGTACTACAGAGACAACGAGATTTGGTATCCAAAAGAGGATATTAATATTCTGTATTTAGGAATTACAAGATCAAACCATGTTTAACAGTGGTAGTAGTAACACCAGTAGTCATAGTAACATTCGCAGTTTGCTC
The DNA here is from genome assembly GCA_027405735.1 of Mucor racemosus. Taxonomy (NCBI): domain Eukaryota; kingdom Fungi; phylum Mucoromycota; class Mucoromycetes; order Mucorales; family Mucoraceae; genus Mucor; species Mucor racemosus. The sequence goes on along the minus strand of JAPEHQ010000014.1, from coordinate 154,989 downwards.
ACACCACCACCAATTCAAAGTGATCCTAAAAGACAATCTCAAATGCTTATGGAATCAAAACGTAGATCTTTGGCTATTAAAGACACGGATTTATTAGAGCAAATGCTTCGAGGTGACTTGGAAGGATTTCATCATCGTCAACAACCGCCACAACTCCATCAACAAGATATCTATCAACCATCAGAAGATGAAGATGATTCTCGAGAAGATATATTAGATTTAGACGAAGAAGACGATGACAGTCAATCTACTACATCTTCATCTATCGCAGCAGCCGAGACTAAAAGAAATTCGACTATAATGTTGATTGAAAAACAAGACGATTTAAATAAAGGTATAAATGAGAAGAACATCTCATGCTTGACATGTGATGGATTTCCCTGTACCTTTCCTTGCGATCACTCACTCAATAACAACAACAGTAAAACGAATGACCCATTTGCGTTATTTACGGGTGTTGCCATAGCCCTTGGTATTGCTTCACAATTAGGCATCACGGATGACTGGACTGTTCCTATTACTTTGGCTACTTTGGTATCAAGTTTTCTTTGGAATGGATCAAAAAACAAAACCAAGACTTTAAAGACACTGTAAAAAAATATCGCTTTATACTTTTCCTCCCCACCCCCTTTTTTTTAATATTTTACATTATATACCATACCTATCTGTCAATAAAAACCTATATACATATATCTTTGATAAACACATCCAAACCATCACAAAAGCCTCCAAAAGGTTTCGGTGTTTTAACGATTCATTTAAAACTGAAAAATATTTTTCGTCAAGTCTCTTCCTTTTCCCTTTTGTTATTCAAACGCGCACTAAGCAATCATTGATTATAAATATGAGCGACTGGGGTAAGATGGAAAAAACAGGTGCCAGATTGGACATTTTTAGCTAATTCCTGATTTAGAAGAAGAATTCGACGAGGAAGTTGTCATTAACACCAAGCCTAAAATGTCCTGGGATGAAGAGGATAGTGACGATAACAACAATGTAAAGGAGTCTTGGGATGATTCTGAAGAGGAAGTCGAAGAGGAAAAGAAGGTTGAAAAGAAACCTGAGACTGTTGCTGCACCTCCTAAAAAGAACTTGACATTGAAGCAAAAGATTGCTGAAAAAGAAGCTGCTTTGAAGGAACAAAAAGCCAAGAAGATTGCTTTGGTAAGATAACTATTGATGGATTCATATAGTGGATTCGTTAGATAACTAACCAAGAAATTAGGCTAATCGTTTCATGGATGGTGAGACTGAAGAGGAAAGATTTGAACGTGCTCAAAAGGAAGCTGGTATCGAAAAGGCCGAATTCCAAGGCGAAGAAGATACTCGTAAGTTTGTGAGCTAATTGAATTATGAAAGACGAGTTTTGACGTTTCTGTTTAATAGCCAAGAAGGCTCCCTCAAAGCCCGTTGAGTCTATCAAACCTAGATATCGCTCTGATTTTGAGGAATTCCAAAAGTTATTGACCGATTTAATTCTCGAACAAAAGGTAAATAAAACAGAGATATTTGATAGAGATTAATCAAGTATTGACGGATTTTTATTTATCAAAAAAGAACAACCCTCTTTATGGTTCATTCATCGATCAATTTGCAAAGGATATTGCTGAGCCTGCAAAGGATATGGATGTTCGTAAAGCTGCTTCCAGTTTGACAGCTCTTGCCAATGATAAACAACGTCAACAAAAGGAAGCTCTCAAGAACAGTAAGAAGACAAAGGGTAAGGTTCAACCTGCTAAGGCTGCTCCTGCTGCTCCTACTAGAGAATATTCAACCACCTATGACGATTTCGATGATTTCATGTAAAAACATTCACAATAGTAAAATAATAATCAAAAAGGAAAATAAAAAAGTTATAACATATACTCATTACATTATCAAAATGCGTCCATCTGGTTAATGATGTTATATATTTTATTAGATGTTTATTGGGGACATGAATCGAAAAAGAGCGTTGATCTTCCAATTTAAATTGAATCAAAGAATTTTTTAATACTTTGATAATGGTTAAATGGAAAGTCTAAATAAGATACTGTAGTGTTTTTTTTTACCATGTATAGTTCAATCTTGTATTTTTTGTTTTGAATCGAATTATTGATTTTCAGCTATCTTGGGATACATCAAGATATATTTATTTATTGTGGAAATCATTGTTGATATCACACTCGTCATCTTGTACTGCATCGTTGATTTGCATTATTGTATCATTAAAAACAAGAGAATTCCATTAGTTTAACTAGGATCTGCAGTAATTAATGTCAACTCTATATATATATATATATATATATATACCAGTTTAATTGCATCCCTGTTGCATTTATGGCCTTTTTTCTTTTTGTAAGTTGTTTTGAAGACTAGTTGCTTTACAGATTTATAATGTTTCAGTAAAATTGTGCATTTTTCTTTGTAAATTGTTTGTGTTGATTCGAACTTTAATCCCTAATTACAGACCACAATCTTGACCCTATCTTGTTCTAGTTTAGCCCTAAGCCTAAACAACCGAGCCTTTTCTTTGTAAAATAAGTCGTTCCATATACATATCTAGTAATAGCATCCTGTTATTCGGGTTAATGCTACATCGATAATATTTTTGATCTTTTGGAGTAGTTGGTAAAGTAAAAAGGAGGCTAATGCCTCTTTGCATACGGCTAAATAAAGTATACTTACCGGCAATAGAGGATGCATTTTTGCATTTGCTTTATCAACAATGGTATAGAGTTTGTCATTAGGCCAATAATCTACTTTAAAATCTTGTTTTATCAATAACTCGATCAAAAATTTAGGAAGTATATATCCTGTCGATAACACCGTCTACTAGATGTTTGATCATTAACTGTGGACTATTTAATAAAGCAACACATTCAAGAATGTATTTATTTGCTTAAATTTCTTTTGAAAAATAGATGCATATAAAACTTATGGCACCACTTACCACAAATAATAGAATAGAACTGAAAGTGTCCAGAAAATCGCTTATTGTTGCGGTACTTGTAGGGAACTTCAGCTTTCATTTTGAACTGTAGTATATCCACATACAAACCATTAAAAGCTAAATGAACAGATGCTATTTCATCTTGGAAATTGCAAATTTGCACAAACCACGCTGACAACGACTTCGCAATACTATCTTCCATCACGATATTTAGAAGGCCATCAGGCCATCTAATACATCTTTTGATTCTCTAATAACTTTTCCAAGGTCATGCAAAATTTTATCGTCATCGTTCGTCTTGGCAGCTTCACCAGCACCAACATCGTATTCATCTTGATATCTTCTTCTGTATCATAAATAAATCTTAATAAATCAATTTTCAAACACTTTACCGATTTGCAAGTGCTTCTTGTCTGCGGTTGGGTATTGATCTACTATCCTTATACTTATACAGAACTCCTTCGGAATCATTGGAATCTTCATTGGTCGACCTTGAAGCTCTTCTGTTCCGTTCGGGCCCTCATTGCTGAATCCAGTTTCAACGCAGCGCAAATAACTTTGGTCGACATGTAAATTTGAATACCAAATCAAACGCATCACTAGATCTTTACCTCACCAAGGTATTATCATCGCCACCAATTTTCCGTTTTTTGTTCTTGGTCTCCGAAGAAGCTGTACTATACGGGTGCTATTAGATGTGTTTTGTGTCTTTAATTTGCAGATTGTGCGAGACTTCTTCATAAATGTAAAAACGTCGTCCAACAAGTCTTGCTTGGTTGCAACATTGACAGTTTGGGAATAACAATAAAAGAGGCGTTAATCAAACCAAAGATATATATATACATATATACTCTGTTTTATCTAGTGTAACTCTAGACTCTAGGTCCTCGCTCCTCATACTTGTCAACTTGCAGATCTTTGTATTCATTGTAGATGTCTTGGAACGACGTATTGCCTGATAGTCGCCGTAACGTATTCTAAAGTTGTTATGGAATATAAAAGTAAAACCCATCATCATCAGCTATGAGCTTTATTTCTTATCTCCAGTTTTCCTTCGTCAGTTGGCAACTTACTTGGATCAGTATAGAGATTGCATGTTTAATTGCTGTCAATAAAAGTGCGCAGTAGATATAATAGGTGCATTTTGACGATAATTTCCTCAACACACCGTAGATTATGGAAGCTGTCCTTTGAGACCATCGTGTCAAATATGTGTAACTACTCTCATGTAAAGTTGGAATTTATTAGGATTGAAGTTCGCCGAGATAATAGAGTTTTTGTTGTCGGTTATTTTACGATCGGGAAAAGTAGGCTTCAAATGGTTTTCAAATGATTTTCAAATGATCTTCAATTTTTTTTGCACCATATTGAGTCTAATTATGTCCAATTTTCAACGACGATGTATCTTTCTCTATGGGCCATTGATATATGTCCGGAAATAGAGGAGCTAATACTAGAGTTTAGAGTATACTAGCCTAACATTGCCCAAAATTGACGCAAAGTCGATTGTAAAAAATTAAGCACTTAAATTTAGGTGCTAATCATTTGTATTCACAAGATATATTCAACTCTAAGCTACTCTGCATTTTTTGTTTCAGTAAAAAATATTAATTTTTCGTTGAGATAATCAAAATAATAGTTCACATTACAGCATTACAGCTTAGAAATAATCATACCTGAGTTCCAAAATTGATTTGTTGTTAAATCCATCAAAAAATGATTAAAAATCAAAATCGTTTAATAGTTTATAAACTGCAAATTAAGTTGACCTAGTGAACTAAATAGTTTTTGTACAGTTTTGAATTCTGCATCCATCTAAATAAAAATTAGACAAACATTCCACATTAAATTATGCGCAAAATTCAATTGAAATTTTGAAGGTTTTTTGAAGATATACACCACTTTTTATAAGTATATTTAAAATAAAATAAATTGAAATGATGCGCAAAAAAATTATTTATCGGTTGAGCTATTGCAAAATTTTTTAGCTGCATTTTTCGTAGAGAAAACAAGATTTTTGTCCATTTTTTTTCAGTTTCAGAATTTGGGATGAGGGTATACAAGGGGAAAATGGACGCTAGAAATGGAGGTACCTTTTTGTATACATTTTTGAGGATATCTCCATGAAAAATCAATATTTTGAAAAACTCTAAATTGGATCTGAGAGAGCTCAACGAGCTGGATGACATGAATGCAAAAAAAAAGTTGCTCAATTTAATCAATATTTTGAAACCTACCATAGAAATGCCAAAAAAATGAAAAAAAATAAAAGAGCTCAGAATTTCTTTATATTAAAATATGTTATAGAGCACTTTAAAACAAATAAGTTTTATTATTAAAAAATGTTAGCATGGCTTAATGTTTTTTAGAGATATGAAGCCTCAAAGTTGTCAATCCATTAGCACTTAGCAGTGAAATACGCGTAAAAAATCTGAAACCTTAGTACTAAAAAATTAATACCAACTGAAAAAAATAGGATATTTCCGGATACTTTTTTTTGGATTAAAGCTGAACATCTCAGGTACATTAGCATATAAGTTTTTCTTAGTGTTATTTAGTGAAAAAAAAAAGTAGAGCAGGGATGAAAAATGAGACCCAGTTTTCAAGGAAACAGCAGTGAATTTTACGCGTTTTTGAGTCTTTCGTTGGATATAAATTAAAATCTGAAATAGGTAGCATAATACGGCCAATTCATATCTATTTAGGATCGTTTAAGATATACCCTAAAAGTATTTAATACGAGGTTAATTATGCATGAATTAGTCTCAGTTGCATAATTCATATAAATATGTAAATATTAAACCAGATATTGAACATTAGTGAAAATATCTGTTCTCTTCCTCTATTAATAATTTTAATCAAATAAACTTATTAAACACAACCATAAACGACCTACTACTTAATACTACTTGTCACATGTTAACCACACTTAATACATAGTAAGTATTGATCAAAGTAGTATTGGCGTCGAGCCGGGTTTTGCCAGCCAAATTTACTAGCGTAAACTGGGCTCGACAACAACCCTAGATCAAAATCCATATTAATTTAAGAAGTGTAACTTTTTCTGAATGTATTATAGTAAATCAATATATTTATCAATTGTAGAGACTAACAAAACAAAACAAGATATATATGAATTCTTATTATATGAAAGATTCCTACTTTTGGTTAAAAAATAATTTATTTTCTTAAACTTTACCTTACTTAGCAGATCAACGTGATTAAATAGAAGAACATTTACTTCGATCAAGTAACAATAGATCAAAACAATCTATATCAGCATATTTATGTAACAGTATTTGCAAATTCTCTTGCACGTTTGCGTGATTAGATATATTATTGTGGATTGCATAATATTTTTTTATTTACTTATTTATGAGAAGATTTACAGGTACTAACAAATGAATTGTGAGTGTGTGCCAAGGTATATCATATCCTGCTTGAAAATTTACTTCTTGACATTGAAGCGAGCTTTGAAGAGTTCAGCAAACTTTTCTTCACCAATAAAAGTTTCCTTGATAGAAGGTCTTTCAGCGATACCAGCCAAGAATTCAGCAAGTCTGGGATTAGTCTTAACAGCTTCAAACTCAAAGCCATCCAAAATGTGCTTGTTGATAGCAAGGATACGCAAAAAGTGAGGAGCAATAGCAACATCAGCTAAAGAAAAGTTTTCACCGAGGAAATAAGGTCCAGTCTTGGATTGATGGAGCAAAAGCTCGTTAAACTAATATATATTTGTAAGCAAATCATCTCAATTGCACTCTTCCCTGTTGTTATACTTACGCGATTCAAAGCAGCATCGACGTTGGTTTCAAAGTTGGCACGGGCATTTTCTGCGCTTTGATTAAAGACATATTTGTAGAATTCAGCACTGATCTTTGATGAAAAGTATTCAATAGCAAAACGAACATGAGCACGCTTTAAAGGTTCCTTGGGCAATAAGCTATGCATGATCATTAGAAGATGTTCCTCTTACATTACCATGGTTTAACTTACTTTTTCTCGGGGAAACGATCATTGAGATACTCAATAATAACCAAAGATTCAGCAATATTTTCACCTTCAACAGTTAAAGCGGGAACTTTGAGTTCAGGGTTAACGTCCTTGTACCAATCAGGCTTGTTTTGCAAATCAATATCTACAGTCTCATATTCAGCATCAACTTCTTTAAGAGTGATGGCAGCACGTTGAGCATAAGGACAGATGATTGCGTTGTAAAAGATGATTTTATCAGAAGAAGACATTTTTTTTATTTGTCAGATGGAGGAAAAGTAATGCTATGTATAATGTCGAAAGTTAAAAACCTTTTATAATGGCAATCTTTTGCAGGAAAACACGGCAAGTAATTAATCCGCTTAAATTGATTAATAATTATTTGGCAGAAAGGTAATTCTATGAGAAAATGATGGAACGAATTTGACCAATCATACTTGTTGAGAACCCTTCGAAGAGTAAAGCGTCGTCATTTACCTTATCTGTTTCGTGCTGGAAATTAATGCGATTGATGTACTACGAAATGTATCGTTTAGCATTATGTGGTACTGTGATGGCGCATTATAATCTCTAAGAAGGCATAACATCAATGCAATTTGCAATGTTTATTGTTTCTTCAAAGTGACTTTCTCGACCAAATTAGTAATCAAATATATAAAAAAAACATGGGTGGTAGTAAAAGAACGATAATTTAAGCATAAAACACTCGTAAAACTGAGATGACCAAGTATTCTGTTTAACAAGAAATAGTTTTTAGCAATAAAAGGGGGTCTCCATAAACGAGTATTTTACAAGGAAAAACCAAAATCTTTTTTATTTATTCATGAATATTATAATTTACAAATTGGTAGCTGGAGCTTCAAGATAATCACCATAATTTGGTACAGGAACAACTTTGGTATCGCCCTCTCCAACCTCTTCAGCAGTTGAAGACAAAAAGTTTTGGAAAATTTCAGGAGATCTAGGCGCACTAAAAGATTGTCTGATAATATCATCTGGATTAATCTTGGTAATAACCGCATCAGATTCCTTACGAAGGATTTCACGAGCAGCGATTGTAGATACACGACGACGAGACAAGGCTTCACGCTTCTCGGCATCAGACAACTTAGCTTGTTCCTTGGCAAGCATAGATTTGAATAGTTCATCAGGATCTGTAATAGTGCCAAGTGCTCGTCTTGATTGTACATTGAGATGAGTTAAACCTACTTCAAATGATGCATTCATCCAACCAAAGCCTTCTCTTGGAATAAACTTGAAATCAACACCAACATTACCATATTCTACTTGTACTTGATGAGAGAGATTGACAACATCAAATTTTTCTGGAACAACACCATTGAAATCGACAAATGATTTTGTGATTGTATACAAGAAACGATACGCTAAACGGCTTGCAATATCAACCATGCCATAGTTGTCAAATGCTGTCCATGCCATGATTTGATGAGGAGCCCAACCAAAGGGGAAATCCCATTGACGGTTAGGACGATCGAGTGAAATATGACCTCTTGATTGTTCTGTTCCAGAAACAAGACCACCTCTCACTTCAAACTTATATAGGCTCTTTGCTAATTTTTGAGCTTGATCTTCAGAAGATGCACCAGCCCACATCATCCAGTAAGTAGTGGCACTTTCGTATGTAGTCATTTTTTCTTTAACAGTATCATAATCAAAGTAAAGGTCTTCTTTTTCATTCCATAAATACTTGTCAATTCTTTTTCTTCTTTGTGATGCTCTATCTGACCATACTTCAGCAGTTTGCTTATTTCCATCGAAATCTTCTAAATCATCATCCAAAAAGTCTCTGATACAGTCAGCTAAATCAGTTTCATACTTGTATAAAAGAGCATTCAAATCAACAGTGGCTAAATTAGCACAGACGCCTTCAAAACGATATGTTGTATCATGACCAGATTCTCGGACAGCACGATCATGCAAAAAATATTCGTCTAATTCAGGCTCTTTGACAACACCATCATTGTACATTTTGTTGAATTCGGGAATAGAAACATTATGCTTATTAGCAAATTTCATAATAATATGATCAAAATGAGAAGCCTCAGTTTCTGGTGGAATGCCTAAACCCTCAGGTCTATAGCGAGATAACATGGTTTTCTTGTCTAATCTAGGTTCGGCCATCCAAATAGTATGATATTCTTTGATAGCAGACTTTAGAACCTCACGCAACCAAGCCTTGTTTTCCTCTTCTTGTGCAGGGTCTAGCTGTTCATAGACTCTGATTGCCATATCAGTCAAAAAGGGAGGTTGAGATCTTGACAAATAGTAAGAACGATTGGCATTCAAAATTTTACCGTAATGTTTAATTTCATAGGCAAAATTCTCGGTCATTCCTTTAGCTAATTCGACTCTTCCATCAGCCAAGAGACCCAAAGATTCAAAATAAGAGTCCCAACCATACATTTCATTGAAACGACCACCTGGGACAACAAATGGGACACCTTGGAAATCGACATTACCTTTGTTATCAATCACTTTTTTCATAGCCAAAGCCAGGATACCAGGTTTATCATTAATGCTCTTGACATATTCGGCAGTAATATCCTTTGGAAGATATTGCACATCCAAATTTAAATGAGGCCTAGCTTCAGCTACACGTTGATAATAATCATAGATTTCATTTTCATCGTAAGGGATATAAATTCTGGGCGCAACATCGCTTTGTCTATTTTTAGGGTCAGAGCAAATAGTATCCAAACCTTGACCATCGATACGTCTTGTGAGACCATCCCAAAACAAATGACGGATCATTCTAGATAATCGATGGACAGGGTTCTCATTCAATCTTGCTTCATCCAAAACAACATATTTTCTACCATAATCTTTTGCTAAAGCTAATTCTTGCAAAAGATTGGATAACATGTAGTTGCCTCGAATTTGAAAACGTTTATATCCACCAGAATCGGCTGTACCAAGTGAAAGAGTCTTTGGGCCGAGATCATTAATAGTAATCTGGAAATCACCGTCGGTATCTTCTTGTTCCAAAACTTGATTCAATGTAGTCTCGACATCAATTAAAAATCTACGGTTTTTTCCCTTATCCTCTGTTATGATAGTTTTTTTTTTTTTTTTTTTTTTTTTTTTTTTTTTTTTTTAGTATTCCCTTCTTGGATAGTATGCAAAGTACAAGTTGTTACTTACCATAGGATGAACGTCTTTGGATGCCATTATTGCTAAAATCTCTTGTATCTCCAGTACTAAAGCTAGAGGCAGTTCTCTATAATTGTTAATGAGTATTTTTTTTTTGGATTGCCATGGAAACGCAAAATTCCAAACTTACAGTATAGGTTCTTGTTCTTTGTCTGGGCGCATTTCTTCCAGTTGTATAATAAGTGGCTGCAGGTGCAGTAGGATCTACCGATTCTCTTCTATCTTCAATCATTTGTATTAAAAAGAATTGTATAATTTAACAAGAAGAAAAAAGTTTTTTTGTGTTAATTAGCGAAAAAAAAAAGTTATAACCCTTGTGTTTTCTATATAGTAATACCCACTAGTTATGATTTAACCTATCATTAAGATTGTTGAGGTCTTGCATAATTATGAACTATGACGATAAACACATAAATTTAGGATTCAGTGTTCGAGGTCCGCTTTCGAACATTTGAATGATAAGCTGTCTAATTTTTAGTTGCTATTGACTTGATACAAATATATATATATTTATATATATATTAGCTGTTATTGATGTTAATTACGAAATCGAGTCATACTATTTTATTACATTTGCATTGATTTCAGTAGATTTATAATCTGTTGTATGCGCGCAAACTTCTTTCATTTGCATGTCCAGTCCTTTCAAACCATGTTCTATTATGACGACATATCATTCATTATCAATAAGTAACATTTATTATACAAAAAGGAATGTGGTAGCATATTCCAAGTAGCGCCGAATCTGTTATTGATTTTAGTACGTTATTGGTACATTTATACGTAACTATTTTTTCGAGATTCAAACCTTTACTGTATGTTTATGTATTCAAATAGCCTCTTCATTGAACACGGATGCGTCAAAACTATTAGGTTCATATTCACATTTAATTGATGAAACTGTTCCAGATTTAAGACATTCGGTGAATTAGAAAAAGAAAAAGTTTATTTTCATTCTTGAATATTCTTCCAAATACACTTTCTTTTCGAATTCAGGAGCGATGTAAATTGTCGTTTAGCGCTAAAAAAAAAAAAACCATCAGTGATGCAATTACAGTTATCATCTTTGGTTCATAGCTCAGAATTAATAGACTAGAAAGTTCGAATTATTACATAAAGATTCATATTTGATTCTATCGTTTATTCATCCGATGATGATGTTTACAAAAAATGGTTTCATCACTATATACTGATTTATTAGGCTAAAATTTATTGAAAAAACTCATTAAGAATCCACACATATTTTCTAACGCCTATTATTGCATTTAATGCTTTGCATTTGCTTTTAATAGCCATCAAGACTGGATATTCGCAACAAAAACATCGTGAGCGACGCTTTAATTTGTTGATTTTCAGATTTCCATTTCTCGATGATTTTCATTTTTTTTAAAAAAAATTGACAATTGAAGGATTTTTTCTCCCCAAAACGAGTAATTAACACAAGTTAATTATTAATAAAAAGTTGTATATTTTAATACGATTTATAGTACTGTAATTTTTTTTTTGCAACTTTTGTCTCAAAATAATTTTTAAACTTTCAAAAACTACGATTTCAGGTTTTCGTAAAAAAGTCAAAAATCTGATAGGTAAAAACAATTATAATCAATTTTGCATAAAAGAGGAAGTTTTTGCGATCATTTTATATTATCACTATCATAACAAAAAATCTCGTTTTTGCGGCGAAATTTTGCATTAAGTTCAAATTGCGATTTTTCATGAGGTATACCTCATGAAAAATCAAGGCGAAATCGAAATGTTGGAAATTCGGTAAAATCGCAACAGAATACATCTACGGAACGAGGGTGATCGTTCGATATACTTTAGAGCATCCAAAATGAATTTTTCACCATAAAAACGCGCCATTTTAATCGCTGATGATGCAGGTTTGGTGCAACAATGCCATTTCGTAGTACGTTTTGAGAATAAGAATGATCTGCAATTCTGATGACAATGCTCCTAATCATGGAAAACATCTAGCAGGATACATCCGTCGAGAAAAAAAAAACTTAAAAACAGGGTATTTTCTTGTGAATCAAGGATAAAAGTTCGCATTTGCTATACCGTCAAAAGTCATGTAGTTACTAAACGCAAAAGCCTAATTTGTATCAACATAACGAAACACGAATTGCTCCTTGCGTACAAGTAAATAGAGGACACCCTAAAAGCCCCAAATTCGAAAGAATGTAGAAACAAGTCGGTGCACCTTTATTTTTTTAAAGAATTTAGCTAGTTTCATCTTCTTATCTGTGGGACATGGCAACACCATTAGTTTTCTTTGTCAACCCCCCCCTGATATGTTGGCAAGCTTTTATATATTTCTAAAAGTATGAAGATGCATCTATCATAACTATTTACTATATAGATTTCCGAAATAGAAATTAAAAAAGGACCTGGACTGATTGAGCTTCTTTTTCCTATCTCCTTCATCCGTGTGAATAATGGAAATCCGATGATTTTAGTGGTAAACATTTATTCATTAGCTTGATTTGATAAAGAATGTACCATGTACATGTTGTAATTTGAGCTCATATGGTCGAACGTGTCATAAGATGTCTGTTTTTTTGTGTCATTCTAAAATGAGAGTTGATACTATGGGAATCCTCATGTAAATTAAGCAGCCAAATTTGGTTACTGTTTTGATATGGAAATATCGATGCCTGGATACCTAAAATGTCAGATCAAAATTCAAGAAAGATGTACTGAATAAATACAAACAAGTTTTCTGTTAGTAACAAATGTTCCCTTGGTAAATAATGCTATTTCCTGACATGTTTCGAATACAATTCAATTGGTTCCATTGTATTAATTTATCTTTTTTTTTTTTTTTTTTTTTTTTTTTCTTTCCCTATCGACTGCTGTTTTGTTGCTTGATACGGTTCGCCCAAGCAGCCAATTTTTATTTCGCGAATAAAATCTTTTTTTCTCTTCTTCTTTCTTTGTTTTCTCCCTTTCTCTGTGTGTCGATAAACTGAATAAAAACATATTTATAGAGCCATGTCTTCTCCACCAGAGTCTATTACTGATATTGGTAAATTTAATAAGCAGCAACAACAACAACAGCAATAGAAAATACAATTCTAACGTGAAACAAAATTAGATGAAATTGCTTTAAACAAAAAGAGAGGTAGAGCACAGTCTGTAGAACCTGCTCCCTTACAAGAATTAGATAGTGAGGTAAAATTTTCGTACTATTTTTTTTTTTTAGAGGATTTTTGATTTCTAAACGTTTTTTTTTTCTTTAGCATAATGCTAGTGAAGAAACATCTTCTACTACAGTTTCAGCACCAAAGAAAACGTAAATGTATAATTCAATTTTTTTTTTATACATTTGATACTAATTTGATATAGTAAACGTGATGATGAAGATTCAAATAACACTACCACTGTCAATACAATCCGTAAAAACATGAAGGATATGACAACCACTGATGATAATTTGACCGAAAGTAAAAGCACTGCTACAAGTGAAAGTCAAGAGGATGATGAGCCAATGGGTACAATTGCAGAACAGAATTCCCTTGCTAATAAATTTGGTGCCAGTAAACATGATGATGATGATGATTGGGGAGAATTTGCAGAAGATGATGATGAACAAGAACAAACTAAAAAAGATAATACAAAGGTTGAAGGTGAGAAACCTAAATATACTTTCGGTGCTTCTTCTGGTTTCGGCACAAAAGGTTGGGCCGCAACACATCAAACTATACCCACTCCATCAAAGCAACCAACATTTGGTGGTTTTGGATCATCTTCTGGCTTTGGAGGTTTCAAATCTTCATCTAATGATTCTTTATTAGAAAAGAAAGAATCGACATCAGCACCTTCATTTGGCTCATTTGCAAAGGCTACAGCTTCACCTTTTGCTGCTGCAGCGGCAGCTGGTAATGCATTATTATCTTCATCATCAACAAATGCCGATTCTCCAAATTCATCTAATAGCAACGACAATACTACTACTGCTGCTGTTGAATTTGTTGGTAAAAGCAAACAAGAATCAAATGACAGCGAGAGTGATGGCGAAGATTTCAACAACAATAACAACAACAACAACAACAACAACAACAATGAAGCGCCTGCATTTGGAGAAGGAGCAAAGGTTAAAGTTCCTGGAGTTGTACAAACTAAAGTTAAAACTGGTGAAGAGGATGAGGATACAATCTATCAAACAAAAGCTAAATTACTTGTGTTGGATACTGCTTCCTCCGTTTGGAAAGAACGTGGAGTTGGTACATTCCGCATCAATATGAAGGAAGAAGAAACTAAAAAAGTGTTACAAACTCGTCTTGTTATGCGTACTGATTCAGTTTACAGAGTTATTTTGAATCTGTTGCTTTTCGAAGGAATGAAGGTCTTTATTATGCAAGATAAATTTGTTAGATTTGCAGGATTCGAAACAGAGACTAAAGAAGATGGCACCACTGAAACTAGATTAACCAGTTTTGCGCTTAGATGTAGTAATCCTTCCGTTGCAAAAGAAGTTTGTGAACAAATTATTTCTTGTATTCCACCCTCTCATGATGAAAATGATACAAAAGCATAAAAAATACATTTATATCATATAAAGATACAAAAATAATAATTATTTTTCAACAAATGTAATAAAATAATGGTTGCTTTTTTTTTGGAGAACAGTGGTTGTAATAGTAAGCTATAAGCCACTTTTATTTTTCTTTTTTTTTTTTGGGTTGTTTTTTTTTCATAAATGTTGCAAAAGATCAAAAACTTGATAACATTACATCTTGTAAGAAAATCATACAAGTAATGGAAAAGTCTAGAAAGGGTTTAAAACCTGTTAAACTTCCAGCACCTCTATTTATTTCATGGCAAAAAATACTTGAAAATTATGTTGATGCAAATGCCAATCAAGAATTAATTCCTGTTGTTGTCAGCCTTCAAAAATTAATTTCAGCAGAAGATGCTTCTTATGATAAGCAAGCTGCTTGCATTAAGGAATCTGGTAATATTGATTATTGATATATACAGTAATAAATAGCTAACTTATGAATTCATAGTTAAATTGATGCAAAAGAATGTCGCAAATGCTGCTAAATTACAACCTCACGAAATTTTGCAAATCAAGTTTATTGTAGAGCCCATTGCATCTCTCGGTTATTTTGCAGCTTGTGAAAACTTATCTAGACGTACATTTATTCCATTAATCGAAGCATCCTATAAATGTACCAGTGGAACTGATGTCAAGCTCAGAGATTATTATATGCAATATACATCAAACAGTTTAAACAATGAACCAAGTTTTGAAGGAAAACCATTATCTCAAAAAGCATTAACTATTTATGCTACATTGAATTTCCCATTAGGTCATGATCTTATCGTCAATAATTATCGCCATACACTTCAATTTCTCGTTAAAGGATTGCAACATGCTCAGTATGAATTAACCAACAACAAGAACAATGCAAATGCAGATCAACTCATGAACGATATTCAATTCACAGTAAAGACTTTGCTTGTACTTTTATCTCGTCAATTACAAGTTGCACCTCGCATGTTTGAAAAAGTAGAATCAAAAACAATTGATCATACAAAGGACGAAGATGTTATTTTATTAGGAAGTATTATACAAACACTGATTGATTTATGTATTGATACAAATACATTTATCAAAGAATGCAATCAAGTAGCTGGTATGGCAATTGGTGCTGTCATTAATTTGGCTAATGATATTGGATTTGCAAGAGATTGGGTACTTGGATGGTTCTTTACAACTGACAGTAATGCCATTGTAGATCATATTGCTAATTCTCTCGGCGTATTTCGTCCTCGTGATGAGTTAGTGGGTAAAGAAGGTTGGGATAATCGTGATGCTCCTATGATTTTTGCATTGAGAGGTTTAGTTTCTAGTCTTCGTAAAGAGATTGTCATGTTGGATTGTCCTTCAGATATAACACTTGTTCCATACATTGCAAAGTAAGTATGATACGGAATAATAATAAAGCCCATGCATATTAATTTCCTCTTTTATTAGTTCACCTGCAAGAAACCTTCATGAAATCATTTTCAGTAGCATCAATTTATTCTGTGCTAGAGCAGATTTAGATAGCTCATGTAAAGTTATTGCTTTCGAATCAATGGCTACTTGGCTTCAACAAACCAAAGAAATCATGGAAAAATGTACCGAAAATGATACACTTTTAATGGAAGCTGTATCTGGACCTATTCAACCTAAAAACATGAACATCTTGATTCAATATGTTTGGGATCATTGGGATGATCCAATTGATTCTATTCAACATAAAGTACGCACTATTTTTGAATTATCACTTTCAACACTCCAAATCAAGACAACATTCTATCATCAACAAGAAGAATATAATCAATTTGTACATGCATTATTAAAGAACTTATTGGCAATGGATTGGCACAGAAAAGTGAAATACTCATTGTTGAATATGCTTGTTGAAAAGGTCAATACAGAAGAATTCTTAAAAGCTGAACCTCGTTTAATGGAGAAATGTTTGTTTGCTATGGATAGTTTGATTTTATGCCCTCAAGTTACTTTCTTCATTTTGGCTTTTCTTTATCGTCGTGTTCAGGATACAATTCCTGGTTATGAGAAATTCAAGGGTCATAATGGCAAGATCAAAGATACAGATGATGCTTCAGTGAAACAAGCTACTCGTGAATGGATTGAGCTTTGGGTATTGCCTTTACTTCAATGTCTTACTGCTCCTTCTGAATTGTTACGTAAAAATACGAGTGGATTCTTATTACAACCTCTTTTCAAGATTAGCTCTCAATCATTCTGGTATATTATTCGTATTTTAGAAGATTTAGAAAATCCCTTGTGGACTCAAGGACAACTTGATCCCAAACTTAGACTCAATGCATTCATTGCAGTTTTGAAATCCGGTAGAGGGCTTGATATTGTCGACGGTACTGCATATACTGATTCTACCACTGCAAAGGAAAACCAAATCTCTATTGAAGCATTGAAGCTCGCTATTTATCACAGTGATTCACAAGTTCGTATGGATGTTCTTGGTTTACTTTGTGAATCTCGAAAGGCTACAGCTCAAGTTACATCTACTGAATTAGATATGCTTCAATTGTTCATTCCTCTCAACATGAACTCTACTGCTCCTGAATTCCGTCAACAAATGTGTGCTCATTTAAGCAAGATTTTGTTTCGTCTTCGAGGCAATTTATATTCCCAATACCGTAATTACAAATCTCTTTTGATCTACGCTGACAAGTCTAGTACAGATGCTGTTAAACGTAAAGATGCTTTGTTGGATGCTCAAGATATTTTAACTGCTATCGATCAAGCTAAATCTTTCCTCTACTGGCTTTGTGATCATGTTGCTGAATCTCTTTATCCTGGTGCTTCTTATCAACGTGTGGCTACAGCTTTGCGTATCTTGAGCGTTACTATCAAAATATTTGGTGTTACAGACTTGCCTCCCATTGAAGGTTTTACTGATCAGCAACCTGATTTCCCCTTCACAATGCCTATTGCCAATCCTCGCCTCTCCAAGATTTTAGTAGATGTATTTATGAATCCTTATGATTTTAATCGTGTACAAGCATTTGAGATTTTGTGTCAATTCCCCAATCCTCTTCCCGGTATCGAAGCCAAAAGCGATGTACAAGATTTGCTCTGGTGGGGATTGAACAATGTTGTCAGCACGCGTGCTGGTGAAAGTGATAGTGGTGCTATGGTTTTTAGATTGATCTTTACTAAATATGTAATGGGATTAGGCTTTGATTTGAGCCCTGAACAAAATGCTGCTACTGTAGCCTCTACCAAAGCTTCTTCATCTGCATCTTTAACTGATGCTCCTATAATCTTTACTGAAAGATTGTTGGATTTGCTCGAGAAACAAGTTAATGTTGCTAAAACAAATCTCTTGCTCGCCTCTCAGCAACATCCCATGCATGGTACTTTGCTCGCTTTGCAATATGTTTTCCAAGAAATTGATTATAAAAGTACTAGCATTAAAAGCAACTTTGCTAAATGGAGAAAAACTCATGCTCGTGCCATTGAATTGATTCATATGACTTGTAACACTGTGATGCCTGTACTTTCTGATGCTTCTCCTGAAGGCAATGTTCCTACTGATTATCGTGGAGAAGAAGAAGAAGAAGAAGAAGAAGAAGACGACGATGAAGAAGAAAATGATGATTCTGGACCTAAACATCAAGTTATTTTGAGTTGTTGTTGGCGTGCTGTCAAAGAAGCTAGTTCTTTATTACAAGTTATCATTACTAAAGCCCCAGCTTCTGCCCAAATGTCTAATGATACCATCTTGACTCACCAAGATTTAGTCAAGAGTGGTTCATTGTTCCATCATCTTTTGACAAGCATTAGACATCGTGGTGCCTTTTCAGCGGTATACCCTGCGTATGTGTCTCTTAATACCCGTTTATTGACATCTCGTGATCCTTCCATTGCTCAACTTCCTGCTGAATGGCTTCAAGAAAATTTGGATAGTCTTACTTCCAGTAACATCTCCATCACTCGTCGTAGTGCTGGCCTTCCCTTGTGTATTCTGGCTATTGTTAGTAGTGAACCTTCTGTCAAGAAAGAGCTTCTCAGCAAAGCTATCAAATATTTGATGCAACTTGCAAGTGCTGAACCTCCAATTGATGCTGATCAAAGAATTGATTTACCTCAAGTACATGCTTATAACATTATGCGTACTATCTTTATGGACTCCAAATTGGGTACTCATGTTTTAGAATACGCATCTGAAGGGTTCTCTCTTGCCATCAATGGTTTCTCTTCTCATAGTTGGGCTATTCGTAATTGTTCTGTCATGTTATTTTCTACATTACTTCAAAGAACATTTGGAACTAAAAGAACCAGAGATGAACACAGCAATGTCAACACATTGACAGGCCGTGAATTCTTTGTTCGTTTCCCTGACCTTCACCCATATCTTTTGAAAGAATTGGGTATTGCAGTTGATCAATTGCTTAAAAACTCATTAGCTGCTAGTGTTCATCCAGGTCTTTATCCCATTTTGACTTTATTGTCTCGTATGCAACCTTCTAATACTGAAGATGGTGATGAAAAAGAAACCATCTTGACACCATTTATTCCTCTTGTCATGCCTTGTGCTGCTAGTGCTATTTACAAGACTCGTGAAATGGCTGCAAGGGCTCTTGTACCTTTGGTCTTAGATGTTGTTCCAACAATCAAGCAACTAATTCATATCTCAAATACAACAACTCAAAATGAAATTCATGGTAGATTACTTCAAGTTCAATTCCTTTTGCGTGGTCATTTCTATTCTGCCAATTCCAATGAATCATCTACTCAATTCATCAACGATATGCCTCAAATGATGATGGTTTTACTTGATTTATTACGTGAAAAGAGATTCTGTAATATGAACAGTGCATTGCTATTGAATATTATTAGTGAATTCTTCTTTGAAACCAAGTGGATCACAACTGCTAGTGGCAATGATAAAGATATCAGTTCAGAGTTGATTGAGCTTTCCAATGACAAATTCGCTAATCTTAGAAATACTGCCAAGGATTACTGCATTGATACAATCAAGAATGATACTATTTCCGGTATTGGATCTTACTTGATAAGAGAAAGCATGGCCAATATCATTGTTAATGGTACTTTGAACAAGCCAAATGCAAAGGTGGATGATCTTTTGTTCTTGCTTGGTGATCACGATTATGAAGTACGTCTTTTGGTACTCCAAAAGCTTCTCAATTATTACAGTGTCAATGAAGAAATCACTTCAGAATGTGTCTCTGGGTAATTTTAAACTTTATTTTTTGAAATGACAAACATTGTATTAACAAATGTTTATTATAGAATCAATCAGCTTCAATCAATCTTGGTTCAAAGAACATTTGCAGGCGAAGATAGCTTGAATTGTTACGTTTTAACAGCTAAATTATTAATGTCTTTGAACTCCAAGGAACCTTATCCTTCAGATACCAAATTACCATTCACTTTAGAAGAATATTGGAATCAACTTGTTGTTCAATTCTCTGAAAAGCGTGCTCTATCTGTTACTGAATCAGTCCTTCCTTTGTTGGGTGCTTTACTTGCTCAGGTAAATTTATATAAAATGTTTTGTCCCTCCCTAATACACATCAAGGCTAACTTTTCAATCATCAGATTCTTCGTCAAACTTCTCATTCAAATTGGGTGCAACAATGTCTTGTTACCTGGTGTGGTTACATTGAGAAATATAGTCAAAAAGATATCACATTACCTCTTCGTGAAGCAGTTGTAAAATCACTTAGATTCACATCTACACAGGTTTTCTTGAGTGAATATGATCAATCTGTTGAAGATGCTCGAGTTACTGCTGCTTTAGCCATTACTCAATTGTTACAAGATGATGATATTGATGTTCGCGATGATACCGCCAACATTGTATCTGAAGCCCTTAAATTGAAAGCACCTGTTCACCATGAGCGTGCATTGGAATTAGTTCACAGACATCTCATTTCTCGATTCAGTGAATCTGATCTGTTGGAGACAACACTTTCAGCTTCTCTTGTAGGTGAAAACTCCTTACAAAGCATTTGGGAGAATGAACTTTCTCAATCAAAGGCTCTCTTTGCTAAAGAAAATCCCAACATTTATAAAGAAGATTTGATCGATTTACAATGGGCAAATGTTGATTTAGATGTTCTTCATTTGAAACGTACAATTGAATTGAAGAATCTTGATTCTCTGAAATCAAGAATTCAACAATTAAGTTTATTCGGCACTGTATTAAAGACAATGTCTCGAACTGTAAGTTATGAGCCCATATTTTAATAGATATAATATACTAATCTTTATTTATAAAGCTTATGCAAAATGGTCCTTATGGCATTACATCTCGAGCCAATATCTTTTTGGCTGCTTACAGTACAATTGAATCATTGCATTTGGATTTGGAGACTTTGGACAAGATGAAATCTGTTCCTACAGAGCTTGTTCAATCAATTAAAGGTAAATTCGATTGTTTTTAAAATTAGAAATCAAACTAATTGTTGTTTCTATAGATCTTTCTTGTTCTTTGTATGAATTAAAGAAATCTTGGGTTCATCCAGTTCTCTGGAATTTATTGCGTGGTGATGATGGTTTATATGCAAAAACTAAGCATTTCGTTAAATATCATTCAAACACTGTTGTATTCAACAACATGTTCTTACTTGCTCCTGATTCTAGAAAGCTTTAACGCAATTGTTGTATAAAATATTAAAATAAAGAACCTGTTAATTTCATTGACGTGGTTATTTTTGAATCTGTATACTTCTATTGCATTAAAAAAAAGTTCAAGTTTATTGAGTAGAAAGGGGGGGTTTATTGTAAAAAATGGAAAGTATTATATATATATAAATAATGATGCGATGGTTTGGGAATAATAATAAAAACTATATAAATCTAAAACAGAATATTTATCCACTGCACATAAGACAGGCATCTTGATTATCTATGGAGCACTGTAATTGAGCTAATCTTTTCTGCTCTTCTACTTCAGCTGCGATTTCTTCTTCGGTTTTATTTTCATTTAGTGCCATGCTTTTAAGAGCCAATTGATCAACAGTGAATTTGATAGCATCTACAGCAGGTCTTGATCTAAGATAATACATACCAGTCTTTAACCCCTTTTTCCAGGCATAGAAATGCATAGAGGTTAATTTGCCATAATTAGGTTCAGCAGAGAACAAGTTCATTGATTGAGATTGATCGATAAAAGCAGCTCTATCGGCAGCCATATCGATGATTGTACGTTGAGAAATTTCCCAAACTGTCTTGTAGAGTTTCTTCAAATCATCAGGAATATTAGGAATTTCTTGAATACTGCCACCATGTGCAATCATCATATTCTTAACATTGTCATTCCACAAGCCCAGTTTGACCAGGTCGTTAAGCAAATATTGATTGACAACTTGGAATTCACCACTTTGTACACGACGAGTATAAATGTTGCTAGTATAAGGTTCAAAGCATTCATTGTTGCCCAAGATTTGACTAGTACTAGCGGTAGGCATAGGAGCAAGAAGAAGGGAATTGCGGATACCATGCTTTTTGATATTGGCTCTAAGTGTTGCCCAATCAAAGCGATCTGAACCTTCGACTTTCCACATGTCATGTTGAAGCAAACCTTGACTAGCAGGTGAGCCTTCGTAAGTTTCGTAGGGACCTACTTCTTTGGCAATCTCACATGAGGCTTCCAAGGCAGCAAAATAGATACCTTCAAAGATATCTCTATTCAATTGACCGGCTTCAGGAGAATCGAAAGGATAACCCATCAAAATAAATGCATCAGCAAGACCCTGTACACCAAGACCGATACTATGTATGCCAAATAAAAATTAGAATAAACAAGACCATTATGACAATGTGAAATATGCTTACGGTCTGTGTCTCATATTACTTCTGCGAGCTTCTTCTACAGGATAGTAATTGACATCGATTACTTTGTTCAAGTTTCTAGTAACAACTTTGGTAACCTCGTGAAGCTTGGCAAAATCAAAAGTTTTAGTATCTGTATTGACAAACTTGGGTAAAGCAAGAGAAGCCAAATTACAAACGGCTACTTCATCAGGAGCAGTATATTCAATGATCTCTGTACATAAATTAGATGAGGAAATGGTACCCAAGTTCTTTTGATTTGATTTTTCGTTACATGCATCTAAAAAATGTTATTAATTTACTTGCCATTTAGATAACTGTTATCTTTAATTTACCTTTATAAAGCATATAAGGCATACCAGTCTCAATTTGGGCCTCTAAAATGGCAAACCAGAGCTTTTGTGCATCAACTGTCTTTTTGGCTCTACCCTCAGCTTCATATTTATGATAAAGAGCATTAAACTTTTCGCCATAAACCTCATTTAATCCAGGAGCTTCATTAGGACAGAAAAGAGACCATTGACCGTTATCCTCAACACCTATAAAAATAACATGTTAAATTTAATGATTATATCAAAGATATAATATAACATACGTTGCATGAAAAGATCTGGCATCCACAATCCCAAAAATAAATCACGTGCACGCATTTCTTCAACACCGTTATTCTTTCTCAATTCCAAAAAGTCAAATACATCAACATGCCAAGGTTCAAGGTACATGGCAAAATTACCATTACGCTTTCCACCACCTTGAGTAACAAAACGAGCAGTATCATTAAAGACACGAAGCATAGGAACAATGCCATTAGAAGTACCATTGGTACCAGCAATGTAAGATCCAGAGCCACGAATCTTTTGGAAAGCTACACCAACACCGCCAGCAGCTTTGGAAATACGAGCACATGTAGTAAGTGTATCATAGATACCTTCAATACTATCGTCACGCATTTGAACAAGGAAACAACTAGAGAGCTGAGGTGTAGGAGTACCGGCATTAAACAAAGTTGGGGTAGCATGAGTAAAGTATTTCGAGGACATGAGATTATAAGTCTTGAAAGCACTTTCTAAATCTGAGCCATGAATACCAATAGCAACACGCATAATCATATATTGAGGACGTTCTACAATCTTATCATTAATTTTGAACAAATAACTACGCTCCAAAGTTTTGAAACCAAAGAAATTGAATGCAAAATCTCTATCAGAAACAATAGTAGCATCGATCTTTTCCGCATTGGCCTTGACAACCTCATACAACTCCTTAGAGATAAGAGGATTAGGTTGCTTCAATTTGGGATGGACATGATGATACAACTTTTCAATGACATTACTGAATTTATCATCTGTTTCTTTTTGAAGGTTGGAGATGACAATACGAGCTGCCAAAACTGCAAAATCAGGATGGCTAGTTGTCATATAGGCAGCAGTCTCAGCAGCGAGGTTGTCTAATTCGACGGTAGTGATGCCTTGATAAACACCAGAGACAACCTTTTGAGAGATTTGAGCAGGAATTACAAATTCTTCATTCAATCCATAACATAGCTTTGCAATACGAGAAGTGATCTTGTCAAAATGAACGCTTTCTTTGCTGCCGTCTTTTTTTTTTTTTTTTTTTTTTTTTTTTGAGATTATTTAATTATCAATGAAATCATTAATCTGATTTACACATACCTCTTTTAATAACATACATCATCTTTGTAATTCTTTAGTATTATTGTCAATTATCAAAAATGAATTCAAAAAATAACTAAAGTAAAATCTCTAATAAAAGATTTTGAAGAATTATTTACAAAGAGAGAGAGAGAGAGAGAGAGAGAAAATGAAAGGATTTTGTTCACGTCGCGACTATTTAAGACACCTGAATAGACAGTTTGGTATTACATTCACTATTAACGCGACGCGCTTCTCGACGTCACTTTGCCAAAGAAAGGGTACCGTTGCATGTTACACAGTTCATAGCTCGAATCTGATTAGATTTATAAGCTTTGGTACTGTTTCTATAAAATTGAATTTAACTTTTTGCGTTTGTAAAAAAGAAAACAATAGATTACCCCTGATTCCTTAATCCGGTATGATTCACTTTCTGTGGCAGGTTTCAGAAAAACTGGGGAGATCTAATCGATTGATTATGATGTTGTGGAGACCCTATTCTTCATGTCAAATGTGTTAAAGCCATCTTTGAGCTTGATCTTGTCACATCTCCGCATATGGTTCCGAAACTACACGGGTGTGGATGGATTGATATCTACAGCAAATGTTGCTTTAAAGATTTAATCGTTAATTTATTGCGCCTTTTTAGGTAAATACTTCCGAATGTACTCATTTTGAGCGATTCCATTGAAAAGAATGACTCTTTCGTAGATCAGGTACATATTTAGCCAAGAATCCAGTCTTGGAAATAAAGATTCATTGCCACTGCCTGGGTTATGTATAATTGATTCAATTACTTTCAATACAATGAAGCAATGCTACTAGGGTACGCACCATATGTATATAACAAATCAGGAGGCATTTTCATTGAAATGTTCTTAATGTTCAACTGGGAACGCTATCTTTTTTATTATATGATTTTTCAAAGTAAGAGAGTTTCCATGCACTGTGTATGTTGCGAAAAATGGTTCAAATGAGTTCTTTTTACTATTGTACAATCTACGGTCTTGCGAATTCCTTAATCAGTGTATAATAAACAAAATTTGATATTGATTTCTTCGGTTTATTATTAACCGGAGACAACATTTATTTTTTGCCGTTAGTTTTTGAAAGCAAAATGCGCCCTTGTTTTCATAACTTTCCAGAAAAAAAAATGGATGCATACCTGATATGCGCATCATCAAATATGTTAAACAAAACTACTGTAATTTATTTAATTTAAAGAGGTGGAATAAACTCTTTGAAGATCTGATATTGATTTTTTATTGATTAAATTGGAGACTTTTGTTCATCAAAATCTCGAGATCAAGCTGAGCTACCGGAGCCTTGGACAATTCTAAATAGATATGAATTGGTCGCATTATGTTATTTGTTCTTAAACTTATTTTATATCTCCCAATATCAAATAAACTACCACACAAAATTAACATGTATAAAGATTTACAGTAATAAGCTTGAATCAAGCGGATACAGCATTGCAAATTCTTGAAAAAGTTCTCAAGTATTATAAAATCTCTTATTTCTAAGACTCATAAACCTTATAAGTGGAATATTAATTTCAAAAATTATTCTTGTCCAGATCATCAATTTTGACATTTTTTCATTTTTTTTTTTAAATTTGCAAATTTAGAGTTAATTATACTACCAATTATAAAAACAAAAAATATACACATATATAATATTTAGCGCTCTATTTGCTCAATCAAAAATAACAAACATTTTTATTGCAAAATATTATATGAAAATCCTTTAATCAAAAAACCGTTTTTGGGACAAAAGTACAAAGTTTCATTACTCAACATTTAATATTAAGCTTTTATAAAATGTGTATTAGCTATAGCTACAATTTTCTCTCACAATGTAGTACATTTAAACGTTGATTTTGGTATCAAAAATCGATTTTTCTGTTTTTTGATCAAAATCACGAGTGTTGGTAAGGATTAAATGAGCCCCAAAAATGTCCGCTATAAAGTCTGAATTTTCAGACCGTACATGGTTAAATATACAAAAAGTTATAAAAAAACGCATTTTCATTTAAAGCTTAGTAGATACTGTTATGTCAGTATTATATCCTAGGTCGCATATGCAAGGTCGCAGTCAATATTCGGTACTACTATAGTAAATCAACAGGTGTCCACGTTGATTCACATGCGTCTTAGTAAATTGGTGTAATGTTCTTAGATAGTAATTCTGTGTAATAGTTATAACGAAAAGTATATAAATACATCCTCTGGACGCATTGTTAATAAAGAGTGTAATATTCTGGCAAGATTATTTATATAGACTCTTTTGACATTTCAGATACATACCATAGTATAAAAGACTTAGCCGTTCGATCGTGCTATGCCCAATTATGGCGTCGCTCTACGGGCTCACTTTTGCAGTTTTTTAATGAATGTATGATATGACAGACAGTTTTTCTAGTAGAAAAATGTATGTTTCTATGATTGCAGATATTGCCTATTTTGTTTAGTTTATGGGTTGATGCACTGTAATGCTGCTTTTACACTGGCTGAGATGTGTAATTTAGTAGGGTTTTCATGGTCAGATTTTATTATTATGCACAAAAAACAAGGATAATGGTATGCTTATAGGCAATTCTACTATTATGCACACATGGGATTAATGTTATGCATACCGACAGAATCTATAATTCTACACATACAGGCTTTTTGTTATGCTCGTGTGCAGTTTCTTTTGTTGTGCCTGCAGTAAATTATGATGTTATTTACTAAAATAAAAAAAAATATAAAAAATAAAAGCAGTAGAAATACAATTATAATCAGCTAAAGTTTTTATTACAAAAGATTTCTGAAGAGTTAAAATAATTGAAAAGTATGAGGGTATTTATAGTGATTAGGAGAACTTGGATACCATCAGACTTGAATGGATGTATATTTAGTAATCTTCCAGTTTTGAGTACATTGTTATTGATTTAATATTTTAAGGGGTAAATTGTGTAGAGCATTGACCATAAGGGATTGTATGTCAAGTGTGACAATATCGACCTTTTGGGAAATATTTGTTTTGTTTATTTCTGTTATATCTATTTTATGTAACCTTGATTTTTAAGGGGTAGTTTTTTATATGCTTGAATCTTATTTATATTGATAGTGCAACTTCGATATAGATGAGTAGTTGACTAAATTGATATCTTTGTTTATTATTATTATTGATTTGGATAGAATCCTGTTTTGATATATATGTCATTTTTGTAATTGATTGCGCCGTGATCAAGGGTGCTATCATCTACACGACATGTATGGTTCAAAAAGGGTATTTCATATTTTTAGCATGCGTTTGTTATTGTGTTCAGTTGAAGCGTTTGTTTATTATAGTTGTTCACATTATTTCAAGTGGCATCATACTTTATGAGCGACACTTGGAATTTAGGTTGTTTTATTTTTATCAAGCGTTTTTAGTATGTAATTCCACTGCAGTGCTCATGTGCATCTTGTTATCTTTTTAGCCATTATTCAGTGGGCGCAACAACTCATCAGAATAAAGTGTGCAGCCCACCTGGGCACAACGAAATCATCTTGCGCAACGCAGATCGGCCGTAGTGGCTTTTATATATAATCCTTTAAATCCGTGATCTTATGGACTTTTTTTGAATCCGGTTGTATCATCTTATACTTTTCAAGTTAAATTCGTTATTAGGCAAATAATGTTGTAGTTTGTATTTATGTCTTACTTAAAATAAGCCTTTGAATAATTAATAGCAATACAGTCGAACCTTAATTTTTGTATGAAATTTCGATACTTGTATCTTATAGCTGCTTGGAATATTTAAGCAACCGCGTCCGGGCTGTCCGGTGATTTTTTCTGGAAATTTAAAGCTTGGAAATATTATTAGATGGCTGCTTCCGGAGATTGTTCGGCTTTTTTTTTGGAAGAGTGACCATTGGCAAAAAATGAACCATATACTATGTTGTATGCCACCAAGTATCATACGTTATCACCTTCTACAGTATCAATTTATCTTACAATCTATTGATTACAACATGTATTGAAGTGCAAAGACTTGATATCGGATATAAAAAACTCCTAGAGTACTAAGAAGTTTAGTCTAAAAATTATCAAGAACGCTTGGACCTCAATTATGATACCATATTATTTCATCCCAGCGGTTAATTAATCAAGTAGCTATCAAATCAACATCCAAGAAGCACATTTAGAGCAGCATTGAAACAAGGTAATTCACAAGCACTGCAAGAACGGTTAAATTATGATTGATCTATTTCAATCCTTAGATTACTATCAAACAGATCTAATAATGGTTCAATAGTGCCTTAAGTTACACCTCAGGATCTCAATGTCACATCAATATAAAAGGCCATACTTTTATATCTAAATAAACGATATCTTGTTTTTATCATACAGTTAAAGAACTGATTCATTACTCATTCCCTTTTAATTGTATTCTTTTTTAAGTATTATTCATCAAACCTGAAAATAAACGACAAGGCTAAACGTTTTGCAAT
Organism: Mucor racemosus; assembly: GCA_027405735.1. NCBI lineage: Eukaryota > Fungi > Mucoromycota > Mucoromycetes > Mucorales > Mucoraceae > Mucor > Mucor racemosus. Next base: position 126,411 of record JAPEHQ010000014.1, on the reverse strand, counting down.
TCTGCAGATTAGTGCTAGGGGTACTTGCCATTGCAACGGGAAGTTATTTGGATTCATATTCGTTGAGAAGAACTGATGGGCTTGCTGATCTTAATAGGTGTAAGTAGCAGATAACCAACCTGTTGCTCAAACTGGCTGAATGTACAATGACCCACGGATGCTGATAGTTTTGGTGTCGAGCCGGGTTTCGCCAACAAAATTTACTAGTATGCATATCATATGCATTAATGAAAAAGGAAACAATTTGCTAGACATATACGTACAAAACTTACTAAAAAAAAAGGAGGATCATATTCGATGAGAAGCAAGGTCATCGGAGATTCTCTTTTAAAATGCATATCCTAATACCAAAGGGCTTCCCCTTTGGCGGGTTTGAATTCACGAATATGTGTGTCGCACTCTATTTGTAACGCATGCGCTACCCGTTAAGCTTGTCACTCTCCTTTGGTCTACAATTTTAACACCCGTACTTGTGAACATATATTTGTCAGTTTTTTACTATTTTGGAAAATGCAGCATATTAAGATGTATTTTTTCTTTTTTGAAGTAATAGTAGAGTTTTCTAGAAATTGGTAGTAGACATCATCTGAAAAAAATGCCAATTTTTGATGGAGATAAAGATAAAAATCAATGTTAGTACATTAATATTAAGTTGTATAACAGAAAAAGTGAATGTAGATGAATGTAAAGTAACCTTTACCAAAATGGGAGTTAGTATAACATGAGCTACAACGCACAGCAACTCAAGTGATATTCAACATATGTAGTTGCATTTGGAAATTCAGTTTTCAGGAGTAGAAACACCTACAATTATAAATTATACTGGATAAACAAAGTACGCATTATTCATCAAACTAAAGACAGACACCAACTTTCCAATTCACCAGTGTTAAATGAAGATATCAATTGTATAATAACTTCTACCAATGCGAAATGGTAATATAATATACTGCACCAATTAGTTTGACAACTATAATCAATAGTAATAATAATAGGATCACGTTTTTGAAGTAACAATAACAAAAAACCACCAACAGTATTATCCTAGTAAATTGTAATTTAATATACTATTAACGTTCAATATGATCGAATATTAATAAATTAGAGAAAATACAACTGGTAAAAAACTGATACTCAATGTAAAACGAGGTCAAGATTGATAAAAGGTGCTTCCATTGTGTGATGCAAATCGCGACATTTTGATGAATGGGCACAACAAAAGAAGCTGCACACGAGCACAACGCTAAGCCTGTATGGGAAGAATTATAGATTCTGTCCGTGTGCATAATAGTAGAATTGCCCATAAGTATATCATTCTCCCTATTTGTGCATAATAAGAAATCTGACCATGAGCATAATGAGCTGATCGTATGGGCACAAGTTTGTTTGTAGATGAGCATCGTGCCGTTCTCAAAATTCCATTGCATTTTTTATTGGAATGTGGTTTTAAACTACATTTAGTTTTATTAGTAATATAGATTATAGATATTACAATTTAATACATTATTGTTGATGTAGAGCAATACATGCAACAGCCAATATATTTACTATTATCATCATTTGCAAATATGTTTATAAATATAATGGTTTTACAGCAACAATGGGTTTTGTTCGAGCATAAACTTAAATAACCCTTACTGTTTAAATTTATATGCAAGTCAAATTTACGATTATAGATGTTACTTTATCACTCATAAAATTTAAACAAATCAACCTTCTTTAAACTTACTATTTTAGCTTACAATTGTCAGCTGCAAAAAGATTCGTTTTCAAGTACAGTATATATACAATCAAAACTATGGTAATTAAGCAAGACATTAGATTGTTCTTTTTTTTTTGTGTTTCTATATCATTTGAAATTTTATCACTTTTCTGGAACATTTCGTGAGTTTGTAGCCAGTTCTAGCTTTTAATTGAGTAGATATAAATATCATTGCCTTCGATTTGATCTGATAATCAAGAAATACGTCCAAAAATACAGTAATAAATAATGATATTTGATCTTAGAATGCAGTTAAATGAACATATCAGTCTCTAATATAGACTGCTACCTTATCAAAAAAATTAGCCCCCTACTACGTTAACATGCATGTTCAGATAAAAGAAAAGAATACCAGCTGGATAATAGTTTGATATGCCTTTTCAAACGGTGCATAAATATCCTTGGAATATGAAAACAAAAAGAGAGAAACAACATACGTAGAAAACGATTTTCAAGCTTTACATAATTTAGAACAAATAAACCCCTGCTAAATTGCACATTTCAGCCAATGTTATAGCAGCATTACAGCACATTAACCCATAAACAAAACAAAATAGGCAATATCTGTTATCATAGAAACATATATTTTCTACCAAAAAAACCGACTGTCATATCATAGATTCATCAAAAAATTGCAAAAACGAACCCATAGAGCGACTCCATAATTGATCATAGCACGACCGAACGGCTAAGTCTCTTATACTATGGTATGTATCTAAGCTTTAAATGGAAATGCGTTTTTTTTTATAACTTTTCGTATATTTAACCACGTACGGTCTGAAAATTCAGTTTTTGTAGCGGACATTTTTGGGACTCATTTTATCCTTACCAACACTCATGATTTTGATCAAAAAACAGAAAAATCGATTTTTGATACCAAAATCAACGTTTAAATGTACTACATTGTGAGAGAAAATTGTAGCCATAACTAATACACATTTTATAAAAGCTTAATATTAAATGTTAAATAATGAAACTTTGTACTTTTGTCCCAAAAACGGTTTTTTGGTTAAAGGGTTTTCATGTAATATTTTTCAAAAAGAATGTTTGTTATTTTTTATTGAGCAAATAGAGTGCTAAATGTTATATATGTGTATATTTTTTGTTTTTATAATTGGTAGCATAATTAACTCTAAATTTGCAAAACCAAAAAAAAAAAAATTAAAAAATGTCAAAATTGATGATCTGGACAAGAATAATTTTTGAAATTAATATTCCGCTTATAAGGTTTATGAGTCTTAAAAATAAGAGATTTTATAATACTTGAAAACTTTTTCATGAATTTACAAGGCAGTACCCACTTGATTCAAGCTTATTACTGTAAATCTTTATACATTTTAATATTGTGTGGTCGCTTATTTGATGATAATATAGTCTTACTTTATAATTATTGCGCTAGAGGTAATCTACATGAAGTTTTTTTTTACTCTCACGTCTCCAATATCATAAACCACAAACATAAACATGGCCATCACTCGAACCTATTGCCACCTTTTTGCCGTCTGTGTTCCAAGCCAATTTATTCTATGCTTTACCAAAACCAACTTAAATACTTACAAATTGTTGATCGGTATTTGCATTCAAATTCCATAAATTAACTTAACTGGTTCCATTTACAGTAGTATCAAACGTATCATGAGCACGCCTTATGATAAATGTCAATCTAAACTTAGAAATATCTCATTGTAATTGTTATAAGCTATGAAAAGCTTGATTTTTAATAATACAGCAACTAAATAAAAAACAAAATGATACTAATAGCATATGGTGATTATTTAAAATCTAAGTAAGTTTGATGAAGTATGTTTTTTTTAAACCCTTTTAAAAATCCTGACGCAAACACAACATCTTGGTCCTGTAATTTCTTTCCATCAAAATGTTGCGGTTTCCACTACACAATGAAAACACCTTTTATCTATCTTGACCTCGATGTACATTGTTGGGTATCAGCTTTTTACCAGTTTTAGTTTCTCTAATTCGTTAAAATTCAGTCAAATTGAAGGATGATTTGCAGCACTGCGAAAAAAAATGAATGAATGCTTCAAGATTTTTTTGCATATCAAATTATGCGATTTAAAACCACTAAATTATTTGCTTTCGATGAACACCGATCTAAGCTAGCTCCAATTTTGTATGGCACAAGGCTTAATATATTCTCCATAGATGGGACTAATTTTAACTACCATGAGCAACTAATCGTTGAGAGAATCAATTGAAGATATTCTGTATTTATATACCAAAAAATTGTAATCCTTTGTTTTTTGAAAGAGTTTTATTAAACGTTTGTAATTAATCAATCATCAATACAATAGTAGACAGTGTAATCAACTAGTTTGGTTTTGAATTTTCAAAAAATATGCATTTTTGATGGTGTAAATAGAAATACAAGATGCGAAGCTAAATTATATTGTTCTACAAACAAACTTCGACAATAGAGAAAATTTTCTTTCATAAAAAATTTTGAAATTGAATGTTTGTTTCAAAAATTATAATTATTTTCCATAATATTGGGTCAAAAAATGGGAATAAAAAGACAATGCTAATTTATAGTACTGAATAGTGCTGCTAGTAAAGGTCTTTTACATTCGAGCAACTGAATTAAACAAAGGATGACAAAAAAATTAGTAAAGAACTGAGGTAAATTAGGCATGTGATTTGGTTATTCTCTATATTTCTTCTAATTTCATGGCTTTCAGATCACGCTATCACTGAATAAATACAGTTTTATCAAATGAAATTTGTATTTTACTAATATAGTAGACTGGGAGAAACGGAATTGTCTATTACCCACTGAATCGATTCAGTGTATTTAGGCTGTAAAATTGCGAAAAAACAAACGAGAGATTTCAAAGTGTCCCTTAAATCGAAAATGCTTTATTCTTGAGTCTACTAAATTGAATCACGACTGTACTTTATTATTCATACAATCCGTATTTTAATTTATTAGATTCATTATAATGTTTTACTTTTTTTTCTGAAATATAAATGTGTTTGAATGATTGAGATTTGACTTTTGTACCAGATACCTAATAGGTCTAATAAACCTGTTGGTCAGGGAATCCAAAGTAAAAAGCGTCGTGTTGAGTGCTGACTAAGATGGTCGTATCTATAATTCTTGAACAGTCGATGAGAGAATAAATTATTTATGGTTCAGATTTAGCAGCAAATATGACAAATATCATTCAAAAATAATTGAATAAACTAGGTGCATAAAATTGCATTGGAAACATATTGTTTTATATATTTTAGAATTAGAATTGTTACAAGATCACAATACCTATAAATAACTGTTTTCGGTAGCTATTTTTTTCTGCTTTAAATCTAAATAAAACAAAATTTGTTTTTTATTATTAGAATATAGTAGACTCTTTGGATTTTTAATATCAATTTATTTGTGGGCATATCAAATGTAAAACCAAATAATTAATTATCTTGTGTATATCAATCACAAGTTGAACATAGAATTTTATTGATGAGCATTTGTTGTCATATATTGAGTTTGCTTGAGTTATTTTGTATCTTTTGTACAGTATATAGACTCAATGTTTAATTGCTGGATATATTGTAAATCTTCGTTTAAAACAATTACAGAATATTTAAATCATCATATATTTTGTGAGATGATGTTCAACGAGTATACTTGATAGTACTTAATAGACCACTGATAAAAACTGTGGGCCGTACATTTACTATTTCCATGGACAGTACACTTGCCAGTACTTTGTAAGAGCCAAGAGTGATATATGTATTGCGAAATACAAGATATCGTCAGAAGGCGAATCCATTTCTTGAAAGGCACCATTACAATCCACTTGACCACAACTAATCAAGCTTTATGTAAAGGGGCAGTTGTTGACATTAAACAGTTTTTTTTGTAAAGCTGTGTATTGCTTAATGCGCTTTTCCTGCAACCGTAATTAAGCAAATAAATGCACAGGGTCAGCGCAACAACCGGACCTAGCGTAGATAGTCTATCGACAGGGTATGGTAACTCCTGATCAATAAATTCAGAAAACCAAATCAACTTGCGGTACTTGCTAGTTACGGCCAACGTTTTCAGCCAAGCATCTTCAAGATCAGTTATCCACAGAGCAAGGTTTAAGTGAATAACTCCTAAAACTTCAAGTACAAGAAACATTCTCCGAGAAAAAAGTTCAGGTAATTGAACAGTTGAAGGCCAACACAAGATATTTAAAGAGCTTCAAGATGTGAAAACCAAGAGACTCTCAATTCCCATAAAACATTATTGTTTTATGGATTGGGCGAGTTGAAATCAGAGAAGAACCTAGATCCCCAAATTATCTAGTCATTGATTATCCGAGATTCATTGAACAAGAACCCTGCAAGTCTTGTATCATGATAGAAGTACCTAGGCCAGCCTTAGGACTCAAACCTTGTAGTCTTGTATCCTTGAAGTCTTGTAGCCTTGTATCTTTGAAACCTTGAAGCCTTGAAACCTTGAAGCCTTGAAACTTTGGAGCCTTGGAGTCTTGAAGTACAGAGAGTGAGATTTAAAAGAAAAAGCAAAAACGCGTAGCAACGTTGCTTTAAATACAATGAAAATTTTTTTCCGTGGCTTTGGATAAATTACCAACGTCATCTTTGATTAATTTACAGCCATTATAATTATTATCATATACTGGCAAGATGGTATCGAATGAAAAATTAGAGCATATAGTATTTCTAAATTCATATAGAATCTGATAATAATGCAGAAATCAAAAGTTGTTCAATCAATTTTATTCACAGTAGTTGATAGCTTAAAGTCACCAATTCATAAATTTGTCGACATTGTGTCTAAGAAAAATTTCAGCGTTATAGATACAACAGACTTTTTTTTCTAGCAAATTATAGTTTTTATGTACAATCTTATAGTATCTTGAATATTTATAGATATATATTTCAATGCCAAGTAACTTATACAGTACGACACATAAGTAAGTTCTACACTTTAAACAAAAGCCTATAATAATAATCTCACATTTACTGCAGTTGTTGTCTATAAATCCGCAAATAAATATACATTGCACATTGATAACATTCAAAATCATGAATAGAAATTACAGGACCAAGATGTTGTGTTTGCTTCAGGATTTTCAAAAGGATTCAAAAGCATTCTTCATTAAACTCAACTAGATGTTGAATACTACTCACCATATGCTATTAGTATTATCTTGTCTTTGATTTAATTGTTGTATTATTAAAAGAAAGCTTTTTATAGCTTATAACAATGACAATGGGATATTTCTGATTTTAGATTGGCGGCATTTATCATAAGGCGGGCTAATGATATGTTTTTTGATACTACTGTAGATGGAACCAGTCAATTTAGTTTATGGAATTTGAATGCAAATATCGAGGAACTATTGTAAGTATTTAAGTTGGTTCTTGTAAAGCATTGAATAATTTGGCTTATTGGGACAAAGAGGATGATAAAAAGGCGGCAATAGGTTTCAGTGATGACCATGATGTTTATGTTTATAATATTATTGGAAACGTAAGATTAAAGCTCAATGTAAATTACCTCTAGCGCAATAATTATAAAGTAAGACTATATTATCATCAAATAAACTACCACACAATATTAATATGTATAAAGATTTACAGTAATAAGCTTGAATCAAATGAGTACAGCCTTGTAAATTCATGAAAAAGTTTTCAAGTATTATAAAATCTCTTATTTTTAAGACTCATAAACCTTATAAGCGGAATATTAATTTCAAAAATTATTCTTGTCCAGATCATCAATTTTGACATTTTTTAATTTTTTTTTTTGGTTTTGCAAATCTAGAGTTAATTATGCTACCAATTATAAAAACAAAAAATATACACATATATAACATTTAGCACTCTATTTGCTCAATAAAAAATAACAAACATTCTTTTTGAAAAATATTACATGAAAACCCTTTAACCAAAAAACCGTTTTTGGGACAAAAGTACAAAGTTTCATTATTTAACATTTAATATTAAGCTTTTATAAAATGCGTATTAGCTATGACTACAATTTTCTCTCACAATGTAGTACATTTAAACGTTGATTTTGGTAACAAAAATCGATTTTTCTGTTTTTTGATCAAAATCATGAGTGTTGGTAAGGATTAAATGAGCCCCGAAAATGTCCGCTACAAAAACTGAATTTTCAGACTGTACGTGGTTAAATATACGAAAAGTTATAAAAAAAAACTCATTTCCATTTAAAGCTTAGATACATACCATAGTATAAGAGACTTAGCCGTTCGGTCGTGCTATGATCAATTATGGCGTCGCTCTATGGGCTCGCTTTTGCAATTTTTTAATGAATGTATGATATGGCTGACAGTTTTTCTAGTAGAAAAATGTATGTTTCTATGATAGCAGATATTGCCTATTTTGTTTAGTTTATGGGTTGATGCGCTGTAATGCTGCTTTCACACTGGCTGTAATGTGCAATTTAGCAGGGTTTTAATTGCGCTAAACAATGTAAAGCCTTTCAAATCTTTTTATATGTGTGTTGTTTCTCTCTTTTTATTTTCATATTCCAAGAATATATTCACCGTTTGATAAGGCATATCAGACTATTAAGCTGGTATTCTTTTCTTGTATCTGAATATGCATTCTAACATAAGGGACTAATATTTTTAATAATAGGTAGCAGTCTATAATAATAGAGACTAATATTTTTATTTAACCGCATTCTAAGATGAAATATCATTATTTACTGTAGAATATGTACACATTTATCCACTATATTGATCTCCATTTCATCTGATTCTCAATTAAAGTACAGCTGACATGAATAGACATTACACTACTAAATGATATATGCTGATTCATACTAATATAAATTTCCTACCAAGCTTCTATCCTAGTAACTTATAGTTAAAGACCAATCAACATAACGTGGATTTAATCACACTATTATGATCAAGGACCCATGAACTCTATGAATACACCGATTGGTTACTATCAAGATTTATGCCTGACAAGGGATATTATTGGCTATGTATGGACCTAGGAATGCTTACCTAACCTCTCTGATGAAAACTATATAAAGAGGACATTTATTTATTACAAAAGTCCTCAAGTAAAATTTAACTTGATAATAAAACCCTAATGTTATCTAGTCGAATTCCTATTATTTTTTTATACTTTTTTTCCGTGAATATCTCTATCTGTTCCACAATTTACTGCTGTATTTTTGGACGTATTTCTTGATTACCAGATCAAATCGAAGGCAATAATCTTTATACATATCTATTGAATCCAAGCTAGAACTTGCTACAAACTAGCATTGGTGTCGAGCCGGGTTTTAACAGCCAAATTTACTAGTATAAGCTGGGCTCAACAGCATCCCGACTACAAACTCACAGAATAACTATTCCAGAAAAGTGATAAACTTTCAAATGATGATATTGAAACTAAAAAAAAAAACTAATGTCTTGTCTAATAGTCATAGCTTTGATCGTAGCTATTATACTTGAAAACAGATCTTTTTACAGCTGACAATCGTAAACTAAAATATTAAGTTTAAAGAAGGCTAATTTGTTTAAATTTTATGAGTGATAATAAAGTAACATCTATAATCGTAAATTTGGCTTGCATATAAATTTAAGCAGTAAGGGTTATTTAAGTTTATGCTCGAACAAAAACCATTGTTGCTCCAAACATTATAGCTATTATAATAATATTTACAAATGATGATAATCGTAAATATATTGGCTCTTGTGCAGCACAGGTCGGCCGTAGTGTTAACTTGATAATAAAACCCTGACATTATCTAGTCAGCAATAAACTTGAAGCAATTTTATAAAAATTAAAAATAAAATAAAAAAATAAAAGCGTTGATAAATACAATTATAGTCTTTCCACTTAGTTTTATAGTGACTGAAAGAAAATCTGAAGAAAAAGAATAATATCTTCATAAAGTATGCTATATTTATATGAATTGTAAAATAGTAAATGTTTGTGTATTGATGCCTATTTTACAGGTGTTCAATCATGATGTCTTTTATTGACATTCTTTTCTAAGATACTTGGTTGAGATGTTGATACTTTGTTTGATATCATAGAATATCATTAAATGGATGTTGATCTTTCAACATTCCAGTTATAATTTAAAATGCAACTGAGCTTATTTTTATGGGATGTAATTCCTTATATCTAGAATTACTGCAACTGCAATTTTATGAGCAGGAGTTTTGGAATGTATTATTAATGCAAAATAATAAGCACAACTTTATATCATAGGTGTCATGTTGTAGAAGGTTGTATTTTGATCGGGAATACTTCCTTTTACAGGTACCAGCAATATAGAGTTTTCTCGTTATGTTTATTGGGATCTGATTAAAACTCAGTTCTTATGGAGCGAGATTCAGGTACAAATCGAGATCAGTTATTTTCTGAAATGACAACGGCGACTTTGGTCTAAAAAAGATGTTATTCCATTGCATAGTCGAATCCCTATTGTTTTTTTTTATACTTTTTTTCCGTGAATATCCTCATAATATTATATTCCACAACAATGTTAGGATTACAAACATCTCTTAAAACATCTTCCATGTATAAATTTGTGAAATACTAATCCCTATATATACTACTTTTTAGGATATAATTTAGATACTGTTAGGTAGGTAGATGTAAATTGGTCGCATTATGCTACTTAAAATACTAAATTATTGTATTATATCCCACGACAGACGACAGACTCAAAAGCAGGTAAAATTCACCGCTTTTTCTTTGAAAATTGGGTACCACTTTTCACTAAATAACAACAAGAAAAAAGTATATTCCAATGAACCTGAGATGCTCAACTTTAATTCGAAAACAAGTTTCCAGAAATATCCTATCTTCTGTGGTATGAATTTTTCAGTGCTAATGTTTCAGATCCTTTCACGTACTTCACTGCTAAAAGATAAAAACTTTGAGGCTTCATATCTCTACAAAAAATTAAGTTATACTGACAATCTTTTATAGAACTTACTTGTTCTGAAGTTCCTTATAACATATTTCAGCATAAAAAAATTCTGAGCATCTTTATTTTTCCTCATTTTTTTGGTATTTTTGTAGTAGATTTTTAAATAACGTTACTTGTTAAATTGAACAACATTTTTTTTACATTCATGTTATTAACCTATTTGAACTCTCTCGAACTCAATTTAGTTTTTTTCAAAATATTGGTTTTTCGTGGAGATGTCTTCAAAAATGTGTACAAAAAGATATCTTCGTTCATAGCTTCAATTTTTCCCCTGTATACACTCATCCTAAATTCTGAATTTGGAAAAAAAATGAACAAAAATCTCGTTTTCTCTACGAAAAATGCAGCAAGAAGGTTCAGCAATAGTCTGATCGATAGGTAATTGTTTTGTGCATCATTTCCATTATTTATATTTGAAACATACTTATAAAAAGTAATGCGCATCTTCAAAGAACCTTCAAAATATCAATTGCATTTTGCGCAAAATTTAATGTGAAACATTTGCGTGAATTTTGTTTAGATGATGCAGAATTCAAAACTGTACAAAAAACATTTAATATACTAGTTCAATTTACTTTGCAGTTTATGAACTTTTAAGCGATTTTATTTTTTGAAATATTTTTGGATTATTTTTGGAAATAAATTTTGGAACCCCGTCATTATAGGTTTTAAGTTGTGATATAAACTATTATTTTGATTATTATCTCGACGAAAAATCAATATTTCTCGCTGAAACAAAAAATGCAGAGCAGCTTAGAGCTGGATCTATCTTGTGAATATAAAAAAGTTAAATCTGAACCTTAGAGCTTAGATTTTACAATCGATTCTAGGTCGGAGTCAGATCAATGTTAGGTCAGTTTTAGATCAATGCTTTTAAATTGTGGTATTAAACTTTTTATCTTAGAACATATATCTCTAGCTACAGAGGAAAGGCACATATTTTTAGAATTTGACCGAGATTGATTCAATATTGGGCGAGAAAAATCGAAACTCTTCGAAAAACCATCTAGAACAAAAGGCGGTTTGATTTAAATTCTCTACAATAACTCATGGGCAATTGGTACTTTGAATTATAATCCAGGAACAGTGTTAATAACTTTTTGTAAAATTTGGGAACAATTGGATTTGTGCATATTTATTTAGAAATTACTTTAGTAGGTTCAGTCTCTTCGATTCGTCAAATAGTTGAGTATAAATAAAAGCAATCCAGAGTCTTTTGTAGGTGGCAATTCTGTTTACCTATCCTTGGATCTATGACATTAATTATATATATTTATATATAACTTTGAAAAACTTCTTCAATTTTTTTTTTTTTTTTTGATTTACCGTTGTCTTAAATTTTTATTACTTGAATAGCTTGAGTAAATTAGCACCAATTCATAATGCTATTCAATTGATTCAACAATTACCCATCATTCATCGTTGAGCTGATTTCTATAAACTTTCTACAAGAAATGAACTTGCATCTTTAGGTGCTGTTGGATTTTTAGCTGTATACAGCCTTGCTTCTTATATTAAAACTAACCGTCAAAGATTAAATTTACCTCTTATTGTGCTATTTAGTCTCCCTCTTGTGAGTTTAAAGCTTATTCGAGTAAAAGACTCTTTATCGTGTAATAAAGGCCGATTTTGGATATTTTAGTAAACGCAAAAGCTTGATTATTTTCCTTAAAATATACACGATCAAGTAGGCATTTATTATATCTGATATATAATGGAGATATAATTCGTGGACAAGGACAAAGCTTCTTCGTACTAATTGGTTTGATTGATTACAAAAAATTTAGATACTAGTGTTGTTAGGTTTCCTTAAATGCTAGAAGGTAGTCTATGTATGAAAGGCAAAAATCCAATTAGATTTATAATAACTTATGTGTCAACTTTATCAATAAATGAGCAACAAAAAAGGCAATAATAATACATTTATTTTATGATGTAAATGATATGAATAATCTATATGTCTATGGAATGTGTTTCTCTACCATTTATCAAAATCTAAACCTTGTTGATAAGCTTCAGGCAAATGCTTTTCAGTAGCCAACTCTTTACTATTAGTACCATGAAAGAGCTTTACTTTTGAGTTCTTGACACCACAATATTCGGCAATGATAACATTAAAATAATGGCCGACAAAATCAATGATCTTTCTTCTAGTAAGATTACTTTCTGAAGCACCAGTAGTTGCCATCCAGAAAGCTTTGTCCAACTTCATTGTAATAGGTCGACCATATGCATGAGCAAATTGATAGTTCCAGACACGATCAATGTATCCCTTCATGATGGCAGGCATACTGGACCAATATAAAGGAAAAACAAAGACAAGAGCATCATGTTCATTGATTCTTTTCATTTCACTCTGTACTTCTTCAGTGTAAACTTGAGTTTCTTCAGACCATTTAGGTTCATCTTGTCCACGGAGAACGGGATCAAAACCAATCTTGTATAAATCCAAGGTATTTACTTCATGGCCACTTTTTTTTAAACCTTTTTCAAATTCATTCTTGATGGAATAAACTAACGAGTCGACTCTGGGATGGGCTAAAACGATCAAAACCTTCATATTTGTTATTTATTTATTTAAATTTTATAATAATTATTGGAAATCACAAAATAATTTCTAGTATTTATACAATTTTTGATCTGACACTAAAATCAAGGAGATGCTTGAACATCTTATTAATCAATAAATATAATAAACACTTGTAAGTCATTAGAAAATTTAAAGACAATGTATTATTAATCAACCTTTTCTGATCCACAGTGCAAATCAAACAAGAGCGTTATATGGATTTGCGGTGTATAATTCATCTTTCAGCGAAACCCTAAATTTGCTCTGCTCAAGCCAAAAGATTTGTCAGCAAACTGGAAATATTTAGAAGTCGCCATATGCGTATTATTTTACCCAAATCTAACAATTTTATATTAAATTTGTAACCTTATCTACACAGTACATGTGGCTTTTCTAAAAAGCCGCTCTATAAATGAACACACTGGATTGATTCCAATGATGATTACAAATCTACAAAATCGTTTTCAAGGATAACTGCTTTCAAAATATTTTCCAGTAGTAACGGCGCATTACTTCATTCATGTGGACTATATATTTTATTCATACATTTGAATACATGCATTTAAGTTTTTTTTTTTTTTTTTTTTTTGGTGTACGATAAAGTATTATAGATCTAACCCCCCAATGCTTGTCCTTGAGTAAGTGTGTATTTCTGCCATCAAATTTTCACTTGACTGTAATCCCTCATGATCTCATATAAAGCTGCTGCATGGTACAGAATCTTGGAATTGCGTCTGATTTATATTACTTTATAAAAGAGTATTTACAAGCGCACTTAAAATCGACATGTGCGTATAATACCACGGATGTTACGTTTGAAAATATGAAGATTGTACTATATAATCTCTGCATAAATTTGACTTTAAATATTTGAAGCAGACATGTATGAGGAATGAATTTTGCAGCACAACTATAATTTAATATGAGATCAGTGAAATAAACGTAAGTTTGTTATTATTTTCTGTGGTGCCGGCTCTTTAATAGTGCAAATAAAGTAGAAGATTGCTTTTTGAATATTTTCATTTGCTGCGCTTTTTGCAATCATCATAGATATGAATATAATAAAATATTCTAACCGATTCGAGTGTAATTTCTTTTATTAACGTTTTCACAATTCTACTGTATCCATTGATCCATTATCCAAAACGACCAAAACGACATATACATGGAATTCTATATAATTAGCTTGATTTTTTATGAATCTTTCACAAATAACACACTTTATTTTGCCATTTTACTTCTCAATATAAGATATATATGTACTTTATAGTCTAGTCTATTGACTTCAAATGCATTTTACTATTCAAATTGTAGTGGTTGCTACTTAGCTTGCTATCAAATGCCATTGTATCACCAAAAACCCAAAATTTGGTACTTTTAGGGTGCCTAATCCGGGTATTTTTGAGCATTATCGCCCTTCAAAAGCATACCAAACAATTACCTTTTATCCTAGATATGCTTTGAATTGGTTTGGAGACTTTTACTAATCTTTTTTTTTTCGGCTTTTTTGGACGAGGGATGGTAAGGACAAATTCCAATTTTGGACAAAATTAGATTTTTAACCACGAAAATGACATTTTTTATTAAGGTATATATTAATACAAATTGCTTCTAAAAGCTGATATATTATCTTTAATTTGTTTATTTTGCTCTTAATTATTAAGATGTTTGACATTTACTCAAAAATCCGTTTTTTCAATTAAAGAATTTTAGTGAACTATTTTAAGTGTAAAATAGTTAAACTTTTTACATGCTTATATAGAGCACAAAAATTTACGTATGCACAAATTTTTTTATTTTATAATTACTAAAGGTTTATCTCTAAAATATGCAAAAACCATCGAGATTTTTTTTTTTTTTGCCAGATTCATTTTTTCTGGAAACCTGCGATTTTCAATTTAAGCGCCGATTATTATTTATTTTTAGCAAAAGCAAGCTTAAAATCAAGATTTTTTCAACTACATGTTTGAAAAAACATTGTAGTAAGCTACTGTATCAATGAAATATTTCAGTTTTAAATCATGGAAATAATAGAAAACAAAGCTTTCCACAAGTATAGGTTAATAAAAAGCAAACTTTATATATTATTTTGAACTTGGGGATCAATATAAACACACATTCAGATAAAAGTATAAATATGGCAATTTGAAGCTCCCCGCTATAGGGGAAAGTTAGGCTTTCCGGCTTTCCTTTCATTATGTTTGGTCATCCTTGATCTTCTAGACGAAAATATAGTTATAATTATAAATTCTCCCTTGATATGCAGCCCAAATTTTGACTTTATTATGTAATAATTTTAGTTGCAGAAAAATAAATGAACGATATTCAAGAAATAATTCTTTTCTTCAAAAAGATGTTAACATTTGACACGCAAATACAGGGGATTTTGTTAATCATTTCTTCTGAAGATTATGCAGTTTGATTTAAAGTGAAATTTTGTATATATCCTATACAATCAGGCAGCAAATATAGCATGTCATACGATCTGCTGCGTATATTTGCTTAAAACTCGTTTACATTCAATTATTGAAAATCTGTATACTGCTGAACCAAATGCATGAATATTACCAAATTGATCAGGATGGTTTTACAAATCTATTTATATGAAAATACAATAGCAAAACATGTAAACATACTTTCGACAGCTGCAAAGGTTTGCTCATCATATTAAAATTACATTCACATGTCAATATGAAATACAAAAAATTGCTCAAACAATACTTATTGGTGAAAATGTTTTGAGAATCTCACACACAGTGATCTTGTTGTGCCGCTTAGTCGTTACATAGTGCTTGGTTATCTTGATAGATGCACGAATATGGTACAAAAATTTCTATGCTTGCTCAAACTTACTTTTAAATTTCATATTACACAGATGCAACATTTGCAAATGTGTTGTCTTTTAGCAGATCTGCAAAAATGTGATGCATTATCAATGACAACACCCGGTAAAATTATCATTGTTAAGTTTACCAAGTTTTATACTTTTAGTTTGAGAAAGCTGCAGATCATAAATTACGCCAAGATTTAATGCGACACAAAGTATGTAGTTGCTAATCTTTGCAAACAAGGCTAAAGATTACTGCTTTTTTTGTAGACCGAACCAAAATTAATGTATATGATAATGTATAGATACATTTAATTTAGTCTGTCTGACGATAACTCAACTCTTTCGACGCCATCTCAATTGAAATCAAGAATAGTTTTAGCAGGGATTATGTCTAATTAACGCCTAGCCTTATTTCATCTCGAGAGATGCGGGATGATCATTTCTCCGCATTCTATTTATATTCATTTAGTGTGTTTCGACCCCTTTCTCTATTCTTCCTTTTTTCCCTTTTACTTGATTATATTTATACCAAGAAAAAACAAAAAAAAAGATGAAGTGGCTGGGAAAAAAGCTAACACCATATGTATTTTTGACAGCCGGCCTTATACTTGTCTTTTTATCAATCCAGACGTATTTCACAATATCCCAAAATGATAAAGATCGGACACAAGAAATTGTAGACCCAAAGACATCAGCTTTAGATAACAATAGCCCTGTAAAAGCTTGTTTTGTGGTTTTGGTTCGTAATAGCGAGTTAGATGGTATTGCTTCTACCATGTTGCAGCTGGAAAAAACATTTAATTCGAAATTCAATTATCCATATGTATTTTTAAATGATGATGAGTTTACTGAAGAGTTTAAACAGTCAACTTCGTCTTTGACAAAAGCACAGACAAAATATGGAAAAGTTGATAATCAAATGTGGGGCTATCCATCTCATATAAATCAAACCTACGCTGCTGAATGCAGAAATGAAATGGCCAAGAAGAATATACCATATGCAGACAGTGAATCATATAGAAACATGTGCAGGTAAAGAAGAAATGCATGCTTATTTTTCAGGAGCTTATACTGACTTGCGTGACATGAAATAGATTCCAAAGTGGATTCTTTTTCAGACATCCCATGCTCGACGAATATGATTACTACTGGCGCATCGAACCGAATGTTGATTATACCTGTGATATTGATTATGACGTCTTTAAATTCATGCGAAACAATAATAAGAAATATGGTAAGTTATTATGGAGATAAAAGGCCTTCAAGGGTGTCTTATCGACTGAAATATTTATACATACAGGCTTTACAATCGCTTTCAGAGAATTTCTCGAAACTGTACCTACATTATGGCAGACAGTTATGGATTTTAAACGAGATTATCCAGATGTTGCTTCTCGATGGCCATCAAAGAAAAATTCTTTAGAGAAATTTGTTACAAATGATGGTGACAGTTACAATGGGTGTCATTTTTGGACCAATTTCGAAATTGCTTCACTCGAACTATGGAGATCAAACGATTATTTGAAATTATTTAGTTATCTGGATCAACAAGGTGGTTTCTTTTATGAACGTTGGGGTGATGCCCCTGTGCATTCTATAGCTGCTTCCTTAATGCTAAATCAAGAAGATTTTCACTTTTTTAACGACATTGGCTATAGACATACTGCATATACGCATTGTCCTACAGAGCCCGAGTTTCGTGACAAATGCTCGTGTGATCCAAGCAAAAATATGGGTAATATAGATAATATATTGTTATAAATAGCTTAACTAATAAGTGTACCTTGTAGATTTTACTGATCCAATGTCGTGCTATCCTGTATATAAAGCAGCATTTAATTAATATTTCTATACATGAAAACTATCTACAAGCTATGTTCTTATAGGGATAAATGTACATGTACTAATACAATAAAATTTCAACCTTGTGTGACATAATGATGCCTCCTCTTATTTCATTTGAATTGTATCTGAAACCTTACATTGTTGTACCAATGTAATACAACTGATTATTTGAGGAAAATAACTCTTTGTAGTCATATTACCTTACAATGGCAGATTTCTCTATTTAATAGATTAAAGCACGCGTATTTCTACTGTAATTATCGCACTTCAGGGTACTCGCTCATTAATTACAAGAGAGACGATTAGTAAAAAAGGGTCTGAAACTTGATCAAAATGCAAAGCATGTCTCCTATCGAGGATTTTTCCGCTGCCAAACAAAAATGCAATCTACATTTAAAGTATATGTCGAGCTGGCTTAACTTGTGTTCTATATTATGGATTTTTTTTTTCGTTCGCTGAAATGATTTTTGAGCATCTTTCGCTTCAAGCAGCTCAAACTTGTTAAATCAGTTTGAATTTACTGATCGAAACACCAATAAAATTCGTTAAACAATTTTTTCTGGTTATTGATGTAAAACTTGAGTAAAGATTTCCTTATATTTTCATCTCAATAACACTGTGCTTCATACTATAAAGTCGACATGATACAATTGACATGCAATTCTGGATAGTTCAAGACTGATGAATCGCCATTTAATATTCTTGACAAATTGGTAGCAATGGAAGGTGAGGATAGGATTGCACACATACCAAGAACCATATAAAGATAAAGTTGTATCGCAGAGAAATGCTGGAATTCAGCATTAGTAGCTTCAAATATATTATATTATGCATGTATATCCATACATACCAAAGATCTTTCGTAATAAAATATGTTTCGTAATTTAAGTATTTTTTTGAGGTTCCTATCTATCAAATGTCAAGCAACCGTGTATTCTTGTATGCGTATAATAGCACAGAAGCGCATCAAATAATTTATATGCATACAATGTGAATCTTGCACTGTGATAACCGGCATTTCTCAAGAAACTGTAAACAAAAGTCCCATCTTTACCGACATATTTAAATAATCTACCAGAAATATTTCTATTTTTTATTTATCAGAAACCGATGCCAAATATTATTGAATCCCAAGCGTTTGGTACACTTGATCAACTGTCTAGTAGAAATATACATTTCTTGATAAGGTACGTTTTTACATTAATTCACGATCTGATGATGAAACAAAAGCAAAATAATTCATGCAAAAGTGCAAAAAATCAAGTTTTAAGGATTTTCTTTCAGCCTCCAGTTCAATATTGACTTAACCTGTTTTACTAAGGGTATTTTGAAAAATTCGAAGAACACGTTTACATTTTTTTTTTGTTTCCATTCCAATAAATTTACATCTGAATGCCCTGTTTTATAAACAACGGCTACTTTTGAGCTTAAATGTTTTTGCGATTTAAAACACGAAAAGTAGCTCAAAATCACTCAAAATAAGTTCCTATGAATTACAGAAGCATCTATTAATGATCGTATATTATTTTTGGAAATTTTTACGATCATAAAAAAATCGATGATTTCGACCAATTTTTCATGAGGGATACCTCATGAAAAAATGGGAAAATCAGTTAGTGCAATTTTTCTCCCAAAAATTAGCACTTTTTACTAAGATAACTTCTAATACAAAATATTTATAAAAGCCATATCTATTATTTCTGGGAACTGGATTAAATGTTACTTATTCTAAAAATAGACTTCTGTGTCAAAAACCAATTTTAGGTCTTTTGAAGATAACATCTTACATAGTCATTTAATTTGTGTAGTATCAGTATCATTAAATAGAGTAGCAAAATATACACCAAAAATATTAGAATCTCAAAGCAATTCAAAAACTTTTTTCCCTATAGAAATGTCGAAAAACAATTTTTTCATGTCGAAAAGTTTTAGAATGAATCGTTTCAAAAAAATGAGTTCAAGGTCCGCTGCACTCAAAATGCAGCATGGGCTATTTTTTAATGAATTTTGATCCTTTTTGATGTATTCAACTGATTGTTACGCACCCAAAACAGAAGGCTTTTTGAATTGGTAAATTTTTGAATATTTTCTAGCATCTGTTGAATCATTTTGGTTTGTTTATTTTAAATATTAATAGTTGAGAATATTGCACGCTCCGATTTTGAAGTCTTGAACCCACTTCTCAGACATGAACAAGCAAGGGCAATCAATCACGGAAATGTTTTAATAGATCTTTTTAGTTTGGAGACACATATAATAGCTACATCAAAATATCATTTAAATAGTTTCTTATGTACACACCCCCGCTGTATAAATAAGAAGTGTGCATAAGAAATCTCTGGAAAAAAATCTCCAAATAGTTGGATTGTGTATTTGTAAACATGTATCGGTTATTTGTGCTCATATATATTATAAATGATATTTTTTTGACATTTGGCAGAATAGGGGCCTCAAAAATATTTGATTTATATATAATGAAATGCATTTTACTATGAAATATCATTGCTATGTATAAGTTATATATGCATATTATAATATAATAATACTGAATTCCAGTATTGCGCTGCAATACAACTTTGTCTCTATACCGTACAGCGTGCATAAGAGAATGTGGGGGTGCGTGCGCAACCCCGCCCCCAAAGGAGGGACTCTTATTCAGTAGCTATCTAGTCAATTACACATAAAAGTATCATTGTTTTTGTATTACCAAGTACGTAGGCTTGAGTATCAGCACATTTTTAAATATATCAAGAATGTGATGGTAACTCTTTGTCATCCCAAACAGGTGCAAAGAAGAACAATCAAAGAGTTTTGTATAACCAAGTGCGATTTTAGCGTCATAAGGGCAGCATTTTGTACGACACGATACTCTCAAAAACCGATATTCCTTGTATAAAATATATGGCATCTTGACAGAAAAAAATCAAAAAAAAGGTAAATTGATTTAAATCATTCAATGTTTCATATAAATATCTTTGGAATGCGCATCAATTTGGGGAAGAAATGATTGTAATAGACCTTGAACCTGTGACGCTTTACCCGGAAGTGAAGAGAGACCGATTACAGGCTGTGTTCAATGGAAACCGGCAATACCTCTTCTCCACCATTTTGCTCTTGTTTTTCTGCTAAAAAAAAACCTAAATTTCTACTCGCTTTTCTTTTTTTCTTCTCTTTTTTCCGTTTCTCTATTAAAACATATAAAAATATATAGCAATACTATGACAGGTATTTCAGATAAAGTATTGAATTAGATGATTGCATATTGACATTTTAAACAGAGTTATACAAGGTCTTATTCCCTTACGATACTGATAAAGAGGATGAATTGGCTCTCAAACAAGGAGAAACAATCCGTATTACAAGTAAAGATAGTCCAGATTGGTGGTTAGCTCAAAGACTTGATGATAGTAAAAAGTCTGGTCTTGTACCAAGCAATGTAAAGTATTATTGTCTCAGTTTCTATTGTTTTGTCATATTAATTTCTTTTCGTAGTTTATTGAAAAGATACCCAATGAAGGTGATTATATAGATTATTATTTAAGAAAACCAGTTTTTAATGAATATATATATGAATAGGTATGACATTGGCTATTGTCATTCGAGATTATTTAGCCCAAGCACCCGAGGAATTGTCGTTGCAAAAAAATAGAATCGTTACCGTATTAGACCGAAATGTTGCTGATGGTTGGTGGAAAGGCGATTTAAATGGAAAAACTGGTGTTTTCCCTGCAGATGTAAGCATTATTATTTTGATATATATATATATTTCACCTGACTTGAATTTATATAATCTTTGTAGCACGTGGAATTTGTGGAAGAAGGTGTACATCCAGGTGATAATGACAGTAAAACAAAAAGTAAAAAAAATATTGAATGCAAAAAAAAGGTAGAAATTGTCGTCAATTAACATTAAATTTATTAGAGGATGCATTTAAATTGGCTTCATATGGTGTCAAACAAGGCGGTATTGGTAGTATTCTTGCAGGTGGGTTCAATTTGAAAAGAACAGGGACTTTGAGTAATAGAGCTTCATTGAATGAAAGACCTACATCTACCAACTCTTCAATTGGGCCTGCTGATCCACATGCACCATCTATCCCAACTAAACCTCATCCTTCTTTAATGAAGCCTACAGATAATACGACAACCAACACCGCTAAACTTAATATTAATACTACTCCTGAGCCTGTCAAAAGTAAGTTTGGATATTCATTTGGAGCAATATCGTTTATTGATTTAATATCCTTTTAGGTAACGGAGAAAAGGCAATGGTTCTTCATGATTATAAACCCGAAAATGAAGATGAAATCAAATTGATGAGAGGAGAATATGTAACTGTTATTGATCATATGGAAAATGATGGGTGGTGGAAAGGAATTAGTGAAAGTGGAGCTACTGGAATTTTCCCATCAAACTTTGTTCAAATTTTGGAAGAGGACAAACCTCCTCAAAGACCTGCTCGTGCTAGACCTGCCACTGTCAAAACAGAATCATCATCTATTACGCCTTCAACTACTGAAAGTACTGGTATGGCTCGCCCTCCACCTGTACCTGTAACAACCCGACCTACATCTTTATTATCTAATCGTGAAAGTCATTCTTCTACTTCTAGTGTAGGCTCTCCTCCTCCTCCTCGACCCATCACTACACCACCTCGACCTATAACATCACCACCTATTGCTACTCGTCGCACCAATTCAATCATGTCACCAACTTCTAATAGTGATACAGCAGGTCATGGGCACAAACGTATTCCCTCTATCCCACTAATGTCACCTGATTTGCCTCCCATGTCTCCTGTTCATGAGCGTCCAACAAGACCCATTCCTCGCCCCACATCTACTACTTCAAATGATTCAAACGCTACTATCCCTATTGTGCCTAGTCGAGCTAATCGTAGCATGAGTCCTGAAAATAGCACTGCAATTCATAATATGGCTAAACCACCAAAGATTAATTTTGGATCAAATAAAACCTCTTCTGCCCCTGTAGTACCTGTACGTTCACCATCTACTAGTAGACCTTGCTCAATCAATGATACTTTGGATAGAGGCGAATCATTACCTCCCCCTCCCAAGCGATCAATGCCTCCACTTCCTGAAGCACCATCAGTTTCAACTGAAAGAGTAAAGCCTCCTCATCCAACCAGTGCTCTTCCATCTACACCACAATCATTAGCACCTACAAATGAAGAACAAGAAGTTGATGCTGAAGATGCATTAGATGCTAAAATCCGACGATTGATCAAATCAGAAACAAACAAAATACGTAGAGAGTTTGAAACTCGATTAGAAGATGAACGTATTGAACGTCTTAAACTTCAGGTTGAACTTGAAGAATTAAGAGCAAGTTTGAACTAATCTTTGTTAAAATAAAATATAGCCTCTTTATTAATTAATTAATTAATTAAATATATTATTTCTTTTCTTGCGAAGCATCTACAGCATCAAATCCTCGCATTCTTTCACGATTCATTACTTCCATCATGACTTGATTACACATTTTGGCATAAGGATTTTCTGCTACTGCAATATTGCGTGCAACAGGGTTTCCTAATTTAGCTCCCACTTCAAAATCCTTTCTTGAGCCTAATAAATCACCTTGTTGTCGTTTGATAATAGCTCTTTGAGTGTATGCTTGCCTTAAAATCTTGGGTTGACCTTCTCCAATATCAGAAATAACATAATCCAGATCCTTTAATGCCTTTTCTAATTCATTATTCATGCGATACACTTGAGCTCTATAGAGTAAAAATTTGAGTAAGCGATTGTTCCTGAGAAATAACTGCGCTATGCACTTACCGGTTATTGTATGCGGATGCATATTTATCTTCTAGTTGTATACATTGACCGAGAATCTCTAATGCTTTTGCTGTATCTTGCTTTTCTTCTACCAAACTCACAGCTTCCTTCTCCATAACTTCTAATTTGCTCTGTAAATCAGGAGAGATTAAATACTCTATTTATATCATAAGAATCATGTAATCTTCATCATTTTATCTTGAGTTTCTTACTTGGTTTGGAGTCTACTGTATTTGATATAGCATCAAGTGGTTGACCTTGACTTTCTAATGTTGTCAATGTTACAAATTTGATTTCTACATTATTTTATATAGAAAAACTCACCTGGGTTGAACATAAATTCCAAGATAGCATCATCTGAGATGGACATTTTTTATATATAGTATTTTTTTTGATTGAATTGAATTGAAAGAGACGATAAACGAGCAAAGCTCAATCAGTTGTATTTATGCACTTTGTAGCGTGAGAAAAAAAATGGCCCTCAGGAAGTAAGCGGACGTAACTTTATTTCAACCTTATCTCCTTATTGCACAGTGTGCCTGGATACAGATTACTGTACTTGTTTCTATAAAAAACAGTTCTTCAAAGAGATTGAGAAAACCTTATGGTACTCTAATCTCTAACTCATAACGATTATTATTAGGTTTTGTCAAAAAATAAGCAAAAATAAAACATTGACCTGGGTAGTAGGTCTTCAACCCTAAACAATAAATCTTTCATAATTCCAAAATCAAAAAAAAAAAAAAATTCGATAATATGCAAAATGCTACATCTTTATTATCAGGTAAGTAAAGTGAAATAAATTGCATTTTGATTGAGTAACAACTCTTTAATCCTTTATTCTGTGGATTTTCAACTATGTCGGTTGTCGGAGTGTAGTGTCAAAGCTTTTTGTGAGCTTTTTGTGAGCTTTTTTGACGCTTGAAGATACATGGTAGATTCTAATAATCATAAATATATTATTATTTACCGTTATTTGATATAACAGTTTTTTTCATCAAGTGGAAGTTTTGCTTTGGCATTTTGGAATTAAAAAATACACATTTTTGGTACATCAAGGCATGTTAATCTGGTTTTATGTTACCATATCATATTGATGAAACTGATCAAATAGCATTTCAATTGCAAAAATCACGTATTGAAATTCTTTAATATATTGCATCTTGGGGTTTACATTAACAACTTATGTGAATCTTATTGTAACGCATAATGAGCTTACAGGATGACATTTTAACTAGCATTGCCGCAGTGTCAAATCAATACACGCAAGCTTACTTTTTCCAAGAAGCTGCTGCTACTAGACTATTGAAAAGCCGCAGAAAATATTTTGCGGTACAAAACTTTTCAATCAATTACAATCTCATGGCACTTCTTCTCTATTCTTGAAAAGTTGATATAATAATAGAAAGACTAAACAATGAATCCAGCAGCCAAGTTAGCAGGTCGTAATAATGTAAGCCTTTTTGGTGATTATAATGCAAATACGCATGTATTAAACACCCTTTTCCAACAAAATTAGGTACGTTTGCCACCAGAAGTCAATAGAGTTTTATTTGTGAGGTAAAATGAATAAATACAAATGATATTACACCATGAAAACTAATATATTTCACAGAAATTTACCGTTTAAAATTACAACTGAAGAGATATATGAAGTATTTGGAAAATATGGACCTATTAGACAAATTCGAGTGTAATTATTTTACAATATTATTGCAATGAAAAGCATTCGCTCACGTATTATATATATATATATTTGTAGTGGAAATGCATCAGATACTCGCGGTACAGCATTTGTAGTTTATGAGGACATCTTTGATGCAAAAAACGCTTGCGAACATTTACAAGGTTTCAATATTCTCGGTCGCTATTTGATCGTTCTTTATTATCAACAAAACAAGGTGACCAAGAAGATGAATTTACAAAAGAAGGAAGAGGAAATCAAGGAAATGAAGGCGTAAGTTTATAATGTATTATATCACAAAATAACATACATTTAAATCAATATTATTTATATATAGACGTTATGGAGTTGATGATGAGTAGAATTACAGATTTTTGCACCTATAACACTATTATTATATTCTTTGGTCCCATATCTTATTTCCCCCATCAATTTGTATATATAAAAAAAAGAGAGAGATTTTGTTTGTTTAACCAAATAACCGATATTTTTAAAATGTAACTTAATTAAAGTTTCAGGTTGAATTATTTGTATATTTGAATTATTAAAGTATATAGAGAAATGAATGAGAGATCGAGATTTAAAAGTATCTCTACATCAATAAAGAATGAAATCTGCAATCTATTCAATTACATTAGCAGCAACACTTTGCTTGACTGTATCTGGTTCTCCCATTAGAAAATCAGCAGCAAATGTTGATAATGATGATAATAATAGAATAATAAAATTAAAGCAGAGAGGATACCTTTATGGCAGTGGTATATTTATACATTCAATATACATATGGCCCATATATTAAATAATAATTGACATGATGAAATAGGATATACTGGCTCTATTGGTATTGGCGAATATTCATCAGACAATTATAATATTGTATTTGACACAGGTAGCTCAGATTTCTGGGTACTTTCTAAAGAAGGATGTATCTCCAAACAATATTGCCAAAACCATCATCAATATCAAACTAGACTGTCTACCAGTTATAAACCACATGATACAGAACAATCATTAGTCATTCATTACGGAACTGGATCGATCAGTGCGCATATAGGCCGTGATACACTTCAGCTCGGTTCAAGTAAAGTTAAGAATCAATTTGTAGCTGATGCTTATAAAGTATCAAATGAATTTAAAGATTTGCCTATTGATGGTATCATGGGATTAGGGCTACCAAATCTAAGTAAAACAATACCTAGTAAGCCAACACTTGTCGAGAATATGGTAGATCAAGGATTAATCGACAGAGCCATGTTCAGTATGTATATACAACCTGCAGGTGGAGAGATTGATTTTGGAGGCACAGATCCATATAATTATCAAGGATCAATTCATTATACACCAGTAATTGGAGATCTATATTGGTTAGTACAAATGACTAACGCTTCATTTGGAGACTATTCGTTAGGACCGCGTTATCTTATTATGGATACAGGTTAGCAGAAAGATAAATACACACAAAGGAATGCCATTATACTAACGTATATGTAAAGGAACTACACTTTTACTTGTCTCGCCATCTGAAGCTCAAAAAATGCATGCTCAAATCGAAGGATCACAAGATAATCACGATGGAACATATTCTATACCTTGTAGTTCAAAGGGAAAATTGCCTGATCTAGTAATCAATATGGACGGCCATAAGCTATCAATCTCTTCAAATGACTATGTGTTATTGCCCACTGAAGATGATTCCATGTGTCTATCAGGTATTTCTGGGCAAAACACAAACAAGCCTAATCATTGGATCGTGGGAGATGTGTTTTTTAAAGCATACTATACCGTAAGAATACTTGAACAACCCAGTGATTGAAACATAAACTAACACAAATACTTTCCAGGTTTTTGATCAAGAAAATATGAGAATTGGATTTGCAAAATCTAGAAGTGATCCCAAGTTGACTATGGAGGCATATGATACCAATTAATCAAAAGTTAATAAAAATGGCTCTTTTTATTTTCATCTTTAAAGGATTTTTCCAGCCTGATCCAAAGCATCTAATTTATTTTATAAATAGGGAGTACTTTTTTAAGCATGTTCTCTATCTGCTGGTATTTCTTTATTTGTTTTTTTATATATAAAGTTGTTTGGAAATAAACCATACAAATTATGATATGCTCAAATCTCAAATTGGAAGGATTATTTCAGATCGCAAGAAAAAAAAAGTTTCTACTGATATAACAAACATGGTCATGTCGTTGTAAGCAGTTGATTAATGACAACATGTCTACATCAATTGGAACTGTGCATGGTATTTAGAAAAGGCATGAGATTGACATGCAAAGACGCACCGGGAATAGTTCATACCCAGTGCTGTCAAAGCGGCAGATTAAATAAACTACTGTTTAATTGGCTTAAAATCAAAGAACGAGTTGCGATGAGAGGGGAAGAAAGTGATATAATGAGCAAAGAGTCAAGCAGTACATTCCCCTTTCTTAACCGAACGTTGTCACTATACTAGGTATATATTTTTAATCAACCAAACCATTCAACCAGCCATTTCAAAAGAGAGACGATTCATGAACGATTTCAAATGGATGGATGAATTAATTTTATTGAAAATTTGGATGGATGGATTTGGACAATTTTGGATGTACAAGTGATTCTAACTTTTTTTTTTTTTTTCTTTTTCAAATTTAGAATGGCTCAAAGACTTACTTATCGTCGTCGTTGTTCTTACAACACCCGTTCCAACCGTGTCAGAGCCGTAAAGACTCCCGGTAATTATTTGATTTTTATAGAATGTTTGATTGAAAAATAGAATATTCATTTATATATTTGATTTCATTTAGGTGGAAAGCTCGTCGTCCAATACGAAAAGAAGCCTGTTAAGGCTCCTCGTTGTGGTGATTGTGGTGAGGCTCTCGCTGGTGTAAGTATTGTTTGGATAGGGGAAAATGTGAGAAGACATGACATGACATGAGATTGATTATTTTTCATTATAGGTCAAGGCTCTCCGTCCTCGTGAGTTCGCTACTGTCTCCAAGACCCAAAAGAACGTCAGCCGTGCTTATGGTGGTTCTCGTTGTGCCCACTGTGTCAGAAACCGTATCGTTCGTGCTTTCTTGATCGAAGAACAAAAGATTGTCAAGAAGGTCCTCAAGGCCCAAAAATAAATGCAATAGCGCATTTACAGAATATTAGTTTTTGATTTTTACTTCATTAAAAAAGAAAAAGCATGAACATATTGACAACACAGAACATTTTAGAGAGTTACATTGTTTGAACATTTAGTATTATGAACTTGATAAAGCAGCCAGCCTACCTGATGAGAAAACACACGTGTGTTGGACTGTAACACTCATGTGTGTCTTTTATTATTGGGCATTTGAATATATGGAGATGATGAGTCTTACAATTAATGATCTACTGCTTTTTTCTATAAAAAAAAAAAAAAATGTAACCATCAAATATAAATTAAAAGGGATTTTGGCTTTCTTTCTTTTCCTATCACTTTTTTTTCTCTCCTTTTATATATATCAAATCAAAATGATACCACGGCTATCTTATAGATTTAGTTTGGCCCTATCGTTCTTGGCTGCATTGATCGTTGCAAATGTATCAGGACCTCAATACATTTATCCAACATTTGGAACTTCCTTAAGTGAAAGATTCAATTGGTCAGCTGTACAAAATAGTTTTGTCAGTACAGCATGCTTTGTAGGTGTATCTTTCTCAGGGCCACTTTGTTCTTGGATGATTGAAACTCTTAAAATTAAAAAGACTCTTCGAGTCTCGGCCTTTTTAATGTTCTTGGGTCCATTTATGGTGGCTCAAACTTATGCTGGTAGACTACCTGACAGTTTTATATTATGTGCATTTTATCTAATTTGTGCCGGTATTGCTGGCGCTGCTGCTTATTTATGTGCATTGGATTCTCAGGTATAACTTTGAAATAGGGGTCAGATTTATGTATATATACTCTGAATTGACTAAATCTCCTTTTTTTTTTATATATACGGTATATACCTTTTCATCTATATTTAGAGTCATAATTTCAAGCAGCGTCGTGGGCTCAGTATGGGGCTAACAACTGCTTCAGTTGGTACATGTGGGGTTGTATTTTCTCAGATCAACGATTTATTATTTGGAAATGAGAAATATGAAGAAGATGCACCAACTTCAAATGACAGCACATATAATTTTCTGATTTTTCTTGCATTTACCATGTCTGCAGGAATTTTATTTGGCTCTTTCTTTTTAGGCCCTGTTCAGGATCACAAGAGGGAAGTGATTTACACACAGGTCGATGAAGAGCAACATCAACAATTGGAATTTGTTAATGCTGAAGAAGCTGCAAGTGATACTGATAGTATTGAAAGTAGCCGTTTGTTAAGTAATTCAGATTTAGATAAGCTTGCAGAAGACTATCCATCGGAAACTGTCATATCCGGCGTCAAAGTTTTGAAACATCCCGTGGGCTTGGCATTATTCAGTACACTCTTTGTAGTATTGGGAATTGGTTATATTTATCTTGCAAACATTGGGCAAATATTAAGCGCTATTTCTGGAGCATCAGAATCGAATCAACATGCTCGAAATCTTCACATTACACTCTTTAGTTTAGGCAATTGCGGTTCTCGAGCATTCTTCGGTGCATTGAGTGATGTATTAAGAAATAAGTTTGGAATTCATAGATTATGGATATTCGTATTTGCTTTAGTCTCCATGTTGATGACATTGACCTGGCTTGTATCAACTGGAACTATGACCCCTCAAAAGTTGATACCTTGTACTGTGATCATTTCCTCGGCTTATGGCATTGCATTTGGTGTAGGACCAGCAGTGACCACCGAGTTTGGTACAGAGGTAATGTATAGATATAAACAAATTATTGCACCATAATTACTTACACGCATAGTATTTAGGTATTTGCTCGTAATTGGGGTATTTTCCTTTTTGCCCCCGCATTTGGTAGCCAAATATTCAATGTTTTGTTTGGAATTTTGTATGGCCATCAAGCAGAAAAACAGAATAGCCATGTTTGTTATGGTGCTGCTTGCTACAAAAATACATTTCGCATCGGCATCATTTGTGGGATTATAGTACTTGCTATTTTGTCTTCAGCTATCTATAGGGCAGGTCTTTATAGACGACGTATACCCAGTAATAAAATCATTTAGTAATGTGTACTTATTTATATAGAAGATTCGTAAAATATCACACTTCAATAAACTGTCGCTTGATTCAGGCGATTAACAATTTTAGATAAGATTTATATATAGGTGTTTGAAAAAGCATCGAAATCTATGTATTTACGTTAGATTAAACATCGCATATAATTTACGAAATAAATTTGCGTTGATTTTAAAAGAATTTTGAAGCATCATCTTGCATCCTTAATGTCTGGAGATGTAAGAATTGATAAATGGTATATCTTTTTAGTCTATCAAAGATGCAATATTGAGCATTTCTGATATCCTATTTTGTGTATATATATATAACGCTAAAATATGCGTAAGATGTGTAGCTTTTATTTGCATTATCTCACTTAGGAATGGGCTTCGATTCGAGTTTGAATCGAGTTTTAACGGAAACGGCCATTCGATTCGAGTTGGAAAACGGCCCGTTCTTTTGTAACCCAGATAAAAAACGGGGTGGGAGCAAATATTGGTTTGCCTTAAGGAGGCTGTTAATAGCAACCTTGTCAAGTTAATATGGGATTATGAATCGATAATAGCATATTTGACAGTTTCACAACTTGAAGTATTTTTTCAATCCTGTTTTCGAGCTTAGCTAACAAAAAAAGAAAAGAAGAAACTCGAATACCCTCATTCGAGTTTGCATAAAAAACGGCCCGTTAAAGCAGTCAAACTCGGTTAACCGTAATACGATGTGTTGTTTGTGAAATCCTAATCTCACTTAACTGCAGCTACGCTTTGATGAGGCAATGATACATTATCTCTATAAAATGACGAAAGCCACTAAACTTGTGATTAGCAGATTATAGAAAAGGATTTTCCAGACTTTACATTCTTTAGCGCAATTAAAACCCTGCTAAATTGCACATTTCAGTCAATGTAAAAGCAGCATTACAGCGCATGAATCATACACTAAAAAAAATAGGCAACATCTGTTATCATAGAAACATACATTTTTCTACCATAAAAACCGACTGTCATATCATAGATTCATTAAAAAATTGCAAAAGCGAGTCCATAGAGCGACGCCATAATTGAGCATAACACGATCGAACGGCTAAGTCTCTTATACTATGGTATATATCTAAGCTTTAAATGGAAATGCGTTTTTTTTTTTTTACTTTTCTTATATTTAACCATGTACGGTCTGAAAATTCAGTTTTTGTAGCGGACATTTTCGGGGCTCATTTAATCCTTACCAACACTCGTGATTTTGATCAAAAAAAAGAAAAATCAATTTTTGATACCAAAATCAACGTTTAAATGTACTACATTGTGAGAGAAAATCGTAGCCATAACTAATACACATTTTATAAAAGCTTAATATTAAATATTAAGTAATAAAATTTTGTACTTTTGTCCCAAAAACGGGTTTTTGATTAAAGGATTTTCATGTGATATTTTGCAATAAAAATGTTTGTTATTTTTGATTGAGCAAATAGAGCGCTAAATTTTTTATATGTGTGTATTTTTTGTTTTTATAATTGGTAGCATAATTAACTCTAAATTTGCAAAACCAAAAAAAAAAAATTAAAAAATGTGGCTCCGTGGCCATAACTGGGGTTTGATCCGACTAAATTTTTTTTTTTTCAGGAGGGCGAAGCCTTCCTGAAAAAGAAAAAATTCGGTAAAATGTGCATTAATTAATGAAAATATGTCATTTCGATTAAAAAATACTAAACACATTAAATCCTAGCTTAAATGTATCTATATTTCCAAGTTATTGTATATATATACATTAGATTAAGATCAAATTTGTGTAAATTGAAGAATGAAAAAAAGCAGGTTTATGAGACATTGGATTGTTTTATTGAATCTGTAGTCGATAATTTCAGTTTAATGACTTGAGTTAGTGGTGATAATGAGTAATAACTTGGATAAAAAATTTATAAATCTAAGGCGAGTAATGCTTGCAGTTTTTTATATGTTGTTTTCCTGGACATTTATACATGTTTTCAGGATCAATTGCTTTACATCTGGTACACCTTCTTGTTCTAGGTTTTTTTACAGAATTAATATCAGTTGTCAAAAGTACAGGACCTGCAATGAGTTGAGAGTGATCAGGCTGTAAAGGATCATCAGATTTTCTCTTGTTTGAAGTTAGTGGAGCAAATGAGAGACTACCTCGAAGAGGTGATGGGAGAATAGCAGGAGGAAAAGATGCAGCTGGTCTTTTTGAAGAATCAACTGCGTTCTTAACTTTTTTGATCATCTCTGCATTTTGAGGGATCTTGACACAGTCTTTGTAGGTATTGTTACTTTGATACTTATTGAAAAAAGATTCAAGAATCTCGGGTATCTTATAAAACACTACTGGCTGCTGATTTTCTTTGAGTTTTCCATTAGTGTGATTGCAGCGTTTACACCATTCTTGAGCCATTTCCATGAAATCGGGGTTGGTCTTTTCATGCATTTTCAGATCATTGTATATGTTCCAAAACAGTATTCTCTCTTCATCTGTATGTACAGGTACAATAGCATACTTCACATTCTGGCAGCTTGCAAGATATTGATACTGGGATAAATTTAATTTCGAGGCTTTAATCAATGGTAATGCAGAGAGCTGCAAAACTTGGGTAACCAAGGAATAACTACTAGAATCAACATCACTAGCAATGCCATCATCAGAAACATCTTCAGTATCAGTAGGCTTGTTTGAAGGCGCATCTTCGTTCTTTGCAGAGTCAGATTCGTTGAATGGCAACATGTTGAAATATGCTCTTGCAACGTCTGATATAGGACAAATACCGAAAGTTTCACCTTTTGGATCAAAATGGATAGCATTACCATCAGGATCATGGTAAGATCCTTGTACTGTAAGACCGAGTTCACTTTTTAAATGGTTGATGCCATGAGTTAGCCAAGGATTGTAATGACCAGTATGCTTTATATTGTATCGATTCAAAGAACCAACCTTGAAGAAAATATTTAGTAACAAGCTCTTTCATTTAACTTATAATATACTTACATCAGTATTATGTCGAAGCCTATAATCGGCTAATAGACAATTTGTCAATCTAGGGGAAGCATTATACATCGAGAATTTCCTTATAATATTGGTGTGAACACCACCCTCCAAACTATTGGTTCCTCTGACACAGCGATAGACTGGGAGACCGAACTCATCAATTCTTCTTGTATAATATAAAGGTACACCAACAGGATCCGAAATATGGCCTTTACTGATTGCATCGAGAATCTTGGCAGCTTGAGATTGACATTGTTTGTCGAACAGTTTTAGACCAGCCTTGAGATCCAATGAATTACCATAATGGCTAAAGAGAGCTGCAACAACCGGATAAAGTTGCTTTGGAGGAGGAATTGTGCGTCTAATCCGTTTGGAAATCCAGCTAGGCCTTGCTTTTACCATACGGTCCCAGGTTATCTGGTTGCGTTTTAAGGCTTCGGTAACCCGTTTCTTGTCTTCTTCATTCACGAGAAACAAAGCATCTCGAAAACGAGCCATAAACTCCTTGTGCATTCCATGCTTCTCCGAAACCGAGATGAAATCCATTAGGTGAAAAGCGTCTTTAAGCACCAAAGTTGGAATAGTAGCAGCCTCATCAGCTTGTAAAGGAGTTTCATCTTCAATATCACTTCTGGCTGTACGCAAACAGCGGGTATCGACGTTAATAATCAGGAACTCATCCTTAATAGCCTCAAAGGTTATTCTATTTCTATCGGAACTTCTGTTATCGTGGCTACAAATTGGTGCAAGAGCTCTATACTTGAAGACATTCAAGACCTTCACCGGCAAACATTTACTACAACCTTCGGCTCTTTCAACAACCTTTCCAACGGCTAATTGGCGACCTCTACATGTATTTGACGTAGCATATAGGTTGACATACGTGTTAATAGATACAGGTTTCTTAATAATACAATTAAGTTGTGGCAAAGCATCCATTGCGGCATTCAAATGTAAAGCTACATACGCATCATTTGCAGCATATTCTCTTTGCTCCTTGGTAAGATCGGAGGACTCCCAATCACCGCATCTTATTCCAACTGGCTTTGGTAAGTACTTTCCAAAAATGTCTTGACAGAGACTTTGTAATGAGCACCCCTTCAATTTGTCCACGTAGCCTAACTCCAAATACTTGCTGCTTAATTCAATAAAAGCAAATGTATCATAGCTAGCTTTAGAAATTGCATAATCTCGGGACAGCTTCATAAGATCTTGCTTGACAGAACGTCCAATCTTTACAACATCATTACATTCAAGCAGAGTTTTGAGGTGTCTTGGTAAGTGAGCTCTTTTCTTCAAATGGAATAAGTAAACATTGTCTTGATGCGCAATTTGTATTAAAGAAACCTTCTGAACGATTGTTTTAGTTCTAATCAGATTAACATTCCATTCGCAGTCGAAGCCAATGTAAACTGGAATAACTTCGCCGGTATTGGGGTCTGTTTGCAAATAATCAAGAATTCTTGACGCCATTAAATCCATCTGTTTGCCTGCTGAAAGATATAAAACTGTGACATTATCAGGGACCTTATAATGAGGGAGATTGGGATTTCCTTCTATTTCACTATTTGTGTGGACAACATTTTTTGTCAATGAAGGTATCCATTTTTCCAAAGATTGCTGATCACCAACGACATTATCAGTGTAAAACACCTTTGGCTCGGGTTGTTGGTTTGCAAGGTATGTCTTCATCATCTGAGCAAAGCTTTCTTCTAATTGGGGAAGTGATTTAGTTGATGCTAAGACCATCATGCGAATTTCTTCAAATTCATTGCACAACGTATACAAAGCAGTAAAGATAGAGACACCATTTAATTGTGCGATTTGCTTGATTATCTTAAAAGTATGATCTCCTTTTAGTATAATACCACCAAGCTTCATCATCTCAGAATCAACACGGTCCTTGATATTATCCATGTAGCTAGTATACACATATCCAATATAAGAAGCCGAAGGAACACTACCGTTGTAACCTTTTTTATCATGGAATTCAGAAAACTCGGCTGCCTTCCCATTCCCAAAGGAGTTATTTGACTTATGCGAATAAGCTGCAGCAAGATATTGATACTGGAGTTTATCGTATCTTAAATGATGCATTTCTTGAAGGGTTTTGTGCAGACGTCCTGGACCAACTGAATTTTGCATCAATGGACGTAATAGGTCAACTAACATTATTGAAATACCAGATTTGTGAGTTAAAAGAGCCGGGAAATCACTTTGTACATGGTAAGGAAGCTGTCGGATGACTTCACTGTCGTAACCTGTATAACTATGCTTCGTATTTTTGGAACATACATAGCGAGAAGACATCATATAAAATGAGCTAAAATAAGTAGTTTAATTATAAAGTTGTCATAGATAAAAATATTATTACTTACTCGTTGACATCAATAATACGGCGAGCATTTTCCAAAAAGCCTTTAACATTTAGATTACTATCACATTTAGGACAAGAAAGTTTTGATTCACCCGGCATTAAATATTGAGGAAACCACAAAAACAAGCGAGGCATGTATAACACATCCGGCCTTGGCCATCCTTGATTATGGTACACATTAAGATTAAAGCTAGGACTACCTTGAGATACCCAGAAAGTCTTTCCTTCAGTGTATTCGGAAGGCGCTTTACCACGATTTGGGCCCTTTCGCAATCTATCAAGAACCTTCTTCGTTAAAATGTCCACTGGACTATCTTCTATGATTTGAAGAAACTCTTCTTCTTCTTTATGGATAGTAGACATATTGATAGGAAGAGTATCTTGATCTTCATCATCGTCATCATCGTCATCATCAGCGTCTAAACCGTCGTCTAAAGGCACAAAGGTAGCATTGAGATTCTGGTTTGCGATTACATTTGCCTATGTTTACATATTGTGAAAATATTAGAACGCTGCTTAACATTAATGATAGCAACTTTTAAGATTACCTCAGAATTAGAGTTTTCGGCTAATAGAATCGAGTCAGAACTTGATGTCTCGTTTGATGGAGAACTACTTTGATTGTTTGATTCGGTCATGAAAAATGAGTTCAATATCTTTTGAGATGGGTCTATTATCTTTTTGTTTCTAGAACCATTTTTTCGGCCACGACCAATATTGTTAGACTTAGTCATTTTTTGAATCAATTAGAATAAGAAATCTAAGATAATGAAGCACAACTCGAAGGTTTTATTATGACAGATTTTACATATTTATATATTTTTATTAACTCTCAGGGGTTAAGATTGCGATTAATTGACATTTCAAGGTCAAGCAGGGTTATTAAGACCCCTTCATTTTAATAATAAGATTAATTTTTAACTTATTGGGGTTTAATGTATGATTATTGTTATTTGGCTATGAAACTTCTCAACAAGATTCACTTGTTTTATCATTTTTTCTGTAGATTGTTGGATATTATCTGTTGAAATCAGGCACATTTTGTACATTTAAACTCAAAATGATATTTTTAAACTCAAAAACTAATATTTGAAGCTCAATAACTAATATTTCAATCTCAATAACTAGAATTAAAACCCAATAACTAGAATTCGAAGCAATTTTATTGGCTTACAAATAAATTCAAACCCAATAACTAGATTATCCGACCACTTGATTGGATAAAACACACCCCAGCTATGGCTTGAGAGCCAAAAATGTCAAAATTGATGATCTGGACAAGAATAATTTTTGAAATTAATATTCCGCTTATAAGCTTTGTGAATCTTAGAAATAAGAGATTTTATAATACTTGAGAACTTTTTCAAGAGTTAATGATGCTGTGCCTATTGATTCAAGCTTATTACTGTAAATCTTTATACATGTTAATATTGTTGTGTGGTAGTTTAGTTGATGATAATATAGTCTTACTTTATAATTATTGCGCTAGAGGTGATTTACATAGAGTTTTAGTTTTACCTCTCAAATTTCATAAACATAAACATGGCCATCACTGGAACCTATTGCTGCCTTTTTATCCTCTTTGTCCCAAGCCAATTTATTCAATCCGTTACCAGAACTAACTTAAGTACTTACAAATGGTTCCTCGGTATTTCGATTCAAATTCCATAAATTAAATTGGCCTATTCCATCAGCAGTAGTATCAAACGTATCATCAGTCCGCCTTATGATAAATGCCGCCAATCTAAAATCAGAAACATCCCATCGTCATTGTATAAGCTATGAAAAGCTTGCTTTTTAATCATACAACAATTAAATAAAAAAAAATGATACTAATCGCATATGGTGAGTATTCAACATCTAGTTGAGTTTAATGAAGAATGCTTTTGAACCCTTTTGAAAATCCTAAAGCAAACACAACATCTTGGTCCTGTAATTTCTATTCATCGAAACGCCACGATTTCCACCACACAATGAAAGCACCTTTTATCAATCTTGACCTCGATATACATTGGGTAATCAGTTTTTCACCATTGTATTTTCTCTGATTCATTAATAATATCAGGTCATATTAAACGATAGTGTATCAAGTTAAAATTTACTATTATACTGTTGGTGATTTTTTGTTATTGTTACTTTAAAAACTTGATCCTATTATTATTATCATTATTGATTATAGTCGTCAAAATGATTGGTACAGTATATGATATTACCATTTCGCATTGGTAGAAATTATACAATTGATATCTGCATTTAACACTGGTGGATTGGAAATTTGGTGTCTGTTTTTAGTTTGATAAATAATGCGTACTTTGGGTATTCAGTGTAATTTATAATTGTAGGTGTTTCTACTCCTAAAAACTAAATTTTTAAATGCAACTGCATCTGTTGAATATCACTTGAGTTGCTGTGCGTTGTAGCTCATGCTGTTATACTAACTCCCATTTTGGCAAATATTGCTTTACATTCATCCATATTCAATTTTTCTGTTATATAGATTAATATTAATGTA
This sequence comes from Mucor racemosus, assembly GCA_027405735.1. Classification (NCBI taxonomy): domain Eukaryota; kingdom Fungi; phylum Mucoromycota; class Mucoromycetes; order Mucorales; family Mucoraceae; genus Mucor; species Mucor racemosus. The sequence goes on along the minus strand of JAPEHQ010000014.1, from coordinate 87,965 downwards.
CTAACCTTGAGCCTTGTCTATATCTCCATCAAAAATTGGCATTTTTTTCAGATGATGTCTACTACCAATTTCCGGAAAGCTCTACTATTACTTCAAAAAAAAATACATCTTAATATGCTGCATTTCCCCAAATAGTGAAAATCTGACAAATATATGTTCACAAGTACGGGTGTTAAAATTGTAGGCCAAAGGAGAGTGACAAGCTTAACGGGTAGCGCATGCGTTACAAATAGAGTGCGACACACATATTCGTGAATTCAAACCCGCCAAAGGGGAAGCCCTTTGGTATTAGGATATGAATTTTGAAAGAGAATCTCCGATGACCTTGCTTCTCATCGAATATAATCCTCCCTTTTTTTTCTTAGTAAGTTTTGTATATGTCTAGCAAATTTTTTCCTTTTTCATTAATGCATATGATATGCATACTAGTAAATTTGGCTGGCAAAAAATCCCGGCTCGTCGACACCAAAACTATCAGCAACCATGGGTCATTGTACGTTCAGCCAGTTCGAGCAACAAGTTGGTTACCTGCTACTTACACCTACTAATAAGGTCAACAAGCCCATCAGTTCTTCTCAACGAATATAAATCCAAATGATCCCCGCGGCAATGGCAGGCACTTCTAGAGCTAATCCGCAGAATTGCAAAAGGTTTAGCCTTGTCGTGTATTTTCAGATTTGATAAATAATACTTAAAAAAGACTACAATTAAAAGAGAATGAGTAATGAATCAGTTCTTTAACTGTATGATAAAAACAAGATATCGTTTATTTAGATATAAAAGTATGGTCTTTTATATTGATGTAACATTGAGATCCTGAGGTGTAACTTAAGGCACTATTGAACCATTATTAGATCTGTTTGATAGTAATCTAAGGATTGAAATGGATCAATCATAATTTAACCGTTCTTGCAGTGCTTGTGAGTTGTCTTGTTTCAATGCTGCGCTAAATATGCTTTGATGTTGATTTGATAACTACTTGATTGGTTAACCGTTGGGATAAAATAATATGGTATCATAATTGAGGTCCAAGCGTTCTTGGTAATTTTTAGATTAAACTTAGTACGCTAGGAGTTTTTTATATCCGATACCAAGAGTTTGCACTTCAATACATGTTGTAATCAATAGATTGTAAGATGAATTGATGCTGTAGAAGGTGATAACATGATACTTGGTGGCATACAACATAGTATATGGTTCATTTTTTGCCAATGGTCACTCTTCCAAAAAAAAGCCGAACAATCTCCGGAAGCAGCCATCTAATAATATTTCCAAGCTTTAAATTTCCAGAAAAAATCACCGGACACCCCGGACGCGGTTGCTTAAATATTCCAAGCAGCTATAAGATGCAGCTATCGAAATTTCATACAAAAATTAAGGTTCGACTGTATTGCTATTAATTATTCAAAGGCTTATTTTAAGTAAAACATAAATACAACCTACAACATTATTTGCCTAATAACGGATTTAACTTGAAAAGTATAAGATGATACAACCGGATTCAAAAAAAGTCCATAAGATCACGGATTTAAAGGATTTATATATAAAAGTCACTACGGCCAACCTGTGCTGCGCAAGTTGATTTCGTTGTGCCCAGGCGGGCTGCACACTATATCCTGATGAGTTGTTGCGCCCACTGAATAATGGCTAAAAGGATAACAAGATGCACATGGGCACAACAAATGAAACTGCACACGAGCATAACGAAAAGCCTGTATGTGTAGAATTATAGATTCTGTCCGTGTGCATGACATTAATCCCATGTGTGCATAATAGTAGAATTGCCTATAAGCATATCATTATCCTTGGTTTTTGTGCATGCTAATAAAATCTGACCATGAAAACCCTGCTAAATTACACATCTCAGCCAGTGTAAAAGCAGCATTACAGCGCATCAACCCATAAACTAAACAAAATAGGCAATATCTGCTATCATAGAAACTAGGAATGGGCTTCGATTCGAGTTTGAATCGAGTTTTAACGGAAACGGCCATTCGATTCGAGTTGGAAAACGGCCCGTTCTTTTGTAACCCAGATAAAAAACGGGGTGGGAGCAAATATTGGTTTGCCTTAAGGAGGCTGTTAATAGCAACCTTGTCAAGTTAATATGGGATTATGAATCGATAATAGCATATTTGACAGTTTCACAACTTGAAGTATTTTTTCAATCCTGTTTTCGAGCTTAGCTAACAAAAAAAGAAAAGAAGAAACTCGAATACCCTCATTCGAGTTTGCATAAAAAACGGCCCGTTAAAGCAGTCAAACTCGGTTAACCGTAATACGATGCGTTGTTTGTGAAATCCTAATAGAAACATACATTTTTCTACTAGAAAAACTGTCTGTCATATCTGTCATGAACCTGTCAAGCTTAATCTATTATTATACTACTATCCTAAACATATCACACATTATTATTTTATCCGAATTGCATATCGATCTCCTGCTTATGCAAGACATTCTATTACTACCCGCACTGCGGCACAACCAATGACCACATTACAATATCAACTTACTCGCATTCAAGTTATAGAGTAATTCAGTAACACTGTGTCCCTGAAGTCTAGTTCATGAAGGGAACTAGACTCTTGAATAATTTAGTATAAATAACCATCCTATTTTCATATCTCCTTTTATTTCTTCGTCAGTCTCCTCATCATTTCCCTTATTATATATTCTGAAATAAACCTTAACATAACAAATAATTCTTTGTCTGTGTCTCTTGCCCCTTATATAATATAACCCTGATAATATCATACATTCATTAAAAAACTGCAAAAGCGAGCACGTAGAGCGACGTCATAATTGAGGGTAGCACGATCGAACGGCTAAGTCTTTTATACTATGGTATGGATCTGAAATGTCAAAAGAGTCTATATAAATAATCTTGCCAAAATATTACACTCTTTATTAATAATGCATCCAGAGGATGTATTTATATACTTTTCGTTATAACTGTTACACAGAATTACTATCTGAGAACATTACACCAATTTACTATGACGCATGTGAATCAACGTGGACACCTGTTGATTTACTATAGTAGTACCGAATATTGACTGCGACCTTGCATGTGCGACCTAGGATATAATATTGACATAACAGTATCTACTAAGCTTTAAATGAAAATGCATTTTTTTATAACTTTTTTTATATTTAACCATGTACGGTCTGAAAATTCAGTTTTTGTAGCGGACATTTTTGGGGCTCATTTAATCCTTACCAACACTCGTGATTTTGATCAAAAAAAAGAAAAATCAATTTTTGATACCAAAATCAACGTTTAAATGTACTACATTGTGAGAGAAAATTGTAGCTATAGCTAATACACATTTTATAAAAGCTTAATATTAAATGTTAAGTAATGAAACTTTGTACTTTTGTCCCAAAAACGGTTTTTTGATTAAAGGATTTTCATGTGATATTTTGCAATAAAAATGTTTGTTATTTTTGATTGAGCAAATAGTGCGCTAAATTTTTTATATGTGTATATTTTTTGTTTTTATAATTGGTAGCATAATTAACTCTAAATTTGCAAAACCAAAAAAAAAAAATTAAAAAATGTCAAAATTGATGATCTGGACAAGAATAATTTTTGAAATTAATATTCCGCTTATAAGCTTTGTGAATCTTAGGAATAAGAGATTTTATAATACTTGAGAACTTTTTCAAGAGTTAATGATGCTGTGCCTATTGATTCAAGCTTATTACTGTAAATCTTTATACATGTTAATATTGTTGTGTGGTAGTTTAGTTGATGATAATATAGTCTTACTTTATAATTATTGCGCTAGAGGTAATCTACATTGAGCTTTAATCTTACATTTCCAATAATATCATAAACATAAACATAAACATAAACATAAACATAAACATAAACATAAACATAAACATAAACATAAACATAAACATAAACATAAACATAAACATAAACATAAACATGGTCATCACTGAAACCTATTGCCGCCTTTTTATCATCCTCTTTGTCCCAATAAGCCAAATTAGTCAATGCTTTACTAGAACCAACTTAAATACTTACAATAATAGTTCTACAATATTTGCATTCAAATTCCATAAACTAAATTGACTGGTTCCATCTACAGTAGTATCAACAAACATATCATTAGCCCGCCTTATGATAAATGCTGCCAATCTAAAATCAGAAACATCCCATTGTCATTGTTATAAGCTATAAAAAGCGTGATTTTTATTAATACAACAATTAAATAAAAGACAAGATGATACTAATAGCATACGGTGAGTAGTATTCAACATCTAGTTGAGTTTAATTAAGAATGCTTTTGAATCCTTTTGAAAATCCTGAAGCAAACACAACATCTTGGTCCTGTATTTTCTATTCATGATTTTGAATGTTATCAATGTGCAATGTATATTTATTTGCGGATTTATAGACAAAAACTGCAGTAAATGTGAGATTATTATTATAGGCTTTTGTTTAAAGTGTAGAACTTACTTATGTGTCGTACTGTATAAGTTACTTGGCATTGAAATATATATCTATAAATATTCAAGATACTATAAGATTGTACATAAAAACTATAATTTGCTAGAAAAAAAAGTCTGTTGTATCTATAACGCTGAAATATTTCTTAGACACAATGTCGACAAATTTATGAATTGGTGACTTTAAGCTATCAACTACTGTGAATAAAATTGATTGAACAACTTTTGATTTCTGCATTATTATCAGATTCTGTATAAATTTAGAAATACTATATGCTCTAATTTTTCATTCGATACCATCTTGCCAGTATATGATAATAATCATAATGGCTGTAAATTAATCAAAGATGACGTTGGTAATTTATCCAAAGCCACGGAAAAAAATTTTCATTGTATTTAAAGCAACGTTGCTACGCGTTTTTGCTTTTTCTTTTAAATCTCACTCTCTGTACTTCAAGACTCCAAGGCTCCAAAGTTTCAAGGCTTCAAGGTTTCAAGGCTTCAAGGGTTTTTTTTCAAGGATTCAAGGCTACAAGGTTTCAAAGATACAAGGCTACAAGACTTCAAGGATACAAGACTACAAGGTTTGAGTCCTAAGGCTGGCCTAGGTACTTCTATCATGATACAAGACTTGCAGGGTTCTTGTTCAATGAATCTCGGATAATCAATGACTAGATAATTTGGGGATCTAGGTTCTTCTCTGATTTCAACTCGCCCAATCCATAAAACAATAATGTTTTATGGGAATTGAGAGTCTCTTGGTTTTCACATCTTGAAGCTCTTTAAATATCTTGTGTTGGCCTTCAACTGTTCAATTACCTGAACTTTTTTCTCGGAGAATGCTTCTTGTACTTGAAGTTTTAGGAGTTATTCACTTAAACCTTGCTCTGTGGATAACTGATCTTGAAGATGCTTGGCTGAAAACGTTGGCCGTAACTAGCAAGTACCGCAAGTTGATTTGGTTTTCTGAATTTATTGATCAGGAGTTACCATACCCTGTCGATAGACTATCTACGCTAGGTCCGGTTGTTGCGCTGACCCTGTGCATTTATTTGCTTAATTACGGTTGCAGGAAAAGCGCATTAAGCAATACACAGCTTTACAAAAAAAACTGTTTAATGTCAACAACTGCCCCTTTACATAAAGCTTGATTAGTTGTGGTCAAGTGGATTGTAATGGTGCCTTTCAAGAAATGGATTCGCCTTCTGACGATATCTTGTATTTCGCAATACATATATCACTCTTGGCTCTTACAAAGTACTGGCAAGTGTACTGTCCATGGAAATAGTAAATGTACGGCCCACAATTTCTATCAGTGGTCTATTAAGTACTATCAAGTGTACTCGTTGAACATCATCTCACAAAATATATGATGATTTAAATATTCTGTAATTGTTTTAAACGAAGATTTACAATATATCCGGCAATTAAACATTGAGTCTATATACTGTACAAAAGATACAAAATAACTCAAGCAAACTCAATATATGACAACAAATGCTCATCAATAAAATTCTATGTTCAACTTGTGATTGATATACACAAGATAATTAATTATTTGGTTTTACATTTGATATGCCCACAAATAAATTGATATTAAAAATCCAAAGATTCTACTATATTCTAATAAAAAACAAATTTTGTTTTATTTAGATTTAAAGCAGAAAAAAATAGCTACCGAAAACAGTTATTTATAGGTATTGTGATCTTGTAACAATTCTAATTCTAAAATATATAAAACAATATGTTTCCGATGCAATTTTATGCACCTAGTTTATTCAATTATTTTTGAATGGTATTTTTTGTCATATATGCTGCTAAATCTGAACCATAAATAATTTATTCTCTCATCGACTGTTCAAGAATTATAGATACTACCACCTCAGTCAGTACTCAACACGACGCTTTTTACTTTGGATTCCATAACCAACAGGTTTATTAGACCTATTAGCTGTCGTATATTTTCAGGATTGATAAATATTACTTAAAAAAGAATACAATTATAAAAGAATGAGTAATTAATCAGTTCTTCAACTGTATAATAAAAACAAGATATCGTTTATTTAGATGTAAAAGTATGGCCTTTTATATTGATTAGACATTGAGATCCTGAGATGTAATTTAAGGCACTATTGAACCATTGGATCTGTTCGATAGTAATCTATGCATTGAAATGGATCAATCATAATTTAACCGTTCTTGCAGAGCTTGTGAGTTGTCTTGTTTCAATGCTTCGTTAAATATGCTTGGATGTTGATTTGATAACTACTTGATTGGTTAACTGCTGGAATGAAATAATGTGGTGTCATAATTGAGGTCCAAGCGTTCTTGGTAATTACTGGATTAAACTTGGTACGCTAGGAGTTTCTTATATCCGATATCAAGACTTGCACTTCAATACATGTCGTAGTCAATAGATTGTAAGATGTATTGATACTGTAGAAGGTGATAATGTATGATACTAGTAGGTGGAATACAACAGTGAGTTCAAACCCGCCAAAAAAGGGGAAGCCCTTTGGTATTAGGATATGAATTTCGAAAGAGAATTTCTGACGACCTTGCTTCTCATCGAATATGATCCTCCTTTTTTTCTTAGCAAGTTTTGCATATGTCTAACAAATTTTTTCCTTTTTTATTAATGCATATGATATACATACTAGTAAATTTTGTTGGCAAAACGCGGCTCGACACCAAAACTATCAGCATCTGTAGGTCATTGTACATTCAGCCAGTTTGAGCAACAGATTGGTTATCTGCTACTTACACCTATTAAGATCAGCAAGCCCATCAGTTCTTCTCAACGAATATAAATCCAAATAACTTCCCGTTGCAATGGCAAGTACCCCTACCGCTAATATGCAGAATTGCAAAACGTTTAGCCTTGTCGTGTATTTTCAGGCTTGATGAATAATACTTAAAAAAGACTACAATTAAAAGAGAATGAGTAATGAATCAGTTCTTTAACTGTATGATAAAAACAAGATATTGTTTATTTAGATATAAAAGTACGGCCTTTTACAGTATATTGATTTGACATAAAGCTCCTGAGATGTAATTTAAGGCACTATTAAACCATTATTAGATCTGTTTGATAGTAATCTAAGGATTGAAATGGAACAATCATAATTTAACCGTTCTTGCAGAGCTTGTGAATTACCTTGTTTCAATGCTGCTCTGAATGTGCTTGTTGGATGTTGATTTGATAACTACTTGATTGATTAACCGCTGGGATGAAATAATATGGTATCATATTTGAGGTCCAAGCGTTCTTGGTAATCACTAGATTAAACGTAGTACGCTAGGAGTTTCTTATATCCGATATCAAGACTTTGAACTTCAATACATGTCGCAGTCAATAGGTTGTAAGATGTATTGATACTGTAGAAAGTGATAACATATTGTCATGAACCTCTCAAGCTTAATCTATTATTATACTACTACTGTATGCTAATTACATCACACATTATTACCTTATCCAAATTGCATATCAATCTCCTGCTTATGCAAGACATTCTATTACTACCCGCACTGCGGCACAACCAATGACTACATTACAATATTAACTTACTCGCATTCAAGTTATAGTGTAATTCAGTGACACTGTGTCCCTGAAGTCTAGGTCATGAGGGGAACTAGACTCTTGAATAATTTAGTATAGATAACCATCTTATTTTCATAATTCTTTTATTTTATTGTCAGCTCTCCTCATCATTTCCCTTATTATATATTTTGAAATAAAGCTAAACATAACGAATAAGTCTGTGTCTGTGTCTCTTGCCCCTTATATAAGATAATCTTGATACATATGGTACTTGATGGCATATAACATAGTATATGATTCATATTTCTGCCAATGGTCACTCTTCCAAGAAAAGCCGAACAATCTCCGGAAGCGGCCATCTAATAATATTTCCAAGCTTTAAATCTCTAGAAAAATTTACCGGATAGCCCGGACGCGGCTGTTTAAATATTCCAGACAGTTATAAATGCAGGTATAGAAATTTCATACAAAAATTAAGGGTCGACTGTATTGCTATTAATTATTCAAAGGCTTATTTTAAATAAAGCATAAATAGAACCTACAAAATTATTAGCCTAATAACGGATTTAACTTAAAAAATATAAGATGATACAACCGGATTCAAATAAAGTCCATAAGATCACGGATTTAAAGAATTTATATATAAAAGCACTACGGCAGACCTGTGCTGCACAAGATGATTTTGCTGTGTCCAGATGTGCTGCACACTATGGCCTGCTGAGTTGTTGCACCCACTAAATAATTGCTAAAATTAAATGATAACAAGATGCATATAGGCACAACAAAATAAACTGCACACGAGCATAACGAAAAACCTGAATGTGTAGAATTATAGATTATGTCCATGTGCATGACATTAATTGCATGTGTGCATAATAGTAGAATTGCCCATAAGCATATCATTATCCCTAACTATTGTGCATAATAATAAAATCTGACCATGAACACGATGAGCTGATCGTATGATCGTATGGGTACAAACAGGTTTATACATGAGCATTGTGCCTTCACGAAATTCCATTGCATTTTTTACTGGAATTGGTTTTCAAATTACATTTGCTTTTATTAATATGGATTATAGATAATAATACAATTCAATACGTTGTTGATATAGAGAAATACATGCGACTGCCAATATATTTACGATTATCGTCATTTGTAAATATGTTTATAGCTGTAATGTTTACAGCAACAATGATTTTTGCTCGAGCATAAACTTAAATAACCCTTACTTCTTAAATTTATATGCAAGCCAAATCTAAGATTATAGATGTTACTTTATTACGCATAGACTTTAAACAAGTTAATCTTATTTAAACCCACTATTTTAGTTTACGATTTTCAGCTGTAAAAAGATTTGTTTTCAAGTATAGCTACGATCAAAACTATGGTTATTACACAAGACATTAGATTACCCTTTTTTTTTGTTTTTTCTATATCATTTGAAATTTTATCGCTTTTCTGGAACATTTCATGGGTTTTGTCGTATATTTTCAGGATTGATAAATACTGTATTACTTAAAAAAAATACAATTATAAAAGAATGAGTAATTAATCAGTTCTTCAACTGTATAATAAAAACAAGATATCGTTTATTTAGATGTAAAAGTATGGCCTTTTGAGAAACATTTCTATTTACCATCAATAATTATTAGCAGATAATGTGAGATATTTCGCAAGCTTCAAACATCTCATAATTTTTTTTTCTTTAAAAAAATCAATTAAAAAAAGCATGACTAAGTTTTTTTGGAACTTAATCATTAGGGATTGTAGATATATTTATTGCTTGATTATCAATTTACAAAATAATATTAATTTCTATTTTAATTTTAATTCTTATTATAATATTATAATTACATGATCATGAATGTCTCTCTTTATATTGATTAGACATTGAGATCCTGAGATGTAATTTAAGGCACTATTGAACCATTGGATCTGTTTGATAGTAATCTATGGATTGAAATGGATCAATCATAATTTAACCGTTCTTGCAGAGCTTGTAAGTTGTGTTGTTTCAATGCTGCGCTAAATATGCTTGGATGTTGATTTGATAACTACTTGATTGGTTAACTGCTGGGATGAAATAATGTGGTGTCATAATTGAGGTCAAAGCGTTCTTGGTAATTACTGGATTAAACTTGGTACGCTAGGAGTTTCTTATATCCGATATCAAGACTTGCACTTCAATACATGTCGTAGTCAATAGATTGTAAGATGTATTGATACTGTAGAAGGTGATAATGTATGATACTAGTAGGTGGAATACAACAGGTTTGTAGCTAGCTCTAGCTTTTGATTGAGTCGATATAAACATCATTGCCTTCGATTTGGTCTGGTAATCAAGAAATACGTTCAACAATACAGTTGTAAATAATGCTATTTGATATTAAATTGCGGTTAAATAAAAATATCAGTCTCTAAATATAACGACTGCTATCTATATTAAAACCATTAGTCCCTTATGTTAGCATGCGTATTCAGATACAAGAAACTAATACCAGCTTGATAATAGTCTGATATGCCTTATCAAACGGTGAATAATATCCTTGGAATATGAAAACAAAAAGAGAGAAACAACACACGTAGAAAAAAATTTTCAAAGCTTTACATTATTCAGCGCAATTAAAAACCTGCTAAATTGCACATTTCAGCGAATGTAAAAGCAGCATTACAATGCATCAATCCATAAATTAAACAAAATAGGCAATATATGCCATCATAGAAACATACATTTTTCTACCGTAAAAATCGTCTGTCATATCCTACACTCACCAAAAAAATTGCAAAAGTGAGCCCGTAGAGCAACGCTATAATTGAGCATAGCAAGATTGAACAGCTAAATAGTTTATACTATGGTACAGTATATCTAACTTTTAAATAAAAAGATATTTTTTTTAACTTTTCTTATATTGAACCACGTGAAATCTGAAAATTCAGTTTTTGTAGCGGTCATTTTCGGGGCTCATTTTATCCTTACCAACACACATGATTTTGATCAAAAAACAGAAAAATCAATTTTTGATACCAAAATCAACGTTTAAATATACGACATTGTGAGAGAAAATTGTAGCCATGACTAATACACATTTTATGAAAGCTTAATATTAAATGTTAAGTAATAAAATTTTGTACTTTTGTCCCAAAAACGGTTTTTTGATTAAAGGATTTTCATGTAATATTTTACAATAAAAATGTTTGTTATTTTTTATTGAGCAAATAGAGCACTAAATTCTGTATATGTGTATACTTTTTGTTTTTATAATTGGTAGCATAATTAACTCTAAATTTGCAAAACCAAAAAAAAAAAATTAAAAAATGTCAAAATTGATGATCTGGACAAGAATAATTTTTGAAATTAATATTCCGCTTATAAGCTTTGTGAATCTTAGAAATAAGAGATTTTATTATACTTGTGAACTTTTTCAAGAATTTACGATGGTGTACCCACTTGGTTCAAGCTAATTACTGTAAATATCTATACATGTTAATACTGCGTGATAGTTTATGTGATGATAATATAGACTTACGTTATAATTACCGCGCTAAAGGCAATTCACATTGAGTTTTAGTATTACCTCTCCAATATTATAAATTATAAACATAAACATGGCCATCACTGGAACCTATTATTACCTCCTTTTTGCCCTCTGTGTCCCAAGGCAATTTATTCACTGCCATGCCTCACCCAAACCAACTTAAGTACTTACAAATGGTTGCTCGGCATCTGCATTAAAATTTTATAAATCAAATTGACTGATTCCATCTATAAAAGTATTAAACGTATCATCAGCCCGCCTTATGATAAATGCCAATCTAAAATCAGAAACATCCTATTGTCACTGTTATAATAAGCAGCTATGAAAAGCTTGATTTTTAATCATGCAGCAGTCAGTAAATAAACAACAAGATGATACTAATATCATATGGTGAGTATTTAACATCTAAGTAAGTTTGATAAAGCATTCTTTTAAAATCCTTTTTAAAAATCCTGAGGCAAATACAACATCTTGGTCCTGTAATTTCTATCCATCGAAATGTTGTGATTTTTACTACATAATAAATGCATCTTTTATCAACGTTGACCTCGATGCACATTGGGTATCCGTTTTTTACCATTTTTATTTTCTCTGATTCATTAATATTCAGTCATATTTAACGATAATAATTTGTAGCATTAAAGTACTATTATACGTTATCACCTTCTACAGTATTAATACATCTCACAATCTATTGACTACGACATTTATTGAAATGCAAACTCTTCATATCGATATAAAAGACTCCCAGCGTACCAAGTTTAATCCAATAATTGCCAAAAACGCATGGACCTCAATTATGACACCATATTCTTTTATGCCAGCGGTTAATCAACCAAGTAGCTATCAAATCAACATCCAAGCACATTTAGCGCAGCATTGAAACAAGACAACTCACAAGCTTTGCAACCACGGTTAAATTATAATTGGTCCATTTCAATCCATCGATTACTATCAAACAGATCTAATGGTGCAATATTGTCTTAAATTACATCTCAGGATCTCAATGTCAAATCAATATGATAGGCTATACTTTTACTGTATATCTAAATAAACGATATATTGTTTTCATTATACAGTTGAAGAACTGATTCATTACTGATTCTTTTTTAATTGTATTCTTTTTTAAGCGTTATTTATCAAACCTAAAAATATACGGCAAAGTTAAAACTAGATTGTTGCGTTCATAAGTCTGTGTACATTCCTTGGTTAAGATTACGACAAAGATTGATATGATAAGTTCTACATTGCCGTGTATTATGTTATAAAGCTCAGTTTATACGGTACGTATTGAGGAACGTAGAACTGGTGTGTGTCACCTAGACTTGATTGGAGATATATATGTATTTAAATAGGCTCATTTTAGACTAGTCATATAATTAGAGAATGTGAATGTAAAAGACGATGTTTTGATCTTATAATAAAGTTCTTTAGTTTTAATGTGCTCTTTCATTTGATAGTAGTTTTTCTTTATTTTTAATAAATTATTTAGTACATGTTTTAGATTCTAAATTGATATAATCTCCTGGCGTAAAATCAAAGCGCTCTCAGATATATATACAATATATACAGTATACGTATACTGTTGGTAAATAGTTTTCTTGTATATATATATACTGTAACAATCAAGCAAATTTGCGTAATTTTTTTGATGAAACTGCGTGCTCGGTTTATAGAAAATACATCAATACATATATATTCTGTGCAGTCTACGTTCTTTTTTAATACTGTCAATGGTTTTATAAGTGCTTAGTTGTATTATTCAATACTTTTTTGTATCAGAACAAAAAATAGGAAATAATAAATAGATGGATAAAACAATTAATTTCAATCTTGTAATTTTTATTATGCAATATAAGGAATCCAAGAAAAAACAAATCAAGTAAAAAATTGTGGATCAATATCATAAACGATGAAATGCTCCAAGATGGAGGAAAAGTAACTTTTGATATAATTGGTTTATGGAGTAGATAGTTAGCCGTTCAAAATAACGTTTCCAGCAACACCACGAGGAGGTCTATCTACATGTTGCCATTTGACTTTATAGTTTGTATACCACCATAATACTATAAAGTGGTACTGAAATCAAGCAGATGCTATGAAATCAATACGACTCCGATTGCCAGAAAGGGCTATAGTTTCCAGCCGGTTACCGTGAAAGAAGACTATAAGACCCTAAAAGGGGGAGAGGTCGCAAGTCCACGAATGGAGAGCAACCAGGTTAAATTGACTCAGGATTACCGATTGTAAAAAAAACAAACAACTGAGTATAATAACCAAATTTACTAAGATAGCATCAAAACAGATACTATCCGAATAAAGGTGGTAAAAGTTATCGCTTTTTTTCGATCAAATCATTTTGATTCTTAAACCTACGTAAGGTGTATCAAAAATCAGATAACAAAAAGATGCTTTAACTTCTAGATGAAATAAAGTAAAAACAAAGACAAGACCAGAGAGATGATAAGACCAGAGAGACAATACCAGAGACATTAGATTGGAGACGTTATATCAAAAGAAACCTTCAAAATTATAAAAAAGATACCATATTAAGATCGGACGTTGACGATACTTTTTAAATTTTCAATAATATACCTTTTTCAAAAATTGCAACCACAAGTTAAAGAGATGAGACGAAAAGCACATGAATGGAGACCCGATGGGGATAAATTGAGACTAGATAAATATGAAGTAAGACCAGATGAGCATTAATTGAAAAACTGATGAACATAAAAGAGCATACCTTTATACCAAAAGAGCAGAGATTGAGACCAGTTAAAGATAAAATAAGACCAGATAAACATGAATTTTGACCACCACATCAGGATAACTTGAAAACAGATGAATATAAATTGAGACCAGATACAAATGTATGGAAACCAAACCAGAATAAATTGAATTCAGGTAAAAATAAATTGAGAACAGACTTGAATGAACAAGATTAACTGTGAATAAATAGAAATCAGATGAGCAAGAATTAAAATAGACCAGATGTAAACCACTTCATACCAGAGAAAAATTAATGGAGTTGAGACGAGCATAAATAATGGAGAACAGATAAACATGAATGGAGGCCAGACGAGCAAAACTAAAGACGAGATAAGAATAAAATGAGATAATATACTGATGAAATGGGACCAGAAGTGCATGAATACAGACCAGATGTGCATGAAAATAAAGCCTATATGTTGACAAAGGCAGAACGGATGTGCATTAAGTGAGACCAGAAGTGCATAAATAAAAACCAGATATTGATAAACCTATACCATATAAACATACTGTAAATTGAGACCTGAACAGTGCATAAATGAAAACCAGATGTTAAAAAACGATACCAGATGTGCATACATTGAAACCAGGTAAGCATGTAATGAGACCAGATGAAACCAGAAAGACGAGATGCTAATGATACGATACAAGATGCCATTAATTCAAATGAGGAGCGCATGAAAGAAAACCAGATGTGGATTAACCTAAACCAGATAACTATGAATTGAAACCATATAAGCACAAATTAAAACCAAAAGAGCATGTATTGAGACCAGACGAGCATGAGATGAGACTAGGAGAGCATGTTATGAGACCAGATAAACATGGAGTAAAACCAGAAATACTTGAAGAAGGACCAAACATTGATAAATCGAGACTGAAAGTACATGAATGGAGATTTGATGAGCATGAAATGAGACCATATAAACCTGATTTGAGACCAGAAGTAAATTAATTGAAACCAGATATTGCTTAAATGACATAGGATATCCAGAATACTACCAGATATAGTGAAGACCCGAGACAAGACATACACAAAAAGGCACCACGCAATTAAAAAATTTAGGGCAGTGGGAATGGAGAATCAAGGATCATGAAAGACAAACAGAAACCAGATAGATAAAGCACGACGTCAGATAGAACCACATAGAGTAGGCCAAAACTTGATACAGGATATGAAAAACCAGATGTTGGCTGAAACGGACGATGTGAATAAACATAGAGAGACGGCAGCATTAAAAACCAAGAAACGAGATAATAGCATATATAGAGAAACCAGATACCAGAAAAGCCATAGTAGGAGAGACAGATAGAATAAAAGGAAAGGCAAACCTAAATAAAAAGACAATGTTAACATAAAGTTACCAGGTATTGAAAGAGGATAACCATATATTACAGAAAGAGACCAGATATGCATATGAAGTATGATAGACCACATTGATCAGTAACGATAACAAATGTTGCAGAAACGAGACCAGATGTTAAATAGTAGAGACCAGATATGCTAAAAAAGGTGCTGCATCTTTGAGAAGAGATGTAGATATTGCAGAAAAACAATTATTGAATATATGCAAAAAAAAATTATATTAGAAGAAAGTAGAATATATTACGTTTTAGAAACATACCAGAAAGATCAGACCTTGCAAAGAAGAGAACAGACGCTAAAGAAAAGAGAGATGCAATTGCAAAATTGAGGCATCAGCTATTAATTCCAATTATTTTGACTCTTAAACCCTGGCCATGGGTGTGCCAAAAATCAGATAGCCAATAGCTGATAGCTCTATAGATACCAACTGTTCGTTTAAATCATTTGGACTCTTAAACCCTGGTCAAGGGTGTGCCAAAAATCAGATAAAAAACAGCTGATAACCGCAGGTAAACAATCCAAAGAACCAAACGCAGATAGAATAAACCCTGTACCAGGATGAGCTAAAAGAAAGTTAAACAAGTGCAGCTTACTTGTTTTTCTTTTACTCAAACCAAGAATACTAGGAAAGTTTATGATAGACGCTTCGTTAAAATTTCACGCACCAGACGTTACTTTAACGTTGAAACTCCCACCTAACCTTCAACAGCTACGTATAGAACTTTATCTTGCGAGATACTATAGTAGACCTTAGCCAACAAATAAGGCAGGTACAAGATAGACTCGTGATTCCACCAAACCATAAGGGTTTGCTTCATCAAATTTACCTGGTTGTCAAAAAAAACAAAAAAAAAACAGGGGGCCATCGTGTTTTTGAATAAACCCTAAAATTTGAGCTCGATTGATGACGTCTTCAAAATTTAGTGTAATTTGATTGAAATTCTGTTTATAAACTTGAATTACACTGTAAATACAATTATCTGTGTTATATAAATCATTGTTTTAGAGAGCGGTATATATTAGCAATTTTATTTCGGGATAGAAATTAATGGCCTATAGAGACAAGATACATCTATTTTGAGAATTTAACTGAATTTGACTCAATATTGGGCGAAAAGTTTTGAAAATCATCCGAGAACCATCTAAAACCATCCAAAATTCAAGTGGCAACAAAACCGTATCCTGAGAAACTTCGATCCAAGTAACTTCCAAGTTTGCACGAGAGTTTGGTACGCATCATCTTCCACGTAATGATGTTCAATGGCAACTTCCACAACCTACTGTGCGTTTAGAAAATAATCGCCGAAGTACACCTATATTTTGTTGCACACTTTCATTGAAAACAATTTAAATAAGGCATCTATAAATACTGATCCAAGTAAGTTGCGACTCCACATGGATATAGATATGAATATTCATTAAAAGCATTGCCGATACAGTATCAGCTTCCACGGGCTATTGTGCATTCGATAGGTTTGAACAACAAGTTGGTTGTCTTCTATTTATGCCTTGTATGAAGGTCAGTAAGCTCACTCGCTCTCGACGGATATGGATCCAAATGACCTCCCGTTGTAATAGCAGGTACTTTTAATGTTGGTCAACATAATTGCAAAAGGTTTAGCCGCCTGAGTTGCTTTGGAAATAGAAAAATAAAACCTCATAGGTGTTCAAATTTCAAACTATTCTG
Organism: Mucor racemosus; assembly: GCA_027405735.1. Lineage (NCBI taxonomy): Eukaryota > Fungi > Mucoromycota > Mucoromycetes > Mucorales > Mucoraceae > Mucor > Mucor racemosus. The sequence continues at coordinate 70,602 of JAPEHQ010000014.1, read as the reverse complement.
TATCACTTGTTTCAGATATTCCTCGAAATTTTTATAAAATCAAATAATGATTCAAAATTAAATTTTGAAGTTAGACTTAATGCACAGTGGCGAGCCTATGAATAACATACAATCTTGATCTCATTGATTGAAAATTATTTTTGAATGATCAAGGCACGGCTGTCAAAAAGAAGACTTTTTTCCTTAGATTAAATAGTTCCATTACTTTGAGGCTTCAAATCTTTGCAAAAGGGTAAGCTTTACTGACACTTTCTAATAATAGTAAAACTTGTTTTGAAACGCTCCATAACAGATATGATCGTATACATATTTTTTGAGCACTTTTATTTTTATGACAATTTTTTGACATTTTTTTTACATCCATGTCATCGACCTCGTTAAGCTCTCTCAGACCCAATATAGTTTTTTTTTTTTCAAAATACTGATATTTCGTGGAAATATCTTTCTCAAAAATCTGTACAAAAAGATACCTTCGTTTCTAGTTTCAATTTTTTCACTGTATACCATCATATTTGACATCTTAGATTAATTTCTTAAGCGGGGTAAAAGCAAATGTTTCACTTTTGAAGCCTTTATAATCACTCAGAAATCAACATGAATAGAAATAAGTCTTTTGTCAATATTCTGTAGCATATCAAGTATAGCCCTACATTTTATATTTCGTGATTATCTATTGAAATGGGGGCACGCTCCGATTTTGAATATCATCATATGAAATTGTATAATCCAATATGCACATGCAACTGAGCTTGAATCCAAAATGTGTTCAAATGGAAAAAAAAATCCAAAAAATCCAAAAAAAAACTTGTATGTTTAATTACTCACAAAAATGCATAGCAAGTTGGACTAGCGTATTAAATGTTTTAGGTTCAGTTTTTGATTCTGAATCGAACTGTGTAGATCTTAAAAATATTTTTCTCGTAAAATCTCTAGTAAATTTAGTGTCAAATTTTAACGGCTTTTGATCAAAAAGTATCCTTCATTCAAATACAACCCTAAAATATTTTATTTTTACATTATACGCAACAAAATTATCTACAAAATGAGTATTTATACGTAGCTGTAGACCTATTTTTCGTGGGGATATTATTTTTTTTTGATCATTTTTTTTGGTCGGCGAAAATTTACCCTTGTATATCCTCGTCCAAAATGAAACCTTTTTTATATCACCAAAAATCAATCATTCAATCTTAAGTTTCTCGACGAAAAATTAATATTTTTTGACGAGATAAAATTCGTTGGATAGATGCTAATAAGTACTATCCTATAGTTTTAGCTTTGCATACCTGTCATCCCTTCATAGACCTCTATAACAGAAAAAGAGCTCTCACAAAATTTATAAAAAAATAAATTTTTTTTACAGCCATCCAAAACCTAGATATCCTGGTAGAGAATGAAAAATAATCTAGGCTTTACTTAATAACCATCATTGTAATACCTTAGTATTTTCTCGACCTGTTTCATTTCGAATGCGGTTTCTCAATTTTAAGCTGGCCCTTTTTGCATCATTATTCAGATTAATGTTAGCTTGCGTGGTAGTTTATCAAGCTGTTATTACTATATTAATGAATGTTGTCGAAAACTGGCTACAAGGTGAAAAATGCAAAAGCCTCAAAACCTTGGCTGGAGCTTACCCATTTTGATAAAATTTGTAGTATGTCACCAAGACTAGCCATTACGGCCGACCTGTGCTGCGCAAGGTTATTTCGTTGTGGTGCCCAGCAGGTGGGCTGCACAATATTAACCTGAGCTGTTGTGCGGTTGTACCCACTGAATATGGCTAAAAGGATAACAAGGTGCACATTGTCGTATATTTTCAGGTTTGATGAATAATACTTTAAAAAGAATAAAATTAAAAAAGAATCAGTAATGAATCAGTTCTTCAACTGTATAATAAAAGCAATATATTGTTTATTTAGATATACAGTATAAGTATGGCCTATTATATTGATTTGACATTGAGATTCTGAGATGTAATTTAAGACAATATTGAACCGTTAGATCTGTTTGATAGTAATCGATGGATTGAAATGGACCAATTATAATTTAACCGTGCTTGCAAAGCTTGTGAGTTGTCTTGTTTCAATGCTGCGCTAAATGTGCTTGGATGTCGATTTGATAGCTACTTGATTGGTTAACTGCTGGGATGAAATAATGTGGTATCATAATTGAGGTCAAAGCGTTCTTGGTAATTACTGGATTAAACTTGGTACGCTAGGAGTTTCTTATATCCGATATCAAGACTTGCACTTCAATACATGTCGTAGTCAATAGATTGTAAGATGTATTGATACTGTAGAAGGTGATAACGTATAGTACTTTAATGCTACAAATCATTATCGTTAAATATGACTGAATATGAATGAATCAGAGAAAATAAAAATGGTAAAAAACGGATACCCAATGTGCATCGAGGTCAACGTTGATAAAAGGTGCATTTCTTATGTAGTAAAAATCACAACATTTCGTTAGATAGAAATTACAGGACCAAGAGGTTGTATTTGCCTCAGGATTTTTAAAAAGGATTTTAAAAGCATGCTTTATCAAACTTACTTAGATGTTAAATACTCACCATATGATATTAGTATCATCTTGTTTTTTATTTACTGACTGCTGTATTATTAAAAATCAAGCTTTTCATAGCTGCTTATTATAACAGTGACAATAGGATGTTTCTAATTTTAGATTGGCATTTATCAAGTAAGGCGGGCTGATGGTACGTTTGATACTTTTATAGATGGAATCAGTCAATTTGATTTATAAAATTTTAATGCAGATGCCGAGGAACCATTTGTAAGTACTTAAGTTGGTTCGGGTGAGGCATGGCAGTGAATAAATTGCCTTGGGACACAGAGGGCAAAAAGGAGGTAATAATAAGTTCCAGTGATGGCCATGTTTATGTTTATAATTTATAATATTGGAGAGGTAAGACTAAAACTCAATGTGAATTACCTTTAGCGCGGTAATTATAAAGTAAGGCTATATTATCATCAAATAAACTAACACGCAATATTAACATGTATAGATATTTACAGTAATTAGCTTGAACCAAGTGGGTACACCATCGTAAATTCTTGAAAAAGTTTACAAGTATAATAAAATCTCTTATTTTTAAGACTTATAAAGCTTATAAGCGGAATATTAATTTAGAAAATTATTTTTGTCCAGATCATCCATTTTGACATTTTTTAAATTTTATTTTTTGGTTTTGCAAATCTAGAGTGAATTATACTACCAATTATAAAAACAAAAAGTATACACATATACAGAATTTAGCGCTCTATTTGCTCAATAAAAAATAACAAACATTTTTATTGTAAAATATTACATGAAAATCCTTTAATCAAAAAACCGTTTTTGGGCCAAAAATGCTAATTTTTATTACTTAACATTTAATATTAAGCTTTTATAAAATGTGTATTAGTCATGGCTAGAATTTTCTCTCACAATGTCGTATATTTAAACGTTGATTTTGGTATCAAAAATTGATTTTTCTGTTTTTTGATCAAAATCATGAGTGTTGGTAAGGGTAAAATGAGCCCCGAAAATGTCCGCTACAAAAACTGAATTTTCAGATTGCACGTGGTTAAATATAAGAAAAGTTAAAAAAAAGTATCTTTTTATTTAAAATTTAGATATACTGTACCATAGTATAAACTATTTAGCTGTCCAATCTTGCTATGCTCAATTACAGCGTTGCTCTACAGGCTCGCTTTTGCAATTTTGTAGTGAATGTATGATATGACAAACGGTTTTTACGGTAGAAAAATGTATGTTTCTATGATGGCATATATTGCCTATTTTGTTTAATTTATGGATTGATGCATTGTAATGCTGCTTTTACATTCGCTGAAATGTGCAATTTAGCAGGTTTTTAATTGCGCTGAATAATGTAAAGCTTTTAAAATTCTTCTCTACGGGTGTTGTTTCTCTCTTTTTGTTTTCATATTTCAAGGATATTATTTACCGTTTGATAAGGCATATCAGACTATTATCAAGCTGGTATTATTTTCTTGTATCTGAATACGCATGCTAACATAAGGGACTAATGTTTTTAATATAGGTAGCAGTCGTTATATTAGAGGCTGATATTTTTATTTATAATTAACTGCATTCTAAGATCGAATAGCATTATTTACTACTGTATTGTTGGACATATTTCTTGATTACCTGATCAAATGGAAGGCAATGATATTTATATCTACGTAATAAAAAGCTAGGACTGGTTTCAAACCCACGAAATGTTGACAAACTAGCATTTATGTATCGTGTTAACTAACGCATTTTATAATGTAGGTGCAAATGGAAACTAAATTAGATGTAAAATAATAAAGTGTGATGTTTTTGTTTTTTTTTTGTTAGCCCATTAGAAAGGAAAGCAATTAAAGACTACAAGATGTAACTATTCACTTGACCATGATATCTTAAGCAACATGTAGCAACTTTATCAGCCAGTTATGTTATATATATTGTTTAAAGCAAGTATTGTTAATATTATAGCTTGTATCGCTGTTCATGCACAAATAAGTTTTAATGAATAATATTATGGTTTATTGCCGATAACAGATGTTGATATCAAGTAGAGCTTATAAAACAAGTGTGTAGAAACATTGCCAAATTTCGATACATAGAAGATATGATAGTTTAACATTTCACATCTTTGTTTTCCAGAAGAACAACAACAACAAAGGAGATGTTTACTTAAAGTTTAATTTGACTACATGCAGCCAGAAGCTTTCAAAATTAGCTTTTTTATTTCTTTTGCACATGTTTGATATGCAATTGATGATTTGATGTCTAAATATAATTCAGTGATGATCAGTTTCATTTACTAGATATATGGAATAGTGGAATGTTTCCATTTTTATATATGTTTGTATACTTGTTTAAGTTGAGTATATATGGTAAGTTGTAGATCTCTTGCCCTTTGTTTGGTTTTCGTTAAATGGGCACGTTTTTTTTTTATATAATCCAAGTTTTGGATAGATTTGTACAATGCATGGTATTCGTTACATCTGCGTCAAAGATGACATATTCACTCAATAGAGTTGTATAAATATTTGAACATGGGTAAAACGCGGTTGATTCAGGAACCGTTTTTTGTTGTATTTACAACAAAAAAATACAGACATAAATTGGATATGTCAATTATGGGAATAGTTTGTATAAATATGCTGTAAACGAACCAATTTATAATGAAAATTCCTTTAGTATAGCGTCTGGCAGCTCTATCTTTTCATATATTATATATATATATATATATAATATCTATGTAAACAACTATTGTATTCTTGCACTTTTGCCTGATAACGGTGGTACAAATCACATGTATTAACAATTATAGGAACGGCTATGTATAAATGTGGGCATATTTTTGCTGTTGTTGTAGTACCAACTACCACCCCCAATTATTTTTATCTTTTGTAGCACATTCGGCTCGCTTATTTCCATTGAAATTACACTAAAACTTATCAATATAATCTACTTTATCTGCATAGATAATCCGTATACAGAGGAAGAGCAGGAAACAAAGTAGCGAGATACACGTATTGAATGAAACCAGGAAACGATTCTCTTGCTGTTAAAATCAATGTTGAAAGCTCTATTCTCAATGGTTCCTGACAGCTGGGATTTGTTCAACTATTAAACGTGCTGATTTACTTGCTTTAGAAATTCATGTTAATTTATTATTTTTTTTTACTACTCCTGTATTTATTTTTCGAGTAAAAGAAAGATCATTCATTGTTCGCTTTAATCAAGCTCTTTTTCTTGTTCTCCTATTAAAATTATGACAACAATAAAAATAACTACTGAAACAAGTAAATTATGGGACATCTATAATAATTTGGAACAAGAACACGAGTTTTCAATAGATGACTATGAGGATGACCAAGATATAGAATACGATTGGCCAGAATATAAGATTCCTGATAGTGATATCGTGCTAAATGGTGAAGCATTGCGAGCTATTCATGAACAACAACAGCAACCAACACAGCCGCCACATATCAGGGGGGCACTATTAGCAGCAACTACAGAAACAATAAAAGCGTATAATGCGAATCATCTTATCGGATTAGACAATAATCCAAAAAATAGCGAGATCGACAGTATGCAGTCCAAAGGTTCTAGTATAATGAAAGCAAATTCAAATGACACTATAATCACTAGTACAACTACAACAACAACTACAACAATGATAACATATTCAGATAATACAATGACATTCTTATTGGTTCTTTGTATTATGATTTGGCTTGTATTTCAATTCAAGGTTTGTTATATATAAAACTGATATATAGAAATCTGGGCATTGAGGCTTACATGATACATTATTATTTATATATTTGTGTATAGAAACACCACTCATTATCAGCCGAAAAAAAAAAGCAACTCCCGGTAAGTTATATATTTTTTAGTGGCAATGTGTATATATATATTAAATAATAGAATTTTGACTCCTTAGTACTATAGTAACCAAAAATAAGCAATAATACTTTTCACAATAATATAATACTAATCATTTAGATCAAATGTATACATAATAACTAATAATAATAATAAACACGTCATATACACATATATATACTTGCAAACACTGTTTTTACAAGACACATTACATTACATACACTTTGTTACACACGACAAAAATACATGTATGCGCTTTTTTCCTCTCTCTCCTCCTCCCCGCTCCCCCTTGGCGTTTGAACCATCCAATTTTAGTAAGACATGTGAGCCGTAAAATAGTTATAACCTTTTAATGCAAAAAATATCAAGATGGGCCCTACTTTAATAATAAACATAAAAAAACTAGTTTTGTTTATATCTTTTTTTCTCTCTCTTTCTTCTACTCAACTAACAAAATGTTACACATTCAAAATCATCATCATCAACATCCCGAAGTAACCATGTTGAAAAATGATAAAATACTTTCAGACATAAAAATTGATCCAACTACTATTATTAATCCCAAATCTAATGCCACTCCAAACTTACCATTGGATTCAAAATCAAATCCTAATACAAACTGCATAGACGTTAAAAAGAAAATTGAAAAGCAAACCTTTCGTCGTTCATCGAGCCCACTTTCGATTAACCAACCAAATGTGTCAAATGCATCATTACCATTATCACCACCATCTACTCCATTGCCCTTTGCTTCTGCACGCAATCATTCATTTTCATCTAGTAGTATCCAATCTGCAACGAGTGATCAATTACTAGATCATTCACATTTGAAACCTGGTCAAAATGCTAGTTTATTGTCTTATAGTAAAACTATCAACATGTATAGAGAAAATGCCAAAAAAACTAATAATATGGAAATACAATGTGATTTTGCTATTTTCTTGGTTGAAGCAGCTAAAAGATTGCAACAAAAAGATAATGAACAAATTGACCAACAACAGCAACAGCAACAACAACATGCTTATTTGATTGAAGCAGAAAAGCTATTAAAACAGGTTGCTATGCGAGGACATAGTGAATCTCAATACTATCTTGCTAATATGTATGCGGCCGGCCTATTGAATAAAACTGGAAAACCTGATTTTGACAAATCTTTTCCTCTTTTTGTGCAATCAGCTAAACATCATCATCCTGATGCAGCTTATAGGTATATATATATATATTTATAATATAAAAGGAGAGGATGGAGGTTGGGGGTGAAGATTATATAATATATGAAATCAAAGGGGATGAGCAGAGGGGCTGGAGGAGGTCATTTATGCACTCAAAAAATGCCAAGGGATGGGGAGAAAGAGAGAGAAAGAGAGAGAGAGAGAGAGAGAGGATCAACCAAAGCTGCTAGATAATGCAGTATAATAATATAGACATTTCATTTCTTTTTTTCAATTTACATGTTTATTTACTCTATTAATTATTCTTAGAACTGCAAAATGTTATGAAGATGGTCTAGGCACAACAAAAAATAAAGGCAAAGCAGTTCAATACTACCGGTAAAAATATTACATAAAAAAACAACAACATGAAACTCATAATAATAAAATTATATATAGAAAAGCGGCAACTTTAAATCATCCAGGAGCAATGTATCGTCTCGGATTAGCAGAAATGAAAGGAGAACTCAATCTTTCAAGGAATGTTCGAGATGGTCATAAATGGCTTAAAAGATCAGCAGAAGCAGCTACAACACAATATCCTCACGCATTACATGAACTTGCTCTTTTGCACGAAAAAGGCGTTGAATCTGTCATTTTTGTTGATCTCAAATATGCCATCAGTCTATATCACGAAGCTGCTGTTTTAGGTTATGCACCTTCTGCGCATCGTCTCGGTGAATGTTACGAATTTGGTAAACTCGAATGTACTACAGATGCTGGTTTATCTATACAGTATTATAGCATTGCTGCAGAACAACAACATCCCGAATCTTGCTTTGCTTTAACTGCTTGGTATTTGGTGGGTGTACCACAAATATTACCTCCCTCTGATGAACAAGCGTATGCATGGGCAATGTGTGCTGCTCAATATGGTTTACCAAGAGCTGAGTATGCTGTTGGTTATTTCTCTGAAATGGGAATTGGTACTAACAAAGATGAAAATACTGCAATGGAATGGTATCGCAAAGCTGCCGAGCATGGAGAAAAGAGAGCTTTACAAAGATTACAGCCTGCAATTACTGTTAGTATACCTAAACAAAAGAATTCGAATAAGCCATTACCATCCGTAAACATGCCAACGCCAGTAGCTAAAAGATTGAGTTTTATGAATTCTTCATCTACTTCGACTATTGCTACAACTAGTGATAATAATATCGAGAATAGCAATAGAAAAAGCTTTTTGTTTTTCTGGAGGAGATCATCTCAAAAATAACCTCCTTTCTTCTTCTTCTTCTTAATCAGCATAGATATCCCATTTATACATATATATATTACATAAAAAATTCCCTTCTTATTTACCACACAATGTAACTTTAATAATTTACAATAGTTTGAGTTTATTAATTAATAAAATGATTATGGTTTGCAATTTATAAACTATTTGAGTGTTGCTTTTTTTTTTTTTTTTTTTTTTTTGCATGAGGGGATATTTTAAGGTATTATTTTTAGTATTATTGATGTTGATGTTGATGTTGTTGATGTTGTTGTTGTTGTTGTTGTTGTTGTTGTTGTTGTTGTTGTTGTTGTTGTTGCAGTTGTTGTTGTTGTTGCTGTAATACCTGCTGTTGTTGTGCTGCTGTAAATTGACTTTGTTGTTGTGGTGACAAATAAAATTGTAACAAGTATTTAGTACTTTGAACTTCTAATTGTAAATTTGCATTTTGAGCTTCGATTTCTTGCAACTTTTTCTTGACAGATTGATAATCGATTTCTTTATACATTAATTTTTCTTCAATCTTCTTCCTACCCAATGCTTGTTTTGTCGCTTGTTTATTGAATTCTTCTCTTTGTGCATCTAATTTAATTTTTAAATCGTTTGCTTGTTGTTCTGAATTATTCTTTGTTAAATCAAGAATCTTTGCCTGTAATTCAGCCTTTTCATCTTTCAAATTTAATACAGTTTTATGTTCAGCCTTGTACATTTCTTCTAAAATCGTGTAGTGATCGTAAACTGAGAGTATTTTTCGACTGTATTCTGAAACTTCATTTGCCTTGACCCGTTCTCGTTCTTTACATCCTTTCAAGAGATTAAGCATATGTTGTAGCATCTCTTTTACTGATTTTGGTGCGTGTAATTTGTCCATTTGCTTTCTCAAAGCTTCTAGATACTGTTCCTCTGGAAGATCTGCTCCTTTAAATTTTAGTATCAATCTCACAGTAAATAAAATTCTCAATTGTTTTTACTTGTTATTGAGTCAAATTCACTATGCCAGTCTGGTAACGCTGATGAAGATGAGGTCATATTATTATTATCCGTTTTTTGTTAATAAAGAAAGAGAAAACACAAAAAAATTGATGTTTTAAGTGATGCCTTGAGCTTGAACGAAACATCCTCCCAAATGTCTAGTCATGGATAACCGCGTCTTTTCATTTGTTAATGAGCCACAAAGGGATCATCATTGAATTTATCATTTTGTAAGCTTATACCTCATTATGATGTGGTGGATTCACAATAACTTGAATCAGTTTCCTTGGGATGTTGATAGCAATATATCATAATCATTGGTGGCTCATTGAGAAATAAATATTACTGCAATAAACTACATAATTGAGTGGACGCTAATATGGTTTGAAAAAGTGTCAATAAAGGTAGATAGAAATCCTTTAAAGATCATTGATGTGTTAAATTTCCATTCAGTTTCAGTTGTTTGATTGATATTTTATTATGCCCTGGAAAAGTTGTTTTGGCAGTTTTGAAATTTAAGCAATTCATTAAAAGTGTATTATTTCTAAGATTCACAGCTTCGAAGAGCGAGAAATACCCAGAGAAATACTATGATTCTGACATAAGATTTGGTTTTGAGCCCAATAACTTAAATGTGATATATAGACTCTTCTTAAGACTATAATCAATGAATAACTATAAATTTTAATGAAAGCAAAAACCAACTATTGTTTTTATTAGCAACACTAATAATAATAATTGAATATATAAAGACTTTATCAAGATAATGTTGCTTAAAAATGAGATAAATAATATAAATAAAATAAAAATAAAAGAAGTATTATATTGTTTTTGTAGGTTTTCTGATTTCTATGCTGTTTTTAGAATAGATGTTCATTTCTAATCCACGTTTCAAATGATAGCTCGACTCGAGACATTTATAACGCGTCTCTTTCAAAGCATAGTGTGATATTCTGCAAAGTGAATTGATATTATAGGTGGTATATTAGTGCTTGCTTGATAGAAAATTCGTAATATAATATAATTACCTATTCAATTATTCATCATTAAACAAACAGAGCGCAACCTTTCACCTTTTGAGTGAAGACAGCTACAGTCTTCAAACAAAAAGCTCTCACCCGAAGATGGTATTGAGAATCATGAAAACAAAGAGTTCCCATGGTAGCAATTGTCAATAACACTAAAGAGTTCCATCTTCCCAAAAGAATGCTAGTATTCTTTTGCAAACCTAAAGAGGATTAAGCGAGTGTTCTGCTCTGAATACTTTGCCTTGATGATAAAAAAAATGGGAAAGAACATAACGAGGAAGAGACACCAAATAGACAAACAGGTGACGCAATTACCCCACCTCGATTTACTTATAGATGCATTTTACAAATGACCAATGGACCCAAAGCTCCAGCATGGAAACATCCCCACATCATTAGTGAACATCTTCCGAACTTTAATGTTTGTACCTTATGTCTATCCTGTAATGCTTCTCCAGGCATTCGGATGACATTCATACCTGGTGCACCCTTTCCAAGTCGAAACATTGATTCATCCGACCAAAATACATTCTCCCACTGTTCAGGTGTCCAATTGAGCCTTTTGGTACACCATTCAAGCCTTTTTTTAATTTGAGGAGGTGACAAGGCAGACACTTTAGTAATTACATACTGTTGGAAACCCATTTCTTTGGCATACTTCTTGAAAGTATCCAAACAAATGTCCATATTTGCAGCCCTCATTGACTTTCAGTAATCCTTGAACGTATCCATTGGTGTACGACGAATTGATGTTCGCATACGATTTTTTTGGGTGGTTGTTACCTTTGGGGGTCTTCCAGGTCTCTCTGCTGGTAAGGGTCTACCTGTTTCCTTATACCTATTGATGGTACACATGTCATATAATCCAAAACAAGATGACACTAGACAGATACAAGGTATTATCTTCGTCCCAATGGCAGGTAGTCGAGTGTAGATCTGCATCCGTTCCCACTTCTTTCTCTGAAATTGTTCAATATGCAGGAGTATTTGAGCTATTTGCGTTTCTTTTAGTAAGTATTTGGAGAATCTTTGTTATTGCTATTGCTATTACTAACTCGATTTCTTTTTTAGCTGGATATAGCTAAACAGGAGGCCATTTTTCATCAATTGGAATTGGAATCATTGGGTTTAGTTAAAGTATCATCAGATGAAACCGTTGCTCATCATTTAATGTAAATCCAACATATACCTCAGAAACCTCCAACAATGCGTATGCTTCTCATCATGATCAGACTCAAACAAAAATAATACATACACACAACAAGCCTCATGCAAACAAGCGTTTACAAAATCCATATATATATTCACCTCAAACACAAATATATAAATTTCTTCATATACAATAAATAGTTTATTTGCATTTATAGTTAACTATTAAACTTCTTTTCTTTTGATTCTGAAACGTTTTATATCAGTTTCTGCTTGGGGAAGATCTCGTAATCCACATCAAAGCCCTATTTGGGTATCTATTAGTAGTGATCTATTGTATGTGATGACAATATATTCTACACAGATGTCACAAGTGGATAATTTTGATCCATAATAGATCTGCTTCTTCACTTGCTACCCTTTTGAGTTTACATCATGAAAACACTATATAATTGTGATGTATAATAAGCCTCTAAAAAGCTAGTGTGATCACTAAAGATGTAGTATTTATCAATCAAAAATCATGTATGATTTCTTTACAAGTACACCATAAGACAAATTATACAACTGGCAGTTCGAGCAAGTTTACTAACAAAATGTAATACACTCAAAAATAGGCTACAGAATCACTCAAAACAACTTTTCATTTAGGTCAAAGTGAAATTTAAAATTGACCTAAATTAACCAATATTTCTCAGCTTCACTGTACATTCAAAATATCAAGGTGTTCTCATGAACATTTGACTGTAAGCAACTAGTTCTAATCAGATCTACATGCACCCATATTTGAAATGCGCTTTTAAAACAGTTTCAACAGGTGAAATTCTCCATTTAGTGTTCTGTTTATTATATTATGGAATCTGAATTAATATCAACACTCGACAATTTGTACGTACAAATGTATATATTATATAAATAATCAGCAACTGATCGTACTATTTAGAGCCAACAAGGAAGGCGTCAAGGGCGTGTTGGTTGCAGACGAAAAAGGTCTCTGTCTAGGAGGTAATAAAGATGATGTATTTAGTTTTTAAACAAACTATTTAGCTGCGTATTTTTTTAGTTCGAGGTATTGCTAAACCAGATTCAGCAGCATTTATTACATCTATCGCAAACACAGCTCGTAATCTCGATAATACTCAAGAAGACAAGATTGAATGTCCAACTATTAATATTGAATTTGAAAACAAGTAAGCACCAGAACCTATAGAGTTTATAAAATTCTAATTTTCTATGTATACAAATCGTAGTCAAGTCGTAATTCGCAACGAGGGAACTTTTACTTTAGCTATTTTCATGTAAAAATCACATTTATATACCCCTCTATAAAATTCAAGAAATAAAATTACTATAATACATTTTTATTTTATTAAATCAAACAAAAAAAAAGGGGGGAGGGGAGGATTGGGTCTAATATAACATTTCATTTTCTCTCTATTTTCTCTCTCTCTCTTTCTCTCTGTAATACTATACAGAATGATAGAATTATTGAGAATCGGCAACAACACCAACCTGAGCAGGACGAAGAACACGACCCTTGAGGGTATAACCCATCTTTTGTACAGCAAAAATGGTACCAGCTTCCTTATCGGGCATGGGAGCCTGGAAAAGAGCTTGATGTCTATTAGGATCAAATGCCTCACCTTCAGGGTTTTCACGCTCAACGCCATGACGCTTCAATGCCTTGATTAATTCAGATTCTGTCATGGAAACACCAGTATACAAGTTTGTTAATTGATCAACGACCTTTTCAGCATCCTTGGCGATTTCAGATTGAAGACTAGTGCTCTTTTCACGCAATTCGCTGGGGACAGCTGTTAATGCCATGTTCAAAATATCAACAGTATCTAAAAGATCCTTTGCAAACTTTTGAATGGCAAACTCCTTGGTGGTTTCGATTTCTTTACGACTACGCTCGCGAACATTTTCTTGATCAGCAAGACAACGAAGGTAAGCATCCTAAGAAACATGTTAGGTTTCTTTTTTCCAGAATTCTAACTTTTTTCCCACAATATCAAAATATATTTACCTTGAGTTCAGAAATTTGTTTATCCTTTTCAGCCAACATCTTCTTGACATCTTCGGTAATCTCGGCTTTAGGAGCCTCAGTACCAGCAGCAGCAGCAGCAGCCTCTTCTCCCTCCTTGGGAGTATCCTTACCATTTTCAGTAGCATAAGTACGACGCATAACAGGAAGAGCAGTAGCAACTCTTAAGGAAGCAGTAGTAGTACGTCTAACTGACATGGCAGCAGCATTACGAAGTGCAGGAACAGAAAACATTTTGTTATTGTAAATTTATATAAAAGTAAAGAAGAAAGAAATTATATAATTCTTGATTTTTTTCTATTCTTTTTTGACAGAAACAGGGCTCCTTGAGGGCGGGAGAGCTTATTTTAGGAGCCTTGAACTGAACTGATGTGACTATAATTGCGATATTGAAAGCGCGCGGTTCTCCATGTTTCCATGAGAACGAAATGATGAGTCAAGTATGAATTAACAAATCAAGTCATTTTTAATACTATAAGAGGCATCACAAAGTTTACATGCTCAAAACTCCATAAGTTTGATTATTAAAAAAAATATTGAATTAACATTCATTGTCATTATTTGATATTGGTTGCTCGAGATGATAATACATGAAAAATTTCAAATGCTGTTCTCAATTGAAATTTTCGAAAGCAAAATGCTCATTTGAAACGCAGCGTGCCATTTACCATTGTGCATAATGCAATTTATGAATCAAAATTCACCTTGTTTCTATTATTAGTTAAACATTTCTTTTCAAAGACTTTTAAGCAATTTTTATTAGTGGTATATAGTAGCACATCAGTGCGTTATTTTTCCTGCAGAGGATTTACCAGATTGCGTTGAACAATTTCGCCTTGAAAAAAGTTGCACTTCATAAGTTAAAATGGGTTTTGAAGTATAAATTTTTCGTGGGTATATACGGTTGAAAATAATTCAAAATTTCCATTCTTCAAAATCAGAGCGAGTCTTCTTTTCTATAACTAAGCCCCTACTGAGCAGTTTTTAGGGTATATATACTTTACATGCTAAAAAATGAATATGAATTGGTCGCATTATGCTATCTGTTCCTGAATTCATGTTATATCTCATGAAAGGCTCAAAAACACGTAAAATTCACTGCTTTTTCCTTGAAAACTGGGTTTCACTTTTCATCCCTGCTATACTTTTTTTTTCACTAAATAACACCAAGAAAAAATTATATGCCAATGTACCTGAGATGTTTCGCTTTAATCCAAAAACAAGTATCCGAAAATATCTTACTTTTTGCAGTTGGTATTAATTTTTCAGTGCTAATGTTTCAGATTTTTTACGCGTACTTCACTGCTAATGGATCGAAAACTTTGAGGCTTCATATCTCCAGAAAAAATTAAGCTATACTAACACTTTTTAATAATAAAACTTACTTGTTTTGAAGCGCTCTATAACATATTTTAATATAAAAAAATTCTGAGTACTTTTATTTTTTTTTCTTTTTTTTTGACACTTCTATAGTAGGTTTCAAAATATTGGTTAAATTGAGCAACATTTCTTTTACATTAATATTATTAAGCTTGTTGAGCTCTCTCAGAACCAATTTAGAGTTTTTCAAAATATTGATTTTTCGTGGAGATATCCCCAAAAATGTGTATAAAAAGGTACCTCCATTTCTGGCGTCCATTTTCCCCTTGTATACCCTCATCCCAAATTCTGAAACTGAAAAAAAATTGGACAAAAATCTTGTTTTCTCTACGAAAAATGTAGCTAAAAAATTAAATAATAGCTCGATCTATAGATAATTTTTTTGCGCATCATTGCCGTCTATTATATTTTGAATATGCTTATGAAAAGTGTTCTGTATCTTCAAAAAACCTCCAAAATTTCAATTGCATTTTGCGCAAAATTTTATGTGAAACATGTTTTTAAATTTTATATAGATGGATGCAGGATTTAAAACTGTATAAAAACCGTTTAAGACGCTAGATTTACTTACTTTGCAGTTCATGAGCATTTAAACAATTTTGTTTTTTGAATCATTTTTCGTCCATTTTTTAAAATAAATTTTGGAAGCCCGTTATAATAGGTTTCAAGCTGTGATAAAAACTATTATTTTAATTATCTCGACAAAAAATCAATATTTTTTGCTAAAACAAAAAATGCAGAATAGCAATCAATTAAACCTATCTTGTGAATACAGAAATTAAGCCCTGGATGATGAGTTTTAAGTTTTACAAAATAATAAACTAATATTTACAATTACAGACAACAAGAAAAAAAGACTCTATTCTTGTGAATATTGATCCAATTAATCTCAAATTATACAGGATGGTAGATTTAAATATATTCTGCATAAAAATTTATATTTCTACTGATGTATCATTCTTAAACTGGATAATCATGTTAAATCCAAAAAAGTAAACAATAACAGATTCGGAACCGGAAGTTACTTAATTGAATATTAACTATACCATGCTCCTAAACGCATCATGGTATAGAGGCATGGTACAAAAACATAATATGCCAGTGCGATAATCCAATATGATATACCAACATGACATATTACTATTAAATAACATCTAAACTACCTTATCACATCATTAATTCCCCCAAATCAAATAGTATATAAACCCTATTAATTTCATTCCAATAAACGATGATATCTCTTTATTTGATTAAATTTCTAGTTTTTATTTAACCTAAACATATTTTGATAAATCGTTTACTTTCCCAAGTCACTGTGAATTGAGAAAACCATTAGCAAAACATGATACTTCTGCCCAATAAAACTACCTGTTGTGTCCTATATTTTCATGTTTGATAAATAATACTTGAAAAAAGAATATAATTAAAAGAGAATGAGTAGTGAATCAGTTCTTCGGCGGTATAATAACAACAAGATAATAATATCGCTTATTGATATATTAAAAGTATGGCCTTTTACTGTATATTGATTTGATATTGAGATCCTGAGATGTAATTTAAGGCACTATTGAACCATTAGATCTGTTTGATAGTAATCTATGAATTGAAATAGATCAATCATAATTTAACCGTGCTTTCAGAGCTTATTATGAGTTGTCTTATTTCAATGTTGCGCTAAATATGCTTGGATGTTGATTTGATAGCTATTTGATTAACTAACCACTATTGGGATGAAATAATATGGTGTCATAATTGAGGTCCAAACGTTCTTTTTAATTGCTGCTGCATATACTTAGCACGCTAAGAGTTCCTTATTTATAATATCCGATATCAAGACTTTGCGGTTCAATGCATGTCGTAGTTAATATTTTGTAAGATGTATTGATACTGCAGAAGGTGATAAAGTATGGTACTTGGTGGCATATAACATGCATGATAATAAATAATAAATTGACAAAAGCTAGATACCTTTGGGCATTATTCTTAAGCTTTTACATATAAAGTGTTTCTTGAGTGAAAAGTGGTATGCCTTTAATAGTATTGTTTATGCATTAATAGTTACCCTGAAGTCCATTATTAAGGATAAATTAAATTTGGTGACAAACCGATTTCTAGCTGATGATGACTGAAGCAGGAACTGATAGAAATCCAAATATGATTAATAATGTTATTCGCTGAGCGTTTTTTAAGTCTCTCTGAAAACTGACTAAAGATATTCCATTATTATGTATGCCTTTATGTTACAATTAGTAATACTCTATTTGTTACTTACTGTATGAAAACCAAAATCGAAATGTACAGACAGTAGTAGGCCTACAAAACAGTTTGCATTATTACATTATTGCATGCAGAATGTCTCCCTCTTGTGCTTATGAAATAAGATATTCATAAAGAAAATGGGCTTCCGAAATATCACTAAAAATACTCGAGTAGAGAAAAGTAGATCTCGTCCGATCTCCACAAGAAAACAATATCTGCTAATACAGTTAGTATATATTAGGATTTCACAAACAACGCATCGTATTACGGTTAACCGAGTTTGACTGCTTTAACGGGCCGTTTTTTATGCAAACTCGAATGAGGGTATTCGAGTTTCTTCTTTTCTTTTTTTGTTAGCTAAGCTCGAAAACAGGATTGAAAAAATACTTCAAGTTGTGAAACTGCCAAATATGCTATTATCAATTCATAATCTCATATTAACTTGACAATGTTGCTATTAACAGCCTCCTTAAGGCAAACCAATACTTGCTCCCACCCCGTTTTTTATCTGGGTTACAAAAGAACGGGCCGTTTTCCAACTCGAATCGAATGGCCGTTTCCGTTAAAACTCGATTCAAACTCGAATCGAAGCCCATTCCTAGTATATATAATAAAAATTGATTTTTATATTTTTTTCTATGTAGAAGCTAAACAATCACACTCTATGACATTTGTGTAATTATTTTTCTTACTAATCAATCAATAAAAAAATTACAATTTATTTTGTTTGTTTTGTCCTTCAGAACCTATTTTGACTTGCTGTAGTAAACGAAGAAACTACGCTCGATAAGTTAAAATGGATTTTGATATTAAATTTGAATTCATAAAAAAAAATTCATAGTTTCAATCTTCAAAACCAGAGCGTGCCTTCTTTTCTATAACTAAACCTCATAATAAACATTTTTTAGTATATACCTCAGAGACCACAAAATAGATACACATTAGCCACATTATGCTAGCTATTCCTGAATTCATGTTATATCTCATGAAAGGCTCAAAAACACGTAAAATTCACTGCTTTTTCCTTGAAAACTGGGTGTCACTTTTTATCCCTGCTCTACTTTTTTTTTCACTAAATAACACCAAGAAAAACTTATATGCCAATGTACCTGAGATGTTCAGCTTTAATCCAAAAACAAGTATCCGGAAATATCCTACTTTTTGCAGTTGGTATTAATTTTTCAGTGCTAATGTTTAAGGTTTTTTACGCGTATTTTACTGCTAAAGGATTCAAAATTTTGAGGCTTCATATCTCTAGAAATAATTAAGCTATACTAACACTTTTTAATAATAAAACTTACTTGTTTTAAAGCGCTCTAAAACATATTTAAGTATAAAAAAATTTGAGCACTTTTATTTTTTTTGCATTTTTTTGACATTTTTGCAGCAGATTTCAAAATATTGGTTAACTCGAGCAGCGCTTTTTTTACATTCATGTCATTGAGCTCGTTGAGCACTCTTGGATCCAATTTAGGATTTTTTTAAAATATGGATTTTTCGTGGAGATATCCTCAAAAATGTGTACAAAAAGATACCTTCGTTCCTGGCTTCAATTTTCCCCTTGTGTACCCTCATCCCAAATTCTGAATTTCAAAAAAATTGGACAAAAATATTGTTTTCTCTACGAAAAATGCAGCTAAAAGGTTAAATAATAGCTCGATCAATAGGTAATTTGGCTGTGCATTATCTCCATTATTCAAATTTAAAATATGCGTATGAAAAGTGATGTGTATCTTCCAAAAACCTCCAAAATTTCAATCGCATTTTGCGCAAATTTTAATGTAAAACGTCTGTTTGGATTTTGTTTAGATGGATGCAGAATCCAAAACTGCACAAAAATTATTTAATATACTAGGTCGACTTACTTTGCAGTTCATGAGCTATTAAACGAGTTTGTTTTTTTGAATCATTTTTCGTTCATTTCAACAAAAACAAATTGGAACTCAGTTAGCATAGAATGTATACTGTAAGCTGTAATGTGAACTATTATTTTGATTATCTCGACGAAAAACCAATATTTTTCACTAAAACAAGAAGTACAGAGTAGCGTAGGCTTGGGTCTTTCTTGTGAATACAAAAAATCAATATCTTAGTTTAGGTGTTCGATTTTAATAATCAATTTTAGGTCAACCTTGTCAATTTTGGTCAATGTTTGGCCAGTGCACTTATATTTTGGTACTAACACTTCTATTTTCAAGAGATATCGGTGGCCTATATAAGAAAGGTACATCGTTTTAGAAGATTTTACATAATTCGACTCAATATTGGGCGAATATATTCGCAACCCATTTGAAACCTACTTTTTACAATCGTGAAAAATCGACGACAAAACCTTATCTCAGAAAATTTCAATCATAATAACTTCCAAATTGACATGATATTAGGGACACATCTTTGATACGCTGATCTCAAAGGGCAACGCCCACAACCTACTGTGTGTCGGGAGAATCATTGCCAAAATGCACTTATAGCTTACTGCGCAATTTTATTGGAAACAATTAAAAATAAGATCTCTATGAACATTGATCCAAGTAGTTTACCCTTCTTTATGGATATAGGTATGAATAGATACTACAGGTATTTCAGATACCAGCTTTTATGGGTCATTGTACCTTTGGTGAGTTTGAACAGCAAGTTGGTTACCTGCTATTTACACCCGCTAAGGTCAGTAAGCTCACCAGTTTTCGATGAACAATATGGATCCAAATGTCCTCCCATTGCAATAGCAGGTACTTCTAGTGTGGATCCACAGAATTGCCTCCCTGAGTTGCTGTGAAGATGGAGAAATGAAAACGCATACTTGTGTAAACTACTTTGTAAGGATTGTTTCAGATATTCTTTGGAATTTTTTATAAAATCAAATAATGGTTCAAAATTGAATTTTGAAACTGCATTTAATGCACAGTAGATGTACAAAAAAAATAACTTGATTTCATTAGCCAACAGCTGTTTTTGGAGGAGGTTAGTACAAGTTTCAAGAAAAAATCTCTCTTTTTCTGCTTGGAAAAAATAAAGCCGCTGGAAAAATGCTCGTATATAGTCAATGAATATTGATCCAAATGGTTGAAAGCTTTAAAATATATACTACAGCTGCAACAGTATCCAGAATTGTAAATTCTAGCGCTCATTGATTTGCTCGTTAATTCGTAGGTACGTAGGTATAGAACGCCCACTTTTTCAGAGGCGTGGGTTGTCGCTCAGCAAACTATTTCAAACTGAGAATAACTTTAGCTTGGCACTAAATCAATTGCTTTTAGCATATACGGCAATGACAACTATCGACAGTGATAAGTAAATGTTTCTAGATGGGCTAATAAGAATGCAAGAGGCTTCAAAACGCTTTTAAGATTAGTAAAAGTTTACTTTATATTTTATACATATAATCTAGTTTAATCTGGTTCCAATAATCTCCAAAATTGGTAGAGAAATCGATGGTTGAAAACAGTGAGCATTTGCAGATTTTAACTTTAACAGATGTGATCAAGCGAGAGTAATTCAAAACAAATAATGCGAAGTAAGGACAGTATAATATCCAAAACTACTAACTAATATTTTCAATTTATCAAATTGTATGATTTCTATTTTGTGGAAGCTGGCTACAAGGTTAACAGGATGAACCTTTATACAATAATATCGTATTTAATAGTCTTTGTGTAGCACTACAGCTATATACAGGACATACGATATATGTATAACTCAAAAATATATACGTTCCAGTACTTTTTTTTATTATAAAAAAACAGAATAAGTATGTATTCATACCGTATTATATATGAAAATCTGTAACTGTAAAATTTAAATTTATAGTTTTAGGATAGGTGAAGCAGTAATTTTAAATATTGTACATATGAATCAAGCGCTGAAGGTACTTGAGCATGCACTTAATTTAACGATGTTTAAGAATAGTAGCGAAAATACCTCTATGTGATACGAAAGGATATTCTTTCTTGACATCACCCTTCCGCTACTAATAAAATCTGTAATAATGCAAATAGACCTGATGTCATTTATAGAATAATTATACTCGTTTTTCATTTGAATTCACATGGGAAAAATTTATACTGTACCTTGTATGACGGTGTCTCATTTTACGCGGGCAACAGCGTTTCATCAATTAATTTTCCACAGATAAAGTTATTTTCAGATACTCAATCCTATCCTTGAATTATGCCAATGTTATGCTTGCTACATTAATATATACCGTATATCGACAAAATATGTTAATGCTTTTAAACTCCCGCTTCAATCTAGTGAACGCCGTATTTATCTGCAACATGATCTTATGATTCAGATAGTAACAAAGACTCTTAAATTCCACCTTTAGTAGCCGTATATCCTGCTTGTACGCATATTTATGTCGCTTAAATCGGCGAACAAATAGTGACTATATGTTTGAGTGTAGCAGAAGAATAAGAATTCATCTAGATATTCTATTTTATTATCTCGGTTGCTTGCGTTTTTCTTTTGGTTCTCTATTGCTTAATCATGTTTAAACCGATACAACGAGTAAAGAGTTATCTGAAAACATTAGGAAAATTCATTGGCCCTGGCTTCATGATAGCCGTTGGATAGTATGTATATAAAACACATTTTGCACTGAATTTGAAGATCTTACATGTTTATGATAGCCTAGATCCAGGAAATTGGGCCACTGATATGGAAGGTGGATCATCGTATGGCTACAGACTTTTATTCATCATCTTAATGTCCAACTTGATTGCGGTGTTTTTACAAAATTTAACTATTCGACTTGGAACAATCGCAGGCCTTGATTTGGCATCAGCATCTAGAAAATACTTTCCTCGCTGGCTCAATTTATTTTTGTATGTTTTAGCAGAATGTGCAATTATTGCAACTGATATCGCAGAAGTTATTGGTTCTGCTATTGCACTAAATTTATTATTTCCAAAATTACCATTGCCAGCAGGTGTTGCTATTACTGCTGTAGATGTATTCATTATTTTGATGTTCTACACGGAAGAAGCGGATGATCCCGATAGTGCTTCATCTGATTCTGCTTCTGTCAGAATGGTTCGCTTCTTTGAAATGTTTGTCATGATGTTGGTTGCTGCTGTTGGTATCTGCTTTATTATTGAATTAGCTTATTCAGATATTGTAGCTGTAGATGTTTTCAAAGGTTTTTTACCTACAAAAGAAATCTTTACTGACCCAGAAATCTTATATGTCGCTATCGGTATCATTGGTGCTACTGTGATGCCTCATAATCTCTACCTTCATAGTTTCATTGTTCAAGCTCGTTGTCGTGAATGGCGTACTCAACGACCCAAGGTAGTCAAGAATGGTGAAACCTGGCTTGTCAAAAGCGACCCCTTGAGAAATAAGGATAACACTAAAGAACCTATTTTGGAATCCGTTGATCATGTTGGGTCTATCAATGTAGCAGCTGAAAAGGAATTGCCTCCTTCGCATACAGCTGTCAGTTTAGAAACCGATAATGGATCATGTAAATCTCGTACCGGGATTGATTTTGAAACCCTTAAAACTTATTTAGACACCTCTTTGAAACGTAATTTACATTATGGATTTGTTGATTTAATCGTCGCTCTTACTTTTGCATTCTTTGTCAATTGTGCTATTCTTATTGTTGCTGCTGCTAACTTTTATTATGGTCCTGACAATCAACAACAACAAGTTCAAGATTTATTCAGTGCTCATGCTCTTTTGATGCAATATTTGGGCCCTCCAGCTGCTGTTACTTTTGCATTAGCTTTATTATGTGCTGGTCAATCTAGTACATTAACTGCTACATTAGCAGGCCAAGGTAAAATTTATATATAATGATTAGCTTTATATACATTTGAACTAAATTATATTCTAGTTGTAATGAGTGGTTTCCTTGGTATGACTACTCGTCCTTGGATTCGTCGTGTTGTTACTAGATTAATCGCAATCATCCCTGCCATGGTAGCTGCTTGTGTTGCAGGTCGTGAAGGTCTTAGTAGTATGCTTGTTGGTAGTCAAGTTGCATTAAGTATTCAATTGCCTTTTGCAGTCGTTCCTCTTGTATATTTTACTGCTAAAAAGCAGGCAATGAAGTTGGAGCTAGTTGTACAAGCTAAAAATATGGATCCTGACCCAGTTACAGTAATTGAACAAGAAAAAATGTCTTTGGTTGATCGTACTATTGCTCGTTTTCGTTTCTCATCCTCAAAGTCGGACTGGTTCCGCTTCCCTCAATTCAGTAAAATGAATATAGACACATTAAAAAGCTATTGTCTCAAGCCAGATTCCTCCGCAACTGCACAGCAGGAGACTCCTGGCTCTCAAAGCACATCAGTAGCAGCTACACCTGCTGTTGTTGTAGAAGAAATGGATTCCTGGCCTGAACCATTAACTTATGTTAATGGTTTGATTGTCAATATAGCTGCTGTTCTCATTTCTTTACTATTAATTGGTCTTAATGGATATTTAGTTGTATCTTTATTCATGTCAATTTAATCATACCCAATAAATCATGTAAATCATTACTTCATATCCTTTTATTTGATAAAAAAAAAAGTGGCCCCGAAATTTGATTTTACAGAGATGCTTTAATCAAATAACACTCTAGCATGTATAATTGAAGGATATTTTTTCAAAATTGTAAATTATGCTACGATCTTTTTTTTTTCGATTCATCATTAAATTAAAATGTAATAAATGGGCAAAATATGTATTTATAAAGAAAAAAAAAAAAAAGTAGATGTTTGATAAATGTGTATAGAATAAACCAAGCAGTTTCATAGAAAAGAGTTAATAATACATTGCCGATTTTTCTATTTCTATTATGTATTGTGCCGAATGCTTTATATGTAAATGTTCCTCCAAATGAATTACCAAGTACCCCATTCATCATCAGAATTGGCGTTGACCTTCTTTTTAGTTGAGGAGTTGGCTCTAGCACGAACAGAACTACTATTTGTTGATCTATTTTTTGCTGGGGGAGTTGAAGCAGAAGTAGGAGTAAGTCTACCGCTAATATTCTCTTCTGTAGGTTGTAAAGTATGAATGGTAGAGCTGAAGAAATCGTCGTCAGGAATATCAGTTGTATGGGATGAATTCATACCCGAATAACGTAAAGAAGGTGTTGAGGAACCTGAGTCATTGTTATTACCGTATCCTTGGTAAGAATTACTAGATTGACCATAAGTTGAATTCTGGAAAAACATCTATTAGCCACAAACCATGCATGTAAATACAAATAAAATTACCTTGGGTTGTGTAAAAGAATTGACATAACTATTGACATTTTCTCTTACTTGACCTCTAAAATTAGGATCAGCTAATTGAGCTGCTGCAGGTTTTACATATGTATCATTTGCATATTTTCCAAGCTCCACAGCTGCCTTACCAACATAAGACAAAAGCGACCAACCTTTCTCAATAGCAACTCGAGGGTCATTGATAATCTCATGAATATCCACAGAAGGTGTATTTCCACCGTTTCTTCTAGAAGCATAATCATCATCAACTATAATTCATGAATTCATATTAGAAAAAATAAGGGGGAATAAATAAGAGAGGCTTCACTTACATTGAGGATTACCAAAACCTGTGAATTTACCGCCCTGATTTGGGGGTAAATGACTAAAACACATAAAAGATAAATTAAGAACCTCACAGGAGTACCATCATCTTAAATTATAAAACTTACTCAGGTCTAATTTCATTTGCATTACCGAGTTGAGCAAAATATTGTTCATTGCGCACCTTTTTACTCACACCTTCATCATCATTACCAAATGAGTTTCCGCTATTATTGTTGCTATTATAAGAATCGCTACCAAATCCACCCGACATTGAAATAGAAGAATTCGAGCGTTGTGTATTGGAAAGATTGGATCCAGTACGATTCTGTTGACTATTCAAAGAGCGAGTACCACTGTTTGCAGTTCTACTTGCGGTTGATTGTTTTGTAGATCTAATGGATGGTGTAGGAGTCCATGGACGACCTTCTGCCTCTGCTGATAACTGCAAAGCTTCAATAATCATATAAAGTTAAATAAAACATTCTTGTTTACCTTGTCACGATATAATTCAGCACAGTGAGTATGGTATTTCTCTTGTGTGGTCATATCAGGTGAATAATCGGGTTGAGATTCAAAGAAGATTCTGGCCTTTTCGTTTCCTCCCAACTATGATATTATTAAGAAAAAACAAAAAAGAAGCCAACAAAAAACACAGCACGCATTACCTCCATCTTCTTTAACTGATCATCAAACCATTTATCCATTGTGATTGAACGAACAAAACTATTTAATTGTTTAATGTGTATGTTTTGTTTTTGTTTTCAATCTCAAGCCTTACCTAATATGAACACCAAAAGAGCGATGGATGCCTGAACAGTCTAAACAAATGAAAATACCATAAGAAATACTTGCCCACTGAGGATTAGGTGCTCGGCAATCGAAACAATTTTTATTCTCTCCAGTTCTTTGAATATCGTATAACTTTTTCTTATATTCTGCTGCTGACATTTTGTTTAAAGAAAGGGAAGAGAGAGAAAAAAGTACGAAAAGAAAAAGGGAAAAGGAAAAAGACGGGTTGAGATGGCGGGTACTCTTTTTTGCACTTGAGATTCAGATAAAACTTTCAAACTGTTTATCAGATAGTCACCTACTCTGAACTTATACTACTATACTACAATAACAAATACAATGGTATTTCAAAGTTTGATATAGATCTTTGTTGGTTTCTCCTTGCATTGATTTTGTTGCCATGAGAACCGTTTTTATTTCATGGTTACCATGATATGCAAAGATTCTCCTTGGTTACACAACACCCAGGAAACCTATTTTCATTTACATTGGGATTTTTAGTATCACCTGCTCATTTCACTAGAGCAATGCGACAATCTTTTTATTATTTGATTTTTATGTGCAAGAAAAAATTCGTCCTGATCGCTAATTACATAAACACCCCACTAAATCTTTTTTTTTTTTTTTGAGATTGCACTATATGCGAAATGCTAAAAAAAAAAAAAGAATAGAATTATAAAAAGTATCTTATATTGTGATATATATGTGCATGTAATACGGACAAGGATTTCCAAAACAAAACTCGATTATACAGACTGTTAACAGACTATCAGTACAGCTTGAACTCGACTACCATTTTGAGGTATATATGTTTTGAAGCAATAATCCGGCTTATCACACTGTTTCCTTTGTCAATTATGTACTCCATAATTCAACGAAAATCTTTGACTGCAAGCCAGCCAGTACCATAGATGGCACTGTCTGCTACGATATGTTTCTATTATTATTGGTTGTTGTCTATTGATCTCCCAATAAAACAACTGTTAAATAAGAAGTACAATTGAATACCCAAAGTTTTTGATAAATTACAAGTAAAATACATTGCATGACGACTTCGATCTTATATAAAAAGAGCATTTATTTATTAACTTGTATGTATCTCATGATGCTGTATATATACATACATAGAAAAGTTAAAATATATCAAATTGAGGGATTAATTAGACTTTTTTTTTTTTTTCAATCATGGTTATTTTTTCTCCCTCGGTGTACTGAGAGGAAATTTACGAAAATTTCAAACCTGCTTTCAGTTACAGATAATTTGCTGGCAATGCCAAAGATGATATTAATTAAAACCGATTTTTGACTTGAGTTTCTCCAATACTTTTTGTTAGTGATATTAACTATCTTCAAATGTCATGTACTAACCAAAACATAATATATACAATATTAACAATTTGACGTTTTTGCATGAGTTTTATTATGCAAAATTGAATCTGATTTTATGCATATTTGCTTATTTTATAGTCATTTTGCACAGAAACACCCATAAAAAACTTATCAAATCAAGAATATTATCAAGTACAGTAACTTTGAATGCTGTTATTGTTTATCAATGTGCCTTGCTCATTGACATTGTTCCATCACCTAACGTCTAAGAAATGTGAAATATTCTATTTTTTCAGCAACTAATATCTCCACCAATTTTTAAGCTTTTTAAAAACATAATACATCAAATTAAAGATATTATTTAGGGTAAAAATAGGCAAAACTACTTTTAAAAGTGTTACAAAGCTTCTGAAATCTGTAAAAATCGCTAAATAACTAGGTATCTTATCAATTGAAAAAAAAATAGCATCAAACAACATGGATTCGTTTGAATTTTGACATTAAAATTTACATACAATTTGTATCTTTTATTTACAATATTTTGTTTAATTATAGCTACATTTTTGATAGAATAATAATGTATTGAATCCAAAAATTACAAAAACAACAAACATGACTGGTCATGTTTATCAATTAAACACAAAGCATCGGGATTTTTCATATCATGTTTCTTTACATTATAATGTGCCCAAAGTGCGTCGCTTTCATCTGTACTATTCCGATTAACTCTACCTGCATTTCTGATGGAGTAATGATACATTTTGGTTCATAAACAAGTACCTTTGAAACAGTCGAAATGATGAGAGCGAGTGATATTACTCGAATTTGAAAGGGCGCCGAAATTTGCTAAGGGTATAAACCGGCCAATTATATCGCTCGATTCAAATCCTAAAAACCATTTTTAGGAGCGTCGTTTTAAATTTTGTCAATCCCAGATTCGTTCCGTAATCAATTTTGGATTAAATTTTTCATGAAAAACGATTCTAAAAATTAAAATCGAATCATACTCGTGAGAATAGATAGTAAGTTGAATATGTTTATGAGAAACTTTTGACGTACATTTTTATTTCGCGTCGAATGGTGTTATTTTTAAAAATAATTTCTTAATAAAATTTTACACAAAATTAAAAATAAAAAATAACAGTTTTTGGGTAAAAAGTCATATTAGTTGAAAACAACCCATTAAATTAAACTATTGTAAATAATAGCCCTTATTTATACCTACATTTTGATATATTATTAATGATTGTAGCTATCTTTTTGGCTGAGAAAAATCAACTTTTTGATATATTTTTCAAAAAATCTATTTTCAGACGACCATATATAAGGGAAAAATTGATGGAGCTGAATTTGATTAGAAAAATTTACTAAAACTCAAATTTCTCCATGAGGTGTTGATACTTTTTGGAACAAAAAAATGAATTGGGTAGACAATCATTGGCACTATTATGTTAGCTAATAATTGCTTTAGGGAGCATATTTAGCTCTGCTTAATTTTGAAGAATTATCATTCTGATTTTTTAGACTTACCTCTCAAAATATCAGAAACATAAAGAAAGTTTTCGAATCTTTTAAGATTTTAATATGTATGTTATAAAAAATAAAAAACAAGTAGTGTTTCATAATTGTTAAGACTTTGGTAGCTTATAATTTTATCGAGCTATTATCGACTAAATGCCATCATTTTTAGTAAGGAAAATCAAATACTGAGCCTTTTAAGCATTTAGTACCCACTTCTATGCATATTGGATGGGATTTATTAGCTTATTGTGATACTGTAGTATATAAAGAAGAATTTGGTATTATTTGTTCAAGGACTTCCAATAGATTTATTGATTTGGTAAACTATCTGTGTCAAATATTGATCGTGCAATTTTCAATCCCAAGACAATTTTTATGGAATTTTTTTAAAATTCATCCACTTGTTATGAGAATTATAACAGCCATGATGAATGCCACACATATTGTACAGGGAATATTAAAGTACTTTCTGCTTGATGGTAAAAAAAATCAATCAGAGATGATGAGAAAATAACCGCTCACAATAAGCTACTGTACATGACTTGAGTCAGCGCTAGTTACATTCTATAGATATGCATTTAATGACAAAAATCTTTATTTTCAAATCTATAAGAGCATTCATTTATGTCTAGCAGAGAAAGGGCTTTAGTGGATCTGAGAAAATTCTGTGCTCATATACTATACTTCTTGTATTGTAACAACAGTTTTTGAATTATGGTTACACATGTGGCCCATGTTAAATGAATGACGTAAATATTCCGAGCCTTCACGCGTATATATACCGCAGCAAAGAGAAAACTTTTTCTTTTTCTTCTTTCTCCTCTTTTATAACTCATGGATGTCAACAATCAGTAATGGTTGTTGGCATGCTATTTCGAGGATATGTTTGAATGAAATAGTACGTTTTAAATCCTCTAAAAAAAACAAAGCAATCTATATCCTGTTGAGTTTCGAAGTGGAATGCTTTTCAGTACAGTAAAAACAGAAAAGGGCATCCTCGAAGGCAAGACTTCTTCTTGAAGAAGCAAATATAATCAGGTAACTGGTAGTTTTGGATGCGTTTTTAGCCAGGGGGTTGAATAACTAAAAAAAATGCATCGAACAGAGTTTTTGAATTACATGTAATACTATCTGGCTGTTCTAAAACTACCCCAGAAAGTTTTCCCATGAGAGACTTAAAATATGCTATAGCTCCCAACAATATCCTCGCAATATATTAGCAGCAACAAGCAAGCGCCTTTAAGCGTGTACAATCTCCTTAGGGGAGGATCTGTCCGTTTAGAGATTGGAGTTGTTAGTTTCAAGAAATTGCAAAAAAAGTATCGACCCTGTTTATGTGGCAGGCTCACCCAACAACATTTCAACCGATTGCTTCAATGACAAGTAAAATGACTCAAGACACGACCAAGGCAAGACCAAGGCAAGATCAAAACAGCATCAAGGCAATACCAAGGCAAAATTAAGACAGCACCAAGGCAATACCAAGGCAACAACATATCAACTAGGCAATGTCAATGGGCCCTGTATCTTTTTTCCCTCTATTATTAGAGGTTTTTAATGGCAGTATAAAATGTAAAATATAAAGCTATAGCATATGTCTCGTAAATCCCTGATCCTTCACATATTAGTTCATCAATTGCTCTAATGGTTCAAATTTATCTAATAGTAAAGGTTTCCAATAAAAGTGTAATTTTTTCCTTGATAACAAATTTATTGATTTCCGGCTATTCTATTATTATTGATTTAATGTTTGTTGATTGATGAAAAGTAAATGATATATGAGATTAAAGGTTTTTTGTACTTTATACTGTATACTGTATACTATATATAATAATAATTGTGAGGCTGATTGACATTTGATATAAAATTTGGTTGCTGTAGTATTTTGTTTGAGCATGGGCAAAATATAAATACTGTTAGAAAATGGCAACAAAATGCAAAACCTCACGAAGATTGAAAGAGGCTATTTACATTCATAACTGTTGTACAAAAACAGCATGTCAATACATACAGTAGTTCTAGTATACAGTACACTATGAAGAAAAAATCTCTTAATCCTCTTAATTGTGCCGCATTAAGGCAAATAAGAAAATTTTCACTGATTATTTTTTTGAATTTCGCCTTGATATGTCACAATTAAGAGAACAAATTAAGACGTTTTTTCTTCATAGTGGTATATGCAAATGCATAGTGAGCGTTTACTTTTGGCTTTAGATTAATAAGTAAATGCATCTATTAGTAGCGTTCGCAAAATGACCGAGCCCAACACTACGGCCGACCTGTTGTGCTGCACAAGATGATTTTGTTGCGTCCATGTGGGCTGCACACTATGGCCTGATGCGTTGTTGCACCCACTGAATACTAGCTAAAAAAGATAACAAGATGTGCATGGGCATAACAAAAGAAACTGCTCACAAGCACAGCAAAAAGATTGTATGTGCAGAATTATAGATTTTGTCCGAGTGCATGACATTAATCCCATGTGTGCATAATAATAGTAGAATTGCACATAAGCATATCATTATTCCTATTTGTGCATAATAATAATAAAATCTGACCATGAGCATAATGAGCTGATCGTATGGGCAAAAATTGGTTTGTAAATGAGCATCGTGCCGTTCTCAAAATTCCATTGCATTTTTTTTACTGGAATGGGGTTTTATATTACATTTGCTTTTATTAATATAGCTTATACATACTTATATAGACAATACCATTCAATATGTTTCTGATGTAGGGCAATACATGCAAGGTCCAATACATTTACTGTACGATTATCATTATTTGTAAATATGTTTATAGTTATTATAATGCTTACAGCAACAATGGTCTTTGCTCGAGAATAAACTTAAATAACCCTTACTGCTTAAATTTATATGCAAGCCAAATCTACAATTATAGACGTTGCTTTATCATTCATAAAATTTAAACAAATTAACCTTGTTTAAACTTACTATTTTAGTTTACGATTGTCAACTGTAAAAAGATTTGTTTTCAAGTATGCAGTAGTTACGATCATAACTATAGTTATTAAGCAAGACATCAGATTATTCCTTTTTTTTTTGTGTTTCTATATCATTTGAGATTTTATCACTTTTCTGGAACATTTCGTGAGTTTGTAGCCAGCTCTAGCTTTTCATTGAGTAGATATAAATATCATTGCCTTCCATTTGATCTGGTAATCAAGAACTACGTCCAACAATACAGTAGTAAATAATGATATTTGATCTTAGAATGTAGTTAAATAAAAATATCAGTCTCTAATATAACGAATGCTACCTATATTAAAAACATTAGTCCCATATGCTAGCATGCGTATTCAGATAAAAGAAAAGAATTCCAGTTTGATAGTCTGATATGCCTTATCAAACGGTGAAAATATCCTTGGAATATGAAAGCAAAAAGAGAGAAATAACACACGTAGAAAAGGATTTTCAAGGCTTTACATTATTTAGCGCAATTAAAACCCTGCTAAATTGCACATTCCAGTCAATGAGAAACATTTCTATTTACCATCAATAATTATTAGCAGATAATGTGAGATATTTCGCAAGCTTCAAACATCTCATAATTTTTTTTTCTTTAAAAAAATCAATCAAAAAAAGCATGACTAAGTTTTTTTGGAACTTAATCATTAGGGATTGTAGATATATTTATTGCTTGATTATCAATTTACAAAATAATATTAATTTCTATTTTAATTTTAATTCTTATTATAATATTATAATTACATGATCATGAATGTCTCTCAATGTAAAAGCAGCATTACAGCGCATGAACCATAAACTAAGCAAAATACGCAATATCTGTTATCATAGAAACATGCATTTTTCTACCAGAAAGCCCGTCTGTCATATCGTACATTCATTAAAAAATTGCAAAAGCGAGCCCGTAGAGCGACACCGTAGTTGAGCATAGCAAGATTGAACGGCTAAGTCTCTTACACTATGGAATATCTATGTTTCAAATAAAAAAGCGTTTGTTTTTTTTTTACTTTTCTTATATTTAACTATATACTGTCTGAAAATTCAGACTCTGTAGCGGACATTTTTGGGGCTCATTTTATCCTTACCAATACACATGATTTATATCAAAAAACAGAAAAATCAAATTTTGATACCAAAATTAGCGTTTAAACATACTACATTGTGAGAGAAAATTGTAGCCATAACTAATATACATTTTATGAAAGCTTAATATTAAATGTTAAGTAATGAAACTTTGTACTTTTGCCCCAAAAACGGGATTTTGGTTAAAGGATTTTTATGTAATATTTTGCAATAAAAACGTTTGTTATTTTTCATTGAGCAAATAGAGCGCTAAATTTTGTATATATGTATATTTTTTATTTTTATAATTGGCAGTATAATTAACTCTAGATTTGCAAAATCAGAAAAAAAATTAAAAAATGTCAAAATTAATGATCTGGATAAGAATAATTTTCTAAATTAATATCCCGCTTATAAGCCTTGTGAGTCTTAAAAATAAGGGATTTTATAATACTTCAGAACTTTTTCAAGAATTTACGATGCTGTACCAATTTGATTCAAGCTTATTACTGTAAATCTTTATATATGTTAATATTGCGTGGTAGTTTAATTGATGATAATATAGTCTTACGTTATAATTATTGCGCTAGAGGTAATTTACATTGAGCTTTAATCTTACGTTTCCAATATCATAAACATAAACATAAACATAAACATTATCATCACTGAAACCTATTGCCGCCTTTTTATCCTCTTTTTCCGAAGCAAATTACTTAATGCTTTATCAGAACCAACTGAAGCAGCACTTACAAATGATTCCTCGGCATTTGCATTCAAATTCCATAAACTAAATTGACTGGTTCCATATACAGTAGTATCAAACTTATTATTAGTCCTCCATATGATAAATGCCGCCAATCTAAAATTAGAAACATCCCATTGTCATTGTTACAAGCTATTAAAAGCTTAATTTTAAATAATACAGCTATTAAATACAAAACAAGATGATACTAATAGCATATGGTGAGTATTCAAAATCTAAGTGAGTTTGATGAAGTATGCTTCTAAACCCTTTTGAAAATCCTGAGGCAAACACAAGATCTTGGTCCTGTAATTTCTATCCATCAAAATGTCGCAATTTTCACCACACAATGAATGCACCTTTTATTAATCTTGGCCTCGATATACATTGGGTATCAGTTTTTCACTATTGTATTTTCTCTGATTCATTAATATTAGGCCATATTGAACGATAGTGTATCAAATTTAAATTTACTATTATACTGTTGGTATTTTTTTCTGTTATTATTAATTTAAAAACTTGATCCTATTATTATTATTATTATTATTGATTATAGTCGTCAAAATGATTCGTACAGTAAATCATATTACCATTTCAAATTGGTAGAAATTATACAATTGATATCTGCACTTAGCACTTAACACTTGTAGATTGGAAAGTTGATGTCGTCTGTCTTTAGCTTGATGAATAATGCGTACTTTGGTTAACCAGTATGATTTATAATTGGAGGTGTTTCTACTCCTAAAAACTGAATTTTTAAATGCAACTGCATCTGTTGAATATCACTTGAGTTTCTGCGAGTTGTAGCTCATGTTATACTAACTCCCATTTTGGTAAAGATTGCTTTACATTCATCCACATTCAATTTTTCTGTTATACAGCTTAATATTATTAATGTACTAACATTGAGTTGTGTCTATATCTCCATCAAAAATTGGCATTTTTTCCAGATGATGTCTACTACCAATTTCTAGAAAGCTCTACTATTATTATTTCCAAAAAAAAAATACACTTTAATTTGCTGCATTTCCCAAAATAATGAAAAACTGACAAATACATGTTCACATGTATGAAGATTAAAATTGTAGACCAAAGGAGAGTGACGAGCTTAACGGGTGGTAGCGCATGCGCTATAAATTTAGTGCGACGCACATATTCGTGATTTTAAATCCGTCGAAGGGGAAGCTCATTGGTATTAGGATATGAATTTCGAAAGAGAATATCCCATGACCTTGCTTCTCATCGAATATGATTTTTCTTTTTTTTTCTTAGTAAGTTTTGCATATGTCTAGCAAATTTTTTCTTTTTCATCAATGCATATGATATGAATACTAGTAAGTTTGGCTGGCAAAAACCGGCTGGACACCAAAACTACTAGCATCCATGGGTCATTGTACGTTCAGCCAGTTCGAGAAACAAGTTGCTTACGTGCTACTTACACCTACTAAAATCAGCAAGCCCATCAGTTACGCCAGGAGATTATATCAATCTCAAAGCTAAAATATGTACTAAATTATTTAATAAAAATAAAGGAAAACTGTTATAAAATGAAAGAGCACACTAAAACTAAAGAACTTTATTACAAGATCGAAACATCTTCTTTTATATTCACATTCTCTAATTATATGACTAGTCCAAAATGAGTCTAATTATATATATATATATCCAATTACGTCTAGGTGACACACACTAGTTCCATATTCCTGTATAAACGGAGCTTCATAACATAATACACAGCAATGTAGAACTTAACATATCAAACTGTGTCGTAATCTTAACCAAGGAATGTACCCAAATCTGTGGATGCAACAATCAGTTCTTCTCAACAAATATGAATCCAAATGACCCCCCGTTGCAATGGCAGGCACTTCTAGCGCTGATCCGCAGAATTTCCAAAGGTTTAGCCTTGTCGTGTATTTTTAGGTTTGATAAATAATACTTAAAAAAGAATACAATTAAAAGAGAATGAGTAATGAATCAGTTCTTCGAATGTGTAATAAAAACAAGATATCGTTTATTTAGATATAAAAGTATGGCCTTTTATATTGATATCCTGAGGTGTAACTTAGGGCACTATTGAACCATTAGATCTGTTTGATAGTAATTTAAGGATTGAAATGGATTAATCATAATTTAACCGTTCTTGTAGAGCTTGTAAAGTACCTTGTTTCAATGCTGCGCTAAATGTGCTTGTTGGATGTTGATTTGATAGCTACTTGATTAATTAACCGCTGGGATGAAATAATATCGTATCATAATTGAGGCCCAAGCGTTCTTGGTAATTATTGGATTAAAATTAGTACTCTAGGAGTTTTTTATATCTGATATCAAGACTTTATGTGGTAAACTACTACATATCCCAAGTTTGTTTAGTAACCAAATTGATCTTAGGCAACATCTAAGATCTAATAACTTTAAATCACAAAAAACTTTAAAATGTCAAAGTGTATCAATGGTACTTCCAAACTAAGAACTAAGACCTAAACCACGAAGATCTTGCTTCAAGATCTTATTACTGTATTATTAATAGAATTAGAAAATAATATATATATCACAAAGGCTATGGTAATCCATAAACCTTTGCTTTACTTTATATCTTAATAAATATCAAAGAGTTATAATTGTATTCGTAACGCTTTTTTTTGTTTTTTAATTACTATTTTTTGTAGTCACTTCAAACTTCAATACATGTCGTAATCAATAGATTGTACGATATATTAATAATGTAGAAACTGATAACATATGATACTTCGTGGCATACAACATAGTATATGGTTCATCTTTTTGCCAATGGTCACTCCTCCAAAAAAGGCCGAGCAACCTCTGGAAGCGGCCATCTAATAATATTTCCAAGCTTTAAATTTATAAAAAAAATTACCGGACAGCCCGGACACGGTTGTTTAAATATTCCAAGCAGCTATAAGTTGCGAGTATCGCAATTTCATACAAAAATTAAGGTTCGACTGTATTGCTATTTTCGGTTTTCGAGGGTATAAAACAGCCAATTTTGAAGCAAATTCTATTTCTAACTCATATTGAAATGTAATTCATATAAATAGTCTTTTAAACCAAGACCTAGAAGCTCTTGGTTCTTTCTTTTACCATTAGTTTTTTTAGTAATAAAGCCTACGTTCTCCATGATAAATGTTATTAGTCTTTATTTTTGTGCTTTCTATAAATAAGATTGTATGTATCCATACACTCTCAGCTATTAATTATTCAAAGGCTTATTTTAAGTAAAGCATGAATACAACCTACAAAATTATTAGCCTAATAACAGATTTAACTTGAAAAATATAAGATAATACAACCGGATTCAAAAAGCGCATAAAATCACAAATTTAAAAGATTTATATATAAAGGCACTACAGCCGACCTGTGCTGCATAAGATGATTGTGTTGTGCCTGGGTTTGCTGCACACTATAGCCTGAGCTGTTGTTCAAACTGAATATAATTAAAAAGATAACAATATGCACATGGGCTCAACAAAAGAAACTGCACATGAGCACAAAGCTAATATTTATATGTGCAAAATTATAGATTCTTTCAAGGTGCGTGATATTGATACCGTGTGTGTTATTTGAACTCACGAATATGTGTGTCCCACTAAATTTATAGCGCATGCGCTACCACCCGTTAAGCTCGTCACTCTCCTTTGGTCTACAATTTTAATCTTCATACATGTGAACATGTATTTGTCAGTTTTTCATTATTTTGGGAAATGCAGCAAATTAAAGTGTATTTTTTTTTTGGAAATAATAATAGTAGAGCTTTCTAGAAATTGGTAGTAGACATCATCTGGAAAAAATGCCAATTTTTGATGGAGATATAGACACAACTCAATGTTAGTACATTAATAATATTAAGCTGTATAACAGAAAAATTGAATGTGGATGAATGTAAAGCAATCTTTACCAAAATGGGAGTTAGTATAACATGAGCTACAACTCGCAGAAACTCAAGTGATATTCAACAGATGCAGTTGCATTTAAAAATTCAGTTTTTAGGAGTAGAAACACCTCCAATTATAAATCATACTGGTTAACCAAAGTACGCATTATTCATCAAGCTAAAGACAGACGACATCAACTTTCCAATCTACAAGTGTTAAGTGTTAAGTGCAGATATCAATTGTATAATTTCTACCAATTTGAAATGGTAATATGATTTACTGTACGAATCATTTTGACGACTATAATCAATAATGATAATAATAATAATAGGATCAAGTTTTTAAATTAATAATAACAGAAAAAAATACCAACAGTATAATAGTAAATTTAAATTTGATACACTATCGTTCAATATGGCCTAATATTAATGAATCAGAGAAAATACAATAGTGAAAAACTGATACCCAATGTATATCGAGGCCAAGATTAATAAAAGGTGCATTCATTGTGTGGTGAAAATTGCGACATTTTGATGGATAGAAATTACAGGACCAAGATCTTGTGTTTGCCTCAGGATTTTCAAAAGGGTTTAGAAGCATACTTCATCAAA
Organism: Mucor racemosus; assembly: GCA_027405735.1. Classification (NCBI taxonomy): domain Eukaryota; kingdom Fungi; phylum Mucoromycota; class Mucoromycetes; order Mucorales; family Mucoraceae; genus Mucor; species Mucor racemosus. The sequence continues at coordinate 32,469 of JAPEHQ010000014.1, read as the reverse complement.
CTCACTTAGATTTTGAATACTCACCATATGCTATTAGTATCATCTTGTTTTGTATTTAATAGCTGTATTATTTAAAATTAAGCTTTTAATAGCTTGTAACAATGACAATGGGATGTTTCTAATTTTAGATTGGCGGCATTTATCATATGGAGGACTAATAATAAGTTTGATACTACTGTATATGGAACCAGTCAATTTAGTTTATGGAATTTGAATGCAAATGCCGAGGAATCATTTGTAAGTGCTGCTTCAGTTGGTTCTGATAAAGCATTAAGTAATTTGCTTCGGAAAAAGAGGATAAAAAGGCGGCAATAGGTTTCAGTGATGATAATGTTTATGTTTATGTTTATGTTTATGATATTGGAAACGTAAGATTAAAGCTCAATGTAAATTACCTCTAGCGCAATAATTATAACGTAAGACTATATTATCATCAATTAAACTACCACGCAATATTAACATATATAAAGATTTACAGTAATAAGCTTGAATCAAATTGGTACAGCATCGTAAATTCTTGAAAAAGTTCTGAAGTATTATAAAATCCCTTATTTTTAAGACTCACAAGGCTTATAAGCGGGATATTAATTTAGAAAATTATTCTTATCCAGATCATTAATTTTGACATTTTTTAATTTTTTTTTCTGATTTTGCAAATCTAGAGTTAATTATACTGCCAATTATAAAAATAAAAAATATACATATATACAAAATTTAGCGCTCTATTTGCTCAATAAAAAATAACAAACGTTTTTATTGCAAAATATTACATAAAAATCCTTTAACCAAAATCCCGTTTTTGGGGCAAAAGTACAAAGTTTCATTACTTAACATTTAATATTAAGCTTTCATAAAATGTATATTAGTTATGGCTACAATTTTCTCTCACAATGTAGTATGTTTAAACGCTAATTTTGGTATCAAAATTTGATTTTTCTGTTTTTTGATATAAATCATGTGTATTGGTAAGGATAAAATGAGCCCCAAAAATGTCCGCTACAGAGTCTGAATTTTCAGACAGTATATAGTTAAATATAAGAAAAGTAAAAAAAAAACAAACGCTTTTTTATTTGAAACATAGATATTCCATAGTGTAAGAGACTTAGCCGTTCAATCTTGCTATGCTCAACTACGGTGTCGCTCTACGGGCTCGCTTTTGCAATTTTTTAATGAATGTACGATATGACAGACGGGCTTTCTGGTAGAAAAATGCATGTTTCTATGATAACAGATATTGCGTATTTTGCTTAGTTTATGGTTCATGCGCTGTAATGCTGCTTTTACATTGAGAGACATTCATGATCATGTAATTATAATATTATAATAAGAATTAAAATTAAAATAGAAATTAATATTATTTTGTAAATTGATAATCAAGCAATAAATATATCTACAATCCCTAATGATTAAGTTCCAAAAAAACTTAGTCATGCTTTTTTTGATTGATTTTTTTAAAGAAAAAAAAATTATGAGATGTTTGAAGCTTGCGAAATATCTCACATTATCTGCTAATAATTATTGATGGTAAATAGAAATGTTTCTCATTGACTGGAATGTGCAATTTAGCAGGGTTTTAATTGCGCTAAATAATGTAAAGCCTTGAAAATCCTTTTCTACGTGTGTTATTTCTCTCTTTTTGCTTTCATATTCCAAGGATATTTTCACCGTTTGATAAGGCATATCAGACTATCAAACTGGAATTCTTTTCTTTTATCTGAATACGCATGCTAGCATATGGGACTAATGTTTTTAATATAGGTAGCATTCGTTATATTAGAGACTGATATTTTTATTTAACTACATTCTAAGATCAAATATCATTATTTACTACTGTATTGTTGGACGTAGTTCTTGATTACCAGATCAAATGGAAGGCAATGATATTTATATCTACTCAATGAAAAGCTAGAGCTGGCTACAAACTCACGAAATGTTCCAGAAAAGTGATAAAATCTCAAATGATATAGAAACACAAAAAAAAAAGGAATAATCTGATGTCTTGCTTAATAACTATAGTTATGATCGTAACTACTGCATACTTGAAAACAAATCTTTTTACAGTTGACAATCGTAAACTAAAATAGTAAGTTTAAACAAGGTTAATTTGTTTAAATTTTATGAATGATAAAGCAACGTCTATAATTGTAGATTTGGCTTGCATATAAATTTAAGCAGTAAGGGTTATTTAAGTTTATTCTCGAGCAAAGACCATTGTTGCTGTAAGCATTATAATAACTATAAACATATTTACAAATAATGATAATCGTACAGTAAATGTATTGGACCTTGCATGTATTGCCCTACATCAGAAACATATTGAATGGTATTGTCTATATAAGTATGTATAAGCTATATTAATAAAAGCAAATGTAATATAAAACCCCATTCCAGTAAAAAAAATGCAATGGAATTTTGAGAACGGCACGATGCTCATTTACAAACCAATTTTTGCCCATACGATCAGCTCATTATGCTCATGGTCAGATTTTATTATTATTATGCACAAATAGGAATAATGATATGCTTATGTGCAATTCTACTATTATTATGCACACATGGGATTAATGTCATGCACTCGGACAAAATCTATAATTCTGCACATACAATCTTTTTGCTGTGCTTGTGAGCAGTTTCTTTTGTTATGCCCATGCACATCTTGTTATCTTTTTTAGCTAGTATTCAGTGGGTGCAACAACGCATCAGGCCATAGTGTGCAGCCCACATGGACGCAACAAAATCATCTTGTGCAGCACAACAGGTCGGCCGTAGTGTTGGGCTCGGTCATTTTGCGAACGCTACTAATAGATGCATTTACTTATTAATCTAAAGCCAAAAGTAAACGCTCACTATGCATTTGCATATACCACTATGAAGAAAAAACGTCTTAATTTGTTCTCTTAATTGTGACATATCAAGGCGAAATTCAAAAAAATAATCAGTGAAAATTTTCTTATTTGCCTTAATGCGGCACAATTAAGAGGATTAAGAGATTTTTTCTTCATAGTGTACTGTATACTAGAACTACTGTATGTATTGACATGCTGTTTTTGTACAACAGTTATGAATGTAAATAGCCTCTTTCAATCTTCGTGAGGTTTTGCATTTTGTTGCCATTTTCTAACAGTATTTATATTTTGCCCATGCTCAAACAAAATACTACAGCAACCAAATTTTATATCAAATGTCAATCAGCCTCACAATTATTATTATATATAGTATACAGTATACAGTATAAAGTACAAAAAACCTTTAATCTCATATATCATTTACTTTTCATCAATCAACAAACATTAAATCAATAATAATAGAATAGCCGGAAATCAATAAATTTGTTATCAAGGAAAAAATTACACTTTTATTGGAAACCTTTACTATTAGATAAATTTGAACCATTAGAGCAATTGATGAACTAATATGTGAAGGATCAGGGATTTACGAGACATATGCTATAGCTTTATATTTTACATTTTATACTGCCATTAAAAACCTCTAATAATAGAGGGAAAAAAGATACAGGGCCCATTGACATTGCCTAGTTGATATGTTGTTGCCTTGGTATTGCCTTGGTGCTGTCTTAATTTTGCCTTGGTATTGCCTTGATGCTGTTTTGATCTTGCCTTGGTCTTGCCTTGGTCGTGTCTTGAGTCATTTTACTTGTCATTGAAGCAATCGGTTGAAATGTTGTTGGGTGAGCCTGCCACATAAACAGGGTCGATACTTTTTTTGCAATTTCTTGAAACTAACAACTCCAATCTCTAAACGGACAGATCCTCCCCTAAGGAGATTGTACACGCTTAAAGGCGCTTGCTTGTTGCTGCTAATATATTGCGAGGATATTGTTGGGAGCTATAGCATATTTTAAGTCTCTCATGGGAAAACTTTCTGGGGTAGTTTTAGAACAGCCAGATAGTATTACATGTAATTCAAAAACTCTGTTCGATGCATTTTTTTTAGTTATTCAACCCCCTGGCTAAAAACGCATCCAAAACTACCAGTTACCTGATTATATTTGCTTCTTCAAGAAGAAGTCTTGCCTTCGAGGATGCCCTTTTCTGTTTTTACTGTACTGAAAAGCATTCCACTTCGAAACTCAACAGGATATAGATTGCTTTGTTTTTTTTAGAGGATTTAAAACGTACTATTTCATTCAAACATATCCTCGAAATAGCATGCCAACAACCATTACTGATTGTTGACATCCATGAGTTATAAAAGAGGAGAAAGAAGAAAAAGAAAAAGTTTTCTCTTTGCTGCGGTATATATACGCGTGAAGGCTCGGAATATTTACGTCATTCATTTAACATGGGCCACATGTGTAACCATAATTCAAAAACTGTTGTTACAATACAAGAAGTATAGTATATGAGCACAGAATTTTCTCAGATCCACTAAAGCCCTTTCTCTGCTAGACATAAATGAATGCTCTTATAGATTTGAAAATAAAGATTTTTGTCATTAAATGCATATCTATAGAATGTAACTAGCGCTGACTCAAGTCATGTACAGTAGCTTATTGTGAGCGGTTATTTTCTCATCATCTCTGATTGATTTTTTTTACCATCAAGCAGAAAGTACTTTAATATTCCCTGTACAATATGTGTGGCATTCATCATGGCTGTTATAATTCTCATAACAAGTGGATGAATTTTAAAAAAATTCCATAAAAATTGTCTTGGGATTGAAAATTGCACGATCAATATTTGACACAGATAGTTTACCAAATCAATAAATCTATTGGAAGTCCTTGAACAAATAATACCAAATTCTTCTTTATATACTACAGTATCACAATAAGCTAATAAATCCCATCCAATATGCATAGAAGTGGGTACTAAATGCTTAAAAGGCTCAGTATTTGATTTTCCTTACTAAAAATGATGGCATTTAGTCGATAATAGCTCGATAAAATTATAAGCTACCAAAGTCTTAACAATTATGAAACACTACTTGTTTTTTATTTTTTATAACATACATATTAAAATCTTAAAAGATTCGAAAACTTTCTTTATGTTTCTGATATTTTGAGAGGTAAGTCTAAAAAATCAGAATGATAATTCTTCAAAATTAAGCAGAGCTAAATATGCTCCCTAAAGCAATTATTAGCTAACATAATAGTGCCAATGATTGTCTACCCAATTCATTTTTTTGTTCCAAAAAGTATCAACACCTCATGGAGAAATTTGAGTTTTAGTAAATTTTTCTAATCAAATTCAGCTCCATCAATTTTTCCCTTATATATGGTCGTCTGAAAATAGATTTTTTGAAAAATATATCAAAAAGTTGATTTTTCTCAGCCAAAAAGATAGCTACAATCATTAATAATATATCAAAATGTAGGTATAAATAAGGGCTATTATTTACAATAGTTTAATTTAATGGGTTGTTTTCAACTAATATGACTTTTTACCCAAAAACTGTTATTTTTTATTTTTAATTTTGTGTAAAATTTTATTAAGAAATTATTTTTAAAAATAACACCATTCGACGCGAAATAAAAATGTACGTCAAAAGTTTCTCATAAACATATTCAACTTACTATCTATTCTCACGAGTATGATTCGATTTTAATTTTTAGAATCGTTTTTCATGAAAAATCTAATCCAAAATTGATTACGGAACGAATCTGGGATTGACAAAATTTAAAACGACGCTCCTAAAAATGGTTTTTAGGATTTGAATCGAGCGATATAATTGGCCGGTTTATACCCTTAGCAAATTTCGGCGCCCTTTCAAATTCGAGTAATATCACTCGCTCTCATCATTTCGACTGTTTCAAAGGTACTTGTTTATGAACCAAAATGTATCATTACTCCATCAGAAATGCAGGTAGAGTTAATCGGAATAGTACAGATGAAAGCGACGCACTTTGGGCACATTATAATGTAAAGAAACATGATATGAAAAATCCCGATGTTTTGTGTTTAATTGATAAACATGACCAGCCATGTTTGTTGTTTTTGTAATTTTTGGATTCAATACATTATTATTCTATCAAAAATGTAGCTATAATTAAACAAAATATTGTAAATAAAAGATACAAATTGTACTTAAATTTTAATGTCAAAATTCAAACGAATCCATGTTGTTTGATGCTATTTTTTTTTCAATTGATAAGATACCTACAGTCGTGATTTGATTTAGTGGACTCGTAAATAACGGATTTCGATTTAATGGACAGTTTGAAATCTCCCGTTTTTTTTTTCATAATTTTACTGCCTAAATCCACTGAATCGATTCAGGGAATAGTGGACAATTTTGTCTCTACCACTATAAAGAAGAAATCCCTTAATTCTCTTAATTATGCCACATTAAGGAAAATAAGACAAAATTTTAAAAAAATAAGCAGTGAAAATTTTCTTATTTTCCTTAATGTGGCACAATTAAGAGAATTAAGAGATTTTTTGTTCATAGTGTACCAGTCCACTATATTAGTAAAACATAAACACTATTGAATAAAACTGTATTTAGCCGTGAATAGCTTGATCTGGTAGCCATGAAATTAGAAGAAATATGGAGAATAACCAAATCATGTGCCTAATTTACCTCAGTTTTTTAATAAATTTCTTATTATCCATTGTTTAATTCAGTTGTTCGAATATGAAAAGCCTTTATTAACAACATTATTTAATAATATAAACTAGTAACGCCTTTTTATTCTCATTTTTTGATCCAATATTACGGAAAATGATTTATTCGATTTGGTGGAAAATTTGATTTAGTGGACACCTTTCTCCCTCCAAACGATTCCACTAAATCTAATCACGACTGTACGATTATCATCATTTGTAAATATTTTATAGATATTATAAATTATAATGTTTACAGCAACAATGGTCTTTGCTCGAGCATAAACTTAAATACCACTTACTGCTTAAATTTATAGGCAAGTCAAATCTAATATTATATATGTTACTTTATCACGTATAGAATTTAAACAAATTAACCTTCTTTAAACTTAATATTTTAGCTTACGGATTGTCAGCTGTAAAAAGATATGTTTTCAAGTATAGCTACCATCAAAACTATGGTTATTATGCAAAACATTAGATTATTCTTTTTTTTTTTGTGTTTCTATGTCATTTGAAATTTTATCACTTTCCTGGAACATTTCGTGAGTTTATAGCCAGTTCTAGCTTTTCATTGAATAGATATACAGTAAGTATCATTGCCTTCGATTTGACCTGGTAATCAAGAAATACGTCCAAAAATACAGTAGTAAATAATGATATTTCGTCTTAGAATGTAGTTAAATAAAAATATCAGTCTCTAATATAACGAATGAATGCTACCTATATTAAAACATTAGTCCCATATACTAGCATGCGTATTCAGATAAAAGAAAAGAATACCAGTTTGATAGTCTGCTGATATGCCTTATCAAACGGTGAATATATCGTTGGAATATGAAAACAAAAAGAGAGAAACAGCACACGTATAAAAGGATTTTCAAGGCTTTACATTCTTTAGCGCAATTAAAACCCTGCTAAATTGCACATTTCAGCCAATGTAAAAGCAGCATTACAGCGCATCAACCCATAAGCTAAACAAAACAGCCAATATCTGTTATCATAGAAACAACATGCATTTTCTACCAGAAAACAGGCTGTCATATCATAGATTTATTAAAAAACTGCAAAAGCGAGCCCCTAGAGCAACACCGTAATTAAGCATAGCAAGATTGAACAGCTAAGTTGTCTCTCATATGATGATATATCTAAGTTTTAAATAAAAAGGCGTTCCTTTTTCAGCTTTTCTTATATTTAAGCACATACGGTCTGAAAATTCAGATTTTTTAGCGGACATTTTTGGGGCTCATTTCATCCTTACCAACACTCATGATTTTGATAAAAAAACAGAAAAATCAAATTTTGATACCAAAATCAACTTTTAAATATACTACATTATGAGAGAAAATTGTAGCTATAGATAATACACATTTTATAAAAGCTTAATATTAAATGTTAAGTAATGAAACTTTGTACTTTTGCCCCAAAAACAAGATTTTGGTTAAAGGATTTTCATGTATTACTTTGCAATAAAAATGTTTGTTATTTTTTATTGAGCAAATAGAGCGCTAAATTCTGCATATGTGTATATTTTTTGTTTTTATAATTGGTAGTATAATTCACTCTAGAATTGCAAAATCAGAAAAAAAAAATAAAAAAATGTCAAAATGATGATCTGGACAAAAATAATTTTCTAAATTAATATTCCGCTTATAAGCCTTGTAAGTTTTAAAAATAAGAGATTTTATTATACCTCAGAACTTTTTCAAGAACTTACGATGCTGTACCCACTTGATTCAAACTTGGTACTGTAAATATTTGTACATATTAATATTGTATCGTAGTTTATTTGTTGATAAATATAGTCTTACTTTATAATTATTGCTCTAGAGGTAATCTACATCGAGTTTTAGTCTTACCTCTCCAATATCATAAACATAAACGTTGCCATCACAGGAACATATTGTCGCCTTTCTGCCCTCTTTGTCCCAATCCAATGTATTCAATGCTTTATTAGAACCAACTTATTAAGTACTTACAAATCGTTCCTCGGTATTTGCAGTCAAATTTCATAAACTAAATTGACTGGTTCCATCCATCTACAGTAGTATCAAACGTATCATCAGCCCGCCTTATTGTAAATGTCAATCTAAAATCAGAAACATCCTACTGTCATTGTTATAAGCTATGGAAAGCTTGATTTTTAATAATACAGCAATTAAATAAAAAAACAAGATGATAATAGCATATGGTAAGTATTTAACATCTAAGTAATAAGTTTGATAAAGCATGCTATTAAACCCTTTTAAAAGTCCTAAGGCAAACACAACATCTTGGTTATGCGATTCAGTAGCAATGATTGCACTTAAATACTATTGATAATAAAATAAATTTTTGATTTAGAATTATTTATGTACTTACGGTAGATATAAAATTGTTTATATTCAGAAGGAGGGTATAATGAGTCAAACATTCAGTTTCATTCATGCAAAACCTTGCCGCATCCCTTATATAAATACTAAAAAAAATCATTACATGACCCCTTGTAGATTTATCTGTATTGTTACACTCCCTTTACTTTTATTTATTTAATAATTAAATATCTAATTTACAAATAAGAACCCCAACTTTCTTTAAGGCAGTAATTACCAATTGATAATAAGAATAACATCTATAAGCATATTATCCACCTTTGTTGTTAGTCCAAAATTACAGATTATTATAATGGGTCTTCTTGCATTAAATGTTGATAAATGATTTATATTTTATGTTATTATGATTAAATGAGGTATCAGTATTATCATATATTAATAGTATATGAGAGTTTATGGATACTATTTTGTGGCATAGCACATTTAGACTAAATAAAGCCGCTTAAATTTATGTTACATTGTACACTTGAAAGAATATATAAACCCCACTTTCCACTCTTACTACTAATTACTCCTTTCATTACTACTTATAACATTACCAACAATTGCTAAAACCCAATTGGTAAACAATTCATTACATTTGCATTATTGATTCAATACTCACAAATGAATAAAGTTGGCTCTTATTTTGATTTAGTAAAAAGCACAGTCTACATTTGCCTAAAACTTAGTCCCATAAATTAATACATACAATCTTATTTATAGACAGAAAAATAATACAAAGTAGCATTTATCATGGAGAACATAGGCTTTATTACTGTGCATTACATCCATTTAAATCTCCATTTCATCTGGTGCTTAGCTTGAATTACCGCTGGGATAAATCAGGAATCACTTTAATCTGACATGTCTAATTAATACAGCAAGTAAACTTATAACCGAGATGTGGATCCTAGCAAATTATAATTATTGACCTGAACCATAAATAGAAGGACATCTTCCTGTCAAAAAAGATTCAATTAAGTTCAACTTGATAATAAAACCCTAACGTTATCTAGTCGAACTCCTCCTATTATTTTTAATACCTTTTTCCGTGGATATCTCTACTTGTTCCACATATTTTATCATTATTTTTCCAGTAGTTACATAACCAATTGAGTTAAACCCCCCAGATTTAAAACTTTCTATAGGTGCTTTGTTGCTTTGTAATTATTAGGTATATATGTGCTTTATAATCGTTATTGCATACGCGATCTGGCCTAACAAAAATTTAGCATATAATTCTTTACCGAGCTATTTATTTTATCTTCCCTACAAAAACTTTTTTAACAGCATTCAATAGCCGAATATAGCTTTTTTTCTTAGGAATCAGTCGCAATGAACTATAAGCGCACTTTGGCGATGATTTTTTCAGCGCACTGTATATGTTATATCACAATCTATACAGTATATGACATTACCGATATCTATTTTCATAATCTCAGTCTTGGTTGTTGTACCCATATTATCATTCTATTACCCCGAGATTGCCGTCTATTACATATATCCTCATGTTGTATATTGAATACACTCCACCTTTTACTATTGTTCAATTCTTATTGTTATTGATAAAACAGTATAGCTTCTTGTGGAAGTTGCTATCTAGAGCAATTGTGGCAAAAAGGTATGCGTATAATACTATTATGCAAAACTGAAAATTAATAGTAGGATCAAAATTCCTCGACGAGACAGAGAACTTGATATCAGTTTTCGGAGGTTGTAAAAAGTAGGTACTGTATCAGATGGTTTTTAGATGGCTTTCAGAGAAGTTTCGAATTTTCTCGCCCAATATTAAATCGAATTCTATCAGATTTCAAAAAAGATTTATCTTTGTTCTATAGATCATTGATATATGCCCAAAAATAAAAGGGTTGATACCATGATATAAATGAATTGCCCTAATATTAACCTAAAATTGATTGTAAAGTTTAAATCCCAAAATCAATGTATTAATTTTTTGTCTTCACAAGATAAATCCAGCTGAAAACTATTCTGCATTTTTTATTTCAGCGAAAAATACTTATTTTTTGTTGATATACTTAATATAATAGTTTGCATTACCCCTTACAATCTCTGATATTGAGTTTCAAAATTGATTTGTTGTTGAGAAATGGGTTTCGGGATTTAAAATAATAGTAGAAATAAAGTGGATAGATCAGATAATATGTTACTGATCGTTATGAAATGATATGTGTAATGTATTTAAGAGTAATAATTGTCAAGAGTAGATAATAAAAGATAAATAATTGTCAAGAGTGTTATGTCAATACTCATCCTATGTCTCACATCCAAGGTCACAGTCTATGTGTTACAGTAAATCAATGTGGATCATTGACTTACATCATATTCTTAGATAGTAAAACCCTAGTAATAGTTATAATTAATGTATATAAATACATCCAAAGGATGTATTGTTAATAAAAGTGGAATATTCTGGCAAGATTATTTATATAGACTCTTTTGACATTTCAAAGAGTAAATAATAAAAAATACAAAAATGATGGTTTCCTTTCTTAATTTAAAAGGATGTATTCAATTAATGTACTTAAGAGGATAGTTTCCTGTCTATTAGTAACAGAATGTATTCCAGGCTTAAGATTTGTAATAAACAATATTGACGGTTTCCTAACGACTTAACAAGGATGCATTCAATAATGTACTTAAGAGGATAGTTATCTATTATATAGAATGTATTCCAGGCTTAAGATTTAGATTATAAACAAGTAAAAAGATACTAATGTATAAGGGATTGAGATTTTAAATAAGAAAAGAGCTAATTTTTATTTAATATCATATTTTGGTGGCATATTTATAGAAAATTTTTGTTATTGTATTACTGATTTAAGGATTGAAAAGAAAATGAATTCATGTTGGGGATAATATTTTAAGGGCCGAAAGGTCTGGTTTGCAACATTGTACAAATCGACCGAAAAATGTTCCAAAAAAACAAAATCGTTTGATACTTCATGAACAGAAAAGTAAGTTGAGCTAGCATATTAAATGGTATTTGTACAGTTTTGAATTCTTCATTCATTTAAACAAAATTTAGACAAATGTTTTACATTAAGTTTTGCGTGAAACGCAATTGAAAATCTGAAGATTTTTTGAAGTTACATATCACTTTTTATAAAAAAGTTTCAAATATAAACTATGAAATTAATGCGCAAAAACAATTTATATCTATCGAGCTATTGTTGAACTTTCTGGCTGCATTTGTCGTAGAGAAAACGAGATTTTTATCAATTTTTTTTTTCAAATTCAGAATTTGGGATGAGGGTATGCGGGGGAAAAATCGAAGCTAGAAAAGAAGGTATTCCTTTGTATGTATTTGAGGATATTTCCACGAAAAATCAATATTTCGAGAAAAACTAAATGGGACCCGGTAGATCGCAACAAGGTTGATGATATGAGTGTAAAAAAACTGCTGTTCAATTTAACAAATATTTTGTAATGTACTAAAAAAATGCCAAAAAAATGAAAAAAAATAAAAATGCTCAGAATTACTTTATATTGAAATATGTTATAGAGCGCTTTAAAACAAGTAAGTTTTATTATTAAAAAGTGTTGGTATAGCTTAATGTTTTGAAGAGATATGAAGACTGGTTATTACATATTGGTAATTATTGTTATATTACGTGTATTTGTATCTAGTTACAAGGATACATTTGTTTTAATTTTTCATCACTACTTCTTAACCTTCAGATGGGGCATATATGCTTAAACAATGAGGTGATATTTCCTTTTGTCTTGCGCTTAACATCAGCTTTGTTTTGATCTTTTAAGCTAACTGTGTATTTGCTTCTTACTATGCCATAATTATTGTTTACTGCTACTGTATCATTTGTATCTATGAATATAAAATTATTACTACTAATTTTATTATGATACATGTATTGCTTATGCTGCTATAAATGTTTGTGTTGCTAGTACGACTACTATTTTCAGAAATAATGTTATTTTTGACAATTATATTCATCAATACTGCTGTTTTGTTGATTGCTATAGTCTATCATGTATAAAGTCAATTGAATTAATTTCTAGTATTGTAACTGTAGTTTTTATAGCTAGAGTATCACTCCCATGCAGCCTCTTTACACCATATGCAAAATTGCGATAAATTGTGTAATTAGTGAGAATATTATCAATAATACTAATATTTATGGTGATGATAGCATCGAAAGTACATTTAAATCTGTATATAGTAAGGATTTTCAATATGTAAATGTGCTCTGTTTGAGAATTTGGGTACAATAGACCATGATTACTCAGGAATATATGACACTTTTTTACAACATAATTTATGAAATTTCTATAAATGCATATACTACTACTGCTTAAAGCTCACGCTAAACAAGTCTATAGCATCTTCCAGTAGAGAAAAGTTCAGGAGCAACGAAACCAAAACAAGACATGTATAATAAATATTAAATGCAGACAAGCATTGATCAGGTGCTTGCAATTTAATACCAAAACAAAGGCTATTTTGTGTAGATTTGTAGCTGAAAAGATGAGATTAACCAGTAAACGCTGTAATTTGGTGAATATAATGAGATTTACTTTTACCAGAATATTATTAATATCAGATGTATTGTTAATGGCATTTTAAGGTAGTGAATTCAGAGACACAACAAACAAAGTTCATCACTCATGTTTATTTGATTTATATCGCTTGTAAATATGAGGTTCAGCAAGGATTCTAAAAAGTAGGACAAGCGCTGGCTTTAATGAGCTAGTTTGGTAACAAATTTCCAATGTATTTTTACCATCAATTATTTTTAGGAGTCTAGTTGTATTTTCTTCATTATATTCTTTGCAATAAAGCATGCAGATTGCTTTCTCTCGCACTATTTCCATGTCTTTGTCAATCATTAGAATATAGCTACAACTAATATTAATTCAGTTAGTCCAATTCATGGTTAAACTGTGTACTATTTATTTAAGAAGATATGTGCATATTTCAGAATATGAGATATTACTGAAAAGAACAAATTCAACGAAAAAGATATATTTAAGATATTGCAATTCTGCTGGAAAGTGAAGTTGCCCAGCATTTGGAAAACATTGAAACTGGCTTTGAATGCACTTGTTTGTGTCGCATTCTCTCTGGAGCAACCATGACCGCATTGTTCGATTTCTAAATTGATAATTGGTAGTGATAAATCACCTTTCTTTTTTTCATTTCATACAACTAATAAAAATGGCACAAAAGGTATAAATACTTTAATCCACAACATAGAATACAAATAAATCTAAACAATCACGAAAAAAACAAAACAAAAAAAAACAAAAAAGACATTACCTAAATTTGGATCTGCAAATGCTTCCGTTTATAAATATATCTCGGAAAAATTCTATCATCCAAGCACACGTTATGAAGATCTTCAAGGACTTAGTATCAATAAAAGTGGCGAATGTGATTTAATTCAGGTAAAAAGTGTATATTGCTACTATAGTCAATCAACTAACGCAACACAATGTAGGCCAACACAAAATTTATCGCCGTACCTCTTTCTGGTCCAGGTGGTCGTGTTGGTGTCATCAACGCCGAGAAACCAGGTCGTCTTCCTGTTCATATCCCATCTGTACTTAATAACTCTGAAGTAATTAATTTCAAATTTGATCCATTCAATGAAAACATTCTAGTCACTGGTAAGTTTACAGGATCGCGTATCAAATTACATTTTTAATATTTTGCCACATTTTTAGTTTCAATTGATAACAAGATTCGAGTTTGGGAAATCCCTGAAGGAGGCATTGAAGAGGACTTGGCAGAACCTAAATTTGTGTTTGGATCAAGCGCTATGGATAAAGTGCATTTAATTGAATTCCACCCCACTACTAAAGACGTTTTATTAACTACATCTGATGATTTGGGACATCCAACTGTTCGTATTTGGGATTTGCAAGCTCAAAAGGAAGAAATTGCTCTAAAAGACCAACACAAGGATGTTATTTTCAGCTGTGCATGGAGTCCGGATGGTACACAGATTGCCACCACCACCAAAGAAAAAAAGATTCGAGTTTTGAATGCTAGAACTGGAGATATCGTTGCTGAAGGTCCTTCTCATAATAGCATTAGACCTTCTCGTTTGGTCTGGTTGGACAATGAGCTGTTAGTAAGTGTTGGTTTCGGTCTTGGATCCTCTCGTGAAGTCTTGCTCTTGAGCAAAGAAGATTTGTCAAAGCCATTATCTAGAAAGACAATTGATGTTTCACCCAGTATCATGAGCGCTCATTATGATCCTGATTGTCAAATATTGTTTGTTGCTGGTAGAGGAGATAGAACCATTCATACATATCATGTCGAGGATAGACAGCTCACTGCCGTTGCCAAGATTGAAGGCAATACATTACAACAAGGATTTGCATTCTTACCTAAAAAGATGTGTCATGTCAAGGATATTGAAATTGATAGATTTTATAGATTGACACCCAATAACATTGAACCTGTTGGTGTCCGAGTACCACGAGCCAGAGTAAGTTCTTATGAGAGTACGTATGAAATGAAGTACTAATTTATTCTTTCAATTTAGCCCGAATTCTTTCAAGATGACATTTTTGTACCAACATTAGATTTAGATCATCCAGCTCAAGATGCTTCTAGTTGGTTTAAAGGTGAAAATAAACAATTGGAAAGAATTTCGTTGCAACCTGAAGATATGTCGCTTTTATCAACTGCGCCTCCACCAGCATCTCAAGCACAATCAAAGGCTAAATTTGAAATGGGCAAAAAGTTTGTGAGTGATGAACAACGCAAAAAGGAACAAATGGAACGTATGTTTGCTGCAGCAAAGAATATTGAAGATGTTCAAGTTAAACCTAAACCTACAAACCCTGAAGATGAAGAGGTTGCTGAAGATGAATGGGATGATTAATGAAAGAATTCTGTTATTTACAAAATAGCTTCTTTTACTCCTCCCCACCCCCATATTCAATAAAACCATGTATAACTTTTTTTGTATAAGGATGCTTAAATCCGCCTACTTGGTGTTACGCGATAAAGTTTTTATTTAATTATACACGATGATTACATTATCTTTAATCCAGTCATTTAATGTAGGTAGTTCATTCTCGATTGTAAAAGATTCCTTGCTCTTTTCATCGGATTTTTCTTCTGGCGATTGTGTTACATCAATGGAATCAGAACCAGAAACTTCTCCTCCTATTCCTTGTTTGCTCAATGTTGAAAATGCTTCGTGAGCTATTCTCCCAACTTCATCCCATAATTCATCGCAATTTAAAGTATCGATAGGACGATCAGCATCAACATTATAACCAAATTCATCATTATTAGCCATACTATCATTGTCAATATCATCTACTATGGATTGATCTATCATTGCTACTATATAGAAAAGGAGAATATTAAGACATTTATAGCCTACAAAATGGGGGAATTATAAATGTATTTATACCATCTGTTGTAGGTTTATTTTCACTGATTGTTTTATCCAAGCTTCCTAATAATTCAACTTCTATATAGAATGATAATAATATATTAATTCAAACTATGCAAGAAAAAAAAAAAAAAAAAAAAAGTTAATTATAAAGCACCTTTTTCAGATAGTTGAGGGAAATAATCAAATAAATCTCTTTGTGGTTGTTGTGAAGATGTTGCTGGATTGAAATCAGAATTAGTCGTAGGATTTGATGTTGATCCCAACTTTCTTTCTTTAGATGGTGTATCATTTATATTTTCTGGGCTTGGTCTTTTGGTACCAGTAATAGGGCCAACAGTATCATTATCATTTATTACATGAAGGAATAATTTACAGCATTTATGTCGACATCTAAAAAAAAAAAAACATAAACCTTAATACATTGGATCAAGGTGTAAATTTTAGTATATTTTTACTTGTCTTTATGCTTGCAACGGTGTTTACATCTACATAAAAGCCGCATCATTAGTGCATGTAAACATAAAGTATTCTAATACTCACGGCTCTGGAGGAGAAGGTGTTTTCTTTTTGGGTTTCTTCTTGCCTTTTTCTTGAATTTTTTTATATTTTGTAGACTCAAATGAAGTGCTAGGACCAGTTTCTCTATTGTTATTGTCTGCGAATAAAGTATTATATGCTTGAGGATCAATATTATCATCTATTTCTTCAATATCAGTATCCATTTCTTCGATGTTGACGGCAGGTTCTGGTATTAATGCAGACATTGATGCTAATTCTGATTTTAATGCTGGTTTTGATGCTGATTTTGGTGCCAATTCTGGCGCTGGTGTTAATGCTGATCTTTGTACAGGCGCATTTGGCATCTGAAATATCTCTTGCATTTCAAAATCATCATCTATATCCATGAAATCCTCTTGTATTTCAATATGCTTAGGCTGATTTTTTTGCGGTTTAGAAATATTAGATGGGCCAGCTATTGAAATGAACTTTCTAGGATCTAATTTTGGTTTAAATTCCTTTTGGATATCAAGGCCAACTTGAAAAGAGTAGTTAATGACAGTGCGCCTTTAAGCATAATAATGTAGTAAATATACCATAATCTCCACATTGTAAATGAGCGTAAATGATGCTCCCTAAAGATTCAATTTCCACTTTGACATCAAATTCATACTTTTGTTTAATCAAATTAGAAACTCTACATTTGTATATTAAAGACTAAATGAGAAGCAATTTATTGATAGCATGTCAACTTACAATGTACGACGGAAATCTACTAAATGGTTTTCTGATGTTCCCATCCAGAACTGTATATAACAGCCTTTTCCTTGCTTGTTACGGGTAACTACATCTTTATTTCTCAAATTTATACCCAAATGCATTGAAACAATAACATTTCCAGTTTCAGGGTTTGTTGCAGATTCATTTATAGTCATCTACGAGTGTGTAAAGATAAGTAAATACTCTACCCTTATACTAAATATACACATGCCTGATGCATTTCAAGCGACATATCTGGCAAGATAGAAATCTCTTTACAAAGTTTGATTCCAAATGGAGGATTTCGATGTAATAACTGATTATGTATTAATATAGATATCTTGAATTTAAACCGCTTCATAATACGAACCTGCTCAAATCTTCCAGGATCACAATTTCTTAATTGATCAAAGTTTATCAGGTTAGCTTGAGCAATTGTCTTGGCATATTGTGAGCCAATGCCTGGTAATTGTCGAGCAATGTAAGGCGAATCAGACCACATGTGGGCTTGTAAACATTGATACATTTCAAGTGCATATCTCAATTTAGCAGCATTTTTCTCTTGAACACTGCAATCAATTAAACCTGTAACCACAGCATTAGTAGTATGTTTTTTCATGGTTTAAATAAATACAAACATCTTGCTATGCGACTAGAATGTTTCATAATGTTAGACCCTTCAATTGCTAGTAATGTCGTACCACCGTTACTATTATTCAATGAGATATCTCCAAGTAAACACTGAATCATTATAAAGACTTTATCAGATAAATTAGAGATTCTGTCAACAGGGAATCGAATATTATCATGATTTTTGATTGAATTCAGAAATTGTTTATCTCCCTGATTGAATCGAAAAGTGTCCATTTCTTCATGTGATTTGCTAATGAGATCAAGCGTATCTTTCACAGATTCAGGTGTTTTACTTTCCATTAATCTAACCATTGTTGGAAAACGAATATAGTATATATCCATTGCAAAACCAAATGCAGTAGGCTTGAGTTTTGAATCGCTTGATTTCTGAATAAGATTATGATACTGTAATAATTCTAAATCCTTGGAACATATTTCTTGTAATATCGTACTTGATGAAATTGAACCTTGATCCAATTTATAATATACAGGGTTCTTTAATAATCTGACATACAAGAATGTAGATTGGAGCCATTTTAATGCGGTAGCTTCATTTGTTATTGTACCCAAGCAGATTTCCGATACCAAATGCTCAATCAAATTTTCATGAAGTCGGCTTTCAAGATTAGTTGTGCCAGATATCAAAGATTCGTAATGAAGCTTCATTTTTGATGTAGTTAGAATGACTACACAGCCTGATGTATCTAAACCGGGTCGACCGGCTCGGCCCATCATTTGAAGGAGGTCGATATCTGTATATTCGTCTAAATTTCCGTTTTGATAACCTACTAAAAGTGGATTATAAAAGTAATTGACTTATATATTACTATAAAAACGTACCTTGGGTTGACTTGACAATAACTAAATGTGCTGGTAGATTTACACCCACAGCCAAGGTAGACGTTGTAGCTATTTTTTTATGGTATTACTTGTTTAAGAATGTAAAAATCACTAAAATTGATGTTTCTACGTTACCTATCACTCTGATTTCTTTGTTCATAAACTTGTTTTCAACTTGTGAGCGATCATTAGGATCTAATCCAGCTAACTTTATATATTAAGATATGGTATATGCAATGCTCAAATCAATGTATATATTATTTACCATGATGAAATGCAATTCCTCTTCCTACAAATTTGATTAGATTTTTATCTCTAAACCTAGGATTATTCTGTGAAGGAACCGCAGTTTCACTATATAATAAGGTATTACATTTTACGTAAAAAAAAAAAAAAAAAAAAAAGTTTAGAAAATGCAAATATTTTACTTTAATGTTGATATGCCCTTTTTGTCCATCAATTTTGTAATGATAAAGCATGCTTGTTCAGCAGATTTTCGAGTAGAACAAAATATCAAAACAGGTTTATTATTGCTATGCTTTTCAATCATCTCTAATAACCTAGATGATTATTAGATTCAGATTACAAATACATGTTATTTGAGTGTTTACTTACTTCCAATCTAATTTGCGATCAAATAAAAACATATTTCCTTCCTTTTGTTGGTATGCGTAAACAAATCTTTCAAGCTTGATAGGTCGATATTCCTCAGAATATGAAATAGCTACTCCATAGTTAGACAGACAGGCAGTTAGTTTATATGTATATCATACGTACGTTTTGCATTTAACCAAGTCGCTATGTCTTCCAAGTTGGGTACAGTTGCTGAAACTGCTATATAACGTAAATTGATATCCATAGTCTGTGAATCAAAACAGGTGTGGATCAATTAACCCCTGAAGTTCATGCAAAATTTCTGTCAAAAAATTACCTGCATTCTGCTTACACATGCTTCTAAACATGCCCCACGCTTTTCATTGAGTATATGGACTTCGTCGATCTTTATATACAAATGTGATAATTAATACAAAGACATATATTTCTAATTAATAAAGAATAGCATACTAAAAATAAATTTATTAGTTTCATCAATTGTTTATGATCATTCCAACGCCTTGTCATTGAATCCCATTTCTCAGGAGTGGTAATTCTATAAAAAAAAGTATTTTTAAAGCCTTGTTTAAGTATAAATAACACTAGATGCATATACTTTACATGATAGTACTTTTTTGAATAGCTGAAATGGAACTTCTTTGAGTATCTCCTGTAAACTTTTTACCTAAAAATTATAAATGTAATATGAATACATTATGTAAGCAAATATACATTGCATTATAATGCCTACATTCAATACCAAGAGGCTTAAACTTAAGCTGCCAATCCTTGGCTCTTTCGTTACATAAACTTTTTGTAGGTGCCATGTAGATAACTTTAGAATTACTTCCACTATGAAGAAGTGCTCGAATGATAGCTAATTCCATAAAAACAGTTTTTCCAGAACCAGTAGGGGCTACAATGCATTTAGTTTGTAGATCATATTCAACCAATGTATTCATTTACCCGAAATGACGAGGTTATTGCTTTGATAGAATGTCTAATTTTGAAAGTTTGGTCAATATTGAGTAAACATCATATAATATTCTTTATATACATCTGCGAGACATTGTGATTGGATTATATTGAATAAGCCAAATTTGAATATAGAATCGAATGGTTTTGCTATAATACGCAGAATGATTAAATACAAATCATATAAACAAATACAGTATATGATAATTTATACGGATTTCACTAGTTGATCTTAATCCATTGACTGCAGAATTATTACTATTTCTATTGTTAGCAGTTTGTTTTCCAGGTTTACGAGGGATTACGGCTAATTTCAATTAAAACCTTGAAATACAATTGACAACATATTATCTATATACCATTTTCAGGGATAGAACACATAGTATGTCGCTGTATAGAAAAAACGTTTACATTCATGTTAGTATATATTAACAAAATAAAGAGTTGAAACATTTGATGTCTATATTTCACATACTTGATCAACATTGTTATTATTTTGTGTTGTTAATATTGGAGGTATTAATTCGCAAAGCTCTGTTTCCATACCGTCTAATAAAGCCTCTTCTTTTGCTAACCAATCTCCAATAGGACTAGGACTAGATGGCTCTGGTATTTGTCGAGAAGAAGAGGTTAATGTATTAGTAATATGATATTGATTCTTGTCGTAATAAGGACTCTCCATTTGCGTTTATTATATATATATATAATATATATATATATATAAGAGAGAGAGAGAGATAAAACACTATTGTATATATCGATCGATTTTATTGAATATCCTCCACCGTTTAAGAATTCATCGAATCAGATGATATGTCAACGAGATATGCAATTTTAACTTTTTAAGACACAAAAATTACTGAAATAACAGAATATATGCAGGGATAATTTCCAATTTTATGAATACAATTACATGCAGTGTTACTAAAAAGATGATAGAATAGCATTTTCGATTCAACAGGTGTTTATAGGAGTAAATAGAAGTGTCACCATACAACTGAAGAATAAAAGAAGGGGTGGGTTCTTTCTGTAGATACTCCTGCAATGTATTATAATGTAAACATTATATTATTGTATTAGCCTATTTGCCTCTTCTTTTTTTTTTTTTCTTTCTTCTTTGTATACAAACATAATATGACAGATTTAATCTCAAATGCCAAAAATTCAAATATGCGAAGAGTGTGTCTAAAACCAAATTTATCAAACGCATCTACTTTAAACTGTTATCTCAATTCAACACCTATGAATAATTTCATATTTCCATCCTTATCGCCACCATCAACATCCTCTGCTGCTATATTTTCTCCTTCCTCCCCAAAGGCAAAATTAAAAAATGACATGGCAAATCTATCAGAAATAGCGGGGCGCGTGCTTAAACCTTCATTGAAAAAAACGGAAGCATTCTGTACTTCTGCCATCTCTAAATCTGTTCATTTTAATGTACCTCTCACTCAAGTAGTGCATTTTTATACTCCTCCTCCATTGGATGAATACGACGAAGACGATGAAGAAGAAACTGAAGAAGAAGAAGATGATGATGATGATGAAATCGGGGAAGAAAAGGAAGAGGAAGAGGAAGAGGAAGAGGATAAACTAGAAGATGCCTTCCTTGAATTATATTTGGTAAAAGGTTTACAGGATAAGTGTGATTCACTAACCATTGCTCAACCGACTATCAATACCCAAACTGCAAAGCACTCCACTTTTACTAGAACTGATATCAGTGATTGTCATCATTTATCCTTACCTAATTGGCCATTATCCATCCATCCAACAAGGCGTTTCATATCACAAATGGTTAGTTTAGAGAGTGTTGTTTGGAACAATACATTGCAAACCGTACAAGGTCGTGTGCTAGTGCATAACATAGCTTATGAAAAGAGAGTTACAACTCGATGCTCTTTTAATGATTGGAAGTCCTGGATAGATGTTGAGGCATATTACAAAGAATCTGCGTTTAATAATGGATCTGACAGTAAAAGTGAATTTGATCGCTTCATGTTTGAAATTAAAGTGACAGATAACGATCATACACAGCCTCAATTTAGTTGTAGTATTGCAATACGTTATCAAACATTAGATCAAGAGTTTTGGGATAATAACAATGGCAGCAATTTCATTGTTCAATCAATCCCATCAACAACACCAAGAAGGATATTCGGACCATCATCACTCCAAACAAAAATGCAACAAAACAATAATAAGGAAAGATTGTCGATCATTCCTAGATTTAATTTCATGGAGTATGATAATAGCAGTAATAATCAGGAGGAAAAGAAGCAGAAACAGGGCTTGAATGAAAGAAAAAGGGATAACGCGTACGTTGCATCACCTCAATCAACTACTACAAATAAGCATCAACTTGATAAATTCAGGTTTAACAAACACGGAGCTACTAAAATAGCAGCACCACCGGCGACAACAAGATCCACTATGCAGAAAAAGATCAATACACCAATCATTGGTTTATATAAGCAAGACAGCATGTACCAATCTAATAAGAATAATTCATTTTTTAATATAGTTGATGAAGCAATTGATATGAGAGAATCTAAATACATTTAGTATACATAACATTTCAGTTGATGAAAAAAGTTACATATTACCCCTTATAAATATAAATATTGGCCTTATTTTTTCCCCCCGGATTTCAGTGTATTTGTCATGTACGAATAGGTGGCGAGACTTTTTAAAATTGTTGATTTTTGTAGAAATTCATGATTTCTACTACATTTAACAACCTCAATTATTATCTAAAAATAAAAAACCCTTAACTACTAAAACGTATCATGTATTTTAAAACAATGCAAAATATGTATAAATCAATTATACTATGCTATCTGTTCCTGAATTCATTTTATATTCCATGAAAGACTCGAAATCAAGCAAAAAATTGCTGCTTTCTCCTATAAACAGAAGACCAACTTATCATCCCTGTTCAGCTTTTTTTTTTCACTAAATAACACCAAGAAAAAATTATATGCCAATATACCTGAGATGACCGACTTTAATCCAAAAACAAGTATCCGGAAATATCCTATTTTTTGCAGTTGGTATTAATTTTTCAATGCTAATGTTTCAGATTTTTTACGCGTAATTCACTGCTAAAGGTTTGAAAACTTTGAGGCTTCATATCTCCACAAAACATTAAGCTATACTAACGTTTTTTAATAATAAAACTTACTTGTTTTGACGTGCTTTATAACATATTTAAGTATAAAAAAATTCTGAGCACTTTTATTTTTTTTTTGTTTTTTTTTTGGTATTTTTGCTGTAGGTTTCAAAATATTCGTTAAATTGAGAAGCATTTTTTTTACATTCATGTCATTAAGCTCGTTAAGCTCTCTCGGACCCAATTTAGAGTTTTTTAAAATATTGATTTTTCGTGGATATCCTCAAAAATGTGTACAAAGAGATATCCTCATTTCTAACCTCAATTTTCCCCTTGTATATCCTCATCCCAAATTCTGAATTTCAAAAAAAAAATTGGACAAAAATCTCGTTTCCTCCACGAAAAATACAGCTAAAAGGTTAAACAATAGCTCGATCGATAGATAATGTTGGTACGCATTATTTCCATTATTTAAATTTAAAGTATGCTTATAAAAAGTGTTCTGTATTGTCAAAAAATCTCCAAATTTACAATTGCATTTTACACAAAACTTAATGGGAAACATTTATTTAAATTTTATTTAGATAGATGCAGAATCTGAAACTGTACAAAAACTATTTAGTAAGCTAGGTCGGCTTACTTTGCAATTGATAAGCTATTAGTAAATTTGTTTTTTTTATCATTTTCTGATGGATTTTGCAAAATCGATTTTGAAACTCAGTCTGCATAGAATGTAAGCTGTAATGTGAGTTATTTTTTTTTTTTTGATTATCTCTACAAAAAATTAATATTTTTTAATGAAACCAAAATGTAGAATAGCTTTTAGGTTAATCTGCAGTAAAAAGGAGCAAATTTTATAAAAAAAAAGCTTAAAAAGAGATGCTGTTTAAATCCTTCTTTATTTAATCATCGGTGATGTACAATAAAATGCGCATATAGGAGTATAATATTTAGCAAATCAACTTTGTGTTATTATCATAATTTGTGAGCATAGGAAAAACTGAAGGATTGATGTAACCAAAAGTGAATTCCATTTCTCCTATTATAGTGAATCAAGTATAGCAATACTGGGGGTGATGTATGTCTTCTTCTAATATATAATATATACGTGGTTCGATCATTTATGTTATGCAAAGAATCTATTATTTCCATGACTTACAAATTAGTTAATGATTGTAAAAGTCTTGATTTATGATAGGTTTTAATAGTTGTCAGATATCAAATTGCTTAGTTCCTTAATACGATGATGGCAATATCTCTTGTTCCTTTTTCTGTTTATTCAATAATTTTACTGAATGGAACTACTAGAATATAAAGTTAAACAGAATCTACATTGCAAGGACATTTACTTTGATAGTGCTATTATATTGTAATGCAAGACATTAATTCAACATTAAGTTCATCAGTATCATCATCATGCTCACAGCACATCTTAGTCATAACTCTATTTGATATTGATTTTAATTCTTCTTTTTTGTAGAAAGACAACATTGTGAGAGAATAATGAAGTGGTTTTATGAGTAAAATGGAAGATTGTCGCGTGTCGCATCAGAATTTCATAAGCATTTATTTTCAGTATAAATCTGGAGCTGTTGGTTTTATTGACACAACACTGTTGGTATTCCAGAAATTGCACAGTAACATTAGTATTTCCAATTATATTACCAGTATAAAGATAGTTGTTTGATTTTGATTGCTTTCTGAAGTCAAATATAGGTAGGGGCAATATCATCATCACCTTCTTGAAAATTCTGAAATAAATGATCAACCTCATCCATTTTAGAGGGTTAAATGATTGCGTAACTTCATCAAATTTTTCAATTACTTGCCGTGCAGAGGAATGATACTGTTAATAAATTTTTGTTTTTTACTTTGATAGAGAGCTTTAAATACAAAATTTAATAGAGTAGTAGTGCTTTTCTATATCGCATTCAAAATACATAATAAGTATAATGAAGAGCTTTTCGAACCTTCCTATTATACAAATAAATAAATAGCAGGCAACCAACTTGTTGTTCAAACCTACAAAATGCACAATGACCCATGTGTGCTGATTGATAAATCAAAAGCTTACCCAGGTGTAGAAATCCAGGAACAACTATTGATGAAATCCAACATGGCATGACATTTAGTAACTCATACTAAATGTCATCATACATGCAGTAAATGACGAAATTATTTACTAAAATAAAAAAAAATATAAAAAATAAAAGCAGTAGAAATACAATCATAATCAGCTAAAATTTTATTAAAAAAGATTCCTGAAGATTTAAAATAATTGAAAAAGTATGAGGGTATTTATAGTAATTTAGAGAACTTGGATACCATCAGACTTGAATGGATGTATATTTAGTAATCTTCCAGTTTTGAGTACATTGTTATTGATTTGATATTTTATGGGGTAAATTGTGTAGAGCATTGACCATAAGGGATTGTATGTCAAGTGTGACAATATCGACCTTTTGGGAAATGTTTGTTTTGTTTATTATTGTTATATCTATTTTATGTAACCTTGATTTTTAAGGGGTAGTTTTGATATGTTTGAATCCTATTTATATTGATAGTGCAACTTCAATATAAATGAGCAGTTGATTAAATTGATATCTTTGTTTATTATTATTATTATTGATTTGGATAGAATCCTGTTTTGATATATACATGTCATTTGTGTAATTGACTGCGCCGTGATCAAGGGTGCTATCATCTACACAACATGTATGGTTCAAAAAGGGTATTTCATATTTTTAGCATATGCGTTTGTTATTGTGTTCAATTGAAGCGTTTGTTTATTATTGTTGTTCACATTTTAAGTGGCGTCATATTTTATGAGCGACACTTGGAATTTAGGTTGTTTTATTTTTATCAAGCGTTTTTAGTATGCAATTCCACTGCAATACATAACCACTAGCATTAACAACGACGACTATCAGGAACATTCAGGAACACTTAGCAACAATGAAAAATAAGCAATCCTACATCTTATCCAAATGATACAATCAGATTTTCCCAATTCCACAAATTCCATTGTATATGATTTGGGAATAAATCATATCAAGTACCTCAATACCCGGCAATTTATTAATAATATTAATAATCATATACCCATCTAGAGAACATATAAATATAAAGCATCAGTGAATTAATAAAATGTATCTTTTAGCAGAGTATTTTTATATTAGTATCTTTTGATATAGCAACTAATAAACACTGTTCAGGATACTGACTAAATATTGAGCTGGATTATGTAATACTAATAATGCGCACAGAAGACATGGTTCATTGTAAGCCCTTAATAGGTTATCTGGATATGATCATTAGAGTTAGGAACTGTAAAGAATGATGCATATAGACTTTATTTCAATTATGGTATAAGGTGGAGTGATTATATTATATATTATATTTAGTCTAAAGTGATGTGATATTATTTAAGCTGAGCCAACGTAAATCTTTATCTGCTATCACATTGGCTTTTTCTGTTATAAAGAATATTCTCCCGTTTAACCAATTATCAAAGAATATTCTATCTATTTAACTTTGCCTCCTCCTACAACTGGTCTTTCAACTTATGAAATCAAGATTTAACTATCGAATGTTATACCCTATATCCGCTCTCCTAAAACATATAAATACCTGATCTTTAATACACATAGTTTGACAGCTTCATCCTTTTTTTCTTATACATATACTTAAATAAATATATCTAGTTCTAATTGTATTTTAGCTGGTTATCTTGAGTATATATATATATAAACAATGTTAACATGTCTATTCAGATAAAAGAAAAGAATACCAACTGGATAGTCTGATACGCCTTATCAAACGGTAAATATATCCTTGGAATATGAAAACAAAAAGAGAGAAACAACACACGTAGAAAAGGATTTTCAAGGCTTTACATTATTTAACGCAATCAAAACCCTTCTAAATTGCACATTTCAGCCAATGTAAAAGCAGCATTACAGCGCATGAACCATAAACTAAAAAAAATAAGCAATATCTGTTATCATAAAAACATGCATTTTTCTACCAGAAAAAACGTCTGTAATATCATAGATTCATTAAAAAATTGCAAAAACGAGCCCGTAAAGCAACACCGTAATTGAGCATAGCAAGATTGAATGGCTAAGTATCTTATACTATGGTGTATATTTAAGTTTTAAATAAAAGCGTTTTTTTTTTTTTTACTTTTCTTATATTTAACCATATACAATCTGAAAATTCAGATTTTGTAGCGGACATTTTGGGGGCTCATTTTATCCTTACCAACACTCATGATTTTGATCAAAAAACAGAAAAACCAAATTTTGATACCAAAATCAACGTTTAAATATACTACATTGTGAGAGAAAATTGTAGCTATAACTAATACACATTTTATAAAAGCTTAACATCAAAAGTTAAGTAATGAAAGTTTCTACTTTTGGCCCAAAAACGGTTTTTTGATTAAAGGATTTTCATGTAATATTTTTCAATAAGAATATTGTATATTTTCTATTGAGCAAATAGAGCTCTAAATTCTGCATATGTGTATATTTTTTGTTTTTATAATTGGTAGTATAATTAACTCTAGATTTGCAAAACCAAAAAAAAAAAAATTAAAAAATGTCAAAATTGATGATCTGGACAAAAATAATTTTCTAAATTAATATTCCGCTTATAAGCCTTGTGAGTCTTAAAAATAAGAGATTTTATAATACTTGAAAACTTTTTCAAGAATTTACGATGTTGCACCCACTTGTATCAAGCTTATTACTGTAAATATTTATACATGTTAATATTGTGTGGTAGTTTATTTGATGATAATATAATTATACTTTATAATTATTGCGCTAGAGGTGATTTACATTGAGTTTTTTTCACTCTTATCTCCCTAATGTTACGCCAGGAGATTATACCAATCTCAAAGCTAAAATATGTACTAAATCATTTAATAAAAATAAAGGAAAACTGTTATAAAATGAAAGAGCACACTAAAACTAAAGAACTTTATTATAAGATCGAACCATCTTCTTTTATATTCACATTCTCTAATTATATGACCTGTTTAAAGGAGTCTATTTATATATATACATATATCCAATCAAGTCTAGGTGACACACACTAGTTCCACATTCTTGTATAAACGGAGCTTCATAACATAATACACAGCAATGTAGAACTTAACATATCAAACTGTGTCGTAATCTTAACCAAGGAATGCACCCAGATCTGTGGATGCAACACCTAATATCATAAACATAAACATGGCCATCACTGGAAGAACCTATTGCCGCCTTTTTATCTTCTTTGTCCCAAGCCAATTTATTCAATGCTTTACCAGAACCAACTTAAGTACTTACAAATGGTTCCTCGGCACTGTATTTGCATTCAAGTTGGATTGCAGTAAATAACGAAGTTGTTTTTTACTAAAATAAAAAAATATAAATACGACGATTATGATCAGCTAAAATTTTTATTAAAAAAGATTTCTGAAGATATAAAATAATTGAAAAAGTATAAGGGTATTTACAGTGATTTGGAGAACTTGAATACTATCAGACTTGAATGAATGTATATTTAGTAATCTTCTTGTTTTGAGTACATTGTTATTTATTTAATATTTTAAGGGGTAAATTATGTAGACCATTGACCATAAGGGATTGATGTCAAGTGTGACAATATTGACCTTTTGGGAAATTGTTGTTTTGTTTATTTCTGTTATATCTATTTTATGTAACCTTGATTTTTAAGGAGTAGTTTTTTATATGCTTGAATCTTATTTATATTGATAGTGCAACTTCGATATAGATGAGCAGTTGATTAAATTGATATCTTTGTTTATTATTATTATTATTGATTTGGATAGAATCCTGTTTTGATATATACATGTCATTTGTGTAATTGACTGCGCCGTGATCAAGGGTGCTATCATCTACACAACATGTATGGTTCAAAAAGGGTATTTCATATTTTTAGCATATGCGTTTGTTATTGTGTTCAATTGAAGCGTTTGTTTATTATTGTTGTTCACATTTCAAGTGGCATCATATTTTATGAGCGACACTTGGAATTTAGGTAGTTTTATTTTTATCAAGCGTTTTTAGTATGTAATTCTACTGCAGCAACAAGTAATGTTATTGGACATAAATATCATGTTTTTCTGATGGTTTTCTCAATTCACAGTGATTTGTGAAAGTAAAAATATAAATTTTTATGCAGGATATATTTAAATCTATCATCATGTATAATTGAAGATTAATTGGATCAATACTCACAAGAATGGATTTTTTTTTTGTTTTCTGCAGTTGTAAATAATAGTTTATTATCTTCTAAAACTTAAAACTCATTATCCAGGGCTTAATTTCTCTATTCACAAGATAGATCTAATTAATTGCTATTCTGCATTTTTTGTTTCAGCGAAAAATATTGATTTTTCATTGAGATAATCAAAATAATAGTCGATATCACAGCTTACAGCTTATGATAACTGGGTTCCAAAATTTATTTTAAAAAATGGACGAAAAATGATGAAAAAAAACAAAATCATTTAATTGCTCATGAACTGCAAAGTAAGTCAACCTAGAATACTAAATATTTTTTGTACAGTCTTGGATTCTGCATCCATTTAAAAAAATTCAGACAAACATTTCACATTAAATTTTGCGTAAAATGCAATTGAAATTTTGGAGTTTTTTTGAAGATACACATCACTTTTTATAAGTATACTTAAAATATAATAAAATGAAATAATGCACAAAAAAAGTATCTATCGATCGATCTATTGTACAACCTTCTAGCTAAATTATTTGTAGAGAAAACACCATTTTTGTCCAAATTTTTTTCTGTTTCAGAATTTGGGATGAGGGTATACAAGGGGAAAATGGACGCCAGAAATGGAGGTACCTTTTTGTACACATTTTTGAGAATATCTTCACGAAAAATCAACATTTTGAAAAGCTCTAAGTTGGATCTGAAAGAGCTCAACGAGCTTAATAACATAAATGCAAAAAAATTGTTGCTCAATTTAGCCAATATTTTGAAACTTACTATAGAAATGCCAAAAAAAATGAAAAAAAAATAAAATTGCTCAGATTTTTTTTATACTTAAATATGTTATAGAGCACTTTGAAACAAGTAAGTTTTATTATTAAAAAGTTTTAGTATATCTTAATTTTTTCTGGAGATATAAGGCCTCAAAGTTTTCAGTCCTTTAGCAGTGAAATACGCGTAAAAAATCTGAAACATTAGCACTGAAAAATTAATATTAACTGCAAAAAATAGGATATTTCCGGATACTTGTTTTTGGATTAAAGTTCATCATCTCAGGCACATTGGCATATAATTTTTTCTTGGTGATATTTAGTGAAAAAAAAAGTATAGCAGCGATGAAAAGTGGACCCCAGTTTTCAAGGAAAAAGTAGTGGATTTTACGTGTTTTTGAGCCTTTCATGAGATATAAATTAATTTCAGAAACATGTAGTATGATTTAATCAATTTATATATGTTTTGTAATGTCCGAGGGATTTCTCTGAGAAGCCCTTTACAAACCAATTATGTACTGGCGTTTTGAAACTGATGTACATAAAAGGTTTATCAAAAGATATAAAAATTGCTTATATTTTGCAATTGGAGCAACCTCAATTTATCAAATCTATATATATATATATATTAAACACGAAATTTAACCATTGGGTATGTGCAATGACTCTGTATATCATAATTACTTCAAAATCATGCGAAATTTCGGTATACATTTTGCTTTGATAATTATATACGAATATTCTTAACCATTGCTATCTATATAATTACAAACAAATTATAATTACAAACACATTCTAATTACTCCCAAAAACTGATATAATAGAAATCTATCTTGCAACGTATGCATAAATTGATTAATTAATATGTTTCAATTCTCTCAAGGTAACCTCTTGGATTTTATAATGAGTTACACGAGTTGAGTTTTAACTGTGCTGAAATAATGCAAGGATTTCCAGTGTATATTCATCTTTATAAAAGTCCTTGAAGCATTCAAATCATGATAAATACTTTTTTTTTTTTCTGGATAAACTGCTAAATTTACCTTGTATAAATACTTTTTTTATTTTCCAACAGCGTGTACCCTAAAGAGCTTCTTTCGAACGATACAGTTCAAAACTATAATGTCACTTTGAATGATTGGGCAGGAGTAATAAAAAAAAATTATGCGACTTTTTTCAAGACGATACTATTAGTCTACATATTATTGTAAGGCAACCCTTGTAATTGAGACAAAATACAAAAAATACCAGAGAAATTATATTTTTATACATGAATATTTTATTTTGATTGGAAGTTATTTTACAAGCTTATATTTACAACAATGAAGCCTATGAAAAAAAGAGAAACGTTAATAAACACGCCAATAAAAGTGTATCCGCATAATTGAAACTTACTCTTCTGCTAGCTTCTTCTAATTCTTCTTCAGTAACACGATGACTTTCATCATCAGAGGGGATTTCATATACACCACCCAAGATGAGATAAGGACCATAAGCAAATTCCTTCAAATCGTCCATTTGAGTGACACCAGACAAGACAAGAACGGGATCAATCTCAGATGTAATACCAGCAACGATATCAGTATCCATACGATCACCAATAATACATGTCTCTAATCTACTCAAACCGAGAACACGTTGGGCATAACGCATAATCAAGGCAGATGGCTTACCACAATAGAAAGCTTGTGTCTTGGTAACTAATTCAATGGAAGCAGCAAA